>JAZGUH010000311.1:27500-1254056 GCA_037893225.1 Hippasteria phrygiana
TTTTTAACTAATTTTGTATTAAAATATAAGTTTATTTTAACTGTATTTAGATTTAAATCATGTTAACATTTTAAAATCAAGCAGAATCTGTGGGTGAGGTGTTATAAAACAAATATTTACTGCTTTATCTCGTGGTGTGGTAAAACTAGCTTCCCTCGGTGATCCATGGAGCACTCGGGAAAATAGAATGCTCCATGGATCACCTCGGGAGGCTAGTTTTACTACACCACTTGAAGCAGTAAATATTTGTATATTACGCCTTGTGCATATCCATGTTACGAATAAATATTCAAATATTCCTGATACATGACGATGTCGTTTTGGTTGTTCTCGAACGCGTTCAATTCAGTTTCAGTACAACTTCCGTGGACTAAGGGGAAGAAACTACAAAACGGGTCCGCGCCGTAATGTTTTTGCCGGCTTCGTCACTAGAATCCCCATTGATATAACCTTAATTATTTTTGCAAATTTGTTTTGACGAATTCATTTCCTCGTAGGTAATTATCAAGGCTGTCCGTTTATAACAAAGAAGGTATGGGTCCTCTATAAATAGTCGACCTTTCTCTTCGACACAAAAGGCGACGGGATTGTTGCTGCAGGATCGCCGGATTTCCACATCATTGACTTCAGTAATTAATAGATGATCCCAACGGGGTGAGATCCGGACTTCTACATCTTTAACTCCAGACAATAGCCCTGGCGAGCCTCTGGATACTCTATATTCATAAGGTGTCACACTGCAGGGGTAAGGCCAGGCTATAAAAGGCGTGACTCAGATGGCGCTCATAACGAGCATGCCCATTATAACGAAGTAATTGCACAGTCATTAGCAATGCAATTAAGTGTATGGAAGCATGTCTGAAATTGCAATGGTCGCTGCATCACACGTGGATTGCTATATGATTCGCAATTGGGCCCCGAATGAGTCTTTGCCCAAACAAGCAGAAAACTGCCAATAGGAATACAATAAGAATAGTCTGGTTCCCAGACCAAAATATTCTGACTATTTCTGATGAATATTAGGTCCGGTAGCCGCCAATGTCACGTGACGAAAACTGTCAGAATTCTAAAAAAATTCCGAAAATGGCAGAAGTTTTCCGAACTTGTTTTCGGTAGCATTCGGCTGTTAACGTTGATGTTCGCAATAACAAAATGTCTGTCAGGCCCGTTACCGTTACAGATCCTGGAATTTGAATTCTCAATTATATATAAAAACTGAACAATCATTGCCACACTCTTGCAGTATTTTGCAAATTGGATTTTGCAAGAATATTAAATTTGAATGATGCTAACACACGTCATGATCTATATTAAACCGCGGTAGCTGCCTGACCTAAGATTTAGACGTCAGGGAATCTTTACGTCAGGGAGATTTAGACGTCAGGGAATCTTCAGGTTAGGGAACCAGACTAACAATAGGAAGAGCAATATGCTTCTATTTCTGCAGAGTTGAAAAGTTAACCGTTAATAGATTTATTTGTGTAAGTATTTTAATATTTGTGTAAATATTGTGTATGTGTGTTAATATTTTTTCATATAAATGAACAACATCATCGCTAATATTAATTTTCATCAATATTTCCAAATTTAATAGTTCATCCCATTCTGGCAAACTATATGTAGATTAGTCTTTATTTTTGTGTGATTTCTGTATTTATTTTTGTCGTTATCTTGATAGATTTATATGTCATTGTTGTTTATATTTATATTTTTATTTCTGATTGTTTATATAATTAACTGAGAATTATAATTCAATTTGTATCAATCTATATTGCATGTAACGAGGTGAATTTCCTTTTCAAAGGACCAATAAAATGGAATTGGAATTGGAATTGGAATTGGTATGTGTGTACATTTTAATTTAAAAATGTATGCAGGCCCCCATGGAAACCAGTTTGGGTACACCCAGGGTAAATAAATGTAACAAATAAATAAATAAATATTAAATAGGCCTAAATAAACAGACCTTATGCGTATAGCGGCCATCTTTGAGGTGTATTTTTGTCATTCAAATTCTGCAACAATGTAAGCATAAAGGTTTATCTGTGGCTATCCGTGGCTATCCGTGGCTATCCGGGCTACTTGTGGCTATCCGTGGCTATCCGTGGCTACTTGTGGCTATCCGTGTCTATCCGAGTTGAAAAGTTAACCGTAAATAGATTCATTTGTTTAAACATTCTTGTATTTGTTTAAATATTTTGTATGTGTGTGTAAATATTCAGTTTTAACTAATAATATGCAGGGCCCCAATGGAAACCAGTTTTAAACTGTTTGGGCACACCCTGGGTAAAGAAATGTAATAAAAAATAAAACAATAAATAAACAAAGACATCAGCTTCGAAGATGGCCGATATACATGATGTCTATGGTCGCAATACACAGGTGGCCATAATCTTGGCAGACATTACCTCGTCTAAATATAAAGTGTATTTATATAAGTTTTGAGACTTTGCATGGTGGAATATCGATATCGTTTCGGTTTGCGGTAACACCATGTGTTTATCTCAACTAACGAGAGGTATGGGTTCTGAAAAGAACCTTATCGCACAACTCGTATCTCAACCTTCGTTAAGTGAGAAGGGTTCAAGGGAGAAGCAATTTCGGGCAACTCGTTTTCTCTACTGTCGATAAGTGATAAAGTGATAAAGTGTATTTGTTATGAGAATAGAGAGGTTTCGCATGCGAACGGATACGGTTCGTGCGCCGGATACGTCACCAGTTTTTGTGTACTTATGACGTCACAGTTACTCGCTATCCGCTATCCGTCTGCAAGGCACGTATATCTCGCTCGCTACACGTAAGCATAAAACGCGTAGTGAAATTTCAAATTTCTAGTATTCCTCTGTTATTTTTTTGTCATATGCATGATTAAATTAAAAAAGAAAGGAACCACTAGCATGTACGTGTCATTTCTTTGTATTTTAAAACCGGTTTCTTCGTCATTTTCCTCTAAAGCCATGAACATAATATCGTCTAAGCATGGAGGTATAGTGGTCTAAGGAGGCTGCCATTTTGGATTATACTCTCCCGTCATAGCGCCACCAATGTGTTGGGATTGCGAAAACGGGAGGGGCGGCGAACGTTTACGGATAGCTAAACGTATGCGTACGCGTATCCGTTCGCATGCGAAACCTCTCTAATGATTGCACAACGTCGTACATTTATAGATTTGTATTAGTTTATTCATAAAGCTGAATTGGAAGATTTTAGTCCGATTTTCGGCTTCTCTGTCATCTTCTCCCTTCGAAATATGATTAAGTTGGCGGAACCAGTCTAGATTTTTAGTGTGGGCCCAGAATGCAATCTTCAAAAACTGCACATTTAACCGGATGCAGCAAAAATTCAAACACGAAATAGTGTAAAAGTATTTATACCAACTAATTTGCTGCAGCTCTATCAGAATTGTTCACGATTCTGCTCTTTATCCGGTTAAGATTTAAAAACAGGTCTTAATTTTTCCAGTGCTCTCAAGATTTCAAAAGATCATGCTCACTGACCAAGCGATAATAGGAAGCGAAAAGGTGACACGAAAACAACTTGTTAATTTATTTACTTTTGGTCCACATCATCCACACAATGGAGTGGAAATTTATCCACTGATGAAATATTCAAGCGTTCCTATAGGTTGGACATAATTCAGTTTAGGAACATTGAAATTGCTATGCATTGTGTTTTTCTCTGTTGGTATCCGTTGCTAGGCAGCCAAAGCGTAATGCATTGTCATTGTTGCAGTGTATTGATCTGTGCCAGCAATTTCTCGTCGCAGCAAGTGTTGAGGCAGTCAACTGTATAAGCAGAACAATTGGAGGCGAGGATGTGAAATGAACCATGCACTCCTCACGCTCAATTACAATATTTGTTTTTGCAGTGAAAAGCAAAGGGATCTTTGGCTGATGAAAGTATGGGCGCGACGGACGTACGCCCCCTGAAATGAAACATGCAACAGATATCCATCTCTGGTGCTTTTTTATGCAAGTTCGCTGTAAACAAGGCTAAAAGCCACTGAGGTATGGAGCTACAAAAAGAAAACAAGAATCAAAGATACAAGAGGTATGAATTTAAGATTCCTTTAGGCCTATGCAGGAAAAACCGTAAGATGAAGGGAAACATGCACCAGGCAAAGAATTCCATAGAGATACAGAACCAGGGAAGAAAGCTTTGGCATAACGTTTTGTTCTCTACAGATTATATTGGTGGGAACACTCAGGCGGAAAGCCCAGTTTCACGCTCAAACACCCTAACTGGAAGAGCCAGCTGGACAAGCCGGTGGAACATTTACCATGAAAATATCTGTATAACAGACTAAGAGCAGCAACAGATCTCCGGTGAGAGACTGATTGGAAGGATGAGCCCAACTCTTCTCCAACCAAATTATCAATGCGCTTCTTCACTCTTATAAAGATAAGTGACAAGCAGAAGCACCAGCCCAGATGTGGGAACAGTACTCCATAAGAGAACGTAGAGTTGTCTTGTAAAGCACAGTTGTATTCGAGTCCCTGCAAGTACTTTCACAAGTCCTTTGCCAAAGCCCAGTCAGAAGTCCTTTCATAAAGCTGGTCACAAGTAACTGGATGAACAATGTCAAAGGAATGCCTTTGTCAAAACTCATTTGAATAGCTTGTGATTGGGATTAGTACTGGAGGGCTTGTGATGGACTTGCAGGGACTTGCAGGGACTTGCAGGGACTTGCAGGGACTTGCAGAGACTTGCAGGGACTTGCAGGGACTTGCAGGGACTTGCAGGGACTTGCAGGGATAGCATTAGGAGGTAGATACTTCCGAGCTCGATATGGAATCACTCTTTGCAATACCTGAGATATACTTCTCCCGGCTAAGGTTAGCTTTGATCTATAAATGCTTGTTTTCAGTTAAAGTATAAAAAAAGGAAGATGGTGCTTTTTGATTCCTTTTAAAATCCTTCCAGTTTACTCATTGGAAAGGGCGCTATTTTTGTTTGGTAAAAGAAACTGTCGGCTATATAATAATTTTTTCTCCAAATTCAGAAAACAGAAAAAGGCAATTTCTTTAGCAAGGATATGAAATCAGCTGCACTTTAGATTCGATTTTGGCTGCATGGGTTCCGGCCTCGCCAAAGCTGATTTTTTTTCTTTTTCGGTTTTGTTCCATCACAACAAAGTCTGAAAAGAAGGCTAATTATTGCCAGTCCCAATCGGAATTCAATGGGACATAATTTAACACCTGTTTTCCCGTCGCCGTTCACAATGCATTAGCAGAGCGGCATCAGGGGTGGCGGACAGAAGAATGATGAATGTACTAGTCTCATCCTCGAGAAGTGAACAGAGAATCAATATCCTGTGACGTGTGTGTATGCAAATAATAGATCACGCACAACGAACTACATTGAGGTATATTCCGCCATTGCTTTATTTCTATATATTATTTCTGTGTAGTGTAGGGCCCTGTTCCCTATAAGGAAACAAAAATCCACTTTTAGGTTAATGGAATTGCCAAACTAGTTAGCGACATTACAAACCAACAGGTATGCCGTTGATAAAGGGCAGGGTTTCAGTTTTTGAGGGAAAAGTTTGGGGTAAAGCGGCGATGAAGACGACAAAACGCAACTCGAAAGAAAAAAAGATGGCGATCACCGCGACGCAAAGTAAACACGCAAAACCGCGTTGATTCGCATGGCAACTACCGTAAAGCGCGTAAGAAAATTGCATTTTCTACCGCAATAAACTGTTCAAAATTACAACAACAACAAAAAGTCAAAAGAATTAAGAGAAGTCGGGTTAAAAAAGTCATTTTGGAATGAGAAAAAAATACCCTTGACTCTATTTTGATCAAAACTAAAGAGGGGCCCTACACTACACAATCGCCATATTTTGTTTATATTATGTTTTTGCTATAAATGTAGACGAATCCGACCAAGCTTTTCTGGGCAGGATGAATGCGGCCTTTCATCCTTGTTCGCATAATTAAACTCATAATTAGGTACCATCGCCTTACTCTGATTAGTTATAACACAATTAGTACTAATCGCCCTCAATGATTCAGCAAACGGAATCCCGCCATAAAAATGTATATGAGAAAAATACAAAATTAGAACAATCAGAAATCTTTAATAATGTCAAAAGCGATTCTATCGCAGAAAACTGTCATCAAAATCGTATTTTGGGGTTGTTTTGTTTTTATAATTAGAAAAAGTCCCGCCCTAGTAATTTTTGTGAACTGACGTGCATTTTGAGTGAGCTTGTCTGAACTAACCCTGTAACCAGAATTGTAATCGAGTCCCTGCAAGTCCCTGCAAGTCCCTGCAAGTCCATCAACAAGCCCTCCAGTCCTAATCCCAATCACAAGCTATTAAAATGAGCTTTGACAAAGGCATTCCTTTGTCATTGTTCATCCAGTTTCTTGTGACTGGCTTTATGAAATGACTTCTGACTGGGCTTGTGAAAGGACTTGTGAAAGGACTTGCAGGGACTCGAATACAACTCTGCCTGTAGCCCTGAACATCATGACAATGTACCTGCAGTGCATAGATTTTGTAGCTAATACTAGTTTGGTACCCTGTAACTCCTCTGTGTAAGTAAACACTATACTTTTCAGCGCCAGTTTGACAGACTATATACATTGTAGAGACCGCAGATCGTTAACACATCATGAACTTGAAACGGTTCCTTTGTAAATAATAAGGCATGGAAATTATATGCAAGGTACTCTATATAGTGCACCATGAGAGGGGTAAATTTCGTCTCGAACACTATGCTGGAAAGAGGTATATTTTTTTCATTCAAATTCTGTAACAATGAAAGCATAAACAAATTACCCATGCCTGTCCAAGATTGCCACAAAGATGGCTGCTACTCCAAAGGTCTGTTATCATATATGTGACGTGTGTTCAAGGGACACGCTCATCTAAGTAACTGGATCCCGGATAAAGATTTTCAATTTTTTAAAACCCGGTGACTGTGTAAACTATCTATGCATATTAACAATATCATTATCTTGGTGAGCATAAAGTTGGTAAAAAGAAAAGAGTGGCTTACCTCATCCCCAGCCTCGGTTTCAGCATCATTCTTGATTGGCAGAGACCCTGACAACAGAAATGAATATATGAATAGTATTTGAATATTAATGTGTTCATCATATTGATGAGTAATAAATGACAAGAGTAAGAGCTGAGTAAAGACGTCCAGGAATAGCAGGCGAGGAAAAGTGAGTTTCGCTGCCACATTCAATGTTTTCAATGAAAGATATGTGCCCGTGCGTTTTGGGCGTGTCACCCCAAAAAACAAATTTGCAAACCGAGTTGCTAATTTCTTATAAGACAGAGTTGGTAATCGAGTCATCACAAGTCACATCACAAGTCACATCACAAGTCACATCACAAGTCACATCACAAGTCACATCACAAGTCACATCACAAGTCACATCACAAGTCACATCACAAGTCACATCACAAGTCACATCACAAGTCACATCACAAGTCTGGTCTCAAGCCATGTAACAAGCTATTCAAATACACTATATAACAAAAGCATTCCTTTGTCACTGTTCATCCCATGCAGCTTGTGAGCTGACTTTTGATCAGACTTGTGCTTAACCTGTGACTGACGTATACTCGATTACAACTCGACGAAAGGCAACAGAGTTAACAAGTTTTATATATTTTGAGTGAGGAGCGGGACGCTACGCGCAATCTTCGCGGTCGACTAACCATCGTTGGAAATAGTCTAGTTCCTCGACCTGATATCCCTGACGTCTACACATTGCTCCGTTTTGTCTGAAGTAGGGTCAGAGAACCAGACTACAAGAACAACATTTTTTCTCTCTGTTTTCCCAGCATCTATGCACACAAAACTTTAAACAGGTCAGCGTTACAGTATTTGGTATAAATACTAACCCCTAAATCGATGTATTTCTGAAAATTACAGCAAAAGCAAATGTTGTATACTACCTTCAAAAAGAAATTGGTTTTTTTCACTATTTTTTCGTGACTGGGATGACGGATTAAGCTCAGACTTTCACATGTTTCTTATCTCATGCATGCACTTGTTGAATCACACAAAGTATAAACACTGCCAGCAACTGTACATGATTGATCATTGTTGCAATTTTCAGAAATGGGCGGATTTGGGGGTTAGTATTTTATAGGAAATATCGTTCTACTGACCTGTTCAAAGTTTTGCGTTGTTGGATAGCGAAAAAAAACCGAGAGAAAAACGGCGCTCGTTTTCAACCGTCGGGCGGATGATAGCCTCCTAAGTCAAGGCGCGCGTGGCTACCTGGACGCGTGACGCGCCCCGAATGCCAGCATGTCCGGGGCGCGCCACTCGTCCGGGTAGCCACGCGCGCCTTGACTAAAGTATAAACAGGGCAGTTTTCCCTACGATTTCCAGCTGGAAATCGTTGGAAAACGATATAAATTTCCACTTTTCTTGACAACGACAGCATACCTGGTGCCATCATTTCACAGGATGATTGAGACTACTATTAACTTACAGTCTAGTAAGGTATTTCGTAATAATTCAGTAAAAAAGAATTGGAGGAATACCAATCGTGTACACTACCTTTATTCAAATTACCTCTTATTGCCATACACTAGTCAAATTAGCCTACGCAGGACAAATTGGCAAAACAATCCAACTGTACGGTCAATTTGGTTATACGACCCAATTAACTTAATAATAACAGCAAAAACAATGTACCTAAAGAGGTTTCGGGAAGCTAAAGCGATCGCGTGGCTTAAACGATCGCGTGGCTAAAACAAAGATCTTTTATCTTCTTTCTTTTTTCGAAACAAAGACTTCTTTGTATAATGGACTGAAAATTTCACCGAAGGAATAAAACGAAGAAATAACGCGGACGTACGGTAATTGCATGATGATTCAGAAGCCAGCGGGGCCACAGTCGGCTAATTAGCCTCGTGTGGCATCGCACAGTAATGATCTATTGCTTAATTGCTATGGAAATGTCACGGGGGGTCGCAACACCTTTACAATTCTCGGAAGTTGGCATGGGGCCAATTCATGGAGCTGCTAAGCAACAGGATTACCAACCAAATGTTCATGCGGTCTATATATATTGCTTGTTGTGACTGGTATTCAGCTGTCGTTTGCTAAGCATTAAAGTCACACGGACTTCTAATAGTGTGGCAGTTTTATATATTTTTTTTAAAGGTATTATTCTTAATCAATTTATTAATTAATCGGTTTACTGTTTATGTAGTTGTGATATTTTTTTGAAAAGCGTTTTGAGATTGTTATTGTAAAACGATACATTAAGACTAAAATACTATTATTATTATTATTATAATTTTAATAAGCAAGATTTTTTCTTGCCTAGCATATTGTTTGGTGCTTAACCGTCTCCGTGAAATTGGCCCATTTCCGATTCATGGTTCCTTTAACATTTATATTTCTTTCGAATCTAACTTACTGGCTGACGTATAAATTAGATTTCTATAAATTAGTAGATATTTCCATATATTGAGCGCCAGTGCAGTTTCTCACCTACATCATAATGTTGCATTATTGAATCCAATTGAGCATATTTCTATAACTCAACAACATCACAAGCAATAACGGAGCCGAGTTGATAGCTCTTAAGGTACCGGTAGGCATACTCGACGTATATCACACATCGCGAAAGTACGGCTACCCCGTTTTGCTAAAGCTTGTGACGACATCAATATTTAAGTTATAGGCCTAGGCGTTGGCTAATAAGCGAAAATGCCCATATGAGAAATCCAATTTTCTAAATCCACTAAAGATATGTTTGCGCTGCCGGGAGTAAAATGGGTTATTTAAGAGCTTCGTTTACGATCTAATTTCTCGAAGAGACAGCGAGTGCCATATGAGTGCTGTTCGTGTGGTGATGAGTTTGTTCAAGTGCCGAGTCGGTATAGGCCATATGCATGCAAGGACTATAGCCTAATTGTTTTTGAAAATCATGTGCAACACTATGTTATGGATATCAATTCGAATACATTTTCAAAGTGGAAAAAGAAAACAAGCAGGAACGGGATTTGAACCTACGACCTCCGTTGCTCTACCAACTGAGTTTTTTGCCCTATATTGGCGGTTGTATTGCAACCCCCCCCCCCCCCCCCCCCGAACATCGGACACTGACAGTTTGGGAGACCGCCAACATAGGGCAAGATAGCTTAGTTGGTAGAGCACATGTACGGTATTCCGGTGGTCGCAGGTTGAAATCCTGCTTCTGCCAGTTTTCTCTGTTTTTCACTTTTTTTTCTTCAAATTACCTAGTCAGTATTTCCCTCATGGTTTGTTTGACAATATCAATTTAAGGTGCCCCTCAACAAATCCCTTCGGGAAAAAACTGTGTGTAGTTCTAGACTCTTCTTAATCAAAAATGAAATATTTTATAGAAAATCAATCATCATAAAATATCATGAAATATTTTATAGAAAATCAATCATCATAATAATTACCAAGGCACATCAATTACACTGGATCTAATAAATAACTTATAGTGATATTAAAAATGTATGTGCCTACGGGTTGTCCTGCACGTACTCGCTGGGACATTAACGGGACACGCAGTAGGAATAAGGTTATATGCCATTGCCACAGAAATATTGTGTTCATTATACATTGTGCAATGCATCATGGGTAAAGAGTCGGATATTCATGAGAGTCGGATATTCATATGACACCGTCAGGCCAACAGCTAAAGGGTAGTATACAACATTTGCAAACATAAACAAAATAAATACTGAATTATTACGAAATACCGTACTAGCCTGTAAGCAAAATCTCAAGCATCCTGTGAAATAATGGCACCTGGTATGCTGTCGTTTTCAAGAAAAGTGGAAATTTATATCGTTTTTCAACGATTGTCGGCCGACAATCGTTGGAAATAGTCTAGTTGCCCGATCTGATAATTCCTTGACGTATATACATTGCTCCGTTTTGTCTAAGGTATGGTCAGGGAACCAGACTACTAGAGCAGATTTTTTTGCTCAGCATCTATGCACACAAACTTTAAACAGGTCAGTGTTACAGTATTTGCAAGCACGCTATAAAATACTAACCCCCAAAATTACAGCAAAAGCAAATGGTGTATATACTACCTTTTATAGTCAATGTGGTAAAAAGGGACATTTGTAAAAAATACGGGAAAGCACATCAATCAGCTAAAAGCTTTGAAAACTGATCGCACGTTCTGCTTGGGGCGTGCAATTTCTACGTTGCGGCATTAACCTTTTTACGTGTCGTATTGTGGCGATACTAACCCTGCGGTGTGCCATGGCACACCACAGAGCTAATTAGCCTTTTAGAGGTATGGCGGACACAATAGGAGGGCGCTATTTGATTTGGGTATACCTTTTGTGCCATACAAAAGGTTTACCCAAATCAAATAGCGCCCTCCTATTGTGTCCGCCATTCCTCTAAAAGGCTAATGAAGTGCTTATATTGAAGAACAGTCAATTCAAGCGTGCTGCGCAGTTTAACCTGGCCCATACGATACAGTGCTACGAGCGCTACATGGCGGTCCACACTTGGTGTGGTTTTGTTTACATCTGGTCACGTGGGTAAAAAAAAAGGTCTGTTACGCTCTTTTGACAGAGTTTCTTCGATACCAAACACAAATAGCGCCCTTTCGCATCGAAAATCTACTGCTTTTCACTGCCATGTCACCAATATCCCCCGTTACCAATTTCAGCAATTTCGGCTATTTCCATTGGAGTGGCGCCAGAAATGTAATTTTCTTGATTAGACTATATAACGTGTAACCGTTCGACGTATAGTACTAGCTGTATTAATTTCTTATTACAAAAATAGCAATTACTTATGAAAGGCATGGTTTGCACAGAGGAATTTGAGCATTTGGGGAAAGAAGCGCACTGTGTTGTATTATTATTTTTCGAGCTAATTTCTATGAAAATATGTAATTACATGTAGGCCCTACACGTCTTTAGTTCTGTTCCCAACATTATTTTTTTGCCTACTTGGACATTACAAGTATCGTTGTTGGATAAATGAATTTGTACTCCCTTCCTGTTCGTTTGTTTAGCAAAACAAAATGGACTAGAGCCGGCACGTGATATTGAATTACAAATTCAGTTGTGAATTTACCTGCAAATTGCACATGCACAATGTATAATTGTGTGTATTGTGCCAAAATAATAGATTGATGTTGTCTCTAACGATGTTTTTTTTCTATCTACAACAAGTTCCAAGTTAACTATCGTTTGTATCTGTCATTTCTATAGTGGAAAATTAATCATGTTTTTGCATGGTTTTATTCTGTGCCGTTAAATATCGGTATCGGATTTATGGGTATCGCCCAACACAAGGCCAAAAAGCCACTCAAGGTGTGGGCTACAAAAGACAAGAAAAGACAGAAATCACAGGGATAGAAGGTATTTATTCACATTTCGCTTGAATTGTGAAAGATTATAGGTGGAAGGGAAGTTGTAACACTGTGTAATAATTTCTGGGATACAGCGGTTCCAAAATAGAACCAAGGTCTACTCATCGTTAGGAGATTATAATTTTGTTGTATTTTATTGCACGTACGGTCTTTAATTTAGTTTAGAATACAGAGGTGAGCAATTTGAAGTGCGGCAAAACATGTCCCGGGATGAGCTACGTATAGTACTTTTACATCGTTTAAGTGGCCTTGTCCGCCAACACACAAACCGTTTGGGAGTTGCGGGGGATGTAGAAAGGTGCATAATATAGTACGTGGTCTACACGATATTCTATCTTTCATCGCTGGATAAGATAACAAATATTGATTTGGGTAAGGTCGCCGGGTAGATGGTTAGAGGAGGATAGAGGAGGATGGAGAGAATGCTTTGAGGGTCTACAAGATTAAAGGAATAATGCAGGAAAGATGAAAGTGAGGTTGGTTTAATGGCAAAAAGCATAATCTGAATTGCAGTGCGATTGCACAGAATCAAAAAATATATCGTGACCGCTTTCCTTTATATCCGACCCCTTATACCACGATGCATTGCAACAATATATTGTCCAGCTTGGTTCCTCCAGTTAGAGTGTTTGAGCGTGAAACTCGGCTTTTCCGCCTGTCTGTTCCCACCAATAATCCTCTAGCATGTACTAGATGTAGAACGAAAATCTATGTCAATAGCTTTTTCCCTCGTTCTGTATCTCTATGGAATTCTTTGCCTGGTGCGTGTTTCCCTTCATCCTACAATCTTTCCTGCATCAAGAGGAATATTAATTTCCTATCTCTTGAATCTTTGATTCTTTTTTCTATTGTAGCTTTGTACCTAAAGTGCCTTTCAGCCTTGGTCGGGGCGAAATTGCATCAAAATAAAACAAAACAATATATCCAAACTTTGCCTGTGATATCAGCCTATATACTGCACATGCACCATACTGTCATATTTTTAATTCCAGTTCAGCATTATGGTAATCATTAAATGGGGTTAAAAACAAACAGGGAAAATAACGATCATACATGTTTTCACAAATTGCAATTCGCGGTCCCACGGCCTCTTGCCTAAATTGATCGCGACAGACTGGGAATTGGCTCAATCTGATTAACTTAATTTGGTGAACGAGCCTCAATTCAATAAAGCCATCCGCCTCGCTTTGTTTCATTTAAATTGAGTCCAGCGCACGCAGTGCAAATCGTCGCCATAGGCCTACACCGTACACGCCAGACGTAGTCTACTACATACCATTGTCAGTCTTAGAGAGGCCATGCAATATGATTTTTTATGACATGGATATAGGACAGAAATATTCTCAATTTTAAATTAGCAATATGCCTTGATGTGGTGAAAAAGGTAAAAGAAAAAGGAAAAAAAACGAGTCTAGTTCGTCTGTCTTGTTACAACAAGAAACACATCACTCACGAGAAGTGCATGTGACGAAAGTATGGTGTACTATTTACGACACACCACGTCCCCTCTTCCATACGCGACGCGACGGCACGACGGCTCCGTTGCATCGTGCTGTCGCGTCGTGCCGTCGCTTCTTTTACTATTACTTTTGTACACATTCTGGCGTCGCGTTGTACGTCGCGTCGTGCCGTCGCGTTGTTTTTCCAGCTTGCAGGTTTTTTTTATCTTAACGTCGCCCCTTCCGTCGCCCATCGCGTCGCACCGTCGTACGTCGCGTCGTGCTTCGCGTCGTGCGTCGCGTCGTGCGTCGCGTCGTGCGTCGCGTCGTGCGTCGCGTCGTGCGTCGCGTCGTGCGTCGCGTCGTGCGTCGCGTCGTGCGTCGCGTCGTGCGTCGCGTCGCGTCGTGCGTCGCGTCGTGCGTCGCGTCGCACCATCGTGCGTCGCGTCGTGTTTTGCGTCGAGTAGCCATGCCATTGTGAACATGCGCAGTTGAAATACCGTACCGCGGCCACCTTTATATCTAGACTGGTTGGAAGAGGCCAAAGAAGCCACTGAAGAGATGTGGAGTGAAGAATATGAAAAGTACGTCAACTGGGGTATGGGTAAAGATCAAGCCAAGGAAAAAGCCAATAAATAGAAAAACCCTTTGGGCAGTTAAGATAATCCTACAAGGATATTTTGTCAAGTTACCTACATCTGAAAGATAGTGATACTCATCAACATATTGTGGAAGATCTCAAAGAAAAAGTAAATAAGGGTCTGGAAGTAAACAAAGCCCTGAACATAGCAATGCCTAAACACCAGGCCAAATTTGATGGACTGTTCCAACAAGATAAAGAGGAACTTGAATAGCGAGGAAGACAGTGATGATTAAAGACTAATAATTTCAGAAAGACTATTGTAATTTTATAGTTTTACTTCTTTATTTTACAAACTTACTTTAAAATTGTACATTCTTTTTAAATTTTACTTTTATAGTTTTTGCTTTTTGGTAATCTACTCTTGATTATTTTCAATTTTACGTTTTATGTTTAAATTTTTGCGTGAACTTTTCGCACGCTTACTTTTAAAACCCGTTACATGGCTAACTCTGTACGTCCCAGTCCAATAAAAGAAGTAAATTTAGGAGCAACAGTCTTTGCCTGTCATAACCTAGTCCGAAAACATTGTGTTTATACGAGTTCATCCCTTCCTTTCTTTGGCCTTGTATGGTCGTGTCACGTCACATTAACAAATAGAGTGATTGCTTTGCCGTTGCCTCTTACGCAACGTTGTTTACACACCCATGTTTGTAAACACCTTCAATCGTGGACCTCCTATTGTCCCTCTTTTGTTTGTACTTTTTGGAAGGCCTCCCATATGTTTTGTACACGATTTTCAAACGTGGACCTTGACACAATCGTGGATTGTCCTCTTTGTCTATACAAACTCACACGAAAGTGACAGTGTACATATAGCGATCGACCATCAAACCTGTTAATTAAACAAAATAATATTGGCCTACCCATGGGAGGTTTGCTACTGACACGATGTGACTGATTAAGTCACCGCATGTATAGAAGAATCAACATATGAATTTGTTGTGTTCACTTAAGCTCAAACCTCTGTGCGGGGCCCATTTCCGGGCGAAAATCCGCGTAAAATGACCCTTTTTTTCGACGTTTCGAGTCATAGTTTGATAACCATGCGGTCTTTTTCACCGGGTTAAACGGTTCTATACGATTTAACTCTTTGTCGTTCTCGTGATATATATACATATATTTTATCTTGAAAAAAATCCACGTACTTTCGGCTTTGAAAATGTGAACTTTTCATCATTTGTCTGTGTAAACGCACCGATTGAGCGCCCTCGTGTCGACTCTTTTGACTGTAACTCCTTACTGGAGTATCGAATCGTACGGGGTTAAACGGAATCGAATAGCTTAGATCCTCCTCTTTCCTTACATGTAAAACCTGTTACGATTGGTTGAAAAAAACCTACGTACTTTTCACAAAGAAAAAAGTGGCGAATGACAACTTTCGATCGATAAGGCATTGTTCGAGACTTACATCGATCTACCATTGCTTACCACGCGTTACATGATCTTGGACTCTGCTCATCACCCGTTTTACAAGACAGATTTTCTTCGATTTTACTGTAACTAAGACATTTAAAAACTATCCATTTGTGAATCAGTTATCTGGGATTAAAACTGTGTTCTTTTGAGGAGTTAATTTCATTTTGAAATAATGTAAATTTGGAACTGAATATTGTTCATTCAAGGCAGCCACAGAAATTATGTGATGCAAAGAACGTGCACTTGTTTATTGGGCCGTACCATTTTGTATGTGGGGAGTATATATATGCATGTACACCCACATACGTATGTCTTTTCCAAAATAATTGAGATTATGTGTTGTTTAGAAAATTAAACAATTACTAAACTGAACTATATCTTTGTTTCCTACTTGCAGCTATAAACCAGTGCCTGTGTTTATGCATGTCCTCGTGCAAACATGTTTTGTTTTACCCATTTTGTGAATGGAGTGTGCCGGGCCACATTTCAGGGCCGAACGCACAGCTACACAGGGCCAGCGTTAATCCAATTTAATAACCCTAGACCTCCGTGGTATACTCTTCGCGCGAGATTTAAACTGTGAAATTAAGTGAACAAAAGTGGGGTTAACAAATTCATATGTGTAGCTGAAAGTCGACTAAAAATTTTACATTTTGTCCCCTGCCTTTGGGCGTTTCTATAAGTAAACAAAGAAACTTATATGATACTCTACGATTCCTCAAAGGTTTGAAAGAGAGGGGCCTGAACCGGTGAATGTTTCCCAAACGTGTCATGTAAATTTACTACCTGTCATAATGTTCGTCCATGTTAAAGAAGAATAACATAGAAATGACGATTAAGGGTTTCCTCAATAAATGGGCAGAGTTTGTACAGATAAATATATGAATAAATGAGTGAATACACATGAACCTGGAAAGTGTGTTGATTTGGCGGAACGACTGGCTGGTCACCTTCAATGCAAAGAAAACTAAATTGCTGTCTTTGTCTCGATCTAGAGATGATTCATTCCCTTCACTTCATATGGGTCCCTTGCTGTTGCCCGAGGTACATGACCTATACGTCTTCTTGGACTTGTAATCTCCCCTAAACTTAGTTGGGATACGTATATCACAGGTATTGCCAAAAGTGCTTCCATGCGAGTTGGTTGTCTTTATCGAGCTCGGAAATATCTACCTCCTGATGCTATCCTTTACCGTTATAAGACAACTATAGGTCCGCTTATGGAGTACTGTTCCCACATCTGGGCTGGTGCTTCTGCTTGTCACTTATCTTTACTATAGAATACAGAAGCGCATTGTAAATTTGGTTGGAGAAGAGTTGAGCTCATCTTTACAATCACTTTCTCACCGGAGATTTGTTGCTACTCTAAGTCTGTTCTATAGGTATTTCCATGGGAAATGCTCCACTGGCTCCACATGTTTGTCCCGAACACAGGAACACAGACAGGCTACTAACCACACTGACCCTGCTCCTCAAATCGGCTCCTCAAATCTAGCCACACCCCCTCCGCAATCCCCATAGGACGTGCACAAAAAGGGGGGGGGGGGGGGCATACCGACTATTCGACGGGTTGCACTACTTTCAATTACTGTTAATAATGTAGTTGAGAAAGTTTAGGAGAAGCCAACCTTCTCATAATAGCAAAGTACCTTTCTTTTGTTATGTTTGTTGATTACTGAATTTTGTTTATTGCCAAGCGCGCAGTCATTAATGATTCATGCGTTACACAATACCCTTGCCAGCATCCGCACATTTTGCCCGCATTTTTATAGTGCCCATTGCATTATGCTCTGATCCACGAAAACCGCAAAAATACAAACAGAATTCAAGAAATTCTAGCAAAATCGTCTTTTTACACATTTCAAATACAGCGCTCAGGCTTTTTGTTTTACCGCGCGCTTATGCGCATGCGCGCATGAATTTCAATTTATTAGCGGATTAGTCTGTGAGCCATTCTGTATTTCAACTGCGCATGTTCACAGCGGCACGGCTACTCGACTAGCTCGAAACACAACGCGAAGCACGACGGTGCGACGCGATGGGAGACGGAAGGGGCGACGTTAAGGTAAGAAAACCTGCAAGCTGGAAAAAAACGACGCGACGACACGACGCGACGTACGACGCGACGCCAGAATGTGTACAAAAGTAATGGGAAAGAAGCGACGGCACGACGCGACGGCACGATGCAACGGAGCCGTCGTGCCGCGTATAGTCGCGTCGCGTATGGAAGAGGCAAAGCGGTGTGTCGTAAATAGTACACCATACTAATGTGGCATCATCACATCCTACACTTTCGTTTTGCCGAACCGTCTATAAAGTGTGTGCATCTGATGGAAAGTAATAACATAAAAAAACGTTGCCGGCCAACGGCTTATAAAACACTACTATCTAAATCCACGGGCGGCTGTTGCTAAGATACGTGACATGAGATATGAGACATGAGATTGCTTCGCGCTCCACCACGCGTGTGACAGCCATGATAATTCCCCAGGAAGATGGGCCCCTACGTGATTCTAGTGCGAGATCGCACATTTCATGGACGGAAACGAGTAATCTGAATTTTTGAAAGCTCTTTTATGGGCCTGATGGATGGTGTTATTCATTCATGCTTCGATGAAAACAAATTCATTACAAGAAGTTTCGGCCCAAAGCTCTCCCAAATGTGAAAGGTTATAAAATATATATTTACTGATCTTTTGATAACATTTATTCTTCGGAAAATTTACCATCTGTAAGCATAGAAATAGTTACTGCACGATCTTTTCAAAGTTTAGCAACTGAGAATAGATCTATAAGACGTAATGACATAATGGCTCTGTTTACATGTAGCCTACGCTTTCATATGGGGAGCCAGGTCAGGACGCCAAACAATCGTCCCCAACTGGCTCGCATAGGAAAGCGCACGTGTAAACAAAGCGTGACGTCATTACGTCTTGGATCTATTTCTCCATGGTTCTATGGGCTCCGTGCACAACTATCCCCTCAGCGGAAAGAAAAGGCGAGTTGGGGGGTCAATATCGACGCCATCTTACATGACTTCAATTTAAGTGTCTGGTTCCCGCTGTGATATTCTTATTGAAAACGCAATTATCGAGAGTCAGCGAACAGACAAATCAATCCCACTACGAGTATCAAATGAACGAGAAGCGCGGTGCGGATATCAGCGACGCAACCTCGTTCCCAAGCCTTACTTTATTTTTAACCTCGTTTCCAATAGTAAGCCCTGTTATGGGAACTCCTTACTCGTGCCCTGATTGGATAGTAAAAATACAGCATTAGCTTATTAGCATATAGAGAAATTAAAACCGTACAGTTGGTGATTCCACTGTATTTCTTGATGAAAGTTTATCGGCGCGCCAAAAGTGAAACTTTATATTTTGTTGGTATTTTTTAACGTTAGTGACTTTTCTGTAGTATATATTCTCTGAAATTTCTGCAATGGCGACGCCCAGCCCCTCAAAAAATACACCCGTCAAATCTGATACTTGCATCTTGTGTTCCAAAAGCGACAATCGTGGGACGCACATCTGGAGAGTGAGTGGACAAAAAAGTTTTCCGCAATTGCTTTTACCATAGCTTTCACACTGAGTGAAACATATGTGGCGAAGTTGCGGAACGGAGGTCCATAAAACGGTGGAGGATGCACGGGTCAACATCTCAAATATATCATGCTAGCAGAATAAGTTATGAAGGGAGTAGAATATTAAATTTGTCTCGAGTATAAATGTGATTTTTACCAACTGTGTCTTCTTTACGTACTACCTAATGTACACAACCGTAAAACTCATTTCATTTGTGTTGTATAACAATCACGGATGCGTCACTCCACGTAGTAGCTGGAACACGACCTCCCTGTATCAGGAACCGGCTGAGTATATTTCAGTGGTTCTGCATATCACAATTACGTTGCACATATTGTAAGTGCAGCACACAGAATGGAACAGGTTTTATACATATTTTTCACGATATTTTTGTAATTTATCTACTGTAATTTGCATACAAAAATAGCACGTTTCCATTTTGTGTTCAGTTATATGCAGTGTAGGCTTTTACAGCATTAAGCCTTGCAACACTGCGGGAAAAAAAAATGTGAAAAGAGACATTGTGTCCCCGAAAGCGGTATCTGTAGCGCTACCGCTTTTTGTGGTATTATCATTAACGCTCGGATGGCTAATGTATGGAGCTCATTCCATACAAGTCGGTGCATACATGCAGTTTCTGGCCACGCGTGCTTTACATCACTAATCTCCTATGGGTCTCTGGCTAATCCATCTCGATGGACAATTTGGTATTGTATATTACACTTTCCCAAATTTGTGCAACACTCAAAAGAAATATCAAGAATAAATAGGCCCTATAAATTAGAACAGAGATGTTTTCTCTTTTGCCCTGTCCCGACGTAATGTAAAGCACTGTATATAATTCTGTATGTTGTGTATACAAGCAAGTATATTGAACTTATTATAAAAGAAATTGTATATTACCATTATTGCTTAATAAAGCGCATGAGACTTTTAATAGCTTGGAAGTAGCCAGCTGGGTAACAGTGCAGACAATTCAATCAAGCGCTATAAAAGGATTATATATTTAGGGACGGTCTGCGCGTCTTGTCCGCAATAGTCATGCGTGAAATGATGTCGAGGTCACGGCTAGATGATATGCACGGGGCCTACCGAGAAAATTGAGAGGACTGAGGTAGAGCACTTAACCGTCTGGGCAAGAAAAAACACCGGGGCTCAGCTGGGCTGTGATGGGGTAGAAGTAGCGACCGACCAAGAAAAACGACTTATGTATATACGGCAATGGTTATAGACACAACTTAAAGAGACACACAAAGTGCGAATTTGGGGTAAAAAAACCGCTCGTCCTAAAAGTGCCATACCTGAGTTCACTGAAAAGTAGAATATAATATTGTACACGACCATCCCTTGAAAATGCGCCGTTTGCATGGAAATCAGTAACGAAAATACTTTCGGGTACGTATTAGTCTGGTTCGGAAAAGTCGGACCGTCGAAAACATCATAGTACGCGTGATTGTTCGTCAATTTTCAGACAAACGGCGCATTTTCTAGGGATGGTCGTGTACATTATATTATACTTTTAATGATATCTCCAATCATAGCGGTTTTAGGACGAACGTCCTTTCTGCTCCCAATGCAATATGTATGGTATCTACTTTAAATTTCGAATAAAATGTAAACACATAATTATAAAACGTTGTCCTACAAGTACATGTCTCAAAAATAGATTTGTCATTTTTTTTTGTTAAATGCAATACAAGAAAACCTCTGTAAGCCTGCCCGAACGAATACCACAGATTACACTGATTGTCTCCAAGATAAAGTAAACTTGTTTAGCATTTTAAGATATTTTCTTCCCATTATCCTCACTTCCCATAATAAGCGAGTTCGGTATCTCAAAGGTCAAAGGTTATTCGGGATAAAATTGCTGACGTAATGTCACGCCATGTTACGCGAAGGCGCATTCTGATTGAATTTAACACGTGCGCGTTGTGCGACCACCTTTTGCGTTCACACGCACGCGTTAGGTCACGCGGGTCATTCGGAATAAAAATGTCGATGGGGGTTTTCGAAACCCTGGCTTCGGCTTGGCCTCATCTCCGATTTCTGAATATCTGAGAAGCAAACACAATGTAAGTATTCTAATTTTTGCTTTCTAATCAACCGAATAAATGTTCCTATAGCAGAACATGCACCAAAATGTAGAATATTTCCATTTGGTTTACTTCTCAGTTATTCAGAAGTCGGAGACGAAGCCGAAGCCAAGCCGAAGCCAGCGTTTCGAAAACACCTATAGTACCTGCGCAGTTGAAATACCGAACGGGCTTATTGTTATCTTAGCGGAAATAATGATCAACATGCCGGAAATGTATGCTTTGTAGGCCAGTTTGCACTACATGTACATGTACATTGTGCACAAATCCGCGAACGTGCGCGATGCGCGGGCGGCCGGCCGGCCGGCCTGTCGTGTTCTGTACGTGACGTCACAGGGTCACGTGATGCATTGCATCACCCTTTTGCAATTTTCGAGCGGATAAAGTGGGGACCGGGGCTCGAAATGTGGTAGAAAAATCGCGTAAATGAGCCAAACAAATCACAATTAGGAGGAAAAAAACAACAACAATGTTGTTTTAGTAACAAACTCATTTATAAAGACCAACATTGTTTTCTATTTCAGAGACCATTTAAACGTTGCCACTCGCCAGCCCGTTTCAGCTAAACCGCGCGGTAAAAATCTTCCACGCTCCAGGGCGGACAACATCAGTGGGTGCGCTTCAATGAGATTCCGCGCCTTTCCGTTCCGCGGTAGCACCGATGTACCCCCAATCCGTGGGTATCGCTTTATCCGTCGAATACTCCCAAATTCGGCCGAGGGGCAAGTCGGCCGTCCGGAATAAATTTCGCATATCTATAAGAAACGGGACGCTTAACCTTATGACTTATTCATAGAAACACTTGGCCTACATTCTTAAATCTTAAATCTTAAAATTAAATGCCCACTGAAGTGTTTTAATAATATAGAAAATGGTTTTCTTTTTATAAATCAATGCTTCTGGACTGTGGAACCATAATGACACTCCCGTTCTGGGACAAGAATGACGGTATAAATGCTATTTTTCACTGTATAAAATGTTCATGCAATGAGGGCGCTGTTGATGTGATGTCATTTGTGGCACTCTCCGTACAGTTTAGGCACTCGCAGTACAAAAGAGAACCCAGAATTTGACTTTTCAGAAATAATTTGGGGTAAGTATTTTATAGCGTGCTAGCAAATACTGTAACACTGACCTGTTTAAAGTTTTGTGTGCATAGATGCTGGGAAAACCGTATAGTCTGCGTAGAGAGGAAAAAATAAGTTCTAGTGGTCTGGTTCCCTGACTATACTTTAGACAAAACGGAGCAATTTATATAGACGTCAGTGAAGTATCAGGTCGGGGAACTAGACTATTTCCAACGATTGTCGGCCGACAATCATTGGGAAACGATATAAATTTCCACTTTTTTGAAAACGGCAGCACACCAGGTGCCATAATGATTTCACAGGATGCTTAAGACTGATTGGTGGATCATCGATCACGCGAATTGAATTATTCGTACCGCAAAAAGAAGAAGTTCTATTCAACGTACGCGTTGAAAAGAACTTCCATAATTCCACGGTCACACTATTGGTGGCGCTACGCCTCGACTGTCATTTACACAAAATGGCGGACGATGTTCGCGAATCACCGTTTGTTCTAACATCCAATGAAAACTCGTCGTAGGTGATGCTGACGCTGCTAACACAAAAAAACAAATTGAATACGCAGTCGAGCGATTAGATGAATTTGCAAGACACGCAGGAACAACAATTGAGCTTTAACTGATTCGGAACTGGACAACTTTTTGTCGAGGTTTTATGCGGGACTGAGAAGGGAAAACGGCACATTGTAGGCCTACACAAAGAAATCATGCATGCAATCCGACGAGGATTTATTCAGGTGTTGTATAAAACATGAAAGAAAAATTTCCATTCGGTGACAGATGGAATGTCCCATTACACTCGGCTTCACCTCGTGGAATGGAACACTCAACCTGTCACCTCATGAAATTATTCTTACCATTGCACTCGTAAACATTCATTATTTGTATAATATTGTCTGATTCCCCTTTTTTATCCAGACAGTCCAACAATATAGAGAGACGGCCATATCAGGCTGAGTCTACTATACTGAAGTCACGATCCGGATGATGCTTTAGAGAGATGAAGCGAGAATTGTCACACTTTTTATCTTGATTCATGAGGACCTTGTTCCCAGGGTCCTCATCATACAGGCGACGGCGAATCTCGCCGCGCTGGAAACACATCCCAGAGGCCTTTTATACGGTTTTACTTGCGGGGCTGGATATGGCCAAACGTGATTATGTACAAGGGTTATCTTGAGTGTAATATTCGTCTGGCACTATTCAACTGACAAATTTGCAATATGAATTTGACTCTTTCGTGAGCAAGGATGGGAAATGTGAAAATGGGAAGCCGGGTTGCACAAAACAACAAGATGCCAATGCTTCGGTTTCTCCTCACTTCTCCGAATACACATTATGGTAGAATTTGTACACTCAAAACCTTAGAAATGGGTTAGGTAACTAAACACCGAAGAGTCGAAATTTCGGGGATCTACAATGGAGGCATGTGTCAACACCACGGTGTCAGTAGTGTGGATCCAATGCTGTTTGTCCAAAAAACGTGATACGATAATTTTGCTAAATTAAAGTATTAAGAAAAAATCTTGCTGACGTTATACACCACACCAAGACCTATCGAAAAAAAAATTGCATTTCTCGAACTTGAATGTCAGTATTTAAAATTATGTCCAGCCTTGCAGTGTGGTAAAAACTGGTCCTCTTTGCCATCGCTAATGTCTTTAATGGGAACTGAAGGTGAATTTGACAACATTATATGAGTGTAGGGTGCAAGTTAAACATCTGCCAATAATAGACAATAAAGATAATATGCAATGGATGTGAAGTTCAACTTGTTTTCACGTATTTAACCGTGCATAAACAATTTTTTTTTTTAAATGATCTAAAAACCGTCGCCGGAGGCTTGCTCACCAGCGACATTGTGCCAATTTGTTTTTATATACTTTTTTATTATGAAATTAAAACTGCCATTGCATCACTCACGTACTCGACCCTCCTTCGCTTCTCAGAAATTCTCCAATTGCCGGAGTCCCTTTTTGTATTTTGTTTTTACTATCCACATTCATTTACAGATCTCTTAATACTATAATTCCAGAATTGAACACTGAACACAGATTTGAACATAACATGATATGGAGGACATTTTACCACATCATCATTACATTTTAAAATCCAAGACTAAGCGGTGCTAGCAATAAGGCATACCGGTACACTTTCCACAAACCAATTAGGCCTAGTAAATTAGAACTAATTTATTTACTTAAGCTGGAAAATACCAAGCCACCGTAATAAGACGTGTTTTGCATATACACTGCAAAAACTGTGGTGTTAATCCAACACCACGTGGTGTATATATTGGGCGAGTGGCCCAATATAAACACCACATGGTGTTAAATTAACACCACAGTTTTTGCAGTGTACATCTTCTGTTACTCTTTCGCCCCTACTAACGATTACAGACCAATAAATTACAGTCTACAGATCCCTTCCGACATATATATTGGCGATGCTATATTAATAATTCAAGCCAAGGAGATTTACAAGCATACTCACGGGCGTGAGTCCAGTGCGTGGCCTGGAGCGACACCAGCACGAGAATGCCGAGGGTCCGGGCAAATCGACGCATGGTGGACGGGGCAAACAGGACCTAAGACCGGCAAGAAGACGTGGGCGTACGGCGGTCACACGGTGCCAAGTGTCAAGATAGACCGGAGTACGAGTAGAACACCACGCGGTCCAAACGGAGGGGTGGATGGCTAGTCTTCGAAGACAGCACGCTTCATACGCGCCCAGTATTAGACACACGGCTTTGTATTTGCAATAATATGGTCTCGACACTGGCTCACGCATGCATTTGCATCCTATCCAAGTCGCCCCTGAGATACTATGCGGCGTTTTTAAACGCGTCACCCTGACCAGACCACCCTCCCTCGCTGAGTCACTTCGTTGCCATCGTGAATCGCTTCCCCACATCTCATGTATAAATCGAGGCCTGGTGTGCACCGCGCATGTGCACTTCATCACATAGATGACAGGTTGCTAGGCGACAGATTGCTCCGGTACGTTCATGCCTAAACAGGCATTGTGAGGTGAGAGCAGAGAAGCAAGTAGTTGATAAAAGGCGAATAGATCGGGTTGCAGATATCATTTAGCTGTTTGCTATTCGCATTAAGTGTAAAAGGTTGAATAAGATGCGTTTTTAAAAGCCTACACGCTTCAAATCTCCATACTACACCAAAGGACTTCAAATCTGTTTGATTTGATCTGTAACCAGATGTAGAATGGAGAGTATGTCTTTAGCACTAAACAATTTAACAACACAATATGACGTGTAACATGAATATCCGACTCTTTACCCATGATGCATTACACCAAAATTGTGATTTTTGTAAATCCGAACACAACACCTCAAAGAGTCGGTTTTTAATGAAGTCCGATTTTAACGCGACGTACACCCGTAGGCCTATTCAATTACACGTTTTTTAAAAACCCCATCAGATTCACTTAGTTTGTTCATTCCTTTTCAATAAAACAGCTATTGTATAATTATGTTGCACAAAATATAGACAAACTATCCGTTAACTCAAGAAAAATTTGACAATACTTGACGGATATTTTTTCAGTACAATACCTTAGACTGAAATAGGCTACGCTGAGAAGTTTATTATAAAACAATGACAAAAGATCAAATTGTACATTTCAACGTTTTCGCGCCTCGATTAAGGAAGCTCAACACGGTGGGAATACCCTTTATTAAAAGCACTACAATCTGTGCTTCACGATTATGTATAGACCCTAATAACTTGATTTCATTCGTGCAAAATTCACATTTCTAGATTTGTAGTTGTACAAACCATACATTGTATTGTATCACTGAGTTCAGCCTTCTGTTAAGATTCAAATTTTCATACATTTCTTTAAGAAAAATCATTTTCAAAGTGAACAAAGGAACTGGCAGGAGCGGGATTCGAACCTGCGACCTCCGGGTTACCGTACCGGCGCTCTACCAACTGAGCTATCTTGCCCTATGTTGGCGGTCTCCCAAATTGTCAGTATCTTTGTTCGGGTGGGCGCTTGTCAGAAGTCATAAACCCAGAATGCCGTATAGCCAGGGATCACGCCCAATTTTACGATACAACCTGTGAAGCGACATTGTGGGGATCACTCAATGAAGATACGACTTCTTAACTTATAATTCGTCAAACAATCCACAAGGGAAACTGACTAGGTAAGCTTCCCTTGTGGAGTTTGACGAATTATAAGTTAAAAAGTGTATTCATTATAATAGAACAGAACGTCACATCATTGTTATTATTTAGTCAACTAGTTACATTCAATAATTTTAAAGAACGGTTGCTGTAGAGCTGCTAAAGATAGTGGGATGGGCTATGGATCAAAAGGTCCCTAGTTCGAATCCACCTGTACCCATTTTTCTTTACTGTGATATCTTTGGGATATTTTTAATTTAAGGGGGGAAAAGAGACCGAGAACCTAAGTGCTAGCTGTGCAGTGATCAATGCAACCACCGAGTTATTCATGAAAATTGCTTCACGCGCCTACGGAAAAAAAATTCGCATCCTCCAGATAAGAGAACAAAAACATTTTCCTTTGAACTACAACTGACAATTTATATACAAACTGCAAATCCCCACTTGTCTCATGATTTCTTTTTACAATGGACATTATTATAACAAATCTGCCTTCTTATAAAAAATATACATGTATTAAAATTGGTAGCATTTGGTTCCGAGGAGTTTAAACCGGCAACGCCCGTGCTCTGCGGATTTAAACTGTATTGATTTCTCCCACTTAAAGGGAAAGTCCACCCTGGGTTTATAATAACATAATGTTAAAGAACGTTAATTGCAATTGTGACTTACTTTTTTTATTTCATTTTGATTGCTTTCGGTAGTCGTATAAACCGGAGATTTTTTCATAAGGCTGCCGTCATGCGAGCCGCCCTTTTGCTCTGGAATATCGGTACATCCGGGATACTGTGACGTAGTGGCTGCACTACCAAGCCTGCCGGCAGGGTACCCGGCCGGCTCCGCGGCCTGAGCTGTGCGAGTGCAGTGAACCATTTTGTCCGTACATGCAACACGCACGAGAACGTGGCAGTGTTGTTCCTTGACGCACGTCTGTTTTCCATATTCCTGGCGATTTTTTGCCTGATTGCTAAAGCAAAACTCGGTCGTGCTGTAGTACAGCAACATCATGATGATTTGGCAAGCTTTTGGCTGCTCAAATAAACCGAATTCTCGAAAAGGTACCAGCTTCTTCCAAATTCCCAATCCCCCAAACGACCGGATATTTGTAGGAAATGGCTGAACATTATAAAAACGCGAAGTTTGCTTCGAGGAAAATCGGCAGGCAGTTCTTCGAGATGATGCAGTGCCTAACATTTATTTTCTTTCTGACCAGAACAGACTTTGTGCAATAGTCGGGTGCCTTATAAAACATACGTATTTATATGCAGTAAGCTGCGTCTAGGTGTGATACCAGTGCATACCGCACGTAGCAAACCATGGGTTTCCATTGAGGTGCGGAGTGCGGGCACTACGTCAACATCTCCCGGATGTCGCGGGAATTTCGAACAGTATGGATGCGCCCTTTGTACTGCTGAATGGCAAGAAATCGTAAATATAGAGGGCGCGTGTGTCGTTCTCCATAACAAAGAAAATCAAACTCTCGGTGCAGTCTGTATATGTTCTTTTAGACTAGATAAAATATTATAGAGCCTGGAATTCTCCTTCAAACAAATTGTGGAGAAAAAAAACTCTTGTGAGGCTGTGCACTAAATGTACTATGCGCTAAGATTGATATGCATTTTTAATAATGTCGCAATTTGGGGCGTACCGCTCTAATTAGAAACTTATTAAACTGCAACTTATCGTCTGTCGTTTTGTGTGCAATGTCTCATTTAAAAGCTCATAGCTTATCTCACGCCAACAAACTGGCAATTCAAATTAAATATTTATTTTGTTTTCTTGGAGACCAACCAATTAGGGCTAAAAAGGGTTCGTCCTAAAATTGCTATTGAAAAAGATCATGCAAAAGTAGAATAATATAATAAGTACTCGACCATCTCTTAAAAATGTGCCGTTTGTCTGAAAATCAGTGGCGAAAATAATTTCGGGGACGCGAGATTGTTGGTTTGGGAAAAGTCGAAATAATGAATTCAGAGTGGTGCCCTTGGCGCTTTGGTTGCGCACAGGCTGCACTATGCGCGGCGCCAGTCTGAAAGTCCGGATGTCAAAGCGTCGTGTTTCTTTTTTATCATTTCTCCGTGAATATTACACATTATGGTAGAATGTTTACACTCATACCTTGGAAACAGGTTATTAACCAAA
This sequence comes from Hippasteria phrygiana, assembly GCA_037893225.1. Lineage (NCBI taxonomy): Eukaryota > Metazoa > Echinodermata > Asteroidea > Valvatida > Goniasteridae > Hippasteria > Hippasteria phrygiana. The sequence continues at coordinate 56,412 of JAZGUH010000311.1, forward strand.
GAGATTACATTTCTGGTGAGTGGGTTTTCAGGGCAATATATAAACTTAAACAAGGCGAAACCAAGTGGTTTATAGAAATTAGACAGTGGCTAAGCATATACATTGTACATGTAACTTCATACACACTAAAAACTCCTGGGTCAAAACTGACTTAAAACGGGTCAATTTTGACTAATATTCCGCATCCGGATCTGCACGACACCTTTGGAGTTAAAATGACCCCGATTGCTTGGTCAGAAAGTTTTGACCAGTAAATTGGGTCAATTGCCAACCCCAAAACTGGGTCAAATTACCACCCGGAATTTGGGTCAAAGAATTAACCCCATTCTAGAGTCAAGATTCAACCCGGCAACTTAGTCAAATAGGCCTACGTATAGGCCTACACATACACATACACATTACATGTATGTTTCCACTTGGTTTCTATCTGATCTTAAACTATTTAACCTCCAAATACAGGCTCAATATTTAATCCATGGAAAAAGTTGTTCTTTAAGGCACCGTATTCTTAAAAAGTGTGATAATCTTATCAGCATAATTCTTAAAATATGAAAAAGTGGTGACCAAGACTGTGTCAACATACTTATGTTCCCATTCATAAATGTCTTATTCCAAAACAAATCCACTTACAATGGGTAAACAAAACAAAAATCACATTTTTGCAGCCCACTTAAATGTACATGTATTTTGCAACTCGTTTCGAGCATATTTCGAGCACATGCTCTGGCACTAATCAAACTTTCTGTCACGCTTCTGCATGCATGCTAAAAACAAAAACCAACAATGTAATTCCCTTAAAATGGCAAATGAAAAAGAAAACTCTGAAACTGAAGTTAACATGGCAGTGTTTAACCATGAGTAAACACAAATTCATACCCCTCCTATTTTAAGCTAGTTTTGTACAAAGAAAGATATTTGTGAATAGGAATTAATGTTTTACAGTCCTAAGGAGGTTTAAACAATTGTGAACTGTTTCCGTATTATACACGTTTATAGCAGAACAAATGGCTGCTTCTGCATCTTCTTCTCCAGGAAAGTTGGGATATTGGTTCCAATCTGTGTTATAAGGCAAGAATAATTCCAGGTATTTAATTCAAGTGAACAGTTAAAAGTAAAACAAACCTGGGCACCAATAATTATCATTTCACTAGGTTTATATATACTGCTTCAGTCAGACAAATCAATTGGAATGAGAATGGCAAAAAAATGCAGGCATAACAAGTGCTCGTTTTATAGTCGACGAATGTTAACTTTATTTCCCATAAAGTATTCACAATATCGACTAGCATTCTTGCAATTAAAGATTTACTATTCGTGCTCTCGCCTCATTTTTCTAAATTTCGCTGAACTGCTATTTTTGTAGCGCTGCAAAAGTCGTTAGCTTTCAGATGAGCCATCGGACAAAAAAATCTGTCAACGAAAAGTTACCGGTATTTTTTAATTAAAATGTTGAATTCATTTCGGGCGTGTTAAAATTGTATGCAATAATTGACACACATGAGCGTAAAATAGTCCGTCCAGCTGCAGTGTATTAGACGGAAATCATGCTTGATCTACTGGGGAAAAAATTGAATCAAATATTCGGAAAGAATTACTGTAATTAAATAAAGTGCACCTGTATACAAAGCAAACAACTTAATTAACTGCGCTGATTGTGCCTTGAAAGTTGGCAAAGAGAGCTACGCAGCTGTCCGAGTTATGACCACTAGGTTCAAACCTGACATCGATGGATATTTGAGTTCAGGGCTGTAAAAAAATAAGCAAGAAACTGGGCAATTAATATGGAAACAAAAGTTTTTCATTGTTTTCTCCAAAACGTAAGCATGTATTGAGGTAAAACTTTCAAAACATTTGTTCACGATATATTATAACAAAACTATTTAGGTTAATATCAGCCAGAGGTGGCGAATTACAACTGTGTACTCGGCCTTAATTCTTGGCCTGGGTGTTCAGGAATGCTCGCAGAGAGCGTACAGCACAGGATGTGTCTTTCCCCTTCCCCTTACCAAGGCCATAGATGGCCTTCTGGAAAAACTCCCAGGTGGACAGGAACTGCCAAGGATAAGACAGATCCAGAACATAAAACAACTTAAAACAGACATCCAAAGCTTTCATGAGGGATCCTTGCTTGCTCAATAACCTTTTGCTCCAAGACAACAAATACCTGTTCAGGGTTCAGAAGGTCCCCTAAGAGCAGGACAAATGGCTGCTTCTGCATCTTCTTCTCCAGGAAAGTTGGGATATTGGTTCCAATCTGTGTTATAAGGCAAGAATAATTCCAGGTATTTAATTCAAGTGAACAGTTAAAAGTAAAACAAACCTGGGCACCAATAATTATCATTTCACTAGGTTTATATATACTGCTTCAGTCAGACAAATCAATTGGAATGAGAATGGCAAAAAAATGCAGGCATAACAAGTGCTCGTTTTATAGTCGACGAATGTTAACTTTATTTCCCATAAAGTATTCACAATATCGACTAGCATTCTTGCAATTAAAGATTTACTATTCGTGCTCTCGCCTCATTTTTCTAAATTTCGCTGAACTGCTATTTTTGTAGCGCTGCAAAAGTCGTTAGCTTTCAGATGAGCCATCGGACAAAAAAATCTGTCAACGAAAAGTTACCGGTATTTTTTAATTAAAATGTTGAATTCATTTTGGGCGTGTTAAAATTGTATGCAATAATTGACACACATGAGCGTAAAATAGTCCGTCCAGCTGCAGTGTATTAGACGGAAATCATGCTTGATCTACTGGGGAAAAAATTGAATCAAATATTCGGAAAGAATTACTGTAATTAAATAAAGTGCACCTGTATACAAAGCAAACAACTTAATTAACTGCGCTGATTGTGCCTTGAAAGTTGGCAAAGAGAGCTACGCAGCTGTCCGAGTTATGACCACTAGGTTCAAACCTGACATCGATGGATATTTGAGTTCAGGGCTGTAAAAAAATAAGCAAGAAACTGGGCAATTAATATGGAAACAAAAGTTTTTCATTGTTTTCTCCAAAACGTAAGCATGTATTGAGGTAAAACTTTCAAAACATTTGTTCACGATATATTATAACAAAACTATTTAGGTTAATATCAGCCAGAGGTGGCGAATTACAACTGTGTACTCGGCCTTAATTCTTGGCCTGGGTGTTCAGGAATGCTCGCAGAGAGCGTACAGCACAGGATGTGTCTTTCCCCTTCCCCTTACCAAGGCCATAGATGGCCTTCTGGAAAAACTCCCAGGTGGACAGGAACTGCCAAGGATAAGACAGATCCAGAACATAAAACAACTTAAAACAGACATCCAAAGCTTTCATGAGGGATCCTTGCTTGCTCAATAACCTTTTGCTCCAAGACAACAAATACCTGTTCAGGGTTCAGAAGGTCCCCTAAGAGCAGGACAAATGGCTGCTTCTGCATCTTCTTCTCCAGGAAAGTTGGGATATTGGTTCCAATCTGTGTTACAAGACAAGAATAATTCCAGGTTTTTAATTCAAGTGAACAGTTAAAAGTAAAACAAACCTTTGGCAAAAAAATGCAGGCATAACAAGTGCTTGTTTTATAGTCGACGAATGTTAACTTTATTTCCCATAATAGTTCCCAAATGATAAGTATTCGCAATATCGACTAGCATTCTTGCAATTAAAGATTTACTATTCGTGCTCTCGCCTCATTTTTCTCAATTTCGCTGAACTGCTATTTTTTGTAGCGCTGCAAAAGTTGTTAGCTTTCAGATGAGCCATCGGACAACAAAATCTGTCAACGAAAAGTTACCGATATTTTTAAATTAAAATTTTGAATTAATTTTGGGCGTGTTAAAATTGTATGCAATAATTGACTCACATAAGCGTAAAATAGTCCGTCCAGCTGCAGTGTATTAGACGGAAATCATGCTTGATCTACTGCGGAAAAAATTGAATCAAATATTCGGAAAGAATTACTGTAATTGAATAAAGTGCACCTGTATACAAAGCAAACAACTTAATTAATTAATTACGCTGATTGTGCCTTGAAAGTTGGCAAAGAGAGCTACGCAGCTGTCCGTATCCGAGTTATGACCACTAGGTTCAAACCTGACACCGATGGACATTTGAGTTCAGGGCTGTAAGCAACGGAGGCTTGCCAATAACCCACCAGCCAGTCAAAGGCCAGATGATTGCACTTATTCAAGAGGGACATTGTTAAGGCTACAGGCTGCATATCATGATAGCAGTCTCAAGCATAGTGGGTGTTCATGCAGAAATCTGCTTTGCCAATGTCCATGAAAATTTGTTAACTCGCTGAAGATAAAAGATTATATTATATTACTGACATACAGATCCTTGTCATTTGATTGGTGGAACTCACATCACGTGACATTCATTATTGCTCCAATTCACGCCGCGGCTCAAAAAGTCCCATTCGCCCATGGTGAATGGGATTTACTATTCAACAGTTAGGATCATCCTTGTTCCCACGGCTTTTAAACAGCCGACCCTAACTCTAAACCTGGGGAGAAGGTTGTGACCCGATTTTTGGACAACCACCACACACAATCATGACGTCAACACCCGGGCGTCAACAGATAAGCCAACATTCGTGGATCTGTATGTCAGTTATATAAAACAAATTGAGTGGCTCTCAATTGTGAACGGGAGGAATATTATCGCTCGGTAAAATCTCGACTTTTCCATTTTCCTTTTCCAAGGCCAACCTTTAGGTCCGTGTTTTTATTTCTCCATGCCATGGCTAACATTAGAGCAGCCACCCCCATTACCAGATTGCGGGCCAACTTATAAGTTATAGCCTAGGCTAGAGCCTAAACTATTTCAACCAGTAGGCTAGGCCCTACGGTTTTTTGGTTCAATGTTTTTCATTGATTTTAGGCCTAACGTTAACAATAAGTGAATAACTTGGACCCTTTATCGCATTTTTACAAAATCAGACCTAGCCTCCTAGACCTAGGCCTAATTAACGTTAGGCCTACGTGCAGAGAATCTGCCTGAACTCCATTTTTGCCATGCCGCCCAAATCGGTCGAGGATCGACTCTCTCATCTTAAAGTCTTTGACAGCTTTAGCTTTATAACGACAACATTTACGTATTAAAGGCGGAAGGCCTAACTTAACGTTAGGGCCTAGACCTACACACTGCTACATGTAGGGCCTAGGCCTATCATGCCTATGTAACTAACATGACTAACGTTAATGTGAACGGACTGCATGTAACGTTAGACCTAAGTATCTTGTTGTAAGGGCCCAGTTAGGCCCTAGTACTAGTTAGGTCTAACGAGGCCAACCTTTTCAATCAGTAAAATTACTTGCACAACATTCTTACCTTCAAACGAGTTGGCATATTGTTCGAGACCCCACTCATTTAACTTCTCAGTGACGAAGTTGGACATGATGGCGATGGCACTCTGCGCTGCATGCGTAGCTGGACCGAAAATGTTCAGCAAGCTAAATATATATGCGCCGGGCGGGCTGCCTGCGATGATGCCGCGCGCGCGTCGGCTATACCTCGCAAAGCTTTCATTGGCTGAAAGTGGTTGAGACTCCTTATTTGCATAAATTCCCTGCAAATCAAAGAGAGGGGCGCCAAAAAAGTTGGCGTCAAGCCAAAGAAACGTTTTATAAATTATTCTGCAAGTATTTTCAACCCCAAAAATAGTCACTTTTTTACAAGTCAATCATCTCACTTTCCAATAAAAAAATGATGACAGTACATGTACCAGACGAGCTGAAATCATATACAAGCCAAAATAATACTGGGTCAGATTCACCGCACCTTGGCATGCCATAAACGTCACAGCCAAAAAAGGGCAACAAGCAAGTTAAATCCTACTTTAGACAGACTGCGCTTTTTCCTCACGTACAATACTAATAGTTGCGCAATGATCCCCTTAGGCCTATTGGTCATTATTTTGGGCCGTAAGAAAATTTAGACCCAAAACAATGGGTCGCAGTTACCCAAAATGGGTCACACGAAATTATGTATGGTTCAAAATAGATGGTAATCACCCGGTGCGGCGGCAGATGGAATGGGGCCAAACCAGTGAACCCTATCAGGCTCAAAGTCACACAAAATGGGTCACATAAGTATGGGTTAAAGATCCGTGTAAATGCGCTCACAATATTTGACCTGGAAATGCTCCAATACTTTCTTAGTGAATGGTCAAATTGACACAAAATGAGTCAGGGGAAATTACGACCCAGAAGTGTTAAAGAGGAACTAAAACGGCAAATTTATTTTTGACTTTTTGGACTTTTCCCGACAGTTTAAATACTCTTTTAACTTATGGAGATTAGTTTGCCGACGAGAGGAATTTTTTTATTTAAAAAAAGGGTTGTTATTCTGAACCATTTTATCCTGTTTCGCGAAAGCTCATTATGTATGTTAAATGTATGTACGTGACCCCGTGACGTACACGTGTAGAGTCGGTTGATGCTACAGCCAAACACTATGCATGTACGTACGTGGAGTTGATGCTGCTGAAGAGTTTTTGTCGACCTAACTCCTCCGTTTTCCCGTCTATTTTGTCTAATTTTGATATTATTTCAGTATGAGCATGGTTCTGAGATAATCATTATGCCTCGGTCGTGTGTAGTTGGGGGTTGCACGAGGAACAGCGACAAAAACCCTGACCTAACCTTACTGCGATTCCCAGTGCTGAATGGAGCTCAAAGGCGACAGTGGGTCCGCTTTGTAGACAATACAATATCTGATTTTGGGCTGTCGAAATGGTCGAAAATATGTGCAGAACATTTCGCCAAAGACTGTATAGATGATAGTGTTAGTATGAAAACTCAGCTGGGTTTGAAGGCACAATTCCGTTTGAAGGCTGGAGCCATTCCAACTCGAGGCACCGAGCATTCCAATCGTGCCCCGGACTTACGCGCACCACCGCGACGACGTTGCCTGCGGTTGCCGTCTTGAGCAGCCAGAGCGCCGGCCGTCTCCCTGTCCACGCTCGCTTGACTCAACATGCGTTGTACACGCACGGTACCGCATGCGCTGCATGCGATTGAGTCTGGTACCTTATAACAGAAATTGTGTGTATGGTTCTGAGAAGGTGCGGGTCCTTATGAGGGCTGCATAAGCAAAGTCGCCAGACTAGAGTATAGCATCAGCTCACACACAACTCATCGCGCAGGTTCCAATAAAAGCCGACTGCAAACAAAGGAAAGTATGACTCATAACTAGCTTTTCAGCAAGAACAAGCCTACAACCCCAATTCTAAATGTGTCTCACAAAGATGTCAACACTTTAAAATATGTTTATCGTAGTGTTACTCCTGAATCATGAGCAAAAAGCACAGCAAGTAATACTAGCCTTAGACAAACAAATACGTACAGACTCTACGTAAAACATTGTCGTATAATACAGTGACGTCATATGTTTCTACACGTATACGTCAATACTCGCGCGATACGGCACGCAGTTGACCTCGGCCTTTTTTGAATCAGTCAAAGTGGCTCAGAAAGAAAAGGCTCAAAAACATTTTGTTTGATTTTTCAGAATCATGAAACTTGTTACATTAGTTTTGGGGAGGCATAAACTATCAGATAAGTCAAAAAGTCAAAACAAAATTGCCGTTTTAGTTCCTCTTTAAGTTAAAATGCCACATAAATGCGAATATTGACCCCGGTACTTTCTCAGTGAAAAACAATGGTGATCAAACTAGCACAAAATTAGTTACGGGAAATTATGGCCAAAAGGTATGAGTAAAAATGACATAAAAATGGGTTGGCAATTAATATTTGACCCGGAAATTATATAAAAATAATCTTAGTGAATGACCATTGTAATGGTCAATTTGACGCAAAATGGGTCACAGTAAATTATGACCAAGAAGTAAGGGCTAAAATGATCCATAATAGAGTTTCTTATGTTTGACCCGTAAATGGTCAGATATTTTCACAGTGAATGACCATTTATAGGGTCACAATGACACAAAACGGGTCAATGAAATATGATCAACAGAACTGGTCGAAATTTTGACCCAGGAGTTTTTAGAGTGTACGAAATACACATACAATGAGTCAAGGAACCAGTCCTTCATGTATCACGTCTTACAAACAATAAAGTCTACATAAGATGTATCTTTAATTAACGCTCCCTGTCAAAAACAGAAAACAAAATCAAGTACTGCTGAATTCAGGTACAAATATTAATTTGTAATATCAAATATCAAGTACAAACTTTTAGTTCCTACAATATACAGCATATACCAGTTCAGTATGTACAGGGTAAATACAAATTGTAAAAAAACATATAAAATATTGCTTTTCTTTTGTTCTTGGAAGTTCAATGTGTCCTAAAACAATGATTTCTGAAATTATTTTTTACTTAATAAGCTGGCTTGATAATGCAATTCATTGGCTACAAATGTACATGAGTTGCAAAGTGTTTTTCCCCATCTATTTGGGAACTGTGCTTGTGAGTACATATTAAACATTGACAAAATATTTCATTTTACACGAACGTACAAGTCAACTTTAAATGAAAATATCTGTAGTTTTACCTGAAGTATTTCTCATATGTACATTTTCAAGATGCAACCTAAACTATCTTTCTTAATGCTTATTTATATTTATTTATCATATTTGTGATTCTGCTGCTGTTGGAAAAAACGTACAGTGCAAGAAACTATTTGTAATAATAATAATAATAAGGCAAATCATCGCTAGGAATTGATACAAAAATTCAACTTTTCTTGAAAATGACAGCACACTGGCTGCCATGATTTCACAGGATGCTTGAGACTATTATTTACTTACAGTAAAGTAAGGTACATGTATTTCAGAATAATTCATTAGTTTTGTTTGTTGATGTTTGCAAATGTTGTATATTACCTTTAACCCTAACCCTCCTCAATCCTCCAAAATCCTCATGGTGGTTTTGGAGGATTGAGGCGGATTGAGGATGAATGGTGATTGAAGCACAGGAGGATTTTGGAGGATTGAGGATGAATGGTGATTGAAGCACCGGAGGATTTTGGAGGATTGAGGATGAATTGTGATTGAAGCACCGGAGGATTTTGGAGTATTGAGGATTAATGGTGATTGAAGCACAGGAGGATTTTGGAGGATGGAGGATTGAGGATTAATGGTGATTGAAGCACAGGAGGATTTTGGAGGATTGAGGATGAATGGTGATTGAAGCAAAGGATTTTGGCGGATTGGGGATGAATGGTGATTGAAGCACCGGAGGATTTTGGAGGATTGAGGATGAATGGTGATTGAAGCACCGGAGGATTTTGGAGGATTGAGGATGGTTCCCAGCAATAAGGGCCTAGGGGGTTAGGGTTTAATAGATGGATCCATTAAAGATGATGTTGATTGCTGAGAGAAATCTGCGTCATTTTTATGTAGATTGCATATTGTAAAATAAAACAGCAAATTATTTCTGCCATGAAATAACAAAAAAGTGACGTTCGACCTTCTAGCCCGCTGGTGCCATTTGTCAAAAAGTCATCGCTGCAGGCATCCAACACAAAAGGGGAGTTTGTGTTATGACGTCAACATTTCTTTATGCCTGCAGCGACGACTTTTTGACAAATGGCACCAGCGGGCTAGAAGCTCTCGAACGTCACTTTTTTGTTTATATTCCATGGCAGAAATAATTGGCTATTTAAGTTATTTTTACAATACGCAATTCTACATAAAACTAATTTAAGCCACGCCCCCTGACGAATTGACCAATCACAAATCATAGCTATGATTATAACATACCTCTTGATGGTTCTTTATCCTGGTTGGCTGAAACACGGTCACGTGGGACTCACTAATATAGGCTAGTGCATGAAATTTGCGTCAGCGTGAAGGCCAATTTACACATACGCGACAGTCGCGCGACAATTTTCTAAATTCACGCAAATCAATTGGTGCGTTTTCATTTACGCGACCGAGTCGTGCGACAGAGTCGTGCGACAGAGTCGTGCGACAGAGTCGTGCGACAGAGTCGTGCGACAGAGTCGTGCGACAGAGTCGTGCGACAGAGTCGTGCGACAGAGTCGTGCGACAGAGTCGTGCGACAGAGTCGTGCGACAGAGTCGTGCGACAGAGTCGTGCGACAGAGTCGTGCGACAGAGTCGTGCGACAGAGTCGTGCGACAGAGTCGTGCGACAGAGTCGTGCGACGAGATGCTCATTGATTTGTGCGTATTTAGAAAAACGCACGACAATATCTCACAACAAAGTCACGTATATGCGCGTCAAGACATCACACGCGCATAAATTCCTGATCGGGCACTATACTCAAAATTTTTGACTGCTTACAGCGCCCTGAACTACAACATTCATGGATGTGTGGTATTATTCATAATCACTATTAAAGCGTACACTAACATGATGTGAACAGTGAACAGCAACTCAAACACTGAATCCAGGGAAACTAAAAGCATTCCTCTAATTGTTAAATTGCTTATTGTTGAATTGCTGATGAGTCAACTGTAGAAAGTTATTACAGTTCAATTATCCCTGCATGAAAAGTTTCTCATTTTCTTATTTTTATATTTTGGACAGAGGTGCGTTATAGAACACATATGGACTGACATAATTCGGTCACTCCTGTACGTCTATTCCCCCCTCGGGCCCGTGAGTGACCAGGATCTTCTGGTCACTCACAGTCCCCCAGGGTGCATAGATGTGCACTATTGACCTCATTGCCAGTCCATATGTGTATACTATGCAATGAGAAGTCCATCAGATGTCCGACATGCACATATGGTTGCAGCATATAACATATTGTTTTATGCATGCACAGTGGGTGGGGGCTTAATGATCATTCAATTCGGTCGATTTACAACAAGGGCGCCGCCAGCGGTAAGCCGGGAAAAGGCCAAATTACGCAGTGCATCATGGGAAAAAGTCGACATCGCAAAACCGGAAGTGGGTATCGCCAATGCATCGACCGTACTTCTTACACCCCTTCTCCGCTAAATCTATCAACTCCTCTCTCTTTTTTCCCGCACAAGGTATTCCCCGATTAGTCAAAAATTGCTTTAACTCATCCACTCGCATTCGCGCGAAATCCATACTGTACTGTCCACCATCTTATACAACACGATAGACGCGATGTCGACCCCGAAAGTGTGAAAATTTGCCTTTCCCGGCTTGCCGCTGGCGGCGCACTGAGTTGTGAATCGACCGAATTGTGGGAACTCTCTAGTCAGGATTGTGGAATAATGTGCAAGGCTCTCCCAGCAGTTGTTGCTGCCTGTGAGCTAGACTCAACTTTAAAATGCATCATTGCGACGATGGCTGTTGGGAACCGTCATACAAATAAACTTGCACAGGATGACTTATTGCAACATCATCAGAGATACGTCAAGTGTGACTCCTCTCCAGTGTTAGTGTACGGGCCGAGGTACTCGGCCGGAACGTGACCTTTCTTGCCGTTGCTTTCAGCATACCACCATGTCTCATCATCCCTGTTTATAATACTCAGGATGTCTCCGGTCTTTAGGTTTAGCTCCTCGTTCCCCTGAAGGCCAAGATATAGAGAGACTATTGGTGATGACAGTCATTGCTAGAGGAGGGGGAGGGGTGTTGCATTCAAAAGATTGCGTTTCTGGTTGAGAAAGGTGCCTGGTTGAAAATAGTGTACAAAACCAATGAGAGTCCTTGCTAAAAAGTTAAAGCCAAGGCCAAGGCCCAAGGCCCAAGGCCCAAGGCCCAAGGCCCAAGGCCAAGCGCCCAAGGCCCAGGCCCAGGCCAAGGCCAAGGCCAAGGCCAAGCCCAAGGCCAAGCCCAAGGCCAAGCCCAAGCCCAAGCCCAAGCCCAAGCCCATTATCTTTCAGGGAATGGGCCTAAATGCTTCCGGGTATGATCAACCAATCTAGTCATGACACAAAATCCAAAATGCCAATCACTACCTGAAGAAATTTGAATGACACATTTTGTATGCTTGTTTATACCTGTGCTTCATAATCATACTTGGCCATGAACAAGCTTGTGGTGTTGCTATTTTCCCCGACGACACCCGTGGAATATTCCGACATTGCGGAATAGATCCCATCTGTGGGAAAAAAACAAAAAACACTTCATCAATTACAAAAAGAGAACACAATATTCCCACTTCAAACATAGATATAGATATCATTTGGACTAGGAATAACCAGGAATTTGGTAACAGAATCCAAAGGAATTCAACTGAGAAACAAACTTTTGTGACTTGCAATCTTTTTCCATAATTCTACTAGCATAATCTTTCATAAATTGTGCATCGACAGCATGTCGATGTACGGTAGTGAAAGTCTGCACCAGGGGGTGAGATTGGCCAAAAATAAAAAAATCAACAAAATCCACGAGGACCCCAGATCGACATATGGTTTGTATTTGCCTAAAGGCACCCCCCTTAAAATATCAATTTTTATTGGTCTATATCCACTTTTACAGGGTAAAAACACCTTTAGGATAACACCACAGGCATTGCAAAAGAGATTCTTTAAACAATTCTGAAATCCAGACAAAAAATCCTGAAATCAGTAAAAAAAATCCTGACAAATTTCATCCCTGCTGCTTACAATAGGTCAGTACAACTCCACGTGATTTTTACAGATATTAAGCACAGTTTGTAATTAGCTTTTTTTACCGAATTAGGGTAAATGTAAACGTACCTTCTATCTACCTATCTACAAAATCAGCTTACCCTCCGCAGCAATTGTCAAATAAAAACCACACCCTTGACCTACAGGTAGGTGTCAGTTTTCAACTGCAAATGTCTAAGCTCCCGTAAAATCGTTTCACACTAAGCAGACAATTTCCCTATAATACTCTGACTAGGGGTGTTCACTTTCAAATAATTCAGTATTCGATTATTCGAAACTGCGTTAGAGCGAATATTTAACTATTTGATAATCGCCAATCATTTTGTTCACGTGTCTGAAGCAACTGCATGCCGTGCCGGTAAAGAGTTGCACGCAAAGCACGCCGGTGTTGTATGTGCGGCGATCGATATTATAGACCACCCGATCGACATTTTTGCATGCGCCTGTTGTATCAAGATCATTACGAGTACGTATAACGTTCTGATAACAAGAAACCAAACTTCAGCCTGCGTTTTTGCAGTAATTATTTAAGAAGTGTCAAGGGTTTTACGGACGGGAACAATAAACCCCCGTCCACAAAAAGTTACCTTCGACCAAAAGACGGCATTTGACACTGCTAAGCGCCGTAACTTTTCTATTAAAATAGCGTCAAAGTCGTATCTATGCAGTTGACGATCGAATATTCGCTATATTCGGGACAGCCCTAACTCTGACATGTGAAATGCCTGGCAATAAACTTCACAAAATCCGCAACAGACTTATCTCTGTCCAACTCACCATTTTTAGAGGATGACTGAGGAGGGGATGGTAGAGCTCTGCTTTGGTCCACCCTGGGGGAATCCCCGGGTATTCGGGGGAGGGTCTGTCTATGCCGTCCATTGATTAATCCTCCACCAGACTTTGCTACAGCAGCGTCTTTGTAGTAACATTCGTAAACCACCGGGGCTGAGTGGGAGATTAGAGTGAGATTAGAGTGAGATTACAACACAAAGGTAATATTTTTGTACATTTGCATGCTTTTAAGCTGACCCTGGTGAAAAAGTAAAAAAAGTAGAATCAAAATTTCAAAAATAAAATTTAAAAAAGGACAAAATTAGGACTTTGGAGGACATAGGATAAATGTGACCCGCTCTGCAAAAAGGGCACTTATGTTGCAAAATTTGAAAATAGTGTTTTATATATAGCTGGAAAGACCATTTTTTAAGCTTTCATATGGTATATGTCTGAGGTCTCTAGCATTTTGCAATCACGAGATATTTGGAAATTTGCAAGTTTGTTTTCAGGAATTTCTTGAAATGACTTAAGGAGAAACAAGCCATTTAAAAAAACAAAAAGCAAAGCAATAGATGGAAGCACTCGACAAAAACACATTCTTTTTCCAACTTTATTCACTGAAATCAAAGATTTTGGTTATGAACTAGAATAATATAGGTATCAAAGATGCAAAAAAATCCCTCCCTTCAAAATCACTTGATTGCAGAACTTTTCACCCTCTTCCCATTGAACGGCCCATAACTCGTAAAAGCATACAGTGACTTATGTGCCCTTTTTGCAGAGCGGGTCACAAATATAGGATAAATGTAGGACTTTCATGAGTAGTTTTCGTTGATACTCATTACTCACCCATGTTTACAGCATCACAAGCCTCATTTGGCATATTCTGTACTCACTTGTGCTCCATCCTCAACTAAGCTCTTGGAAGTAAAGTTGCAGTACTCCTGCACCCAAGCCCTTCGCTGTGCGATTTTTATATGACAGTGTGTAATACCGTTACGAAAAATATTCAATGAGATTTCATTTTTCGGAAAAAAAATAGGAATTTCATGAAAAAAAGTAGGAAAAGTAGGAATACTTAACCACTTCAGGGCGGGATTATTTTTGCCGAAAATTTTGATTTTCGAAAAAAGCAAAATATAGCAGCCAACTTCTGATATACAGCCAAACGCCACAAATACTGATTTGCAAGAGTCATTTCAACAGTATTAGTACAATATTTTTTGGCCGAAACCTCATATTTCAATACTCCGGGTGCGCCCACCGGAGCGTAAATTGTAGAACAACCGGCCGTGCACAGCGGCCAAGTTCAAGTTCAACACACGGTCCGCCTCCACAGACTTCTCGGACTTTGTGTGTGTGTACAAAACAAATGAGGGATTAGCGTGTTGAGACGTCACCCGGAGGTGAGTCGAGGCAAGCTTGACGTTTTAACCCGTCAGCCGTGCCTGCGTATAAAAACAGCCAGATCGTGTTAACACGTCCTCCGACGCAAACTGGTTAAAAGCCTACAGAAATCAATGTACTTAAATGTACAAATAATTTGGGAATAATGATGACCAGTAAAGACTTAGGATAGAAAAAAATAACGGGACAAGCCCCGCAAACAAAAAAAGACCCTTTCCAGACTGTGATGACATCATTGGCAGAATACAGCATTGCTTGCAATGCTAAAGTGAATTACAGGAGCTGGATTTGAACCTGCGACCTCCGTAATACCGTACCGGTTGCTCTACCAACTGAGCTCTCTCAGTTGGTAGTTCAGTTGGTAGGACACTGGTATGGCATTCTGGAGGTCGCAGGTTTGAATCCTACTTCAGCCAATTTTCTATGTTCACTTTGAAAATGCTTTATTGCTCGTCAAAGGGACATAGGAGGTACGTAATTTGGCTACAAAAATGTTTTGTTTTTAAATTACTAAAATAAAGGTCTTTAAAAATGGAACATAATAATGTACACGACCATTCCTTAAAAATGTGCCATTTTTTCTGAAAATCATTCACGAAAATACTTTCGGGGGAGAAAAGTTGGGTTTGGAAAAGTCGGACCATTGGAAACCAGATAGTATGAGTACATGTAGTTTTTCATCAATGGTTTCCACATAAATGGCATATTTCCAAGGGATGGTCGTATATATTCTAGTTTTTAATAATCTGTCCAATCACAGCAAATTTAGGATGAATGCTTCGTCTGTCTCCAAGGCAATGAGTTTATTTAAAATGCCAGCAGCGGTGGTCACTGTCCCTCTGAAGTCGTACCGTTTAACCTCTTGAATACGGATGACGGCCATAGCCGCAGTTTAAAAAAAGACCACCTGGCCGGTTGTTGTCTATATGCACATTCCTGCGCATACTCAATCCATTGTTTGCATATTGTTAGTCTTATACTTGGTTGATCAAGCCCGTCTTGTCAAAGAGTACCGAAGTGATGACGTCAGTGCAATGTTTGGAACCAGAATACTTTTGTTATTTTGTGTCAATGTGTTTGCATGACTGGCTGCAAACAAAGGAACAGTCGAAATCTCTATTTGTTTGGAGCCAGTTGTTGTGCCAACTGACGTCAGACTTCAGTACTCTATACCAGTACCCGATTCGAGTCCCGCCCGAGTAAGCCTGTGAATTTTGTTTCCCACAGGCTCTCGGAAAGCACTGAGCATACATCGGGAAAGGGCAACAAATCTCTGGTAATTTTATTCCTTCTGTGTCATTCCTCCGTGGTTTAAATTCACATGTAGCTATGGAATCATTTTGTCTTTAAGCAAGGCACTTTACTGTAAGGCACTTTTACTGTAAGGCACTTTTACTGTAAGGCACTTTTACTGTAAGGCACTTTTACTGTAAGGCACTTTTACTGTAAGGCACTTTTACTGTAAGGCACTTTTACTGTAAGGCACTTTACTGTAAGGCACTTTACTGTAAGGCACTTTTACTGTAAGGCACTTTTACTGTAAGGCACTTTTACTGTAAGGCACTTTTACTGTAAGGCACTTTTACTGTAAGGCACTTTTACTGTAAGGCACTTTTACTGTAAGGCACTTTTACTGTAAGGCACTTTTACTGTAAGGCACTTTTACTGTAAGGCACTTTTACTGTAAGGCACTTTTACTGTAAGGCACTTTACTGTAAGGCACTTTACTGTAAGGCACTTTTACTGTAAGGCACTTTTACTGTAAGGCACTTTTACTGTAAGGCACTTTTACTGTAAGGCATTTTTACTGTAAGGCACTTTTACTGTAAGGCACTTTTACTGTAAGGCACTACTTGTAAGATGCTTTAAAATGCTATAAAAATGACATTATCGATAACATTAACCCAAACAGTCCTGAATCATCCAATTTTAATATGATTTTCCACATACCCTAGAGAGTTAGGGTTAATCCCTTGCGGCCGGCTGTTATCGATGAGTTGCTAGTATTTTTTTTTTATAATTAATTTTGGAGGCTAATCATCCTTACTCGCAGCTGGGGTGCTGAATTGCGAAGGACGCGGCTACCATACGACCATACGACCCATATCTAACCACGGAGCACAGCCAAAGATCGAAAATGTTGACTTTTTTTTGCGGAGGGAGGAAAACCGGAAAACCGGAGAACCCGGAGAAAAACCCTCGTGGCACAGGAGAGAATCAATGAACAACTCTACTCACATAAGGTCCAGGCTGGGAATCGAACCCGGGCCACATTGCTGAGAGACAAGAGCTTTACACACTTCCCACCCTCTCACTGAAAGGGCCATGCAGCCGATTATTAACCCGAACAATAGGTTCCACATTGAAAAGAGTGGTCCTATTCATCGCATGCAAAGCCCCCTCACCCCTCCCCCCTTTCATGTGAATGAAAGCTTTGTTTGCAAAAGCCCCGCCTATTCATTACACTCCCATTCAAGACACAATACAGTTAAATAATGAATGGTTTGTGTATGTGCAGGACTGCGGCTATACACATCCTAACGTTCTACCTCAAACCGTGGTTTTTGGCCGTCGTCCGACAGCCAGGGGTTAAAAAGAAAAAGATGAAAGTTGCTACGTTGCCATAGTTACCTGGCCTACTGCTACCAGTTTCTTTCTGCGAGATGAATAACTGGATGTCTTTGTTTTCATCGCAGTCCGACAGGGTTTTCCTCATGCTGTCCGAATTCTGTGAAAGTAAACAATGCGAGATAATTATCAAACAGTGGGTTTTTGGCAACGCATTTCATGAATGGTACTTAGGGAAATTCCATGATCAGGGGGAAATGGCCAATAAAGTGAATTTTTATTAACATTTTTATCAATCCAAGTACCAACAAATTGTATTGAAGGAAAAAAATGAAACTTGTTTTCAATGATACACACTTTAGCTAGCTCTGTATAATTTGTTCAACTATCAATGTGAAAATCCCGGGTAGGCAACAAACTATACAATGAGTGTGAGGATTAACCCTCCCTCTCTCAGGGCCAAAATGGAGCCAAATACCCTATATATCAAAACCTATCAAGTGACAGGTTGAAACACACACAAGCTGTGAGAGTTGGTGGGAAGATTTTTTGATAGGCTGTGATAGTTATAACTATAGGAGGGTTCAATTACAACATTTGTGTTAAAGTTTTACAGTCACTTTGAGCAAAATCAACCTGTGACAAATACACAGCCGAAGGTGAATTGCTCACTTGTTCACTGTGGTAGTATATGTACAGGTATGGTTAAGCCATGTTCTTATATGACTTTTTGTCAATCTACCGCTTCTAGGCTGAGTGCGGGCGGTCTGTACTTAACACGAGTTCCCCGTTCTTGCGCCCGAACGGTTGGAACGCGACCCGAGAACATTGCACTCGGAGCAAGATCACACACCACCAACCAGTCGGGGGTTTACAAGAACATGACGTAATTTGACGGGACGTAGAAGACGACCAAAGATGGCGGATGATCCGACGAAGCATAAAAACTTGGCACAGGCCTACAGTTGGCTAAAATTCCCTTCCAAACATTTTGAAAATATAGCTTTTTCTGAACTAGGGGAAAATGCAGTCTAAATGCTTCCGTTAAATTATTTTGCGTCTGAAATTCAGGTTTTTAAAAAATGAATGCTTGTGTAACTTACATGGGCGCAGCCATTACATTTTGCGTGGTTACCAGCGATAGATGGCGCTCTTGCAATGCCGCGGGGCTATCAGACGTTTTTGGGCGTTCGAGTGGCCAAAACACAAACGAAGACACGAGTTGTTCTTGAGCAAACATGAACAACTCAGCCCCGATGTTCCTGTTAAGGTTACCACAGCTACGATGTAAAACTACATGCAACAGGCTGACAGGGGTCACGGTAGACTTCCACCCACCCACGGTAGTTTTACAGGGACGTCGATTACTGCAGAGATAAACCCTTCTAGTCTTTGACCCTCCAATACCCTTTGAAATTTGATGGCTGAACCAAATGGTATGTTTACGGTAACGGCTTGAAAAAAATCCAGGTAGGTAGGTAGGTAGGTAGGTAGGTAGGCAAACTAATTTTATTATGTCGTTTTTTTGTTTCTATTTAAGTTAAGTTTCAAGTGTGGCGAATGATTATGTCCGTGGCAAATAATTGAAACTCGTGTTCATTTTAAATCATCAACTAGCAAAATGGCAATAAAAAGTTATAAGTCGGCAATTTGGCCGCCAAAAATCCAGGTCGGTCGGGTTACCGTAAAAACACAATTTTGTGGGTTTGGCCTTACCTTATCATCATTACAGCACTGCAATGATATGACGTTGGCAAAGACCCACATAGCATTCCGTAGATAGCAAATTCTTTCAGTCTCAAGCTGCTGGAAAATCTGCAAAAAGGACGGGGGAAAAAAAGATAAATATAAATAAAACTGATCATCTTGGTATAAATGACAGTACACTGGAAGGTTTGCAGTAGCCAACTTTTTCCAGGAACATTTTCCATGGGATCATCCCCCTAGAAATCCCAGCACCGTGAAAAAACTTAATGCCTTTTCGCGTCGTGCACCTATGAATCAGTAAAGCATAGTAAATGTTGTAGCGCCCTCTTCTGTTGAGCCGTGTCGCGAAAACAAATTTGGCACAACAAGAAGAAGAAGAAGAACAAGAACAACGCTAAGCGCTTATAGAGCCCCGTCTGCGATGCGACTAAAAATTTAAAAAGTACATTTTTAAAAAGTTCTGCATACATGTTTACAGGTACATATAGGTACAAATCATTGTAGTCCTGTTATGAACAGTGTTCCTACATGTACTAAATACCACCCAAACCCCAAAACCCAAACTAAATAGACGCAGACATTTTCTGAGTTAACTTTTCGAGCTGATCTCGGAGCAAACATAATCATCCCCACATTTCTGACAAGGAAAATTTACAACAACGCAAAAAATAGGAGGGGGGGGGAGGTGAGTTTGTTTTTGCATTCAATAGCGGACCTATAAGAATAGAGGACAATAGAGTCCCCGATTGAGAAAGGTCCCCGTTTGAAGATCGCGTACAAAACTAATGAGGGCCCTTGGAGGACAATAGGAGGTCCCCCATTGCAGGCGTTTAACGCTGGAAGTTACCCCACCTGGGTCTATAGGTCTGAAAATTGGGATAATTTGTTGGGTATTTATTAAGGGGCTAAAAGTGTGATGACCTGGTCTTTACCACGACAATAATAACTGAGGAGGGTCGTGACTGCTATTAATGGACTGAGTCGAAGGCGAGGTCCATAAACAGCGGTCACGACCCTTCGAGGTTATTATTGACTGGTAAAGACCGGGTCATCACATTTTTATCCCCATTCATAAATGCCTTCTTACGAAAAATGCACAAACCTCCCGTAAAAAGGACAAAATGCGAAGCTTTTTCACCTCACTTTTTCTCCCATTTGCTCAGTACAAAACATTTGCGTACATATTGGCCTTGTGAGCGCGTAAAGGCGCTCCGCGCCTGTCTGTCACGTGCGCGTACGCACACGCACGAGATGCAGCATTTTATACGCGTGCATTAGCGTTGTCTTACATTATGAAGTTCAGTACATCTTGTGCGCACACCTACTACGCTCTCCCTGTTGCGTATCGGCTGAGAACAGCTGGTATATGACGCGCCGTGTTTAAACAACTTCCAGCCGTGTTTAAACAACCGTTTAAACACACCCACGTGACAGGCTCTCGACCAATAGGGATAGTAAAACTCGCTGAGGCATTTATGAATGAAGATTTATCCCCATATAGATCCGGACTCAGGAAAACCGTATTAGGGTGGTGCGGCTGGCTACCTCAAAATGTGGCCCACCCCACCATCTGTGTGTGTAGCCCATTTACTACAGTGGCTTTTAACCTTGTATTGGGCGACCTCCATAAAAAAAGGGCAACCAATTTGCCACTTACCACGCAAACTTGCGTCATTTGCTCCTCCCAGAGTTGTCTTGTCTGCTCTAACGTGGTCACATCTTTCTGGTACTGTTGGTCTGCAAATCAAACATGACGAGTTCAAACTTCAGCTGGTAAACATTATTCAAAATCAAGAAAAATAAACTTTTCAAATTGAGTGACTAATTTCTTAATATTTGATAAATTGCAAGCTTTGCCATAATGCAAAAATCAACCAACAATAACTAACAGATTCAATTTATAATTCATCAAACAATCCACAAGGGAAACTGACTAGGTAAATTTAGATACATTTTCAAAGTGAACAAAGAAACTGGCAGGAGCGGGATTTGAACCTGCGACCTCCGGGTTACCGTACCGGCGCTCTTCCAACTGAGCTATCTTGCACTATGTTGGTGGTCTCCCAAATTGTCAGTATCTTTGTAATTAAATTTACCTAGTCAGATTCCCTTGTGGATTGTTTGACGAAGATTTAATTTATATTCAAAATTTATTTACCTAGTCAGTTTCCATTGCGGATTGTTTGGCGAATTCCAAGTTAAAAAGTCGTATCCTCATTGAGTGATCCCCCACAATGTCGCTTCCCAGGTCATATTGTAAAATTTGACGTGATCCCTGGCTATACGGCATTCTGGGCTTATGACTTCTGACTAGCGCCCACCCGAACAAAGATACTGACAATTTGGGAGACCGCCAACATAGGGCGAGATAGCTTAGTTGGTAGAGCGCCGGTACGGTAACCCGGAGGTCGCATGTTCAAATCCCGCTTCAGCCAGTTTTCTTTGTTCACTTTGAAAATTCATTCACAATTACCTAGTCAGTTTCCCTTGTGGTTTGTTTGATGTTAATAAATTAAGCCATTCTTACAAGGGACCAGTCGGAAGTCGCATTCCTCCGTTTTGAGCTGCAGGCAAAAATCCATTGAGGGTCGATTTTTTTTTATTGCTTAAAATGCTAGTTTAAAATAAAATCATACTGCGTTTTCGTTTTGTTTTATTTCAGTATAATAACAATTTTAAAAAAGAGATTTTAGTAAGGTACAAAACTGTAACTCACTGATAATCATCGGAACTTGTGTTTAGATTTCTTCATAAGATTTGTTGTTTTTCGATTCGTGTACATTGCCATTATGATTGCAATCATAAACCTGGTATCAATCTAAAGCTTGTGATCTATATGTAAACTCTTCATTGATTGGCTGATCTGACCGATATTTCAACAAATAAACCAATGAGAGACACTTTCAGGAGATACCAAGGCTACCCCCTAATCGTGAGGCGTTCAGCGGCATGGAAATGAAGGACAAACTTTATCGCTTGATTTTTAACAACTCACCAGCAGTTGTTGCAGCCAGCTTTGCTTTGTCTTTCTTCGCTACCAGCTGTTTGGAAGAAACATAACGTAGGCAATTAAGGTTTGTTCTAGGGACATGGAGGATTTGACTCAAGTTTGAATAATGATGTCTTTCTGTCAACCAATGGCATAAATCCTAGGGGGGGATGGGGGTATATATCCCCCACCTTTTTGACTAGGGGGTGGGCCATTGGATCACCCCCACCCCCCAGATCTGTGTGGGGAAAAAACCAAACAAAAACAATTGCTGATTTCAAGGTTATCTTGTAACTTTCCAACTGTCAAAATGTCTTGAAAAAATGGAGAACAAACAGCACAAAGCATTTCAAAATTCCGCTAGAATTTACAACAAATGTGCTAATTAAAAATTCCACAGAACTACTCGAAATAAACACTTGTTTTGCATGCTGATGTAACACTTGATTTGTTAGAAAAATGTCCTCGTAAAAAAAAAATGGAAACAAATTTCTTAAAAGATTTTCTGGTATTTTCATGTTTTCTTTTCTGATCTCGCAGAAAATCTGTAAAATGGTCACTTTGGATGTAGATTTTATGAACAGCACTCCCTAGCGCCTAGTGTCATATTGTCTCTAGTTCCCCCCCCCCCCCCCCCCCCCCGGATTTTGGTCATCCCATCCCCCCACTCGCCGACACGGATTTATGCCACTGCAGTGTAAACCAACAAATTTGGGGGGGGGGGGGGGGGGGGGGATGCATGTCTGTCCAGTCATTCACCCGGGTTCGTTTGCCCACGATTGTGGTCACTTTATGGGACGATTAAAACTTACAATCCAGAGTATGCGAAAATCACATCCTGGTATGACTAACGAATTTGAAATTTTACACCAGAATCAAAATGCAACAGGAAGTCGATGGAACACCCGCTTCTGACGGGCAGAAAACCAAATGCTTAACACAAACACACCTTTGAAACCTACAGTGTACGACTGTACCTGTACATGTATAGTGCCGAGTCAACAGTGAAATGTGCACAGTTTCTATCGGCATGTTAATACGTATGACAAAACAAACTTAGGCTTCTCAAATCATAACACTTGTACATTCGATTCACATGTGACCCGGCACCATAAAACGGGTACAATGTATACAAAATATAAAAACCGAGACTACTGGTACATGTAAGGTATACCTTGACAGTACAATTCTGAATTCTAATGGTAGTATACATCATTTGCAACTTAAAAAACAAAACTACTGAATTATTACAAATATACCATACTAGACTGTAAGTACAAAGCAGTCTCAAGCATCCTGTGAAATCATGGCACCTGGTGTGCTGTCGTTTTCAAGAAAAGTGGAAATTTATATCGTTTTCCAACGATTGTCGGCCGACCATCATTGGAAATAGTCTAGTTCCCTGACCTGATAACTCCCCGACTCTATCAATTGTTACGTTTTTGTCTAAAGTACGGTCAAGGAACCAGACTACTGGAACATGTTTTTTGTTTCTCTCTGTTTCCCAGCATCTGTGCACACACACATAACTTGACACAGGTCAGTGTTACGGTATTTGCTAGCACGCTATAAAATACTAACCCCCTCCAAATCCATTTATTTCTGAAAATTACAGCAAAAGCAAATCGTGTACATGTATACTACCTTTAATTTGATGTATTTTAATAGTATAAACCAAGCTTTACATGGTTTTTGTTTTCACAATTGTTAGTATGACTAATATCTTACCTGGAAATGTGTTTTTTTAAGAATATCGAAAATCACTGCAGCAACAGAACCGCCACGCTACGCAGACGAGTTGGATTTGTGATTACAAAAGTTACGTAACCATAATTCGCGCATGCGGGGTAAAGGTTGTTCTTTGGCTTGTCCGTTGTCTGACTACTGAAAATTGTGTGAATCGGCGCCTCTTGAATCTAGGACAAGTTTATATGTGTTGTACACTGGGTTTGTGGTTTGATAAATTCTCTTTTATTCACATGCATCCTCTCGATTTTTTCTTTCTTTCTTTCTTCTTTCTTCTTTTCCATTTTTCAATTCAATTGCTGGGTTAAAAATAAATGAGTTGAATAAAAGGAGTCTTAGAACTCCAATAGGATGAAGAAAAGAGTAGTAGTTTTAGTCTTGTACATTGCATGTGCTTTGGACACGATAAACGTATTAAGTTTGGTCATATGCATTTTTAAGACACATGCCGACAATGGTGATATCGGTATCTACGCACTTGAAAACAATCGCAAAAAAAATAAAAGATTATAAGGCGCATGTCTTTTTTCAGGCTCCATATTTTTGATAACGCCCTCTGTTGTTTAGCGAAAGTCAACTGAAGACGTCATTTACAAGTCAGAGCTGGTCGTGCAACACTGACTGGGAGCTCGCAGTGATTTTTTAGTAGTTTTTTTTGGAAATTTAAGCAAGCGGTGTTTTGTATTTAGACTATATACATGGTAAGATTTTACTCTCTTTTTACATTTTGTCAAAATACTTACCGGAAAAGCTTTTACTTTCCATATAACTGCACACAGAAGAAAGATGATGTGACGAACGATCATCACAGCAAATTTGACGTCAGTGCGTGCTGTGTGCTAAAAGTTACGCGCTTAGAAAGTTGGCAGCGCGAATATTGGGCAGCGCGAATTTGGGACCCAGCACGATATTGAGTATTGCTGTAGCTCATTCCTAGCCAATGCTATAAACCTTTTGAAGTTGTTAGTCGTGACCACTTGTTTTGCGAAAATGAAGCACCGAGTCAGTGAACTGTGTGAATTGTACTCCCGGTGAAAAACAAAATCATACCAAACAATATTTAAGATTGAATTCAGATTTCAGACTAGCCCTAACTCTGCTAAATCCAAGAAAATCCAAGAAAATCCAAGAAAATCCAAGAAAATCCAAGAAAATCCAAGAAAATCCAACAGTAGTAAAAAGCTGTTGCAATTTGTTGGATTTAGTCATCAACACAACGTACATGGCGTGTTGGATTTTGTTGTATTCAGCAGGGTAGCAGCTAAATATACATTTCAGTATACCTGTCAAATTTAGCAGGGTTGGAGCTAAATATACATTTCAGTATACCTGTCAAATTTAGCAGGGTTGGAGCTAAATATATCAGGTGCATTTTGTTGTATTTACATGTAGGTGGGTGTATTTAGCAGGCTTCAATTTTGTTGGAAATTGTTGGATTTGGCAGGGCCATATGAAAAACACTGAAGATTTTAACAGGGTTAAAGAAACTCATTGCTCTGAAATCTCCAAAAATCTCATTTCTTTGGTTTAACCACCTGACCTATTTCCAAGGTCTTGATGAAGTATGACATCTGATATTCAGACTACATGTACAGCCAGTACGCAGCCAAAACACTACACTGTACAGTGTACATGTATACAAAGGCGCCACTCTGAATTTCAAACAGTCTGAATTTCCTGAACCAAACTGGCTTCTCTGAATCGATATCAGTCCGTCAATAATTTCCAGACCAAGGGTGCATTTTCAAGAGATTGGCTGTGTGTATATGACCCGCTCTACGAAAAAGGGTATTATGTCGCACTATTTGAAAACACACACACACAGGGGTTGTTCTATGTACCCATGGGCGTTGGGGTATTCGAACCGTGGATGACAAATGTTGAAACAATATCGTCCACGTTTGGAGGTCAATACACGTTTAACTGTATGTGTACGTGTATGTTAAGAGGGAGAAAAAAATGTGAAGAGGGCGAAACAAAAATCAGTTATGTTATAACTGATTTTTTTGTTTTGGGTTTGTGCAATGAAAAAACAAACAAAACCAATTTAAGGACCAAAATGTCTCACCAAAATCCTGAAAGAAACAGGGAAAATACAGAGACACCTCACACCCCTGTGATTCAAAAGCCCCAACTAATCATATGAGAGGTATTCCTCCCCTTTTGTTTTCATTTAAATGCATTTTTGGGGTTAAAGGTGAATAGAAAAAGGAGGTTGGCTGCTAAAAAGGAAGGCGACACGAATGTGAAACACATTTTGTTTACCTTGGCTTTATGTATACAAGTTAAGGTTTTCAAACAAAACTCTTCAAAATAATGTTGACAAGAGTACACCGATTTTAAAAATGTGAATGAAAATTGGGAAGGAAACAAAAATTAAAAAAATAGATAAATAAAATCGACTGACCTTATCGACTTCTTTCTGCGGATAAACCATGCGGCCTCGATTGGACAACTCCTCAGCAGTATCAAATTCCCTGCACTTGCTATCGTAGTTTCGCTTGCTCTGAATCAATAAAAAAAAAAAAAACATCGTCAGTTCGAAATTGCTTGTTTTTGCGGCTCACACAAAAAGTTCCATTATGACAATGTAATTTGGTTCAAGCAATCCTGTTGGGCTTTGTCGGAGTTAACTTTTCGCAATTAAAAAAGGCACTTAATTTAATACATGTAACACGTACATTTTGTACAATCTGTAATGTTTAGTATGTGCTATTTCTTTTTATACAACACCTAAATAAATCCCCGCCAGCTGGTTGGTGGATCGTCGATCACGCGCATCGAATTATTCGTACCAACGCACGACACTGCAAAAATAGAAGTTCTATTCAATGGTAGGCATTGAAAAGAACTTCCATAATTCCACGGTCACACTATTGGTGGCGCTACACCTCTGCTGTCATTCACACAAAATGGTGGACAGTGTTCGCGAATCCCTGTTTGTTCTCCTAACAGACGATGAAATATAGGAACTCGTAGGTGATGCTGACGCTGCTAACACAAAGAAACAAATTAAATACGCAGTCAAACGATTAGATGAATTTGCAAGACATGCAGGAACAACAATTGAGCTTTAACTGATTCGGAACTTGACAACTTTTTGTCGCGGTTTTATGCGGGACTCAGAAGGGAAAACTGCACGTAGCACACAAAGAAATCCATGTATGCAATCCGACGAGGATTTATTCAGGCGTTGTATAAAACAAATAATGAATGTTTCACATTCGTGCAATGGTAAGAATAATTTCATTCGGTGACAGATGGAATATAATGTTCCATTCCATCTGTCACCTTATGAAATTATTCTTTATTGCACTCATAAACATTCATTATTTTGTATAATGTTAAATGGAAGTCATAAACCCAACACAAGGCTAAAAGCCACTTTATGTAAGGGTTTCCACAGAGGTTGTGGGGGTTGACCAGATTTTAGGTTGCCAGCCCTGCCACCCTTACGGTTTTCCACGGTCCAGATCTATGAAGAGAGGACAAATCTTCAATAGATAGAGTACATTGCAATTGAAAGTTAACCCTACGAATGGGAATGGGAAATTTTGTGAAAAGGTGTGAAAATGCTTTCCTATTTGCATGAAAATGTGTGAAAACGTTTTCCCACTTTTTCACAAAAGTGGGAAAACATTTGCACACCTTTTCACAAATGTGGGAAAACATTTTCACGCCTTTTTCACACAAGTGGGAAAACATTTTCATGCCTTTTTCACACAAGTGGGAAAACATTTTCACACCTTTTCACTAAAGATGGGAGAAAAAATATTTTCATGCCTTTTCACACAAGTGGGAAAAGTTGTGTAAACCATCATGTTCATGTACAACCCCTTCATTAACCCTAACGTCACCGAATACTACAAAATACTACTTGTAGTAAAATGTAGTATGCAGTACTCTCACCTACTTGTGTGCAATACCTGTAGTAATTTTTAGTATTTGGTACTTCACCCCAAATAGTGTACGTAGTAATATGTAGTCCTACGGTTGCTGGGTTTAGAGTAAAAATGTTTATCATCTACATATACATGTATGTAAGGTGGAAACACAGTATGAATTACTGGTTTTCAGAGATGATACATTTTTGTCTACTACATCCTATCAGTAGATGGTAGTAGCCAGTAACTTACCTGTATTTACCACTATTACATACATGTACAAGTAGTATTTTGTAGTTGTCAGTATCTGGACAGCTGTACACAACCATTCATCAGTCACAGAGAGACTCAGTGCTACAAAATACTAAGTACATGTAGTATTCTGTAGTACTCAGTTCTTTGTAATACCAAAGTAATACATGTAGGACGTTAGGGTTAACATGGATTTGTACATGGATTTGCAAGTTCAGGACATTTCTTTAAAAAGGAAAGTCCCGATTTTGCTGCTTAGGTTTCGTTTAAAACGGTTTAGAAGATTCCTTACATTTGTTCTTTCAAAATCATTGAAACGTTTAGAAATCGCAGGCCGAATTACAAGAAAAATAGTAACATAAAAACTAACATTATCGGGCTGAAACTTGAAAAGAGGTGTACTGGAGAATTAAAAGAGAAAAGTCAAATTGTTCATATCCAAATAAAATACCAAAAATTGATATAATCAGCTTGTGACGCATTTAAACCAAGTTATTTCTCCTTTTTTTGTTTGTTCATTTTATCGTTAAAATCATTATTTACCTAATGATGATTAGTTCCACAATCGTTTCCTTTCAGAATTTTTTCACTGAAATCCTTCCTGGTGTCTATATTTTTGTCCCGTTTCCTGCCCGCCAAAAAGCTCGGAAAAAAAAACCTCCGCAAAATACTTCCTCTTTTGATTACTGTGACAACTTAATCCAACCACTCGTAACCGCTAGTAACAATGGAATCATGAGCCTTACTATTTATGTGATGGCATATTTGCATTGTCACATCTTAAACCTGTTTCAAAATAAATAAATAACCTTGACATTACATGTACATGTTTTAGAACAGAACACATGGCTTTTCTGCGTTTTTGTTCTACATGTAGGTACGATTTGAAGCTTTGCATGGTGGGTGCGATATGAGAGAGACTGGGATTGCGGGTAACACCATGTGAAATAAATCTCTTCTAGGAAGAAGTGTGGTTCTGAAAAGAACAGCGCTGAGTGTGTAACTCGACGTTTGGGACAGTGTGCTCTGTCCGTCCTCGGGAGTGTTCTAGTCGGCCAAAATGTCAAATGTTGTATTGTCAAAATTACTTGGGACACATGTACATTAACCCTAACTACCCTAGGGCTGTTCCGAATATACCAAATATTAGAATATTCGATCATCAACCGAATATTCGAATTCCGTTTTACCGGTTCGAATATTCGAAAAAATATGCATACAAAAAATGTACAGATACGACTCTGGTGCTATTTTAATAGAAAAGTTATGGCACTTAGCAGTGTCAAATGCCACTTTTTGTCGACGGTAACTTTATGTGGACGGAGGTTTATTGTTCCCGTCCACATAAAAACCCTTAACACTTATAAAATAATTACTGCAAAAAGGCAGGCTTTAGTTTGGTTTCTTGTTATCGGAACGTTATACATGTATGTACCCGTAATGATCTTGAGACAAAAGGCACAGGCAAAAGACGAACGGGCGATCCATAATATCGATCGCCGCACGTAAAACACCACCGTGCTTTGCGTGCAACTTTTTACCACCGTGGCGTGCAGTTACAGTTGCAATGAAAAACTTGAGTGGCGAATTTACGAATATTCGGTCAAACACAGTTTCGAATAATCGAATACTAAATTATTCGAAAATGAACACGCCCAAACTACCATAAGCCTTAGAAACTCCAACAGCAGGTTGCGCTGTATTATGATGGGTTCAGGACTGTAGCGCCTTGGGACCATTACTTTACATGGAGCTATGATGCCCCAATTTGTCCAAGTCCAAAGAATGTGCCATAGGTATACTGCACAGTGTTGGATTTTGACGGGTTGAGGACACTTCCTAGTAAAAATGCCTAGGGGTTTAGGGTTAATATTTGATGCTCTTGGTGACAATTATTTTTGTTTTCATATAAGTGTAAATTTTGAAGTGTAAATTTTGAAGTGTAAATTTTGAAGTGTAAATTTTTAAAATCTATCAAATGGATATATCCGATCTGGCAAAATTTAAACTTGGCATATTCCAAAGGAAAAGCTCACATGCACGACTTTGTTGGACTGCTCCTTTTTGGTGGTGATAAGTTTCTTGATCGACTCCTCGGACTTCCGCCGTCTCTCTTTCTGGGTCTCCCGGAATTCCTCCACCTTTTTGGCCTCCTCCAAAAGTCGGAATGAGATGTCGATGTGAGTCTGGCCGCAGTACTCCGTCTGTGTAAGTACCTCATTCCAACCCGTCTTAAGCGATCTGAGAAAAAAAATTGAATAGTAATAATGTGCAGATTTACACATAGTGACTTTTGTTCCTGTACCAAACTTACACGTAATTTTTCTTTCTATTTTGGGGTATCGGCAACACTCTGAAAAACAATGCTTTGCTTTCGTTCCTCTTATGCACAGACAGGTCTGTACTGTGGGAACTGAATTATTGTTCAGCCACAAATAATTCACAATTTGTAAAATAACTTTTCAAAGCTAAACGTGGGTGGATTTTTCGTTCGATGGCCCATTCGTGATGTCTCATTTGTTTTTAATTTTGTTGGTTGGTTTCGTCTTTGTTTGTGTGTCCTTTTCTGTGTTTCGGCTTGTTTTTACATTCATTTGGGGGTCTTTAACAATAGAGGACAATAGGGTTCCCGGTTGAGAAAGGTCCCCGTTTGAAAATCATATACAAAACCAATGAGGGTCCTTGCCAAACAGGACAAAACGGAGGTCCCCGATTGAAGGTGTTTATACACACTTGTGTGATTTTGTTTGTTTGTTTGTCTGATTGGTTGTTAGTTTGTACGTTTGCTGTTACTACTCCAAAATTAATATCATGTGGAGACATGCCTTTGTTTTTTTCCTTTGTTCACCGTACTTAAGCATTCCGCCGTAGACTTTAAATTTGTGCACAATTTTTTCGGAGACATCTTCCGCTTTAGAATTTCCTTGTTGAGACCTGTTCAACCTATTGTCTCCACAAGGTAGCAAATTTAGAAACATGTCACACAAATGTTCCACCGGCTTGTCCAGCTTGGTTCCTCCTTTAGTGTGTTCTTAAATTAGCCCTAACAGTCTCGAATCCTCCAATTTCAATACGATTTTTTACACCACCTAGTAGGGAGTTACATTGTAGGTTTAGTCTCCTTATGGGGTATCAGGAAGAAAGGACAATGGGAACAATGGTACCCCACGAGGGAGTCTTTAGAAATCCAGGGACCCCACACAGTTAACACTATGGAGTTTGAGATTTCAATAGGGACAAAGATGAATAAAAGAAGGAAAGTAAAGTCTACAATAGAGGTACCCCGTATGGGTGCGTATGGGTGCATATGTGAGAATTTGTGTGTTTGAGCGTGAAACTTAGTTTTCTGCCTGTTCCCACCACGTACTCTAGCTGTATGTACATTGTACATGCAGGTGTAACAGGGTTCGAAATTCGTAATCTGGGAGCCAAGGCCATTTTGGCCTTAGAGAAGACAAAATTTCCTGGGGCACCAAGGCCACTAATGAAGGCACCAAGGCCAATGACAAAAATTGATAAGGGCACGAGGTCAGATGACATTCAAAATTACACTGCAAGAACCAGAACCATGCCGATGGTGTAATTAAGTTTTATAAAAATGATTCATATAATAACATTGAGTTTGTCGCGGTTTTTCTTTTGCTAGTCAATTTGATCACATTGCTAATCAAATGACAATATGATTACCATAATTTGCTCATCGGTTTAATTTTCCTTATTTCCATCACTGCATCACTGAACTTGTATAGTCATGGAGAAACACGGCCTGTGCCGGGCATGCCGCGCGACGGCATGAGTGGTTTCACTGTGCGTGGCCACCATCTTCACCAGCCACATTGCATTCACACCCGGCACAGGCCATTCGGGAAATCACGGTGTGCTATATCGCTGGTGGAAAAAGCAATAACATTGTCGATCACAAAGTACAAATTAGTTTGGTTCCGTGGGGCAGAAATGACATTTATCATGATTTCATCTACGCCTACGTCATGTAGTAGGGCAAGTACCTGTTTTCCGCAATACTCACATTCGTTTAGTACACTAATATTTTAAACCACTGCATTTTAGAAATGTCAGCACCGTGCACAGCAGCGAAAAAAGATGGACATTCAAACCTTGATGCTGCACGACTGTGCATGTGCGTTGCAGTGTCCATTTGAATCGTTGGCATAAACAACGCTGCCTATCGGCGAACGCAACGTCGCCCGCCCGCCTAGAGTCTGAAATTTGCAGCCACAGATATTTGCTAAAACCCATCGGCCAGCGGTCATCATAAGCATGAAACATAAGCCATTCCGCGGCGGCATGGCCGGGTGAATGCACCGTGAATCTGGCATGGAGTACGGCACCAAATACCGGCAAGGCCGGGTTAGGCTGGAAAACACGCCCCGGCCAGCTGGCTGGCGCGATCGCTCATCACACGCAACTGCCAGCACGATCGAAAAGTGCTGTTTTATAGGATCCGGCAACGGTTGCGGGAACTGAAAAATTGAAGGTTTGGTTTGGCAAGAAGGGCACAACGGCCAAAGTATTAATGGGGCACAGCACAACTGGCCGTGAATAGTGCATTTTTGCAAGGGGCATCACGGCAACTAAAAGGGCATCGACGGCACTGGCCGCCATGGCCGTCGTGAATTTCGAACCCTGGTGTAGCACAAAAAGCTATGCCAAAATAGCTTTTTCCCTCGTTATTTTCCTGGTGCATGCTTCCATTCAACCTACAATCTTTCCTGTTAAAGAGGAATCTTAATTCCTACATGTACATGTACATGTACCTTTGTTACATGTATCTTTGATTCTTGTTCTTTTTTTGTACACATACATTGTAGCGTATACATACATGTACCTCAAGTGGCTTTTTGCCTTGTTTGGGGGAAACTTGCAAAACAAAAATAACCAAGGCATGACATTTAGTACCCCTGCTCATCAGGCCCATCAAGCATTTTACAAAGAATCAAATTGTGGTATCACTAATCTCCCTGGCTCTCTGGCCAATCCATCTTTGTGAACACAGGGAAATTAAATTGGAAGCAATTCAAGCCAGAGCTCTTTACTGCAGCAAAACCTCCCCTTCCTTGTCCATGGTCTGACCACTGGGAACTAGAACTCTTTGAGAAACCGACTGGGCTTAATGAGATCCAAGCTCCAGTTTTGACCTCATGATTATTCAGTTATTCAAATCCCTGTCTTCCATTCATCAGCATTGAGGTAAGGAATGCGGTAAAGAAAAACAGCGGTACTGCAATCAATACCGCATCTGGACAATATGAAATGCTCCCTTACTAGGGCTGTCCCGAATATACCAAATATTCGATAGTCAACCGAATATTTGAATACCATTTTTCAGGTTCGAATATTCGAAAAGATATGCACGTACAGATATTTTAAAAGAACAGTTACTTTTTGTGGACGGAGGTTTATTGTTCCTGTCCGTAAAACCCTCAATACAACAGGGGCATGCAAAAAATGCCGATCTAACGGTCCATAATATCGATCGCCACACATAAAACACCGGCGTGCTTTTATGTGCAATTTGCTTTTTACCATGCAGTAAAAAACTTGATCGGCGAGTATCGAATATTCGGCCAAATCCAGTTTTAAATATTCGAATATTAAATTATTCGAACATTTAATTATTCAAACATTTAATTATTCAAATATTTAATTATTCGAAAATGGACAGCCCTATCCCTTACATGTGTACATGTACATGTACTGCAAATCTGCAGAGCTCGACAAATTTTTATTTCAACTGGTA
The DNA here is from genome assembly GCA_037893225.1 of Hippasteria phrygiana. NCBI lineage: Eukaryota > Metazoa > Echinodermata > Asteroidea > Valvatida > Goniasteridae > Hippasteria > Hippasteria phrygiana. The sequence continues at coordinate 90,023 of JAZGUH010000311.1, forward strand.
GTCCACCGGACTACCACACTGACAAAAATGGTAGCCCAATGTTTGAAATTGGTAGTCCTGTGCGGCCAAACCTGAACCTGAATGCAAACTTTCAAAAATTGTATTATTTACGGACCGTGGAAATAAAACTGAAGTTTCTTTTTGGATTCTTGTCGGACCCAGCACCACCATATTTAGATGAAATCAGAAAACATTTCATTTTCACTTCTGTTGTGGCATAGCTAAGCAACATACAGCGTTTTTACTAAATTGACAAAAAGTTACAGCGTTTGCTTTTTCCACACAATATCCGAATCCAGCGCCCGGCCGGCCAAAAAAACCAAAACTTTTCAACCTCGGTACAGCTAGCTCGTCATGCACGCGAATAATTACATGCCCGCGAATGTTTATACCCGTGTGTGCAGAATGGTTTCGGCCTCTATTATGCATTTTTTTTTTCACAGCATGCGGCATGAACTTTATTCAGCACATCGTGGTCAATCATAGACTAGTTCCCGGTCCCTCCATCATTTTCTAACTTACGCAAAATAAGCATGAGTAGTGCGTACAAGCCAAAATAAATTACTAACCCGTGAAATACATCCCTGATAAAGCGCGAAATGTTCTACTATAGTTATTATTTAGTGCCGATTTTTCGTTATTTTTGAAGCCAAAAGATAATAAGAAGGATCGGGAACAAGTCTATGAAAAGTGACTGACATCATGCACGCGCAATCTGTTGAGGTCGCTGGTTCCGTTTAACTGTTGCACGGCCAGCACATGGACAGCGTGCGGTACCAGTGGCATAAAGATGGCAGCTAGCTCTACAGATGCGAACAAGTATTTTTCTCGGAATACAAAGTCACTGAATGGTGATGATATTAAACTTCATTTGTGGTTGAATGTTGAATGTTATTTTTGCTTGTACCTGCTGATCTGTGTAACTTTGTGTTACATGATTATGGAGTTTGATTCTCTGAAAAACATGTGCAATACAGTTGGTGGTCCGGCGGGCTCTAGCACGGGAAACTCTGGTTGCCCGGAGGCCTGGCGTGGTTGCCCGGAGGCCTGGCGTGGTTGCCCGGAGGCCTGGCGTGGTTGTCCCGAGGCGTCCGGGCCCTGGATTTGTCAAGCTCTGATCTGCAGTACATTTCCGTGTTCATATATAAGTCCATGCCTTGTCAGCATTCAATGGCTTTCCTTTGTGTCAACTGACATTGTACTCTGACTTGTGTGGGCATGTGACCTAATTCTGAACTTCAACCAGACACCTTCCCCTTTGTGATCTGCACAGCTTCCTGCTGGCACAAAATGCTCACATGCAGCCCAAACAAACCCGACCCCAACTTCTTGACCCTTTCTGATCACCCATGAACGGAAAGAAAGTATGTTAGTCAAAAGCGGAAAAGGAATCAGAAAGAAGAATGTAATTTCTGCAGTCGATCGACTTCAAAACCCAAGGACAATGTGTACTGTGCAATGTGTGTGACATCCTACATTGTACATGTATTTTTGATTAAATTATTTTGTGTCTTGATCACTGGGCTGAGCCGGGGAAACCACACTGTACAACAATGTCGGTTTTTTTTAACAGGCTTTCAAGCAGACCCAGGTGAAAAAGCAGGAGAACAGTGCAATCACAACTAATAAAAAACAAACGGGGGAAAAAAAAGGACAATGTAGGACTTTGAAGGACATAATCAGGATAAAAATGCATGTCGGAATTTTGCAGGCTTCAGGGGTAGTTTTCATTATATGTAGTGTACACAATTGGTCATTGTTGCAATTTTCAGAAATGGGCGGATTTGGGGGTTAGTATTTTATAAGAAATATCGTTCCATACTGACCTGTTCAAAGTTTTGCATTGTTGGATGGCGAAAAAAACGAGAGAAAAACGGCGCTCGTTTGCAATCGTCGGGCAGATGATAGCCTTTAGTCAAGACGCGCTTGGCTATCTGGGCGCACCCTGGATATGCCATTACGTCCGGGGCGCGCCACTCGTCTGGGTAGCCACGCGCCTTGACTAAAGGCTACAGGGCAGTTTTCTAACGATTTCCAGCTGGAAACGATATAAATTTCTACTTTTCTGGACAACGACAGCACACCTGGTGCCATCATTTCACAGGATGATTGAGACTACTATTAACTTACAGTCTAGTAAGGTATTTCGTAATAATTCAGTAAAAAAGAAATGGATGATTACATGTACCAATCGTGTACACTACATTTAAGACTCACCCATACCCACAGCATTACAAGTCTCAATTGGCAAAGTCACAGTGCAGAGCACAAAAATCTCCCAGCAACCACTACGTTGTACAATATTGTCCCCTTTTTTGGCAATACAATTCTGGGATAATAGAGAAAGTTTTTAGCAGTAAAACAATGTTGAATTCCCAAAATAGACTTCCCAGTGGAAAATGGCAGTTTCTGTTTGCACAGAATGTCACTGATTAGCTACATTCAAGCATGCCCAACGGAACAAACACAGACATGACAGAAAAAAAAACCAGGAAGTGGGTGTGATTTGTTTGTTTAAAACAGCCATAAATAAACAAAAATTTGCTATTTTTAAACCGGGTACAGGAGTTCCAGCTAGGATTTGTATTTTTGTTCAACTACATTTCTGGCGGTACATGTACATTTGTACATCATAATTTTTGTTGGTCTTGCAAAATATTTTTAAAAGTTAGGGGGGGGGAGGGGTGGTGGGTGTTTGACGGCGTCAATTTTTTTGCTGGCGAACTTTCAAAAGCCTTTACAGATACTGTGACATCACACCCCTCATCAGGCGCAAGAGAACATGGCGAGGGCGCCCTTCTCCATGGGACATGGCGCGGGACGGCACGTACCGGAAGGTCTCTGAGCAGATCGAGATGCGTCAGTTGGGATGGAACTGTCCCAGTATTGGACAGGACTAAACTGGTCTGGGTCATGTCACCTGCCGGGTCTTAAGATGATGATGATTGTAACGATACATATAGCGCCCTCTATCGACCAGGCTAAAACATCGTCTTACTTAATGGCTGCTAAATACAACCCTGATCAGCGTTACCAGAGAACAATCGTTTATAGCATCATCTATTACAGTCGGACTAGCTTTTACATGGTGTCAGAAGTGGGATTCGAACCCACGCCCTCATTTAGTTACACGTGGTTGTTTCACTTATGCAGTTCATAGTAACTCTGAGGTGTAACGATCAACAGTTAAAAAAGAAAACTTCATGAAAGGAAAGGTGTAACAATAGTTGGTCTCGCGCCAGGTCAAAAAGGCTGAAACATTTGCTTAATGGCCGCTAATAAATAATCAAGCATCATTCCTTTACAACTTGGGAAGCGACATTGAGGGATCACTGGATAGAGTACCGAAGTAATGACGTCAATGCAATGTTTGGAACCAGAATACTTTTGTTATTTTGTGTCAGTGTGTTTGCATGACTGGCTGTTAACAAAGGAACTGTCGAAATCTCCATTTGTTTGGCGCCAGTTGTCGTGCCAACTGACGTCAGACTTCGGTAATCTATGAGGATACGATAAAGAAGCTGTAGCTAGGTACAAAAGCTTATGCCATAATTTTAATTTTAGTTAGTCTTTATAAAGTGCTGCATGTGTCTGCATAAAGTCCAAACAGAAAGGATAATATTATAGGAAGGAATGTTGACACTGAGCTGGGGTAACTTAACACCACGAAACGTCCTTGGGAACATGGCTATAGGCATTTGACCGGCTCTGCAAAAAGGGCTATTATGTCGCAAAATCTGAAAAATGAGTTATTATATACATAGTTGAATTGGTCACATCCTAAGCTTTAATTTGGTGTAGGTTTGACCCCTGTGGCATTTTGTGTTCTCGAGATATCTTGACATTTGTATACTCCTATTTTCTCAATTTAACGGAGGTGCGTTTAGAGATATATATGCCTTTAAACACAAAAAGTGCAAAGAAATAAGATAGAAGTAATTATGATCAACATTTATTTTTTCATCTTTATTCATCAATATTAATGTTTCTGAAAATAAATTATGAAAATATAGATATAATAGAAGCCAACAAACCAAAATAAAAAAAATCACTCGCGCGAAGATTTTTTCGCCCGCTTCACATAGAACTGCCCTTTGTGAGTTTTCACATAGTACGACACAATACCCCTTTTTGCAGAGCCGGTCACATATATCAATAGACCAAGTCATGTGTTGAATTTATAAGCTAGCCACTTACCCAATCTCTAATTCCTTTCCACCTGAACTCTTCGAGATCTTCAGGAGTGTTTTGCCAAAAGACTCTTCCGCTTTAGCTCTGGATAAGAAAATAGTAAGCAAAGAAGAACCATGTAGGAAAAGACAGTCGGAAAATTAACCCTAACACTGCTAACTGTAAATCCAACAAAATCCAACAAAATCTAACAAAATCTAACAATGGGGAAAAGCTGTTGTAAATTGTTGGATTTACAATGTAGCCATCAACACCAACGTCATGTACATGGTGTGTTGGACACTGCTGTATTCAGCAGTGTAGCACCTGTACCTGTTGGATTTTGTCGTATTTGGGTCATTCTGACACCAGGTTGGGACACAGTGTGTTTTTTGACCATATCATTAAAACCATCATTACATTTAATTCAGTTATTTCATGTGACATCCGTCTTTGGGTGTGAGATTATTTGAGAAAGTTTTCAATCATGTAAGTTATATTTTAACAAAAATATGATAAAAAGTGTGTTTTTTTTATGTAAAATAGACCTAACATGGACACTGTGTCCAACATTTAAATATTTGTGTGTTTTTTCAACACTTTAATAAATAAATATGGGAAATTTATTACGTACAATAATTAAGAGACACACTACGCAACAATGAAACACCTTGTTACTGCAGTCAGTGTCCAAATATAGCAGAAATAGCAAGAATTTGAAGAATCGGTGTTCTTGGGTTGCATAGTACATCTTTTAATTAGTACACATGGTGAATTTCCCATATTTATATTTAAAGTGTTGAAAAAACACAAAAATGGAAATATGGACGTGTCCATGTTACGTCAAACTGACACATTTGTTAATCATATTTTTGGTAAAATATAATTTACATGATTTAAAACTTTCTAAAATATTTCCCACCCAAATACTGATGTTACATGTACATGAAATAACTGAATCAAATGTAATAGTACTTTTACAGATATGGATAAATGTCACACACTGTGTCCCAACCTGGTGGGAATGACCCATTTAGGAGGGTGGAACACTATGAATCCCTTGGATGTGATTTCCTATTCAGAATGGACAGGAGGATTAAGAGAATGTGATTTTAACAATGAGGGTCCAAAATCACATCCAGAGTCCAGAATCACAATGCGGTTTAAGCTGTTAAACCCAGAAGTCACAATGTACTCTTTGTCAGGGTGGGATAATAGTTCACATCAGGCTTCAGATGTGATTTTAAATAGAGTAGGGTGTGATTTTGGACCCTCATTGTTAAAATCACATCCTCTTAATCCTCATGTCCATTTTGAATAGGAAATCATCCAAGGGATACACAGTGGAAGCAGACAGACTTCTATTATTATGATTTTAGGATTTTGTTGGATTTAGGCAGGGCTCATACAAACAAATACCTGTTTGGATTGTTTGGATTGAGCAGCTGGTATGTAGCTGGGTCCGGTCCACACTAAATGATACAACTGCACATCACAATTACTAGCTCTAATTTAAATTGTGTTGAAACTCGGGAAATAAACTTTAACCCTAACCTTCCCAAATCCTCCAAAATCCTCTTTGCAAAATGGAGGAATTTGGAGGATTGAGGGCACTTGGAAGTTGATGCATCGGAGGATTTTGCAGGATTGAGGTTTACTAGGGGTTTTTGCCCCTGCAGGAATATGGAGGATCCAGGTTATCAGGCTCAATGTGATACATGAGGATTTTGAAGGATTGAGGTTACTAGGGGTATGCAAAAAAAACCTGGAGGATTTTGGAGGATTCATGCTATATGGTCCCCATAAGAGGATTTTGGAGGATTCAGGTTATATGGAGTTTTAACACTTTGAAATCAGAGGATGTTGGAGGATTCAGGTTACATGGGGGGAAAATGATGTAGGGAGTTAATTAGGGTTAATGATGGTAATAGTAGTTGTACAATTGTAGAGAGATAGTTTACACAATAATAAAGGATTTGGTTGTTGGTTGATTAAAAAATGAGAAATTTGACGAATATGTCCAGCGTATTTTGGGGGGTCCTGATAGGACATGCATATGACCATGCAAACTCATGTTTTTCAGGTAACAAATAAGAGGCGTTATCAGAGAAAAAAGAAGTTCACATGTTAAATTATGGTTAGCAAAAATATCACAGATGAGAAATTTGCTAAATTTTCAAGCCCTTTCTTTCTTGAAGGTATTTTTAAAACAATTTTAGGAACAGCTAATTCAGCAATCACGTACATCACTGTGTCTGTCCATGTAAATGTAGTGACAAACGTTATACTGGCTGGTATGGTATTGGCATTTTATCAACAATAAATTTCAACAAAAATATATAAATCAAGTTATTTTGATCTTTCTGGACTAACAAGCATATAGAAGGAAGATATGTACAAGCAAAAAATAAGGGCAAAATGTTACAGTCGGAAATTAATTCTAAATGTCACACAAATGTATCATTTAGTGTGGACAGACCCAGCTGCAAAATGGCAAGGTTATAAGGTGGTACATTGTACATTGCAGAATCCAACAAAATTTACGGTTCAATTTTGTCGTATTTAGCAGGCTTTCATTTCAATTTTATTGCGAACTGTTGGATTTAACAGGGCCATATGAAAAACAAAATAAGGGAGTTAGGGTAAAAGCAACTACCTTTGTTGAAATTGACTACTTGTCAAAATACCAATAATTTCCTGGATGACTAAAATGTGACCCACTCTGCAAAAAGGGCCATTATGTTGCAAAATTTGAAAATAGTGTTTCATATACAGATGGAAAGGCCATTTTATAAGCTTTCATATGGTATGTATGTCTGAGGTCTGTAGAATTTTGCATTCACGAGATAGTTGGAAATTTGCATGTTTGTTTTCAGGAATTTCTTGAAATGACTTAAGGAGAAACAAGCCATTTAAAATAACAAAAAGCAAAGCAATAGATTGAAGCACTCGACACAAACACATTCTTTTTCCAACGTTTTTCACTGAAATCAAAGATTTTCGTTATGAACTAAAGATGCAAAAAAATCCCTCTCTTAAAAATCACTTGTTTGAAGAATTGTTTACCCTCTTCACATAGAACGACCCATTACGCGTAAAAGCATACAGCGACTTATGTGCCCTTTTTGCAGAGCGGGTCACAAATTTGCTTAACAAATTGGTTTCAGAAATGTTTACAAATCTTAAAAATTACCATAACATTTCTAAAAATAAAATTTACCTTCCAAAGAAATCTCTGGGTCCCCCACCCTCCCCCCACCCCCACCCCCCCCCCAAAAAAAAGAAACACCATTTCCATGTTTTTTTTTAATGAAAGTCACCCAATAGAGTACCAAAGTCTGACGCCAGTTGGCACGACAACTGGCTCCAAACAAATGAAGATTTTGACTGTTCCTTTATTAACGGCCAGTCATGCAAACACAGACACAAAATAACAAAAGTATTCTGATTTCAAACATAACATTGACGCGGTACTCTAGATACAAGGCTAAAAAAGCCACTCTAGGTCAAGGATGTAGTTGAGTCCATCACAAGTACCTGCAAGTCCATCACAACCCCTCCAGTCCAATTCAAATCACAAGCTGCATGTGTTCCAATGAGCTTTGACAAAAGCATTCCTTTGTCAATGTTCATCCAGTTACTTGTGACCGGCTTCATGAAAGGACTTCTGACTGGACTTGTGAAAGGCCTTGCAGGGACTCGACTACATTGTACATGTACAACTGCTCTGGGTAAAGGGTTATAACAACAGGAGTGGTAGGGGTTGGCCACATTTTAGTTTTCCTGGTTGCAGATCTATAAATAGAGAATAAATCTTCAATAGATACCAAAGAAATTATCCCAATTAGCCAGTTCGATATTCCAACTGCGTATACAGTGTGCACATCAAGATTTGACCATTTTTTCTTTCGGGAGAAACACTTTATCGTATGCGTGCAAAAGCATAGCGGGTACCAGCAAATTTAAAGAGATCGTCGTGTTCTGAAGTAACATTTTTTAAAAAACGTTTGGACAGCGAAGTGTTTTCAGGTGTCTTGTGTGTACGTGCACTGTATATATCTCCGAGGACAAGAGAAGAAAGGAAACACAAAGAAACCTTTCAGTCCTCGAACGTAGAGTCTTTTGTTGAAATCGGTCCTCGAACGTAAGGATACGCGCTTAGTCTATGGGGGTTGGTTATATTAAAGAAACAATACGAAACACAAAGCATTGTCCTCGGACGTATTGGGGAAGTACGACTGTGTGTCCAAACTTTTGTTCGAACAAAAAGTTTCCATCGTCTTTTCGATTGCTTGAAAAATTGCACAGAATGCAGATTGCCTTGTGTGCATTTATCTGCCACGTTTTTCCCGAGTGAAAATCATCAAATCTTGTTGTGCACATGCGCAGTCGGAATACCGAACTGGCTTATTTTCAGACCTATAGACACAGGCAGGGTAATTTCCACTGTTGGTAAAACAAACATTGTACCTTGTACGATAACAATGTTGCATGATGGTACTTGTTGATTCCAAAATTGCACAATGCACCAAAATACCACAGGGGAAAAAAGGGGATTTTTTTATTTTAAAGTGTCACATCCATACACGCACACGTACATTGCATGCATCCGTTTCTAATTCTCTGTTTCGCATTTTCAACCATCCTTATCCTTTAAAAAAACTGTTCTGTTTTAAAGATGATGTTGATTGCTGAGAGAAGTCTGCGTCATTTTGTAGTTTTATGTAGATTGCGTATTGTAAATTTAACAGCCAATTATTTCTGCCATGAAATAACAAAAACGTGACTTTTGAGAGCTATTTTTATCAAGTCCCCTCTAGCGCAGCATAGCCCGCTGGTACTATTTGTCTAAAAGTCGTCGCTGCGGCCAGCAAACAAATTTGACGTCATAAAACGAACTCCCCTTTTGTGTCTAGCACTAACACAAAAGGTGAGTATTGTCTTAATGTACGACGTCAGATTCGTTTGCTGCCCGCAGCGACGACTTTTAGACAAATGGTACCAGAGGGCTAGATGGGGGGGACTTGATAAAAATAGCTCTCAAAAGTCACCTTTTTGTTATTTCATGGCAGAAATAATTGGCTGTTTTATTTTACAATACGCAATCTACATAAAAATAGAAAATGACGCAGACTTCTCTCAGCAATAAAACAGTGATTTTGTGCCCATTCCCATTGGCTTGAATTGTACTTTGATCGTTGAAATCTATATAAGCCACGGGATTTACCGATTTAACCAATCTTACATTTTACACTTGCCTGAGGAAATGCTATTATTACAGTCAACAGAAACATGACTGATAGCGAAACTCTCTGTGTATGCTTTGAACACAGGTACATTCTGTTTTCCTATTGAAGAATTCAAGGAAGAAATAACCATTGGTGCATTATGTTGCATTAAGGGAATAAATATGTGCTGGGCCGGTTTTAAACGTACGTTTCAAACCGGCCCAGCACATATTTATTCCCATTCATAAAATACCTTTTTGTATAATTTTGTTAAATTTTTTTTTACCTTGGTTTGTAAAACACCCCTTCAGCTATTTAATGGTTCGTTCCACGCGCGAGTAGTGGTAAACATTTCCTTATATGGAAATTGACGCGCGCGCGACGCGCTCGCCAGGTGGTGCAGAACGCAGCAATGCAGGTGTAGTGTGAAATTATGGACTCTAAATACGGACGCATCGGTAGTATTGCACTTGCGTTATTAGGAGAGTGACTGGTCGCTCGAGTGTTCAACCAATAAAATGGACCAGATTTTGTAGGACTCTACATTTCGCGTGACACCGAAAAAAAATGTTTAATACCGCGCCGTGTTTAAACAACTTCCAGCTGTGTTTAAACAACCGTTTAAACACACCCACGTGACAGGCTCTCGACCAATAGGGATAGTGAAACTCGCTGAGGCATTTATGAATGAGGGTTTACGGCACTACCACTACATGTACATGTTTTACAAAGGTTTACTGTATAAAGTGAACAACTCTCGTAATAATAATAATAATCAATAAGATCTATTCTTTTAAGTTTTTGCGATACATTTTTCAAACAAATATGTATGCTGATATTTGTTCATGGGTATTGGAAATTCTGGGGGTGATGAGTCTGCGGAACATCCCCCCCATCACCCATCACCCATCTTACCTCTGTTTCAAGAACTCTTCATAATCTTTACACATCTCACGGCCATCTTTCATGCGTTTCAGCAACACATCATAGCCATTTGTGCTGTTGAATTCCGTATCCTGTTCAGATTAAGATTAAGATTAAGATTGAAATTAGAACAGAGATATTTTCTCTTTTGCCCTATCCCGACGTAATTATGAAGCACTGTACATGTATACTCAGTGTTTTCCGAGAGCCTGTGTGAAAAAATTCACAGGCTTACTCGGGCGGGATTCGAACCCACGACTTCCTGCTTACTAGTGCAGACGTCTTCCAAGATTAAAATTTAAAAAGAATAATTATAAGACACTGTATATCTGCCAGTCGGGCGATGTTTTCATATAGACTAGAAATGTTTTAACTTTTCCTTACCAATGTCGAGTTTACTTGACAACTTAAAGCGGACTTCTCTAAATTCTAATGACACTTTTTTGTTTTATTTTGAACAGTTTGTTAGCGTAGAAAATGCAGCGCAATTTATGGTTGGTGCCATAAAAATCTATACGGTTTTGCACGTTCACCGTTTTGCACGTTCACCGTGCATCGCAATGATCGCCATCTTTTCTTTTTGTGTTGCATTTTGTTATCTTCAACATTTTTATTCCAAAATGACTTTTTCAACCTAAAGCAGACTTCTCTTAATTATTTCTAGTGACATCTTTTTTTTTGTAATTTTAAAGAGTTTATAGCGATAGAAATGCAATTTTCTACGTGCTATGCGAATCAACACGGTTTTGCGTGTTTACTGTGCGTCGCGGTGATCTCCAAGTCTTTTTGCGCGTTGCATTTTGTCGTCTATTTTATCGCTTTACCATGTTTACCCCAAATTTTCTCTCAAAAACTAAAGCTTCCCGGCCCCGCATATCAGCCCCGTGCCACAAAATATAGACCGGCACGACAATTCACGTTACCCGGCCCCCTGTCATGCCTGTGTATCCCAGCCCCCAGTGTACCCCAGCCCCGTCCAAAATGACAGCGCTGTCGGGCCCATCAACCCAGTCACCCCGTGCCGTTCCTTCTACAACCAATTCCCCTATCTACGAGTCGACTTGTCTCAACGGGTGACTTCTGGACTTGTCTCAACGGACGACTTGTCTCAACGGACGACTTGTCTCAACGGACGACTTGTCTCAACGGACGACTTGTCTCAACGGACGACTTGTCTCAACGGACGACTTGTCTCAACGGACGACTTGTCTCAACGGACAACTTGTCTCAACGGACAACTTGTCTCAACGGACAACTTGTCTCAACGGACAACTTGTCTTCCCATTTGACCAAAAAATGGTCGAGTTGTCTGAACGGTCGAGTTGTCTTAACGAATAACGGTCGAGTTGTCTCGAGTCGAGTCGGCCAACGGTCGAGTTGTCCGAGCCTAACTTTTATTTTTAGGCTAAATATTAAATAAGGTGTCAAAGTAAAATCTTTACATTTAACTCACCCAAAAGCAGTCCACAAAGCGACTCATTGTGTGCTCCGATCCCTGATCAGTCACGGTTACGTAAACTTAGCTCCAATCAACAAGTTTCCTCAATTAATTGTAGGCTTAGTGAAGTATCGCATCGCAGTTCGGAAGAAATTTCAAGCAGGCTTGCTCGTCATGCATGGTCGGCATGGTCAGGCAGGAAAGGTATTTTGAAACAAATGAAATGGTAAGAAAATCTCCTTTGTGCGGTTTAAGTTCGACCGCTTTATTTTAGCTCCGGGGAACTTCTGTTCTGTACTCTTCTTACGTGCTTCTTGTGCTTACCCAGACCCGGAAATAGAAACAGACACAAATTTGAGATGGGTGCATAACAATTATTTGGGTCTTCGAGGAGCTAAAACGATTCTGGATAGTTCATTGGTCGTTGGGCGCTGTACGCACAGCTGTCGCCAGCAGCCGCCATATTACCACCCATAGAACAGCCATAACTCATTCTGGTCTAGCGACTGCTCCGTTAGATGTATTACTATGCGTACATTCGCGCATCAGCTGGAGCGGAAAGATGGCGGATGGTATCGTCAGCTTGAAAAGCCAATGATCTACCCTGATGCCGACGACTGTTTAATGATGCAGAAGCCGTCGCTTGACAATTACAAACTATTGGGGGCGCTGTTCATTATGCTCAGGGTGCACCACAAACTCCCATTGACCTTCAGTGTAAAATCCACTAACTTCACAGTGAAAAAATCCTTATCCAGGAGTCTCTCAGTCTCTCATTTTTTGTGACACTATTGAAAATTACAGTTTGAATCTTAATCTGTCAAATTCTTTTCAATTTTTGGCAGGTTAGCCGTTTAGAGTTTTTGCTAATTACCCCGAAAATGTGTTTTTTCCCAAACCGGCTAGCTGTCATTTTTCTAGTCTTGGTTCAAGACGTTGTTACGTATATACGCGATAACCGGCCACCGCGAGAGGGCGTTATCACGACAAACTATTAAAGGGACACATTGCTTCAAATGTCATGAAATGTTGCTGTTTAGAAATGTTCCTTACCTTTGGTAAGAGTTGTTCATGCAAAAAAACACGTATAATGTGTTGTAATTAGTGAGTAGTGATTACAAAACAAAAAATTGGCCGCTTACCCCTGACATCTGACCCGCGAAACATAGACTTATTTCCAGTACTAAATACCACCGTCTAAATAATGCACAAAATACGCTGTAAGAGTCTTTAGGCTGGCGCCGCAGCCAGTGGCCTTGTGAACCTATCAGATGATCGCCAGGTACAATTCTCTACCTCGCGACACATATCGCCAGTGTGCTGCGCGCCGCGCGTGCCACAGTACATCAAAATGGATCAACAGAACGTACTTCAACCAGATGCGACTGGAAATACGACTGGTGAACACTGTCCGCCATTTTGTGGAGTCAAACATTTGGTTCTACAAAATGGCGGACCGTTATTTCCTATTTGTCACGAAATTAAACAAAAACCACGCAATTTGAAGGAATAGTTATGTGAATCTTTATATTCTACTTTAAAAAAGCTTCCCAACCATATCCATTTCAGTTTTATAGCCCAAATCGCAAAATCCAAAGCAATGTGTCCCTTTAAGCCACGAACCGCCAGTAACAACGTCTTGGGAATTTCGTAGAAGCCGTGTTGTGCGCACGCACCTGCTTAGCCCAATGTTGCAGCGGGCATTATGTAGTTTGCATAATACATAAATAAAGCATTAACCCCCTGACTACTACTGCCCGAGTGTTAGTATGAAGATCAAGGTACAGATCCGTGCTATTTAGATTGTTTGGTAGGGTCGAGGGGAATGAACTAAAAAGTTCCGAAATGATGGAAATATAATAAACAGAAAATCTTAACGGGGCTGAATATGATATATTATAATGGTGCTGAGGAGACCTTGTTGGGTAATTTGATTCAGATAAAAAAATGTAAAAGGCCGTGATAATAATAAAACAAATAGCTCACGAGGCCTTAGTCTTTACGGCCGGGGAAAACGGAGATTGTCGTACTCTGTTGATTCGCTTGTCACACATTTCACAAAGATACTGAGACGCACTCTAGATCTCCTGTGGGTTTTCTCCACTGGTGAAACCGTTCGACAAAAAATCAGGCACATGTTTGCTTTGAGGCTGGACGCGAATCCCCGCCGAGAAACCCCAGCGATTCCCTACCTCCGAGTCGACTTCAATTCAACGGACGACTTGTTTCAACGGAAGACTTGTCTCCACGGACGACTTGTCTTCCCATTAAATTTGACGCAAAAAGACGGTCGAGTTGTCTCAACGGTCGAGTTGTAACAAGTAATTTCCCGCAGATCACACACCATCACCCAGGTTGCCTGCCCGGTCCCGCCCGGCACCTTCCAATTCCCCGTCGTAAGTCGATCGTCACAGTTGCAAGACGTCGCATGCGAACACGAGCGGTGAACTTGACATTGCAGCCGCTATATACGCAGCGCATAGCCGGCCGGCCGGCTGCCTGTGTAAAAGGTAATTCTGTCCCCCCTGATAAATCTGTCCCCCCGGACAGATTTACCGGGTCGCGACCCGATAAATCTGTCCGGGGGGACAGAATTACCTAGATAAATCGGTCCCCCTCCAGGTTTTTCTGTCCCCCTGCCCAACGGTAAATGTGTCCGCCTGGTAAATTTGGCCCCCCGTGAACGTAAAAGTCTAGCACCTGGACTGTGTACACTCATTCTCGCAGCGTCTAGACTAGACGGACACCTTGCTTCTTCAGGAATGCTCGTTAACGATTGGATGCCAGAGGAGGGCTATCCTAGACTTGATTTCAAGTCCGAGAGCTCGCGATCTCGGACTTGACCCTTACGTGTATATGGGATATTCATGTATTTATAACTAAATTTACATAATAAAACGGAGGCCCATAGAGATGGCCAATCAGAAGGACATAAAAACCGTGTAGGCCGCACCATTACCAATAGGTTACAATATAGCCCAGGTTGGACGTCCTTATTTCATTGCATTACACAGTAGTAGTGCAATGTAATGGAGATACTGCAGGAGTCCAACCTGGGCTAGTTACAATACAATACAGTGTTCTGTTACACTGTTCAGTCTCAATTTGTAAGATACTTGGCACAATGGCACGTAATGGTGTTTAAAACCTATAGCTAAATCATATTAGATATTATATTAGTAGAACAAATACCAAATTAAATACGTGATTGTTAGTTTTTGTTACTAGACGAAAAACGCGTTACCTACCTATAGACTAATCCGACGAACAAAATCTAAAATTAGAAGCCATCTTTAGGTACCCAATCAAACGGTACCATATACGCGCGCTCGTTATACGCGCGCACACATTGTGCCTTTGATCAATAGGTGAAAAGTAAACACGCTCCGAAGTAAACACGCGCCTTATAATTTTGTACTAGTAAGTACGCCTATAAGCGCGCGCCCGCTGCCACCGCCCGATTGGGTGGCTTCTAACGGGTCGTCGGATTAGTGGAATCGTCCAGTAATTCTCCTGGTTTGAATATTCATGTTATAGAAGGCTTTTGGCGATTCCGACCAATCAGCTTGTTCCGTCCACTTTTGGACTAATTTGCCATAGGGTGTGTACAAACTGTACTTGGCTATCATGTCGGGCCGACAAAAACCACGATCACAGACTTGGAACCAAGTCTAGGGCTATCCTGGACACGATACAGTGACCTTGTGTACACTAGCGGGATGCCGTGCTTCGCGTAGTCTTGGTTCAAGACGTTGTTTTATATTGAATACGCGAACATCCGACTTAAGCGGGCGCTTTCATTAACGAACCGATATAGCGCACGAGCTCGTGTGCGATATCGGTTCGTTAATGAAAGCGCCCTCTTGCGTCGGATGTTCGCGTATTCAATATAAAACAACGTCTTGAACCAAGACTATGCTTCGCGCAGCACCCGCTATAGATGGGTGGACCGAGCGGCGGGGCGATTCTAACATTGTCTTATGGTGCGAAATTTGAGGGAATGGAATTTGAATGAGTTGAGCCCACTGATCTCCATGTATAAAGATCTGGATTGCGCATTGGCCGTTGCGCGCTTCACGCACAAATGTTGCTAGCAGCCGCCAAGATTTATTTTCATACTGTAGTGGATAATATTTTCGAAATTCCCAAACATTTACAAAAAGTACAAAATCGTTGGGAACAAGTAATTCGTCCATTGCAAGTAGTCGTGCACACGTACGGTATTCTGGTCATATGACCAAAAAAATGGTTGTGTTGCCCTCGAACCGACCGACCGTAAAAATCCACAGATTCAGGGTCGGCGTTTTTTTTAACATATCAATAAAAACATAACTCAGCCTCTGTCTCAATAAGTGTTAAACCTGGGAGTTTGTTCAATGTGTAGGCCTAGCCTAAACACGCCCGGGTGAGCGTGAATACGCAACAAATACCCGATCGACCGACCCTCTTTTCCAATTTGTCCTGTCCGAAGGAAACTTCTTTTTTTTTGCCTTATGCATAGCGCCCGTTCACTCTATAGACGAATCCGGCGACCAAAATTAGAAGCATTTACTGCGGTGTTTACAACTTGCCAAAATGCGCGCGTGACTGAAATTAAAGAACGCGAGCAACCTGCACGCGAGCGCGGCACCACTGTAAAAATGGCGTCGGCGAATTCCTGTATATGCATAGGCTAGGCCCCGGGCATAGGTGCGTGAGCCTAAAAAGTTTTGGGGTTAGCTACTTTAACTATTCTATATAATAATTGTTTTGCTTTTCTAACAAATCTAATTGGAAACCATCGGCAGAAAGTACCAGCATTTCGCAAGTAAGCTATTTGAAAGAGAGAGAGACGACTGATTTTTAAGATTTACATTTATATTTTCCAATTGCGTTGTTTATCGGCCACCGTATTGGCAATATAGGCGAAAGCGTCTTGCCGTGAAAACAGCCTGGAATGAAAATTCGGCTAGCCCAAAAATCGGCCATATTAAACGCAGGCGCCAGTTCCGGACATCCGTGACTGTACCATGGAGGTAGGAATCTATTCCTACCTCCGGCTCCATGCTGTAACTGATACCCCGTTTCGAGCAAACTCCGTTTCGGCAAGGGGGATCGAATCTACGGAAGCGTATATGACCATCCACGATACTGCGTTACTGCGATAAAATAGCTTGGAAACGTGGAATTCCGTGATAAGTTAATTATCGCGGAATCGTAGAATTCCGTGATAATTGTTTGTGGAAACGTGGAATTCTGTGATAGGCTATATCACAGAAACGTAGAGTTCCGTGATAAGTTATCGCGGAATCGTGGAATTCCATGATAAGTTATCGTGGAAACGTGGAATTCCATGATGGACTATCACGGAAACGTGGAATACCGTGATAGGTTATCGTGGGAACCCGGATTGCCTTGGTTGCGTATCATGGGAACACAGAATGCCCTGATATTTTATCTGGCAATGCGGATGCGGAATGTACGGAAGCGTATTTAGGAATGACGAAAGAAACATTCCCGCTCACTATTTCGCCCGGGCGGATTAGTATTTCGCCCGGGCGGATTAGTATTTCGCCCGGGCGGATTAGTATTTCGCCCGGGCGGATTAGTATTTCGCCCGGGCGGATTACTGTCGAAATGGTGAAACCCGTTTGTACCGTCTGTACATAAGAATTATAGAAATCCGCAACGTGAACTCGCTGTACGTTTGATCTTTATTATCTTCTTCTGATAGCAGACTCGTGTTTCGATATAACGTGTGTATGTAGCATCTAGCATCTAACTTCTAATGGTGTCTATCTAGCGCTGTCTAGCGGTTCACTATAATCAAACACACATGGACATACTTTAAGTTTCATGCGTAACACACAATAAAGGGACGTACATGTATACCGTTCTGTAATTATTTAAGTCACAAACTAAACTAACCAAAGAAACTAATGAGACCAATTAATCGACAACAGTCTTAGAATTCTATGTATCTCTCCCGATTGCCGCCAAACTCATTATAACAACCAAGAACCCTGTATCCCAGTTCAGCTAAACCTCAACCTGTCACACCTAAGTATAAGATAAATGGATATTAAGATTTAATTAGATTAAACTGCGATTCCCAGTGCTGAATGGCGACAGTGGGTCCGCTTTGTAGACAATACAATATCTGATGTTGGGCTGTCGAAATGGTCGAAAATATGTGCAGAACATTTCGCCAAAGACTGTATAGATGATAGTGTTAGTATGAAAACTCAGCTGGGTTTGAAGGCACAATTCCGTTTGAAGGCAGGAGCCATTCCAACTCTAAAGGCACCGAGCATTCCAATCGTGTCCCGGACTCACGCGCACCACCGCAACGACGTTCAATGCGGTTGCCGTCTCGAGCAGCCAGAGCCCCGGCCGTCTCCCTGTCCACGCTCGCTTGACTCAACATGCATTGTACACGCACGGTACCGCATGCGCTGCATGCGATTGAGTCTGGTACCTTATAACAGAAATTGTGTGTATATTTCTGAGAAGTCCTTATGAGGGCTGCATAAGCAAAGTCGCCAGACTAGAGTATAGCATCAGCTCACACACAACTCACCGCGCAGGTCCCAATAAAAGCCGACTGCAAACAAAGGAAAGTATGACTCATAACTAGCTTTTCAGCAAGAACAAGCCTACAACCCCAATTCTTAATGATTGTGTCTCACAAAGATATCAACACTTTAAAATATGTTTATCGTAGTGTTACTCCTGAATCATGAGCAAAAAGCACAGCAAGTAATACTAGCCTTAGACAAAAAAATACGTACAGACTCTACGTAAAACATTGTCGTATAATACAGTGACGTCATATGTTTCTACACGTATACGTCAATACTCGCGCGATACGGCACGCAGTTGACCATGCCTTTTCTGAATCGAGTCAAAGTGGCTCAGAAAGAAGAGGCTCAAAAACATTTCAAAAACAAAGTCAAAAAAAGAATTGGCGTTTTAGTTAGTCTTTAAGACTCCGCACAGCTTACATAATATAAATATTGTTCTCACCATCAGGGTATAGGCCGCGCCTGTTTATACCCCATGAGGCCAATGGTCTCAATTGGGCGCGGCCAGTCCCAACTGTAGTTGGGACGAGGAATTGTAGTTGGGTCCATTGGAGTTGGGGGGATCGGGAACAGCCCACCTAGTTTTCAAAATATTGTGTGCGGGTTCCTCGCGGGCCTCCCCGGTCAAAAAATGGGAAAGGGATACACTTCTTAGATGTGATTTTCTATTCAAAATGGCTTTTAAAAATCATTATGCAGCCCTTGTTTTGATTGCAGTCAACCGCATCGTCCTTTTCTTTAAAAATGTGCTCCCAAGTTTCGCATGTAGGCCTATTTTGTTGGTTTTAAGCTTATGTATTTCCACTCAATGCGCTACAGTTGTGGTATATAATGTAGGCACTAGTTACCCCGTTTGAGCGTCAAAGAGGTATTGAAATGATCATCCTATTCTGACACTACTTCAATTCTCTATTTAATTGCACATTTTCATTTTAATTTAAAACAAAAAATTCTTCTACGATATTTTACATAAATATTATCTACAAGCTGATTTTTTCAAAGAGGAATTTTGCATCTTTCTAAAAGGTAGTATACACCATTTGCTTTTGCTGTAATTTTCAAAAATAAATGGATTTGGGGGTTACTATTGTAGCGTTGACCGTGGTTGGGTAGAATACACGCCTGAATGAGGACACTGGAGACTCCTTTTCTGTGATTTCGTGGGCTCTAGGCCGTTTATTCTCGGGCTTTTCTTCAAAGTTAC
This sequence comes from Hippasteria phrygiana, assembly GCA_037893225.1. NCBI lineage: Eukaryota > Metazoa > Echinodermata > Asteroidea > Valvatida > Goniasteridae > Hippasteria > Hippasteria phrygiana. The sequence continues at coordinate 109,550 of JAZGUH010000311.1, forward strand.
TGTCTTATATTCTGTTTGCAGATGACACCAGTATTTTCTACAGTCATAACAATTTAATAGAGGCAGTTACTACAATAAATAAAGAACTTTGTAATGTATCGTCTTGGTTTAAATGTAACCGGCTTTCCATTAATGAAAAGAAAACGTGTTTTATGTCCTTCTCGAACAAAAACAAGAATAATGATTTTAACATATATATATATAAATAATTTGAAAATAGGGCAAGTGAGTTCCTTTAAATTTCTTGGTGTTACCATTGATAGAGGTCTTACCTGGAAGTCTCATTGCCAGCAGGTTCATACGACAGTTTCACGAATTCTGGGGATACTGCGTAAACTGAAATATGTATTTCCAACAAGTGTACTGTTTTCTATCTATAATACCTTGGCCCTGCCCCATCTACAATATGGCATATTTGCCTGGGGAAATTCTCAGTCTACTCTTTTGAATAAGCTTTTAATATTACAAAAAAAAGTTCTTAGAGTCGTTACGAAGTCCACCTTTAGAGAAAACACTGGTCCGCTTTTCAGAATGTATAATACACTCACAATTTTTAATATATATAAATATCATCTCGGAATATTTATGTTTAAATTAAAAAACAACCTTCTACCCTGTGTAATAAATTCTATGTTCTTGAGAAATAATGAAATTCACACTCACAACACAAGATCAGCAGCTAAGCTTCATATTGGGAAGGCAAGAACCACTTTATTTTTAAAAGCAGTTAGACACCAAGGCCCTCTTCTATGGAATAAAATAATGTCAATCCCTCACTTTAGAAACATACATGGTTTTAAAAAATACTTCAAAAAAACTATTATTTCCGGAAAAATATAGTGAATAACAGTATACTACTGCTTAATGCTCCAATACTATATTTGTATTGATGTATCATTGCTAAATGTATTTTCCTTCCTTTTTTATACTCCTGTTAATGACATTTTTTTCCTGAAACTTTTTCCTTAATAAAATGATTTATATTTATTTAGAAAGTAACATTTAATTATTTGTAAAGGAGCCTGGCCTCGTATAAGCCTTTGCTTCTGCCAGGTATCCTCCATGCATCACCCTGTGTATTGTGCTATTTATTTGCTTCTTTTTCACTTGTTGTGATGAATGGAAAAAATCAAATCAAATCAAAATCCCTGGCAACAATTACATCAAAAACTGGACGAACACATTTTCCGTTGCTCAGGGCAACGGGTCACGCGCATGCGCCGCCTGGCAACGGGGCCGACCAGCAGGGGCTCCGCTGTGGTGCTGTCCTGGTGCCCTCTACCGGCCGGTCAGCTGGGGCTCCACCGCAACCACAGACATGTCTGTGACACTGATCTCTATATAAACTGGATAGCTCATTGGCCATTGCGCGCTGTACAAGCAACTGAAGCCAGCACCTGCCATATTACCACTCCCAATTTACCACTGATAGTTATGTAAGGAGAACGAGGATGAAAGGAGACCCTGGGGACAAGGTTTTGAAACCTGTTGTATTGGGAGTGATAAAATGGCGGACGGTGGCCTCAACTCGAACAGCCGATGCCCATCCAGTTTACATTGAGATCAGGGCCCAATTTCATGGCTCTGCTAACCACAGCTTTTGCGCTTACGATCACCATTCTGCGCCAACAGCGCCAGCGGGAAAATTCTGCGCTAACCCTGTAAGCACAGAATCCTTAGTTGCGGGATGTACGCAGGAGCCAAAATTCCCCGCTAACACGTGAAATACGATTGCCGTAAGCACATAATTTTCTGCTACAGTAAGCGGAGATTTTTCGTTAACGGTAAGCAGAACCATGAAATTGGGCCAGTGGTCTGTGACCGCAACGGCTCCACCGTGGTGCCGTGCTAGCGCCCTCCGCCGACCGACCGGCACCGGCGCTATACAGTATTTATAGCGTGCTTGCAAATACTGTAACACTGACCTGTTTCAAGTTGTGAGCATAGATGCTGGGAAAACAAGAGAAAAATTATGTTCTAGTAGTCTGGTTCCCTGACCATACCTTAGACAAGACGGCGCAAACGACAGCACACCAGGTGCCATGATTTCACAGGATGCTTGAGAGTGGCCTTTTTCCAAACCTTAGCTTGGGCTCGGGCTTCGGCTTCGTCTCCAGCTATTCCCCAGTCCCACTGCCAGGCTCTGGCTCTTGGTTAAAACAAAAGACTTTGATGTACATGTAGCAAAAACAGTGTCTCAGAACTTGCCAAATCTGGGGACAAAATTACGCGACTTAATAAAATTAAGTCGAAGCCCGAGCCCAAGCCAGGGTTTGGAAAAAAGGCTATACGGTATTTTGTAATAATTCAGTAGTTGTTTTTTGATGTTTGCAAATGTTGTATACTACCTATACAGGCTTCATGTTAGGAAGTTGAGATTCGACCCTTCGCGGTTCAAAACTCAAAATATTCAAAAAATAATAATGATGTTGTATTAACCTTATTTTGCAAAAAAACAAGTCAATCGAAAATAATGTTTCTTTCAAATTTACATGATACATTAATTACAATGAATTTTCCATGAAGTTGTTTAGAGACTTAACCCAAATCGGTGTTACAAATATGACTGCATACAGTATGCCAAGTTTAGATACACACAGTGCACAAGTCAATCGGGAAACTGGTAACAAAATATGACTGAGACGCTGGTGGCAGCAGACATACCGGTCCGCGGTTTGTTTTTTGTTTTTCGTAGTCCAGAATTACCAGAGTGTTTCTGTGTACTTGACTATGTGAGCTGAGAGACAGGTTCTCGGACTTGTTTTCCCTTGAAATAAAATCCTCCACACCACAATACTTTTAGTACAAGAAAAAGAGATACAAACAGGACAAATGATTCAACCCAGGCCTCGTGCTCCAAAGCTTACGCTTTACTAAATATAGCCACAACAGAGGTTCGGCCAAATCGGTTCACTGCAACCTTATACAGTTGTCTGAAGACGTCACTATTATATCTAGCGCCCTCGTGTGATGCTTATTACAATGTATAAGTTAACTTAATCATGAATATGCATGATGGTAATTCTGGCCTACGAAAAAGATTGACTACCGGTCCTTTTCACCAGTCGTGCACATGTTCAAAACACTGATTTCTATGTAAACTGGATAGCTCATTCGCCATTGCGCGCTGTACGAAAAAAATGAAGCCAGCTGCAGCAGCGGCCACATTACCACTCCCATTCTTTGGGATCGTTTCCGTATCGACAGGCTAGTGTTTAAAAGTATGCTATTGAGAACGAGGGTGAGATCAGACGCCGGAGACACGTTTGTCAACCTATTATATTGGGAGTACTAATATGGCAGATGGCGGCTCAAATGGAACAGCCGAAGCGCGAAAGAGATCAGTGGTTCAGAACGACCAAAAAGGACTGTTATGTCTGCTGCCACCAGCGTCTCAAAAGTCTCCCATTTGAACTCGATTTAACACTTTGTCACGCACACAGTCATGTAAACGGGTGCAATCGTGGACCTCCCATTGTTCCTCTTTTGTTTATACTCTAACTTTTTCGGAAGGCCTCCCATTGGTTTTGTACACGATTTTCAATCGTGGACGTTAGGTCAAACGTGGACCCTTTGTCTACGCTCGAATTCTTTTGTCCTAGGTCCACGATTGCCGGCATATACAAACTCACTTTGCCCCATCATGAAGTGTACCGGTAAAATTCATTGAAAAAAACCTCTGTCTCAAACTGTCTGGGGGTAAAAAACGTTTTGTTCTTTCTATAAACAGATCACACCTTTGTTTCGACGCTTAGTTATTTGTAATGTCTAATATTAATATTAATAGTAATTATTATACGAACAAGTTATACCAATAAATCATGTACAGATCCTGTTAATTAATTAAAAAGGTTATGTTAACAAATCACGTTAACAAATCACATCGACAAAATCACACCCCCAAATCATTATTAACAAATGAAAGGGACAATTTCTTTGTACACGCCTTCATGGGCGTCAACTCAAGCGTAAATAATGTACATGTACAAAAATGTATAGTTCAAAAAGTAACACAATACATGCAGCTCTGAAAAGAAAGTTTAAGGAAATGATCATTTTAATAAAAAAGAAAGAAAGATTGGAAGTCTAAAATTCGTAATTAACGTCCCAAATGCATTCCAAATTATGTACTCCTTTTAAGATCTGTTCATGGTAAAATCAATGGTGCTCAGTCATCCGTGACTGCTATAGTTAACGGGAAGGTTGAACTTTGTAATGCAACCAGTGACCATTCATCGTTAGTTCTTCCGTCTAAACTCTTAGGCACTACTTGCATTGCTGTCTCGTCACATCCTTTCACTCAGTAGTTGTTTCAAAGGCTATACTGTGAGATAATCTTCAAGTTGTTCCCCCCCCCCATGCCTCTCTTTGAAACTCCTGATGTAACCTGCTTCCCTTCCACCTATAATCTTTCACAATTCAAACGGAATGTGAATAGATACCTTCTATCCCTGTGATTTCTGTCTTTTCTTGTCTTTTGTAGCCCACCTTGAGTGGCCTTTTTCATTTGGCCTTGTGTTGGGCGATGCCCATAAAAATACTTTAATAGCCGTAACGAATTCCAGAATTTAAAACTTATTTTTTGGACTTCTACCCTCGTAAAAAATATAATAGAGGAGCACTTTAACTGTGAGCTCTCATTTAAACACACGCACTGTCTCTAAAACAGTGTATAAAAGGCACTCTCCGTCGACCATTGGTACATCGATTTTACACTGAAATTTAAGTCGGTAAACATTTGCCATCGTAAGTAAAGACATGCAGCAGAATGTTGTTTACAATTACAAATGGCATTGGAAACAAGTTGCTCTGAGTTCACTAGTTTCACAATAATTATTCACGGGTTTGAAGTGTGCGCAAAATGGACAAACATTTTTAGAATAAATGATTTACATTAAAATACATGTATAGTTATCAAAGTATGTCGTTCAAAGGGTTTGTCGGACGTTACTGTAAAACGTCATTACATTATAATTATACTGCCATGAAACTAACATTATTGCATGGTCCCAAACTTGAAGAAAACGTCAGACAGATAAACAAGCACTAGAACTTGCTAATGACGGACAAACGTCATATACGATCGATTCGGACAATTTAAAATGGAGAGTTGTCGTTAGATGCCCAAATCTGGTTATCCTGCTTGTGCATGGAAACGATTTATTTTGTTAGCGAGTGCTCGAAAAACGTAGAATTTTCTTTTTCAATTTTGGAAGATGACCCGCTTCCGCCTTGTCTAAGCTAACTTTTGTCGCTGAGCAAGAGTGGCATATTCTACTCATTGAAAACGTCAGTGTAACGATTCGTCGATTTCGTAATAGTATATACTGTCAGGACAGCGAAACCGATACAGTTTCGATTCGCGATAATAAACACAATTATATTGAAGGCTTGGTTCTCTCTGCCCCATATCGTGCATCATATGCCCGCTATTGGCTCCGTGCACAAGTACCCCCTCAACGGAAAGAAAGGGAGAGTTGGGGAGTCGCTGTCGGCGCCATCTTGCCCGACTTTAATTTGGGTTGTGGACTGTCTGATTCCCACCTCTATTATTCACAATCAAAACCGCGAAAAAAAGAGAGTCCCGGCGAACAGACTATCCACCCCCCCCCCCCCCCCCCCCCGGTACGTGTATCACATAAACGAGGAATGACATGTGTGAAACCAGCGAAATTGTATGTGACCCGGACCCGCCCATGGGACATCGTTAATAGGTGAAAAAGCGCCCTCTTTTGTTGCGCACGGAGCCATTTCCCTCTCTTCTGATCCGAGAAATAACAGCCTGTGGGTATACCTAACTTTAAATTGTTGACATATTATGAACTCTACCTAGCATGTACAAACTACTGTCAAGCTAAGAAACCAGTGTAGGCCTAAAACAGGCTACGCCGGGCCAACACAGCTTCGTGAAGAGTCATATGGAGGAATCAGAACCGACTTAACCGAGTGTTTCCATTTCAGCAAACTGACGGGGGAATCTAGACCAATGCTTCAGGTTTTACACGACAAGAAAGATGATTTCAAGCGCCTTCTAAAGGGGTTCAACGAAGATTTCTTGTGTAGAAATAGCGGAGTTGAATGCAACGCGCCTTGATTTTTTGGCTACACACACGTTCAGAAAGAAAACATGATCAGTAAAATGTAAAATGACGGCGAACATCTCTCGATCGCCAAAAAACATGAAATTTCACTGTAACTTTGCCAAAGAATTCGTGTATCCCTCGCAAGGAGTTATGGGATAAAGAAACCCGAAAACGGGTTAAATCTGCGTTTCGTTTCTCGTACTTGGAGTGCAGTCCTGTGACTGTGACATTTTATTGACAGCTAGAGTTCATATCTTTGAAACCGTATAAAGAACTTCTCATCTCGAACTGTCGTTTGTCACATAGTATACTACTATACTTAAGGTCAGAATTCTAACGAACATCCCTCTTGTCAACTCGAGTTCCATGTAAGCAGGCCATCTTCTTATCTTGCGGTACGTCTGTCACTCATCATGCATGTCTGTGTAAGTCAGCGTATAATAACAGGTATCATGCTCGCGCCTCTGCTGTTGGCGATTCCGACGCGTCACTGATAGAGGGTGCCACCCGTACGCGCGCCCTCAAGTGTTTGAACTGGCGCACAATGTCCCGCACCTCGGTGGCCAAAGGCACGACGATGATGAAAATGGCGGCGGTGAAGGCCCATGCATCGGAGAGGTTGACCCAGTGCCGAAATTGGCTCTTTTCTAGGGTGAAAAAAGCGGCCATGATGATCGGCCAGACTAGGACCATGAGCACGGTGATTGACACGCCTATGATCAGGGTCGTGTACCTCGCCTTCTTGAACTCGCTCAACATCTGTTCCAGAGACGGTCGATTGTAGACGAGCTTCACTTCCGTAATCTTGAACTCTCTGTGGAATGAACAGACAGACGTGCAGTCAACCCAGACCTGTCGGTTTAGAGAACAGACGAGATGCAGTAATTCGTAAAACATGTACAGAGGCCGAGGGCCGAGCGGAACGTCCAAGATCCGCTGCAAGCACTGGTTACAACGCGTCGCTTCGGTACACTACGCGTGCGCCCGTTTTCGGATTGTTAACCCATTTTTAGACACAACACGGATTAACTACATTCGGTCAATAGAGGGCAGTTTTCCAACAATTGTTACGCGGAACAATCGTTGGAAAACGATATAAATTTAAACTTGTCTTGAAAACGACAGCACACCAAGTGCCATCATTGCACAGGATGATTAAGACTGCCATTAACTTACAGTCTAGTCAGGTATTTCGTAATCATTCAGTAAAACAAATTGGGAGCATTACCAATCGTGTACACTACGTTTAAAGGTCAGTACTTCAATTACAATAAAGAAAACAAAAATAAATAGGCCTTGGGAGGAATGTTAACATTTCTGCCAAAGCTAAAAAGCTTGGGTTTTCATCAATGTGCCCTCAAAATCTGCCGTGCCCTCTAGGTACACCTGCTAATATGGACCCTTGTGACGTCACCGAAGGACCCACCTGACGTATAACTCCGTCCAGGGTGACAGCGGGTTGTCAATGTCTCGTGTCTTCTCCCATATCTCAGCGCTCTCCTGTGGTGACAGGGGGTGTTTGGTGTAATACGTCACGCCCACCGCAATAAGGCCGCCAGATATAAGTGATGTGCAGTTGCCGATCAGCATGCTCAACTCGAAATTATTATCTGTGGAAGGATCAAAAGATCACCGCTATTAAGACTCGCTATATAACCTCACAGGTTTAAACAAAAAATGCTCCATCCTTAGAAATCAAATTGTGCAGGTAGAAAAATTAGCGACAGTACTTCCTCTACTCTGATTCCTCGATGTAGAACTGAAAGATACGAAAACTCGACCATCCCAGTACTGTCTAGAATCCTGTTATTAAAATGAATGTCCTCACATCCACCTAAATACACATCATTGTAGTTTTTAACATTCTAGTTTATATTAAACAGGTTTGGTTAAATTCTCACATTTAAATGTTTTTTATGCTTTGAGTAACTTTCGACTAACTTTTAAATACTGTTTAATCTATAAATCAAAAAATTAGCTGGCCTGACGTTTCGAACTTAAGCAAGTTCTTTCTCAAAGGTGAATGACAGAGTACAAGAAACAAACATGTAGGGAACACACATGCATGAGGGGGTGGGTGGAGAAACACAAAAGAGGGATGCAAAGGAGCATGGCAGATAGGCAGTGGGTAAACATCAAAGGGAGAGGAAAGGACAGCCAGGAAGACAGGAACAAAGAGGTGTGATTAGGGTAAGGATGGAGGAGGGGAGGGATTAAGATGAAGGTTGAGGCTGGGGAATGGACAAAGGAGTGTGGTTAGGGGGGGGGGGGGTTTGAATTGAAGGTGGTAATAGGGCAAGAAAAGGAACAAAGAGAAGTGGCAAGGATAAACAGGAAATGGAAAGACAACACCATTTGGCCAAGAGACCCCAAGAGGGTTATGCCAGGAGGATAATCTGTAAACAAATGACAATGGGGGAAAATTTTTTTAAGTTAATCATTTCCTTCCTGGATGTTGAGACCATGTGGTTGAATAGTCCGAAGACGTTTCATCCAAACTTTCTCTCGGCTGAGGCGAACTGAGTCCTTGCGGTGGCGAAGTGATTCTATGCCCTGTAGAATCATATCAGAAATGGAATGGTTAGGCAAGTTGAAGTGATGACCAACAGGGGTGTCCATTTTCTTAGTGTTCACAGTCGACCGATGGCCATAGAAACGCTTTTTGAGCGTGTTCTTGGTCTCCCCGACATACTGGATACCACAAACCCTGCAAGAAATGAGATATATGACATTAGAGGTGTTGCAAGTGATGTTGCCATTGGTTCTGTGAGTAGTTCCAGATGAATGGCCAGAAAAGGAGTCAGACTCCAGCATGTGAGTCTGGCAAACAACACACCTGGAATCGCACTTAAAAGTACCATGCTGTATGGGAGGGGATGCAGCCAAGGTGGGGACCTCGGCTCGAACAATCAGGTCTCGTAGATTGCGGGGGCGCCTATAAGCCAATACTGGGTTGTCAGGGGCGGCACGGGCAAGGCGATCTGAAGTATGAAGGATATGATGGTTGTCGTTAGTTATTTTACGAAGGGGAGGGAGACTGGGATGAAAGGTGGTGACCAAGGGAATCTTGGGGTCGGCATTAGTGCTAGGCGTCTTTTCCTTGAGAGCCAAATCTCTGGTGATAGATTTGGCTCTGGTGATAGCACGTTGAACTTGGCGGGAGCTGTGGCCCCTGGCAACCAAGTTATTCTTCAGTACCTGTACATGATGGGAAAAGTCAGAATTATTAGAACAAATCCTTCTGAGTCTGAGTGCCTGGCTGAATGCTATGCCTGTCTTGCAATGCCTGGGGTGACAGCTGGAGGAGTGGAGGTACTGGTGGGTGTCTGTGGGTTTAGAATACAGATCAGTGGTTACCGAGTTGTCTTCCTTGCGGATGGTGACATCCAGGAAGTTGGTCTGATGCACTGAATACTCTGATGTAAACTTGATGGTCCTGTGGAAGGAATTAATGTGATTAATGAAAGTCTCCAGACTGTCCTGATCACTGGTCCAGATGAAAAATACATCGTCAATATATCTCCACCATACCCAGGGGCGACATGGTGCTGAGGCAAGCATGCGCTCTTCGAGGTCGCCCATGAAGAGGCATGCAAAGGAGGGGGCCATGCGAGTGCCCATGGCTGTACCGTGTACCTGTAGATAGTGTTTACCTAGGAAGGAAAAATTGTTCTTGGTTAGTACAAGTCTCATGAGGGTGCCAATATCACTGATGGGTGGGGTTGTGTGTCCTGCCTTGGCCAGGGCCGAGGAACAAGCACGAATACCTTCCTCGTGGGGGATGTTGGTGTACAGGGATGAGACGTCAAAAGTACCAATGATGGCTGTGCTGGGAATCTTGTTCTTGATTCCTTCCAGCTTGCGCAGGAAGTCTGGGGTGTCATGGATGTATGATGGCATCTGTGGAACAAGGGGTTTGAGAAAACTGTCAATAAACAGGGAGATACGTTCTGTTGGTGAACCATTACCAGAGACAATGGGCCTACCGGGGTTGCCAGCCTTGTGAATCTTTGGAAGGAGATAAAATCTGGCAGTCCTACAGTCAGAGGGAGAGAGAAATTTATGAGCTTTCTTAGACAGCTGGTCACGTGATCGCATATCTTCCAGCACCTGTTGTATCTCTTGAGAGAATGTACCTGTGGGGTCAGAGTCAAGGCAGATGTAGTTAGTATGATTGTTCAACTGGCGGTGGGCCTCGTCAATGTACTGATGACGATCCATGATGACCACAGCTGAACCTTTGTCGGCCGGCTTGATGATGATATCAGTACGGGAGCGCAAGGCATTCAATGCCAAGCGCTCCTCACTGCGGAGATTGTCATGAGTTCTGTGGACAAAGTTATCAGGGTTAGTGACTTGAGAACTGACAACTTGAACATAAGTCTCGAGGGCTGGTACACGATTCTTGGGGGGTACCCAGGTACTTTTGACACGGAACGGTTCTGGGTCACATCGGTCAGAATCAAGGAAAAACTCTCGGAGACGGATCCTACGGTAGTATTCCGTGAGATCTTGGCTGAGCTCTACCTGGTTCACAGTGTGGGGAGTAGGACAAAAATTGAGACCCTTTGAGAGAAGTTTATGTTCAGCGTCAGATATGGATGAGGAAGAAAGGTTAACTACAGTATTGGAGGGGGGTGGTGGTGGTGTAGACTGGGACCTGGGGCGTCTGAAGCGTCTCTGTCTGCGTTGATGTTGCTTGGTAAGCAAGCCACCAATCTTCTTGTTTCTCCTGTTAAGCAGAACAGAGTCAAGGTTAGATACGCTCTTATCAATCTCATCATGAAATTTACTGTATCTGGTGTCAGAACAACTGGATCTAAGTTCCGAGTCGAGGTGGGCAATATTCTGATGGAGGTTCTGAAGTGTAGTTTGACACTGTTGAGAGAGGACATTGATGAGTTTAATGGAGGTACCATGTAGAATTTGGTTCCATCTCCTTTGAAGGGGAGGTGAGAGGGTACCCAAGCAGGGAGAGGAAGATAATTGCAAACCTGTAGGGATAAATCGAGAGAGGGAGAAAAAATTGTAGTTATCTAGATGGTAAGAATAGCGTAAGGCCTTCTCCCTAGCCTTTCTGAGCTGCTGGAAAGTACAAACCGAGTTATCCATATCTGTGGAAAAGGAGAAAATGATGTGGTTAGTACAAAATACAGATGGTGCTGCTCATGTCTGTAGAGGGGATAAAGTGATGTGGTTATTACAACATAGAAACACTTGAACAAGAAGACAAAACAAGATATACAAGTCAGAAAGGAGGATCACCACGAAGGGATACTGCAACAGAAAGGTATGAACATGAAAATGAATAAAACTGCTGCAAACTGCTGACTGACTGAATGGACCTGAAATATACAAATCAAAAAATTAGCTGGCCTGACGTTTCGAACTTAAGCAAGTTCTTTCTCAAAGGTGAATGACAGAGTACAAGAAACAAACATGTAGGGAACACACATGCATGAGGGGGTGGGTGGAGAAACACAAAAGAGGGATGCAAAGGAGCATGGCAGATAGGCAGTGGGTAAACATCAAAGGGAGAGGAAAGGACAGCCAGGAAGACAGGAACAAAGAGGTGTGATTAGGGTAAGGATGGAGGAGGGGAGGGATTAAGATGAAGGTTGAGGCTGGGGAAATGGACAAAGGAGTGTGGTTAGGGGGGGGGGGGGGGGGGGGTTTGAATTGAAGGTGGTAATAGGGCAAGAAAAGGAACAAAGAGAAGTGGCAAGGATAAACAGGAAATGGAAAGACAACACCATTTGGCCAAGAGACCCCAAGAGGGTTATGCCAGGAGGATAATCTGTAAACAAATGACAATGGGGGAAAATTTTTTTAAGTTAATCATTTCCTTCCTGGATGTTGAGACCATGTGGTTGAATAGTCCGAAGACGTTTCATCCAAACTTTCTCTCGGCTGAGGCGAACTGAGTCCTTGCGGTGGCGAAGTGATTCTATGCCCTGTAGAATCATATCAGAAATGGAATGGTTAGGCAAGTTGAAGTGATGACCAACAGGGGTGTCCATTTTCTTGGTGTTCACAGTCGACCGATGGCCATAGAAACGCTTTTTGAGCGTGTTCTTGGTCTCCCCGACATACTGGATACCACAAACCCTGCAAGAAATGTTTAATCTATGCTTTTCATTGTAGTTTTTACACAAATTTTCTTTTGTGGTTTGTTTGACAAAGTGTCTTTTTTATAATATTTTAATTAGTAATTTTAAACTTATTGTAAGCGGGTCACATCAGCCACATGACAGGCTCTCCCCCTGGTGTGTTATTTTTTAAAATAAACCAGATAAATAATAATAATAATAATAATAATAATTAGAAATCTCCTGGATGCGGCAAATGGGCGACTCTTCTCGAAATAACCTTATTTGGGCGACACGAGTGTCGCCCTTTTAGAGCACTTTCCCCACGCGCCTTACTAAAAAAACACTCCAAAGGGGCGACTTTTACAATAGGGCGACAGTTATGTGTCGCCCTATTCGACCAGGTCACCCTAACCCACTCTTTTCCAGGATTATGTGTCGCCCTAACCGGCAATTGAGGAAAATTATTACTACTACTACTAATAATAATAATAATAACAACAATATTTAGAAATCTCCTGGATGCGGCAAATGGGCCACTCTTCCCGAAATAACTCTATTTGGGCGACACGAGTGTCGCCCATTTAGAGCACTTTCCCCACGCGCCTTACTAAAAAGCACTCCAAAGGGGCGACTTTTACAACAGGGCGACAGTTATGTGTCGCCCTATTCGACCAGGTCACCCTAACCCACTCTTTTCCAGGATTATGTGTCGCCCTATCCGGCAATTGAGGAAAATTTAAGTTTTCCGGGTAAATTTAACACTTGTATTATACAAATACATAAGTTTCGTTCCATAACTGGGCTTAACTGCTAATTTCAATTTCAAACTTATACCAATGGAAGTTCATAATAAGGTGCAGTGTAAATTACGAATGTCGCAATTAAAATCTCTCATAATTATAGAGATTTGCGTTGCATTGAAAAAAGCAAACTGGTTTTCTGCTATTCCTTTGAATGCTTTGGCCATTCCATTTTGTTAGTGGCAAGTAGGAAAGTTACGGTCAGAAAAAATGACACCAAAAAACACGAATTTATTTTTCCAACACAACGCCAATCTCAAGATTAGTCGAATACGCCGAAACTATGACGAATTAGAATGCTACATTCGATTCGTGAATTAAGCTGCACCGAAAGTGAAATAAATTTTAAAATGAACTAAACTGCTATATAGGCCTAAACTGCTAACTGACTGGACTGACATGTAATATACATAACAACATTAGCTGGCCTGACGTTTCGAACTTGAGCACGTAATGTCTGCCCTTGAGAAAGAACTTGCTTAAGTTCGAAACGTCAGGCCAGCTGAAATATAGCTGTTAACATTTGAAAAAAATGTGTATTCAAAGTAATTGTGTTTGGTGCAATGAGGTTGCTGTTACCGTTGGAGTTCGTCATAAAATCAGACAAGTTGAACCTCTGGTATAGAAGTGAAGCGGAAACCAGCCAGGCTGTGATTCCCAGTAACATTCCAATGATGGCTCCACTGGACATGGCTTTACTGGTCATGCGAGTCCAGAATGTCCCCAGAACAAGGGGCACGACGGACGAGCCAATGAACACGCCCATGGCGGAGTATACACCGCTTAGTGTTACCTGAAAAGAGAACAGAAAAATTCATTAAGCCACGCCCCTTGACGTATAACAGATCACAGCCGCGTTGTACTTGGCTGTGTAAGCTGTGAGACAGGTTCTCAGACTTGTTTTCCCTTGAAATAAAATCATCCACACCACAATTAGTACAAGAAAAACAAATATAAATCGGGCAGAGGATTCGAACCCACAGGCCTCTGTAGTCCAAAGCCTTATGCTCTACCAATATAGCCACAACAGTAGCTCGACCAAATAGGTTTACTTCAACCTTATATAGTTGTCTGAATGATGCGTGCGATGCTTATTATATAAATTAACTTAATCATGAATATGCATGTTAATAGCGGTCTAGATACGCCCATTTATGATAATTGCCCCTAACCTTCCTAGGAAAAAAATTATGCACCCGGCCGTGCCCCCCCAAAAAACATGGCTGCCAGCTGTTCGACTCATAGAGTTATATATAAAAGACTATAGAAGGCGTACATACCACGTGACCCCGTGCCGACAAGGACTACCGGTGTCATATGAATATCCGACCCATGAATTTTTATTCTCTTCCCTATTATTGGTTATCCCTTTTACGTGACCGGTAGCTGACCTAATTATCTCCACTTCGGCATGCGCAGTAGATCCACTAAGTCGGCTTTTCAGGGTGACAGAAATTCATACTACACCGGTAGCCATGTTTTTTGGGGGCACGGCCGGGTCTCCATCACTGATCTCTATAAACTGGATTGGCTGCGAAGCTCCGCGATTGAAGCCACCACGCGGCCATCTTGCTATAATAAAAACAATGGCGGTTTTCCAAGCCCCTGGCTTCAGCTCCGTCTCCGAATTCAGCCCATTGCCAAACTGCATCCATGCATGCAGTTTGTGAATGGGCTGAAGTTGGAGACGGAGCTGAAGCCTGGAGCTTGGAAAACCGCCATTGTTTTTATTATAGCAAGATGGCCGCGTGGTGGCTTTAATTCACACTGAGGCAATCACTGCTGTGCTGCCAATCCAGTTTATAGAGATCAGTGGTCTCCATGGTGGCACGGCCGGGTTCTGTACGCGGCATAGCGAGTACGCCCTCTAGTCTTTTATATATGGCCGTGTCCGAAATGGGCGTCTAGAGCTACAGTTACGGCTACGTCACGCGTAGTTGTAATGGACGAACACCTAGACAATAGCCCTAGACAAGCGATTCGGACGCAGCCTACAACTCCATGCAGTGCACACATGTATAACGCACGAGGCTAAAATGTTATGAAAATCGCATTTTGAGAAGTAAACTTATGAAAAAATAATATCTCAACATTTTTCTAATTATATTCTTGAATCACTATATATTTTAATATTTATTTTGGAATTTTGTTGTATATTTACACAAACGATTAAATAATACAAATTTTAACCAAAAAATGCATCAACTGAACGTGTATATTATGCACATGGAAGCCAAGATGGCGTCTTTAATACACGCTCGGCATTTATTGCAAACTGGGTGTAAAAGTCTTGTTTGATTGTATGTGCAGTGTGGCTACCACATCGAAACTTTGTGAGGATTTTTGGTCGAATGTTGAGCCAGCTCAAATACAGCTGAAACACACTAAGGTCGCGTCCACCAAGGGGTGCGGAGGACAACCAAACAATTTCTTTTGGCCTTACTGTACAACTGCAAGAATTACGTGAAATACAGCACACGGTCCACAGCCCAAGATGCAGTGTGCGGAAGCTGGAGGTGACGCGAACAACATAGGCTAGTACTTTAAACGCAAAACTGAATTATTCATACCCCGCGATGCAGGGTTGAGAGTTTCCGGTATATTCGCTGGAATTTTAATAACTGAGTGAATGCTATAAAAGGAGTGTAAGGGATCTAAAAATAACCTGAAACAGCGTTGAATGCTGGCGGCCGATTGAAGAACAGGAAACATTTCGATGGAACGCAGTGGACTTTTCACGGACGGGTTGAGCTATTCTGACTAGGTTAATATGGAAGCACTTTGTACAGCTGCATGCCACAAACATAAGAAAAGACGTTTTCCTCAACAATGCCCTCAAGTACGAAAGCCCCTCAGCGCGATCACAACAATTACGTACACCCTGACGAATTGGCCGACCATCCATAACGCAACTGCAGGGGGTGAGTTGGTCTTACCAACGCACTCTAAAAACTTTGTTTAGCAATTCGGTCGATTCACTCAGTGCATGCGCCGCCAGCGGCAAGCCGGGAAAGGCCAATTTCCCACTTTCGGGGTCGACATCGCGTCTATCGCATTGTATTAGATGGTGGACAGTACAGCAGTATGGATTTCGCGCGAATGCGAGTGGATGAGTTAAAGCAATTTTTGACTAATCGGGGAATATCTTGTGCGGGAAAGAAGAGAGAGGAGTTGATAGATTTAGCGGAGAAGGGGTGTAAGAAGTACGGTCGATGCATTGGCGATACCGACTTCCGGTTTTGCGATGTCGACTTTTTCCCATGATGCACTGCGTAATTTGGCCTCACCCCGACTTGCCGCTGGCGGCGTACCGAGTTGTGAATCGACCGAATTGAACGCTATCTCGCTATCAGTTTGTAAACATGTTTAGAAGCTAAACATTACGTATCCAATTCCTAAACATTTTCTGATGTCAACGCCAAATATTCGTGCTGCGAATTCGCAAAAGTTGAACACATTTCAACATGTGCGAATCTTTGCCGCGAATGCTTCATGACGTCAAATTCTCTTCGCATTCGCATTCGCATTCGCATTCGCATTCGCGTGAATATGAACCGACCTTTAGTCGCATTGAAAATTGCTTCAGAAGAACATAGGATACATGAGATATTTAACTTATAGACGCGTCCATGCACTGGGCATGCACAGTAAGCTATGCTATATACAAGCACTGACGACAAGCATTGATTGTATTCAGTCACCAGAGCTTGGGGTTGACAAAAAGATGGAAGTCCCCAAGCAAGGGCGGTGTCGCATGAATATCCATCTCCATGAAAAGCCGACTTAGTGGTTCTACTGCGCATGCCTAAGTGAAGATAATTAGGATAGGGACCGGTCACGTGAGAGGGTTTAACTAATAATAGGGAAGAGAAGCCAACATTTCATGGGAGTCGGATATTCATAATTATGACAGTATGGGCCATAACAAAGAAGGTCAGATTAGTCGATATTATACAACACCTGAATAAATCCCAGCCATCCGATTGGTGGATCGTCGATCACGTGCATTGAATTATTCGTCCCATCGCACGACGCGAACCCGCACCGCCAAAAAAGTTCTATCACATGGTTCTGTCACGGCTGTCATTGGACTGGTTCCCGGTCCCCCCTGTTGTCCTTCGGACTTCAAATGTATATTATATACATATGGGGACCGGGAACCAGTCTAGGCTGTCATTCACACAAAATGGCGGATGGTGTTTCCGAACCGCGGTTTGTTTTTCTAACAGACGACGAAATATTGGAACTCGTAGGCGATGCTGACGCTGCTAACACAAAGAGACAAATGAAATATGCAGTCAAACGATTAGAGGAATTTGCAAGACACGCAGGAACAACAATTAAAGCTTTAACTGATTCGGAACTGGACCACTTTTTGTCGCGGTTTTATGCGGGACTGAGAAGGTAAACGGCACCTTGTAACGTTACACACAGAAATCCATGCATGCAATCTGTCGGATTTATTCAGGCGTTGTATAAAACAAATAATGAATGTTTCCCATTCGTGCAATGGTAAGAATAGTTTCATTCGGTGACAGATGGAATGGATCAACATTCCACTCTGCTTCGCCTCGTGGAATGGAACATTCAATCTGCCACCTCATGAAATTATTCTTACCATCGCACTCTTAAACATTCATTATTTGTATACTGTCATCATTTTAAGACATTTGACATTCGTATTTATTTTAGTTCATTTATTTCATGCAGCTACTTCGTTGAAGACCGCAACTCACAGATACTTAGCACAGACACCCTTTGAAAGGTAATCAGGTTGGCGTAGTGGTTCTTTCCTCGCATTCCATTCGATTCGGTTCGATTCCCGTCCAGGTGCACTATCAGGTGCGGATCCATGATTTGTTTTCAGGGGGGGGGGGGGGGGGGGGAGGGGGGAGCCAAAATGGAATTATGTGAGGAGTGACGCCCCCTCGGCAGGTGGTAAAGGAGCCGTTGAGTTTGGAGCAAATAAGGACTGATTCAATACATTATATGCATTTTTCTTTTTCTTTTTTTGTAGGGAGTTGCAAAAAAATAAATTGACGAGGGGCGACGTGCTTCCGCGGCCGCCTCCCTGGATCCACGCCTGACTATGTGGATTGGATGTTCAGTGCCTACCTGACAGCGTGGGTTTCCCTAGGAATTGACCTATCGTCGTTTACGAGTTAACCACGCCCCTTAGACAACCCTATGGGAATTTTGTGTGCTCATTTTTGTTTGTCTCAGATTTTGCGCGTTCGGCGTCGATTTATAATTTATATGATTGGACAGTATTTCACAAGCTGCGTTGACGCGATTCTACCGCGATAGGTCAATTATAACAGCTGTCTTGCGATTTCCGGGCGTTACTGAAACTAACATTTCCTTCGTCGTCTTCACCTACTTAAAAAAAAGGCGGGGACCTGATGGAGAACAGTGCCAAATGCGCTGAGTAGGCGGCCAGAGATAAAGAGATTAAATTTTATAATCTCAAATTTCAGTAAAATGTCGCAAAGAGAATGTCTTCAATGAAACACGAGGGTAAGCTCTTAAATCTACGTTTGTGGGACGGCACAAGTCTTACCAATATATTTTGCTCATAACCGGTCTCTTGTGTCTGCAATACTGTACACCATTTCAATATTTTTAGCACCGAATTATACCGACCAAATTCTCGAGTGAGCCATTTTCTGAAGAGACGGTGTAATAATATGCATGTCAGACCCCCGTGAATATCCGACTCGTTACCCATGATGCATTGCAACAATTGTGATTCCGTAAGGATATTGTGATTCCGTATATGGAACATAGGAAATTTTTCAATAGCATAACGCTAAACCTTATCCCTAAGTCCCTAACCCTACACTGTAAACAATTCTCGTATTTTTACGGTGAAAAGCATGTAAATATCACGGTGAATAACCGTAAAATGGACTGCGCGCTGCATTTTACGGGAAAAACCCGTAAAGGGTTTTCCCGTAAAATGCAGCGCGCAGTCCATTTACAGTAATTTCCTCATTCCAATCACAAAAGTCAGGTTAAATTGCCGTGTTTAGTCCAATTTCCCAATAGAATTTTGATTTCTTTTACAAACATAGGTGAAGAATCTTATTACATCTCCTTTAATTTCGTATTCAAATATCAAAATTGTTCATGGGAAGCCATGACTATATTATGGGGGAGATACACTGAATATAAAGCTAAAGCACATCGTTCACTTTGTAGTCTTTAGTAGATTATCGTAGCATTTGTACACTCTACCATAGTAATGTATAATAAGTTACTTCCGTTTAGTCTGGTTCCTACTTCATTCATTTCTGTTAATTAATGGCAACCAACGCTGTAAAAAATCCTGTAAATTTACTGTGTACTTCCCGGTTTTTGCTTTAACCCTAGAGATATTTTTACGGGAAATTCCCGTAAATTGTACGGTTTTTCCCTGGCAACCCGTTTTACTGGGAATTTACCGTGTAACCCTATATTTCCGACCCTAATCTTTACCCTTATACCAGTGTTGTAGGTCTCGAGACCGGTCTCGGTCTCGAGACCGGTCTCGAGACCAGTTTTTCCTGGTCTCGGTCTCGGTCTCGGTCTCGGTACCCTGTGGTCTCGGTCTCGGTCTCGGTACCCCGTGGTCTCGGTATTTTGCTGGTCTCGGTATCGAGACCACCAATATTTTATACAAACAGCACATGTGCAGAATCGATTACAGCACGCTCGACTCGACTCGACTCGACTCGAGATGTATAATTGTGCAGTATATGACAACTTCTTGTTTACAGAATCGATTACAGTACGTACGCTCTACTCGACTAAAGATTTATAAACGTGCAGTACATAACATGTTAAACCTCGTTTCTTTGCCGTGTACGCGTGCGCAAACGTACATGTTGCGCATTAGCTTCATGCTCTAATACACGAACTACGTGTACATGTATTACGATCAGCGGCGTGTACTCTATACCGCGTAAAGCCATCGCGGTCGTTTCTACAGCTGGACATTGTTTTTTCGAGTCAAGATGTCGATATACATGTAATGTAAACATGTAACTGGATAAATGGTCAGTTAACCGTGTAACCGCAGCCTTATTCTTGATGTCAATAAATTCTTCATGTCAATGTATACTCCTTTGCACATATAATGCATATGGAAATTTGTGATCTTTTTGCATTCTTTTATTATGTAAATGACATACAAGGTCTCGAGGTCTCGGTCTCGGTCTCGGGCCATTAGGTCTCGGTCTCGGTCTTCCAGGTCTCGGTCTCGGTCTCGGTCTCGGTCTCGGTCTCGGACCATCAGGTCTCGGTCTTGGTCTCGGTCTCGGACTTCGGGTCTCGACTACAACACTGCCTTATACCCTTGCCCTATGCTTTTCATTGTTTTGGCGTACGGGACCCTACTGAATTTGCGCACTGGGTAAATTAGCCGGTGTCTTTAGAGGAATACATTGCCTTGAGGCGCTAATAGACCTTTATCATGGTGCAGCCATTTTGTTTTTCTCCTATTAAAATCAATGTAACCAAACCGAGGCTGGAAGGAAAAATAATCTGGCACCTTCATTCAATAATGAGAATCACTATTCATAACTGCTAATGCATACAGGAAACAAGACAAAGATGGCGACAGCATGATAAAGGTCTATTGGGCTACAAAAAAGTCCACCCTAAAATTATTATTGTTGGGAAAGATTAAAAAGTAGTCTATAGAGATCCCACAACGACGAGTTTAGCGCCGATCTGCGCACTTCCGCGTTTGAAAACGAGGATCTCAATGTCACGACAGTAAACAACTTTATGCTAATCGTGCGCCTGCGCTTCCTTTTATGGCCTGATTAATTCATGCACGAATGAATGTGCTGAAAAGCGTTGTTTTGTTTACGATTCCTGACCGTTAGAGGGTCAGCACTCAAATAGAAAGACCGGAAAGGAGCCGTGTTTGTAAAGCTTTTAATAAAAGCCCGTCTTGACCTACATTGTACCGGCCCTGTGTTTGCCCGGTGCCCGGTCAACTTCAACTGAAAAAAGGAGCTCGTGTTGCGGCAGCTGACTACGTAATTCCGGTGATCTCCGGCATTACTGGTAGGCCTTACTGCCCCAGATAAACAGCTTGGGAATGGATGCATTACAAAATTGAATCTTTACTCAGATATTCTTTTTCTTTGAAGGCTCCGTATTATGACCCAGAATCAATCGATTATTGTCAATCTGAAAGCTTTACGGTTTAGCATAGCACCAGTATCAATCCTGAGAAATATATCCGTCAGAAATGCGGTTATCTTCGACAATTTTTTTATCTGAAGACATAGGCCTAATGAACGTGTACACAATCCAAGTGCGTAGATTCTGGGGGTAGCTAGGGTGGGGGGATATACACCCACACAGTATACGGGGTACCTCTATTGTAGACTTTCCTTTCTTCTTTTATTCTCCTTTGTCCCCATTGAAATCTCAAACTCCATAGCGTTAACTTTGTGGGGTACCTGGATTTCTATAGACTCCCTCGCAGTGTTGTAACCAAGTCATTTTTGTCAAGTCGCAAGTCAAATTTTCCCAAGTCAAGTCAAGTCGCAAGTCAAATTTTCCCAAGTCAAGTCAAGTCCCAAGTCAATTTTGTTCAAGTCAAGTCAAGTCAAGTCAATTGTTAGTAAATAAAAATTCCAATGACAAAATGACAATGCATAGGGCCTATAGGCTAGCACGCATGCACTGTATAAAATCAACCTGGTGTGCCATTTCGACAATTCTCCATGCAGCGCTGCGACCCTGCATACGTACTGGACACCCAGCTTGCTATATATGCGCAATAGACTTGTTTTTTTAACTGATACCTGAATGTTTGTGTTTATTTTAACAGAAGTGTTAATGTCAGCAAGTCAAATTTATTCAAGTCAAGTCGAGTCACAAGTCATGTTCTTTCAAGTCAAGTCCCAAGTCATTTTTTTCCCAAGTCAAGTCAAGTCTCAAGTCAAAAAACATTGCGACTCGAGTCCGATTCAAGTAAAGTCAGCAAGTCAAGTCAACAAGACTGCTCCCTCGTAGGGTACCTGGATTTCTATAGACTCCCTCGTGGGGTACCTGGATTTCTAAAGACTCCCTCGTGGGGTACCTGGATTTCTAAAGACTCCCTCGTGGGGTACCATTGTCCCCATAAAGTACCCGTAAGCAGACTAATGTACTAACACACAAGTGTGTAAACACCTTCAATCGGGGACATCCTATTCTCCTATTGTTCATACTTTTTGGCAAGGACCGTCATTGGTTTTAACGCTCTTTCAACCCGAATTTTTGATTGTGATCTCCTCTAAGTATTCCCCTTCATTTTGCGACAGAGAACCCTAAAGCCAAAATGCCTCTAAAGCTGTTTTTCAGAGAGGGGGAAACCTTGTGTGGACGTGGGAAGTCCACACAAGGTTCAGTCTTCCTGCTTCGTGTGGACATCTTTTGTTCACAGGTACACATATGCCTAGAGTATGCAAGGTTGGAGCACTTTTTTTGTTCGGGGGTGGGCCACTGGATCATCCCCCAGATTTTTTTATAAAAAAGACGGAAAAGAGGGAGATTAAAAAAAGAGGCCAGAAGCCAATACGGAAATTTAAAATTTTACGTCAAATTGGAAAGAGGGTTACATGCGCGTATATGAATGTGGATATGTGGACATAATAAATACACAACGTTTAATAAACAGCGCCCACTAGTGTTTAAGAAAATGCCCGACAGACCAATTTGGTACATCCGATCTTTAAGTACCATTGCTAGAGAGACAAATTGTTCAAATGCAATATTTGTTCACCACGTTATGCTTAAATGTCCATTCTTGAACACGATTGTGTATTAAAGGCTATCCAAATTTCAACCTAAAATGGGTTTCCATCATTTTAAAATGATCAAATCATTTGTTTTCTTGTCGCTGGTAGGTGCGCTATATTGCCTGGTTTCAAAGTTAATGCAAAATTAGTGTCGGCAAAAATTAACCAAGGACCTCTCGGAGAGAAGTTGTTTGTTATAGAACTAACCCCTTAAAAGTAAAACATATTAAAAAAAGGGTGGGACCTGTTATTTTCTTCCTATCACCGAAGGCGCCTACCTGTAAAATATTAAAGAACATAGTCAACGGGATGATAGAGATAGCGACCCACAGAATGGCCCAGTCTCTCTTCAGCTTCAGAAGCTCTAGGTAGGAGCGATACGGTCCGTGCGTCTTGCACTTGTAAGTAGGCTTGAGGGCTCGTTTGCATTCCTTACGGGATCTGGGTGTGGGAGACAAAAAAAAGTATGTGGGTGTGGGAGACTTGTGTTGTGTTGTGTTGTGTTGTGTTGTGTTGTGTTGTGTTGTGTTGTGTTGTGTTGTGTTGTGTTGTGTTGTGTTGTGTTGTGTTGTGTTGTGTTGTGTTGTGTTGTGTTGTGTTGTGTTGTGTTGTGTTGTGTTGTGTTGTGTTGTGTTGTGTTGTGTTGTGAAAACAACATAGCCTCATCAGTTAAAAACTGCTATCCCTGAGGACTCTGTATAAAAAGGAGCAATAAATTATAACGTCAATTATAACATTCTTATACAACCACTAAGAACACAAAGAAAAATTGAGATTAATGAAACCTTAAAGTCAACAAAATATAAATACAAAAATAATAAACATAGCATACAAACCACAAACAACAAACGAACACTTTAATTTTGCAATTGATAAATGTATGCAGGGCCCCAATGGAAACCAGTTTTAAACTATTTAATGGGCACACCTTTTTTAGAAGGGGAGGTGTGTCGGTCTCATCACACCAACGGTGGAAGTTACCCCACGTGGGTCTATAGGTCTGAAAATTGGGGATATTTTATTTGGTATCTGTTGACGGTTTATCCTCAATTTAGATCTGGACGCAGGAAAACCGTAAGGGTGGTAGGGCTGGCAACCTAAAATGTGGCCAACCCCACCACCCCTGTTGTAGCCCTTTACCCAGAGTGGCTTTGAGCCTTGTATTGGATGACTTCCATCAAAAATAAAACATTTAAACAAATAAAAACAAATAATAAAAAAACTTGGTTAAAACAATGCAATAAATAAACACCGGCACACTGTAGATGGAACGTACCTGTTGTCTGCTATACACGAGGTACAATTCGCCATGCTGCAGCAAGAACACATGTCCCGCTTGTTGGCCATCCTGCCCCGGGATTTACCGCACAGCAAACAGCTGTTGATATCGGCCGAGCTACGGTAGGGCTTGAGGTGGATTTGGTACAGGTCATACACGATGATGGACGTGATGGCAATGACCTCTGCTGACCCCGTAGAGGTCACGGCCATCAAGATGAGGAGGACCATCAGGGTGCCGCCTGTGGAGCCCATCAGTTCCAAAGCAACGGCAGGTGGTACCAATCCTAATGTGGAAATTAATGACACTATCAGCGCCATATACAACATTTGCCTTTGCTGTCATTTTCAGAAATGGATGGATGTGGGGTTTAGTAATGCGTCACCGACACCACGAAATAACACCCGAGTGAGCTTGAGTGCGCGCCACGCGCGTATTTTACAGAACTTCCGAGTAATTTTCGTGTTCACTAGTAAAACGTAAGTACACCGTGCGCTCACTCGCTACATTTTCGTTTCCACGAACTAACACCCACCTTTATCTAACCAGTTTAAAAAAAATTTATATTTTTCTGTGACCCCACAAGAATACGGATGAAGTAGAATCCTGTCAAATTTTTCAAAATGTTTTTGTCCGAATTGTATTTCCGCAACAGTGCTGTATAACTTCGTGAAAACGAAAATCGTTCGCGTCAGTGTCCGAAGTGCGCGCGCACACATGGGTGTTAGTTCGTGAAACCGAAATTATTCATTGAGCGGTTTCCACGACGTTACACCGCAGTAGACGTGGGTGTTACTTCGTGGTGCCGGTAGCGATTATTGCAATGACCTGTTTAAAGTTTTATGTTCATAGATGCCGGAAAAATCAAGAAAAAAATGGTGTTCTTGCAGTCTGGCACCCTGACCCTACTTCAAACGAAACGGAGCAATTTATAGACATCGGGGAATTATCAGGTCAGGGAACCAGACTAGTTGGCTTGCACCCGTTCACAGATGTATAACCGTTTGCAAACAAAATGAATGTGGACTGTTAAATTGGGGGCAGTATTTGAAGAAAAAAATCAAGTTTTTCCAACGATGGTCGGCTGTCCATTATTGGAAATCGATACAAAAACCACTTTACAGGATGCTCGAGACTACTGACTGCCGAGTAAGGTCTTTCGTAATAATTTGGAAGGTTTTTTTATGTTCGCGATTGTTGTTTATTAGGCCTATCACATTGCCCTGAAATCTCCCAAATTGATCTCTTTGGTTAACCTATTTCCAAGTTCAAAGTTCTACCTTATTGTGTAATATCTACGGAGAAATGGCGGGAAAACACCTGAGGATTGACGTCCGGACATTCGGACTGGCGCCGCACATAGTTCAGCCTTTACGCAGCCTAGCGCTATATAGACCAAGGGCACCACTCTGAATTTTCCAACTTTCAAAACCAAACCGGCGTCCCCGAAATTATTATTTTCAGAAAAACGGCGCATTTTCAAGGGATAGTCTTGTACATTATTGGGCCTATATTCTACCTTTTAACCATCATTTTACGAGAGCAAATTTAAGATGGGCGCTTTTTGTAGCCCAATGTAGCGCCTGGAAGGCAATGTCTCCCTTTAAACTTCGGATAGTTAAGAATCTTTAGGTATACTGAGCATGAAACTATGACGTCAAACTTTGTTTACACAGGAAATACAACCTTCAATATATTAAAGACTGACTCCATTTCATGACTCCGCGCTTCCGTAATACGCATTGTGGACCTACGTTTATAGGGGCGATTTAACGAAGTTAGTAGATTCAACCTGGTATGCAAGCCCTCTATATTTTTGGACTATATCTGGATTGTATAAAATAGCGGGCAACACTGCAGTAATAATCAATAGTATTGGATAAGCCCATCACAATAGGATTTGTCTGCACTTGTTTTATCCCACACAGGCCATTGAACTGGACTCGGCTGTCTTCAGTAAGAGGATTTTCTGACTTCTTTGGACGCTATTTTGTGCCCCTCGTATGTTGAGCTCCTACCTCCACAAAATGATACAGGGTATAACATCAGGTCGAATCTAATAACAAATTAAAAAAATTATTTACCTAGTCAGTGTCCCTTATTGTGGTTTGTTTGCCGAAAAAGAAAAATATGTGTTTTATAACCATTATAAATAGAATATAACAGCCTCCATTTCCACACTTTAGGTTCGTGTATGCAGGCACTATTTGCTTATTTCCCTACTTCCCAGAATACACGTGATTAATTCAAACGCGTCTATCAGAAATCTTGAATTTCCCATTATGTGATATAGCTTGATATAGCAATTTGCTATTTCTTTTCATATAATTGAACTATACTTTGTTCTTTCTTTACAAAACAATTTGTACAGCTATACTGTCTGTCCAGCCGTGTCGGTTGTGTTCTCCTACTTCTTTGGTTCTCCTGTCATGTTTGTCTTCACACCTATGTTCTAGTTTTTTTTCTTTTCGTCTTTCGTATCGTACTTTTGTCCCTGTATTTGTTAGGCATTTCTATACAAGCTTCGGCTTCTTGTAAATGTCTCTATACTTTCTATTCTGAGTTGTTTTGTATAATTTACTCATTTTCCACGTTGTTAAAACATACCACCTTCTTTAAAATGAGCAATGACTTAACTGGGATAACGTTCCTCCTGGACAATCACATTGTCACATTTTCCGAATAAAGTGCCTTCTCGATTTGGTTTTCCAAAATGTACGGATTATTTAATGTACATTATTTCGAATGTTTCGGCAGTTTATAATGTTGTATTTCGTATTATTAAAGTGTCTATAGGCCTACTGCGGTTACTTTTGCTTGTCGATTTTCCATCAGTCATTTTTCTGTTGGAAAGTTATTTCCGATTCGGTCTTGTTTGGGGCCGAATTGAGGCTGTATTGCAGGTAAATCCATTCTCATCAAAGATTCTAGAGTTCTTACTTAAAAGTAGCCGCTTTAGCTCTAATCTATGAAAGGGTAAAAATGAAAATTGACTGTTAAAAATTAATGTGTTATGTATTAACAGAGTTGCGTACATTCACCTAATAAGAGCGAATCGTGCAACACTATTGCTCAAGTATCTGACGTGTGGAGTATCTCCACAACTAGAAACAAGGAGGCTATTTTTACCCGCCGGCGTTAACTATGCATCCTTGCAAAGATGATCGCTTTATCAAGACGTTATCGACACTCGACGTCTAGGTCATCAGACGGTGTCAATTATCTAGGTCGCTGCCTTGACCTTCAGGGGGAGATGTGAGAAGGAAATTCCAAGGAACATAGTACTTACGAGGATTAAAGGACAACTGAAGAGTGGCCTTCTTTCTTTCCTTTCAGGCTAGACTGCATTAAGATAATTATCGAGGCTGACGGATCAGTAGCCCTCAACGCGCTTATTTGATAAAACCAGTGAAAAGGCAGTTTGACACAGCTTGAGGGATCGAGGTCTTGGCTCTAGATTAAATGTGACTTGCTCTAGCATACTGAAAAAAGTCTCTAAAGTTCGCCTGTTTGAAAGAACAAATTAAGAGGAATTAATGGGCTTTCCCAAGGATGCCAAATTCATCCTGGTATACTATTCCAATCTGAAAATACATATGACGGTTTCCCCTTGTGTCTAGCACTAGGCACAAACGAGGACTTCCTCTTATGATGTCAGATTTGTTTGCTGCCCGCAGCGACGACGTCTTGCCAAATGGCACAAGCGGGCTAGACAGGGCTTGGTAAAAACAACCCTCAAAAGTAACCTTTTTAATAATTATTTCA
This sequence comes from Hippasteria phrygiana, assembly GCA_037893225.1. Lineage (NCBI taxonomy): Eukaryota > Metazoa > Echinodermata > Asteroidea > Valvatida > Goniasteridae > Hippasteria > Hippasteria phrygiana. The sequence continues at coordinate 137,351 of JAZGUH010000311.1, forward strand.
TGGCAGAAATAATCACCTGTTTTATTGTTATATACCTTAATCTTTTTGTTAATGCAAATCGCCCATCACAAGGCCAAACGCCACTCGAGGTGTGGGCTACAGAGGAAAGTGTGGAAGAACCAGCCCCTCACACTGAAACAAGACAAGATAATCTGATCTCTTCACAGTAGGGTCGGGATGGGTAACTAGTCCACAAGGCATTAATAATGCCTCTACCCATATTAAGCGTAGACGTGCTATAGCCCAGGACTGGGCTCGAACCCACAACTTGCAGAATTACCCGCAGACCACGAATCCATTGATCCAAACCAGCCACGGCACAAAATATAGAACAAAATTATGAATATTTCTGTCAACAATCAACATCCTCTACAATATTTGCTTTTTGAACGAAAACAAAACACTACACTGTGCCCTGTGGAACGCCGCAAAAATGAACATCGCGGGATCCACAGATTTTGTTCGGTATAGCGATCGTTCGGTATAGCGATTTTCAGCCGCCGGCTGAAAATCGCCGCCATACAAAGCCTAAAATCTTACTTAAAGGTAGTGTACATGATTGGTCATTGTTGCAATTTTCAGAAATGGGCGGATTTGGGGGTTAGTATTTTATAGGAAATATCGTTCCACTGACCTGTTCAAAGTTTTGCGTTGTTGGATGGCGAAAAAAACGAGAGGAAAACGGCGCTCGTTTTTAACCGTCGGGCGGATGATAGCCTTTAGTCAAGACGCGCGTGGTTACCTGGACGCGTGACGCGCCCCGAATGCCAGCCTGTCCGGGGCGCGCCACTCATCTGTGTAGCCACGCGCGCCTTGACTAAAGGCTACGGGGCAGTTTTCCCAACGATTTCCAGCTGGAAATCGTTGGAAAACGATATCAATTTCTATCATTTCACAGGATGATTGAGACTACTATTAAACTTACAGTCTATTGGGGTATTTCGTAATAATTCAGCAAAAACAAATTGGAGGATTACCAATCGTGTACACTAACATGGCGTCCGTTCTTTTAAATAGCGCTCTCTTGCGTCGTATTTGAAGTGCGGCCGCTTTTGATTGTAATTGAACATGTGCCGGCCATTGAATCATGTAATTACGTGTTCATACTTTCTAAGCTTACCGAATTATAAAGCAACAGTTGGCTTTTCCCATCTATTCCTTGGGGAAATAATAGCCGCCTATCCCTCTTCAACATAAAGCTGTGGCCGTTTGGGAATTACAAACAGCCCAAAATACCCGGTACATTTTTTAATCCGTTGCCTTTTTTTTCAACAACAATGTTCGGTAAGTTTTGTACACAAAATTTGGAAGCCAAGGATGGTGTTCGGTATAGCCGAATGTTCGGTATATAGCGGTGTTCGTATAGCGGCGTTCCACTGTACAGTATTTGATCTTCCTAAAATTTGTATTGTGTGCCTACGCACGAAGATTGACATACGTTAATACTGCAGGACAGTGATGTAGTCGAGGCCATCACAAGGCCACACAAGACCCTGCAAGGCCAGCACAAGGCTAGCACAAGACCTTCAGTCTTAATTCAAGTCTCAAGCTATTCAAATGAACTGCAATAAAAGCATTCCTTTTTCATGGTTTGTGCCTGTTACTTGTGCCTGTTACTTGTGCCTGTTACTTGTGCCTGTTACTTGTGCCTGTTACTTGTGCCTGTTACTTGTGCCTGTTACTTGTGCCTGTTACTTGTGCCTGTTACTTGTGCCTGTTACTTGTGCCTGTTACTTGTGCCTGTTACTTGTGCCTGTTACTTGTGCCTGTTACTTGTGCCTGTTACTTGTGCCTGTTACTTGTGCCTGTTACTTGTGCCTGTTACTTGTGCCTGTTACTTGTGCCTGTTACTTGTGCCTGTTACTTGTGCCTGTTACTTGTGCCTGTTACTTGTGCCTGTTACTTGTGCCTGTTACTTGTGCCTGTTACTTGTGCCTGTTACTTGTGCCTGTTACTTGTGCCTGTTACTTGTGCCTGTTACTTGTGCCTGTTACTTGTGCCTGTTACTTGTGCCTGTTACTTGTGCCTCGACTACATCACTGCTGCAGGAATTAGGAGCGTCCCGCTTAGGAACTTTCAGTGCCATTTGGGTCGATTGTCGTGTTTCACGAATCACTGTAAGTGGTGTGAACAGATTTGTCATGTACAAAGGAGTCATTTTGTTAAGGCTTTTGAAAACAAAGATAGCCTTTTTGGACTGAACTCTTTCTTTAAAAGGAATCCAAGTTTGCCAGACTAAATTGGATTCCTTTTAAAGAAAGAGTTCAGTCCAAAAAGGCTATCTTTGTTTTCAAAAGCCTTAACAAAATGACTCCTTTGTACATGACAAATCTGTTCACACCACTTACAGTGATTCGTGAAACACGACAATTGACCCAAATGGCACTGAAAGTTCCTTTCGCCAAAAAGGAATGCTACGTGACAAGTTTCGCTGTGAGTGGTGCCAGTATATGGAATAATCTGCCTGAACAAATGAGAACCATAAACTCCTTAAGTACATTTAAATCGGAGCTACGTAAAGCCATCTATCAGTGATATTTCTGTCATTTACGCTGATCTGCGGAGTTATAAACTTGTCAAACAATCCACAAGGGAAACTGACTAGGTAAATTTGAATACATTTTCAAAGTGAACAAAGAAACTGGCAAAGAAAGCGCCCACCCGAACAAAGATACTGACAATTTGGGAGAGCGCCATCATAGGGCAAGATAGCTCAGTTGGTAGAGCGCCGGTACGGTAACCCGGAGGTCGCAGGTTCGAATCCCGCTCCTGCCAGTTTCTTTGTTCACTTTGAAAATGAGTTATAAACTTGGTTGCCAAAATACTTTGGAGCTAGATGGGAATTTCCCCTTGTTTTTCACCCTAAAAGGTTTTCTTTTTCGCGGGTTTTTCGCCCATCCCGTAAATCGGCAATAGGCTTCTGAAGAGTTGAAAAGTTAACCGAAAATATATTTATTTGTGTAAACATTACTGTATTTGTTTAAATATGTTGTATGAATGTGTAAATATTCAGTTTTAACTAATAATATGCAGGGCCCCAATGGAAACCAGTTTTAAACTGTTTGGGCACACCCTGGGTAAAGAAATGTAATAAATAAATAAATAAATTCAAAATGTGAAACTAATTACATTGTAAATGTGTTACTTATCGTTGGTTGGTTTTTGTGTGGAATGTCTCCTTGGAAGGTTTATAAATACTCAAAGCTAACAAATTCAATTTGAAAATTTATTTTTCAGGGGTTCCACTCGCAAAAAAACACAGACACAGCGAAAAGAATTGTACAGCTTACCTTTGTTGACAAAATCTTCACCTAAAAGAGGCGTGCCTCTGTGTGTACTTAGTGCCGTGTAGGCCAGTCCCATGGTGGTGGAGAAGGCGAAGGGGATGGCGAACCATACCATACCCCCGACCAGGAACCCCCACATCCCCTGACGGGGCTTGGCCGCTACGCTGCTCTGCCAGTAAGACTGGTCCACGAACACCGTGCCGAAGTTACCTGTGTTGATATAAAGACGTTAGACAGTGAGTCCCCCTCAAAAAAGGAAACCGAGAAATAAATCAGTATTCCTGATTTGTTGGGATTGATCATAAAACTAATATAAATATACTAGAAAGGTTAATATGTCAGCATGCGATGTAATCCAATCAGGCATTATGACCAGTGTTGTAGTCGAGACCCGAAGTCCGAGACCGAGACCAAGACCGAGACCTGATGGTCCGAGACCGAGACCGAGACCGAGACCGAGACCTGGAAGACCGAGACCGAGACCTAATGGCCCGAGACCGAGACCGAGACCTCGAGACCTTGTATGTCATTTACATAATAATAGAATGCAAAAAGATCACAAATTTCCATATGCATTATATGTGCAAAGGAGTATACATTGACATCAAGAATTTATTGACATCAAGAATAAGGCTGCGGTTACACGGTTAACTGACCATTTATCCAGTTACATGTTTACATTACATGTATATCGACATCTTGACTCGAAAAAACAATGTCCAGCTGTAGAAACGACCGCGAAGGCTTTACGCGGTATAGAGTACACGCCGCTGATCGTAATACATGTACACGTAGTTCGTGTATTAGAGCATGAAGCTAATGCGCAACATGTACGTTTGCGCACGCGTACACGGCAAAGAAACGAGGTTTAACATGTTATGTACTGCACGTTTATAAATCTTTAGTCGAGTAGAGCGTACGTACTGTAATCGATTCTGTAAACAAGAAGTTGTCATATACTGCACAATTATACATCTCGAGTCGAGTCGAGTCGAGTCGAGCGTGCTGTAATCGATTCTGCAATGTGCTGTTTGTATAAAATATTGGTGGTCTCGATACCGAGACCAGCAAAATACCGAGACCACGGGGTACCGAGACCGAGACCGAGACCGAGACCACAGGGTACCGAGACCGAGCCCGAGACCGAGACCAGGAAAAACCTAATGAGCACTTTACTAAGACAGGTGCAAATGCTGTTTTGGACACTTTCAGTTTTGCGCCATTGAGCTAGGGCATCACTGTGAAGAAAGGGAAATGGACAACATTTGTTACCATGGAAGGGCTGACATTGACCATGTCACTGTACCCGATATTGTGTAATCTCTTTTTCAATCTCTTCCATGCATTTAATTATAATAAGGCTTTTATATTATTTGATTTATTTTGTATTCTAATAAGCCAGTTCGGTATCTCAAAGGTCAAAGGTTATTCGGGATAAAATTGCTGACGTAATGTCACGCCATGTAACGCGAACGCCTATTCTGATTGGGGGCCTGTTTGTTTCACACACATCGGGAGGTGATCCAGAGCCGAACGAAAACAAACAGGATCGCGAATCCCTCTCGCTATATGTTGCATGCTGGGAGAATTTGTATTACACGACAATGTCGTCTGCTTCAGATTCTGTAGGGCTATTTTTATAATAAACTATCTAGTATTTCCAGAAAAATTCATAAATCGTACATAGCTTTAATAACAAAAATACACTGTAAAATAATTATGAGTAAATACTGTCACAATAGCTCGTTAAATGCTTCAAATCTACGAAAAAATACCGTCACTTTTCTCTGTCCGTCTCGCACGTCGCCATCTTGGATCTTGCGAACCCACCTCGCGATCAGGATCACTAAAAACGTGATCCGGAGCAGCTTTCGACCCTCCGGATCACTGATCGCGCTCCGGATCTGCGTGAAACAAACACGCCCTCAATTTAACACGTGCGCGTTGTGTGCGACCACCTTTTGCATTCACACGCCGCGTTAGGTCACGCAGGTCATACGGGATAAAATGTCACTGTGCACATGCGCAGTTGAAATACGGAACTTGCTTATTCTAAGTAATGAAACCAAGGATTCCTCAAAAGCGCATATTGCACTGTAGCTCGAAAGCCTGAAGAAACCTGTAGGAAGACGACGAAGAAATGTTCAGTTTTATAGAAGTGGGGGGGTGGGGGGGGGGGGGGGCCAAAATGATATTCTGAGAAAAACCCACGGAATCAGGCAGAGAATGAAAACCCAATCCACGTGTCGGCCCCGGTGGGATTCGAACCCGGGTCACATGTGGGTGGAAGGCAAGGAAAGTACCACTGGGCCAACCTGACTCTGATGTGAACCGCCCTCTGTCAATTTTCCTATACGCACTTCAGACTCGTCAACATGTTGTCTTTCGAAAATTCAATACCAGAAGAAAAAAAATCAAATCTCGACAAGCTTGAACGAGATGATCGTTAAACCAAGCCGAAATTCCACTAGTTGAAGGAACCCGTCTGCAGAAAATTGGTAAAAGGGTACTGTCAATAGCAATTTGATTATAATCACTGAGATTTATCAAATCAGTACTTTGAACATGGTAAAAACATGCTGGCGGAACTTCGTCAGAGTAGACACATACTTTACTGTGTCATTTAAGCTGAATGAATTGAGTACCAACAACATCATCAGCGAGTGTAACAGGCAGAATGATTTGTTGTGAAGCTATGTCAATTTGCTGCTTTTGCTCACCATTACTGCTGAATGAATGAATGAATGAATGAATGAATGAATGAATGAATGAATGACTTCAGCATGCAAGTCTCGCAAATTCTTAAAGGAAACATGCTTCTCAAACTAACCGGATCACATTTTATTTCATAAATAAATTCATTTATATGTATTAAATGTGAATTAAAAGCCAAACTGGTTCAAGTGAAGTTTTAGTGTGATTATTTGCCGACCCAAAATTAACCCCCCCCCCCCCCTTTTGGAATTTGTTGAGACTCAAATTGAGGGCGCTGTTCGTGAGGTAGACCGAGGCGCCGAAATTCATGGATCGACTCGATAGTCTGGACCCGTAAATGACCCATGTACATCGTATACACACTAGGTCTACACGTGCAATTTCGTAAGTTGCAACAACTAACATCGAACTTACCCTGATTTTTTCCCTTTTAGCGAAGGCTCTTTGGAAAATGGGCCGTTTAACTGCTTTCGCCTGTACCTTACTCACATCTGGGAACTTTGTTCAGATGGCAGTGGACTTGAGCATATTTTTAATGGTCATCCCATGATTTGAAAATACCAGTATCGAAACACGACGGCTCAAAGTGGTCGCTACATAACGCTGAAAAGCTGCTGGGGCCGGACCACTTCGCTCTTGTCACCTTCACTTTCGCCGTCCAAATTCTCCGGTATTTCGCATCAGTTGGAAATAAATGAAGGCTTACTCCATCCTTTGTTGTTTTGCTGCACCCAGCAGCCACACACCTTGTCGGTATGGCCGTAAAACACTATATTTTGCTTAGATTTTGGACGAAGAATTTTCGCCGTATAATGTACACTCGATGCATACGCGTGATGAATTTGTAATGTGCCTCGATCTACGTCACACACTTATGTTAATGAGGGTCCCACTCAGGGGGCGGAGTAGCTTGGACAAACATTTTCAAAAACTTTTTCTCATATTTAATCTGGGAAATAATTGTCTCTGGACACAAAATGTCATTGTCAAGATAATACTTTATTGTTTTAAGCAGGAATAATGCAATATATATCCTAAATCATGTTTCCTTTAATCACTTATCTTGTTATGCAGACGTCTTGGTACCAAACACTGTCTAGTCTAGTGACGGACTCTTTATGTCTGTATACCCATGCGATAGGCTGATCGGAAGTTGAGATCAAATTTGTCTTTCTAATATTGGTTATCAATTTGCAATATTTTCAACATGTTGTAAATTGAATTGCCTCTGTTTCTGTTACAAACTACGTTACTGCAGTTTACAACCTCAGACCAGTCAGAAAACAAACAAATTCCCTGTAATAGGACGCCACACAAAATAAGCTCCTATACGGTCTGCTCAGAAGTATACTATTCTCACTCAAACTCGTCAAACCGACTGGGTAATGTAAACGAATTTTTGTAGTGAACAAAGAAAACTGACAGGAGCGGGACTTGAACCTGCGACCTCCGGAATACCGCACCGGCGCTCTAACAACTGAGCTATCTTGCCCTATGTTGGCGGTTTTTCCAAAATTGTCAGTGTCTTTGTTCGGGGGCACTAGTTAGAAGTCATAAACCCATAATATCGTATAGTCAGGGATCACGCCCCAACTTTACGATACAACCTGGGAAGTGACTTTGTGGAGATCAATCAATGAGGAAAACTCACCAAGACATTTACAAGACATGTTCGCATGTAACACAAAACTGCAAAAACTGTGGTGTTAATCTAACACCATGTGGTATTTATATTGGGCGAGTGGTCCAATATAAACACCACATGGTATTAATTTAACACCACAGTTTTTGCACTGAATGATATTTTCCCTTTTTCCAAACACCTGTTTATGATAATAGAATTCATGAAATTTCTAGCGACTCGCTCCGGTCAGTCAAGCACACCTTAGATATAATCCTTATTAAACAAATTTGCCTCCAAGACCCCCATCATGAATTATTGAAGTTACCTTGAAAGAAGCACGAACTTCCGTAAAGCACGTAGGACAAACGCGGCACGCGCAATTAAATTTGGGATTCGGGCTTATGTGGATCAGAGTCCAATGGCGCAGAATGATTATATTTTGTTTGCTTGATTAAAAAAATTTCCCTAACCGGCGCTTGTTTTGATCTGGTTTTCTGAAGCCTTTTTCTTGATGTTGGAATCGTTTAAGCCGACCTGCTGCACTGGGATAGTAGGTGTGCAATTAATAAGCAAGGAGACGGAATGATCGGATATAAAATAAAATAAAATACAATTTAAAATATGTTTCAAGTGTTTAAAAATATATAGCTTTCATATCAACGCAGATTCACCATTCAAGGGAGGACGGCCATACGGGTTGAGTTAAGTTGTACACACAGTGAACGGTCCTTATGGAGGAATCAGAACGAGTGTTTCTTACGTTTTGGCGTACCGACGGGGGAAAATTTTAGACCAACAGCGTCAGGTTTTACATGACAGAAAAGAAATTAATGCGCCTTCTTAGGTTGGTTGAATGAAGATTTTCCAGGCAGGAATACTGGAGTTATAGTCGGTAGATGAACGCGACGCGTTTTGAATTGGTGATTCTTTTCCCTGCTACGCACAAACATTTAGAGAAATAAATTATCAATAAATGGAAAACGGCGGAGGTCCCCCCCCCCCCCCACCAACAATAACAAAAAATAGAAATTCCGCTGTACATTCGTCAAGGCTAGGGATAAGGAGTTAATGGGACCCGAAAACGTGGGTTTTTTCCTCGTGCTTGGAGTGCAGTCATGTGGCTGAACGTTAACTTGACTGCTTCTTCGTTTAATTGCAATCAATTGATTTTCTTTAATTAACCTTTGAAAGGCATCAGTGGATTTAAATACATTAATTAATTTCTCAAATGTACCTATACTAGCAATAACCTGTTTAAAGAAACATGCTGGCGACAGTCGCTCCTACAGCGTGCAACGGCCAATGAGCTATCCAAATTTGTATACACGGAGATCAGTGATTTCCCACGGAAAATCAAGGACACCGAGTGCTTCAAAATGGCCGGCAGGCTGGTAACGATTTGCCGACTTACCCACAATGTTGACGATGCCAAACATTAGGCCTTGTGGTGATATGAAAGTCAAGTAGCTCTGCTCCCAGTTGTCCGCTGGTCCTTCGGAGCACACAAGCAAATCGTAGACTCGCTCTGCAGACCCTATAACAACCAAAACAAGCACATCTTTACATGGCAATTTACACATAAACGAGAACAACAGGGATATGCTGTCTGTGCATAAACGTTTTTGAACTTTTGGATATCGCGTGGAGAATAAGCCAGTTCGGTATCTCGATGAAGTAGTCCAGGTCAAAGGCTATTCGGGATAAAATTGCCGACGTATTGTCACGCGATGTTACGCGAACGCCCATTATGATTGAATTTATCACGTGCGCGTTGTGCGACCACCTTTTGCGTTCACACGGGCGCTTCAGGTCACGCGGGTCATTCGGGATAAAATGTCATTGTGCACAAGCGCAGTTGAAATACCGAACTGGCTTATTCTCTGAATTTGTTGTGCTTTCTTCTGGAGTTATTACTTTAAAATGACGAAAGAATAATTATTAAAATCGGAGTAGTATTTAAAAAGTTATGATAATTTTGGTTTTATTAGATTATCAAGCACTATTGTAGAAATCAAGCGATAAAGTTTGTCCTTCAATTCCGCACCGCTGAACGGCTCACGATTAGGGGGTAGGCTTGGTGTCTCCTAAAAGTGTCTCATTGGTGTATTTGTGGAAATATAGGTCAGATCGGCCAATCAATGAAGAGTTTAGATAACAAGCTTTAAATTAATACCAAGTTTCTTATGATTGCATTCAAAATGGCGATGTACACGAATCGGAAAATAACGAATTTTATGAAGAAAAATAAACACAAATTTCGGTGAGTTTACTAAAATCTCTTTGTTAAACATTTTATTGTACTAAAAAAACAGAAGAAAAAAACACAGTATGATTTTATTTTATATAAACTATTATTTTAAGCAATAAAACATAAATCGAAAATTTCGACCCTCGATGGATTTTGGTTTATAGCTCAAAACGGAGGAATGCGACTTCCGACTGGTCCCTAAGAATGGCACAAACAATTTCTTGTACCCCCGACATTTAGTCCCAACCCACGTGTAGACGTATAGCTTAACCATACGTCGGGAAGGGCCAAAATATCTTCTAATTCTCACCATCCCCAATTCTGAACCATTCGCCCAATTTAAACACCACATGGTGTTAATTTAACACCGCAGTTTTTGCAGTGTGATGACCCTAATTCAATCTTCACGGATCTATTAAGAACGTAATGTCTAATAAAATTTCAAATACAATTTGTTCATATTTTGGGTGTCTTCAAACCTCCAAAAATGTATTTAATTCTTGATTTCTTTGACGCATCTAATACACTGTAAAAAAAATCCTTATGTTTTACGGCACGTGAAAAGTATGTAAATATTTACCGTAATTGGCTGCGCGCCACATTTTACGGGCAAACCCGTAAAAGTGGAGCTCATTACGTAGCAATTGCACGACCAACTTCAGAACTGAGGAGATTTGCGTTCACAAAAGTCATGTTAAATAATTGCACTGTTTTGTCCAAAAACACACTTTGTTGGCCATAATATGGTTTTCCGGTGCTCGTCTCCGGAAGACCCCTTTGGCACTGGGGGGAAGGGCAGACATTCCAACAGCACAGGAAGCAATCAGACGCGTTTACGGATTGGTCGTCCCATGCGGTCGTCGCATGCGGTCGTCGGACCATCCACCAATCCCAGACCGTGTTATGGTCGAGCAGTGTAGCATTCGCGCGCTTTCTGCCACTTTTCCGCTTTCTTCGCTGAGCGTACACATAGCCCAAAAAATTTCTCCGAACTATCTGCAAAATTTCTCCTCTAGAAATTTCGCTCGAGATATCCCAGCAAGGGGAAACACTTGCCATTATCGGAAGATCCCAGAGGACGGCGGTCGGCTTGGAAAACGTCTTCATTCACGTCAAGCTCGAGCTTAGTCCAGGGCGCTTCAGCCTTCAGCAGACTTCCAACAAACCCACGGGCCGGGCATTGACATGACCAGCATGCATGCAATACGACATGCAATACGACGCCCATGGCCGGCCGGCTAGCTCTGCATAGCGTTGATACCGCAGCCGACGGGGCAATGAACAGCGCCCTCCAGTGCTGGTATCTGTGGCTGAGCCAGTCGCTCGAACCTTTTATAGCTCCATGCTCGAACAAACCGCGCCGCCTGGTCCGCCGCCGTTGATCGCGACGTGGCCCCAACGGGAGCGACAGCCTCCATGGCCTTCGTTTAAACCACGGACGGAGGATTAAGAAACTTTGAGAGAGCTGCCATTAACGACGGCCAGCTGGGAAACAGTCTCAGCTTGCCCTGCTTTAACACAACAAAGTACAACCATCGTGAGCCGCAGACCAGTGCAAACAAACCCCTGTCCAGTAACCGAAGCAGCCAGCGTGCACCACACCATGACACGCGGGGCACGGCACCTACGACTGCACCGCTCCAGCACGCAACCCCAACTGCCGGACTGGTAACACACCCCTACCAATGGCTGGGCATCACCACCTCGGGGGTCGACCACTGACCACGCTGACACATCTGGCGCCATGTACCTGTTTCACCCACAGTGGAGCGGCTGCTCCATACTTTTGGGCTTTGGCCCATACATGACAGGTTTTTCAGGGAATCCCTGGCTCTACATAGTACATTGTAACATTGCACATCTGCCTGCACATCTGCCTGCACATCTGCCTGCACCCTGCCTGCACCCTGCCTGCATGCCAGCCCGCACCAACATCATTATGATCAGACCCCATCACCAGCCCAATTCGGACAGCTTGTTGTGTGTATCATCCCCCATTTGTGAAGTCGGACATCCGGAAAATTGGCCTGTACTACTGGTGAAGCTAAACTCTGCATGGAGATCAATGGTTTCTAGGCACTGCGAAGGGGAACTACACATACACATCGGCCGCCACCACGTAACCAGAACAACGGGGCAGATCACGTCATGCCAACCTCAAGAATCCACTCCCGGTGAGGTGTTATAGTGCAGTCAGGCAAAATTTTGGTTTTGTCACCCCGTACACACAATTCCGTAGTTTTCCCTGCCCTGGCCAATTAGATTAACCTCAAATTTATTTCCATTAATCCTGAGAGGGGAGGGGGACCCCAACAATTTGTAATGTACATTAGATTGTATGTTCCTGACGCGAGGCTATGAGTCCCCGTCCTCTAAATCTCGAGTCAGGTAGCACCCACAGTTTAGCATAGACGTAACGTTTGAGCGCTACTTCAAGCGACGTCAGTCGCATCATTTAAATAGTACAAACTCCTGTAAAATCTGGCTGGCAAATATTGCAAGAACATGGCATTAGTGAGTGGTTTTCTGTATCGACAACTGAGAATTAAATTTCCGGATCGGGTACATTTTTCGTAAAACCTATTTTAAATGCAGTTCTAGAGTTCACCTTCCCATAAGTACTGAACATTTACTCTGATTATTGCCAAAGTCTCGCCCTGCTTAAGTTGAGGCATTTGTCTGTACCAGAGGACGGGATAGACACTCCCAATGTGGGATTCCAGCAAACCAGTGCAGGTCTCATCATTCCATCGTGGGAGACACGCGAAAGTTATAGACAATTCAAAGTTAAATCGAAATGTCAAATTTATAAATAAATACAAAAAAAAAAAAAAAAAAAATTACAAATATATAACTAAAGTAAAGGAAGAAATAATTAAAGAAAATATGAATAAAATCAAAGAAAACTTTGGAAAGATTATTTTCAGTATACTTTTCTCGGGTTGCAGTATATATTAAAGATTACGAGCCATTTCTGGAAATACAGTCGAACCCCGATAATAAGAGCACTGTTAGTACAACATCCTGCTTAAAAATAAATAAAATAATAAATAAATAGATAGGTCCTGGGGCCTTGTTTTTCTTTGTTTCAACTACTGACCATACAAGATACCTGTTATAACAAGGTAAATTGTAAAGTCCAGGGACCTCGTTATAAAGGTGTTCGACTGTAATGAATCATGTGCTTACAAAATTCCCAGGACGGTATTTAATACTTTTACCACCGTGGCCCAACGCCAACAACTCCGTTTGTTGTTTTATTATTTAAACAAAAATAAATAAATTAAAAATAGGCGGTTATATTACGACCCGATAGAATCTGTAGCGGACAGACTGTACAACTGTGGACAACGATGGAGTGGCAAATTAAACTAAAATTTGCCACCCTTGTGTGCTGATGTAATAAGTCAATGCAGCCTTGAAACCAGGGTGCCTTTGTCTTGTTCAATGGTTTGCAATACTAGCTGCTAACAAGGAACAGTCAAAATCTCCATTGTTGGAGCCAGCCACCGTGCCAACACCTGACTTTAGTACACTAATGGCAATTTGACTTGAGAAATTTTATATTCAATGTGATTTCTCAAAATATACTACATCAATGACTTATTCTTTGCCTGTCGATTTGGGCATTGGATGTTGTATTCAGAACTAAGCCCACCCATCTTGACGCAACTGCAACCGGTAACCATTGGTTTAGTCCGGAACATATAAGGTCAACATGTTTAGCTGGGCGAATCCATTTTTATCAGGGGGTGGAGTTATGATCTGAGTTACGTTTGATATAGCGGCAAAAAATTTGTATGTTCGTTCTTCATCAATATTTGAAACAATACGAAATAATTGAGGCTTATAATAATAAAAATAATTAAATAAATAAACGACATCAATAAAAGCATAGGACTACCCTATTACGTCCATTGAACCCTCGTCTAATTTCAAATGCTTTTACTCTTTCCAGTGATTTATCTCGAATAATTAAAGCAACTTAAAAACATTGATGAATCTGCCATACTATGTAAACATTTAGGTTGCACAGTTCGCAGGGAATCAGTTCTCTATTCCCACGCGTCGCGCAGTTGTTCCCGGACGAATCTTTCTCTGGAGACCATAAATGCTATAGTAGGTACATGGCAACCCTGTCACCAACAGTGGCTTACGGGGAGTGAGGGAACACCTATACATGGCAGGCATCTTTTCTGCACAGCTTCTATATTCGGGATATGATTCCTAATCTATACCGAGTCCTGGATGGGGTCTATCACAAGGGGCGATCTTTCTTACCCCAGGACCTTATCAGGACCCCTGATTTGTTAATGAATCTCCCTTGCAAACTGGAATTCCTTAAGCGGTTTCCTAATGTGTTTCCACACGTAACAGTGGACATAGACTAATAACAACGGCTATTCGAAGGGGGTGCACTTAGGCATTTACAAATTATAGACGTTGAGCCGGGGTCCTGTTGGATTTTGCATTTTTAGGGGTTTTTCTTTCTGGTCAACTTCTCCCCTGATTCACAGACAATCGTTGAGGAGGGGTACGCCGTGGAGGCCTCCCAAGGCCAACTGGTTAATGAGACCCGGCCTCAATCCGTTCCGTGCGTGAACCCATCTCCGCCTGGTTCCTCACAGTAGTCGCGGCACTCGCCCTACAGGGGAAATATCCCCGACTGGGAATAGAAACTAGTCCATTCAGACAATAAGTGCTTATTATGAGCAAGTACGAAAAAATAGGCAGATATTCAAGCGGTCAGGCTCCCTCATTCCCACGATGCCTGGCTTGAGAGTGACAATCCACTAATCATGCTCGTAGGTTAAGGTGTCAATTGTGGAAGCTCCGCACTATTACATCCCCGACGACTACGGCTTGCACTCGTGCCCCTACGCACAGGGCCCCCCCACTATCGCCGCTGCCCCCCCCCCCCCCCCCCCCCATTCACTTAGACGGATACCCCAAAGAATTTCGGCTGGACAGAGACAACACTAACCCTTAAGGGACCTCTACCACAGGCCTTAGTTCCCACTAGCCTTGTATCGGGGCAGATTCGTTGCTCCCCAAATGGGCCATTGTATTTCAGTACCACTGCTCGATTATGAGCCCCATTATCACCTGCCTTCGGCTAGACTCCCCCCCCCCCCCCCGCATGCCCCTTTCTGTTCTCCTTTTGTCTACTTCACCCCACAGGTACCAGTGGAGCTACTAGCCTGGCGGGGAGCAAGCATGGGAGAATGGTGTTGACGTTTCCTTCAATCCGTGTCTAACCCCTGCGAAGGAGACCAATCTCGGGTGGAGGGCCCTCTGGGCTCATAGCTCACGCTCCCATTCACTCGCACTATGATCTATCCTTTTATTGCATTCACAGACTCCACCCACCCCCCTTATTATATTAGGACGGGGGGGGGGGGGGGGTTTGGCAAGTTCCTGAATTCGGAACTTGTTTGGCATAAAGTTAGGGGCAGGGACTCATTCACGGTTGATTTGGGGGGTTATCACATCACACAGGCTAATTTCTAGGGACCTTACGATCGCCATAATGTGTATACCCTAGTTCTAATATTTGGATCACACTATAGTAACATGTACCTTGATTATAACCTGTGATCCCAAGATCGCTAACCGGCAATGTTAACTTGTGCTGGTTTTATCAAACTTTGGGTTGTCGCTACAACCAGTTTATAACAGCTGTTTAGTACAGCAGACAAACAATTGTGACTGTAATTATTGTCACAAGCTTACACCTTTAGTGCTTGACTTGGTGTTTATAATGCTCTGTCATTGTCATTCATTTTCTGACTACCTGAAAATTGTGGGGCCCCAATCACGTTTCAAGCAAAGTTATAGTTAAATCGAACACTGGACATATGTCATGTAATCAATATACATTTGTATACTTAATGTAGACGATACATGGAATTGTAAAGGAAAGCAAAGGAAAGCCAAATGGGCAATAAACGCTCGGCGAGGCGAGCCGGAGCATACCAAATATTAAATTGTCTGTGTCCTCTCTTCTCCATCTTGGGCCAATATGGTTTTCCGGTGCTCGTCTCCGGAAGACCCCTTTGGCACTGGGGGGAAGGGCAGACATTCCAACAGCACAGGAAGCAATCAGACGCGTTTACGGATTGGTCGTCCCATGCGGTCGTCGCATGCGGTCGTCGGACCATCCACCAATCCCAGACCGTGTTATGGTCGAGCAGTGTAGCATTCGCGCGCTTTCTGCCACTTTTCCGCTTTCTTCGCTGAGCGTACACATAGCCCAAAAAACCCTCCCTCCCTCCGCAACAAAACCACTCATGGTCAGTTTATCACATGGTGGCAGCGCCTACAGGGGTTAGGATCCCTAATCGTTTTCAGATTAAGGCTGTGGGAGGTCTGATGCTGGAGCAAGAGCCACTGGAGTGGCTAAGAATATACAGATAATTGGTCAGGCATAAACGGTTAGGCTCTGGGGTACGGGGCAGGATTTGCTAATCCTAGTACATGTAGGTACGTGTATATGTGCACCTCCAGGTGGAGGGTTGCAGTTTTTGGCTAGCCACGTTGCCTTGTGGTCGGCGGAATTCCCCTGGTTGATATTTTGGTCTGCCTTTGTATTACTAGGCACCACTTTGGTCATCGTACCGGGTCTTCACTATGGGGCGGTTACCTACCCCAACATGTCTCATACTCCACCAAGCTGGAGTAGGTTTTGCCATCTCCGTTATGCCTCAGCTCACGTAACTTGTGAGTGTCGTTGGTTCGCACGAGGACCCTCAGCATAGCACAGACCTCCCACGTTCCTTGACACACTTCAGGCACCCTCTCCAGGTAGTTATGGCCCCGGTTGTCTCCTCTGCCATTTCCCTAGCCTCGGGCACTTCTTCCCCAGTCCTCCCCCTGTACCTTGGGGGGTAGGAGGGGAGTGGCATGAAGTTGGGGGGCGGGGGCCTATTTACGGGTCCTGGTTGTTCCCTCTCGCCATTTTCCGAACTTCAGGCACCTCTTTCCTTGGCCTCCCCCTGTACCTTTGGGGGTAGGATGGGAAGGCCATAAAGTTGGTAGGCGGGGGCCCATTTACATGTCCCAGTTGTCTCCTCTGCCATTTCCCTAACCTCGGGCACCTCTTCCCCAGGCCTCCTCCTGTACCTTAGGGGGTAGGAGGGGAGTGGCATAAAGTTAGGGGCAGGGACTCATTCACGGTTGATTTGGGGGGTTATCACATCACACAGGCTAATTTCTAGGGACCTTACGATCGCCATAATGTGTATACCCTAGTTCTAATATTTGGATCACACTATAGTAACATGTACCTTGATTATAACCTGTGATCCCAAGATCGCTAACCGGCAATGTTAACTTGTGCTGGTTTTATCAAACTTTGGGTTGTCGCTACAACCAGTTTATAACAGCTGTTTAGTACAGCAGACAAACAATTGTGACTGTAATTATTGTCACAAGCTTACACCTTTAGTGCTTGACTTGGTGTTTATAATGCTCTGTCATTGTCATTCATTTTCTGACTACCTGAAAATTGTGGGGCCCCAATCACGTTTCAAGCAAAGTTATAGTTAAATCGAACACTGGACATATGTCATGTAATCAATATACATTTGTATACTTAATGTAGACGATACATGGAATTGTAAAGGAAAGCAAAGGAAAGCCAAATGGGCAATAAACGCTCGGCGAGGCGAGCCGGAGCATACCAAATATTAAATTGTCTGTGTCCTCTCTTCTCCATCTTGGGCCAATATGTTTTATTCAAACAATTCCAAAATAGAAATTTAGATTTTTCACAAACATAGGTGAAGAATTTCATTACATCTCCTTTCGTACTCAAATAGGCCTATTGAAATTTTTTTTATGGGAAACCATGACTGCATCATGGCGGGAAAAGGCTGAATATAAAGATAAAGATCGACATTGTTCAGTTTGTAGTGTTTAGTAGGTTACCGGTATACTTTACCATAGTAATGTATAATAAGTTACTTCCGATTAGTCTGGTTCCCACTTCATTCATTTCTGTTAATTAATGGCAACCTAACCTCAAGTACTATCTTTTCCGTTTTTCTAAAAAATACGGTGCCCGTTATTTTTATCATAGACCGTAATTTTTTAGGTAAAATGGTGGCAGCACAGCTGCCATTCTTTTTACCGTAAAATTTACAGGATTTTTGTTTTACAGTGTGTACTCAAAGATACACGCGAATTATTGTCGTGCCGCAAATAACTCTACATTTGTAAAGTAATTATTCGATACTAAAAACATGTGTGTTTTGTTTTGGTTCGATATCTCATTCAAAAGAAAACAACTTTTTATTGGTAGAAAAATAGCAATTCGAAAAACACAAGATAATATATATTTCGGGGTGAAAGTCGAAAAGTGCACGGATAGTATATCTTTAAGCTAAACACATTTTTTAAAAACAAATTAAAAAGGAACGACAAAGAACGACCCAAGGTTTATTATGGTAAAGCTACAAACCCATTAACTCATGCCGTACATTAATTTCCTTAAAATTGATGGAGAAAATCATCACATTTCATTAGTTTTTGCCTTCATTAAGGGAAACCCTTGACCGACGCGTGCAAGGACCCGAACAAACATCCTTGACAAATGGTTTATTTCAATGATTACTTCCCGCAGTCAGTAGAAAAAACACGACTCTTTGCCTTGTCAGGAATTCGACGAAAATCAACTTGCCTTGAAGGACTTCTTCCTACAGAAAATTATTGGCGGTTTCTACAACTCGCTGGGAAAACTATAAAAATAGCCTTTTTGACGCTCAGAAACGTCTGAGTTAATATACCACTGGTTGTTCTGGTAACCACACTTTTTCAGTTGGTTTTCAAATGGCACGTTTGCAAAATTTCTCTCAGATAAGATTTGAAGGTTTGCATGGTGAAGTTAACAATAATGTATGGTAAGGGTTTGCGGTAACATCATGTGAAATCGTATCTCTTTTGTGAGTTTGTGTGGTTCTGAAAAGAACCGGGGAAACTCAACGTTTCGAACAGTATGCTCTGTGTCATATCTGATCTTGGTTGAACACACATTATACCAAGCACATTGGCTAATTTTAACCAATATAAAGGTTATTTGCACCAATCTACCCTTAGTGTGTACATTTCGGGGTATACCCAGCACGATATGGGGCAGAGGGGTACCCCCCCCCCCTTTTTTGTGTCCCTATACCCTACACACTCTCCAGACTATTGTTACCTAACACATCCCACCTAGACCTCTGGAAAGAATTCCTGAGAGAGGCGCTCCTCGTGTATTATCCTACTCATAAAGGCATATGATGCACGATATGGGGCAGAGGGAACCCCCCTCTTTTGTGTTGGTCATTGTGTTCCCGGAATTTTTAGGAATTCTTTTCAGATGTCTAGGGGGGATAGTAACAACAGTCTGGAGAGTGTATAGGGTATAGGGACAAAAGGGGGTTTTCCTTGGTAAAAACGGGATTACCAACCAAATTTCCCTTGGGTCAAAACATGAATTACCAACCAAACAAACAGTATTACCAACCGAATTTGTATTGGTAAAAACAGGATTACAAAAGATTGTTTTCACGTGGTGTGCATTACTTGTGGTTGAAATTCAGCTTGTATTTGCTAAGCATGAAAATCACTTGAAGTTTCGGCTGGTAACCTACTTTAACTAAAATACTTTACTATGCTAAGCAAATTGTTGTAGTTAACAGCGCCATGAATTGGCCCATATTTACCGTTCAAATAGGAATACCTGTTTTGAAATGTACATGCATCGAGACAGAATCCCCAATAATGTTATCGTCATTCCCAATTTTAATGCTATCATCTTTCATTTCAGGTAATTAGTTATTTTATTTTATTTTATTTTATTTTATTTATTTATTTACATGTATGCCTTTTTCAATTAATTAATTAATTAATTAATTAATTAATTTATTTATTTTTTTTTTTTTCCTGTCCCAGCTATATTGTTTTTTCTTAAATATTCCTCCGTCCCCGGAAATGACATCCTTGTCAGTATTGTTTTTCTTTCCATCACTCCCCCTGTTTTTAGTTATTCCCCACCACCTACCCCCACCCCAACCACCACCACCACCACCACCACCCCTATCTCACCTCCGTTTTTTGTTTTCATTTAATAAACCATTTTGTCTTGTTCAATATATTTCCCCTATATATATGTGTTATTTTTCAACATAGAGAATGGTTTTAATATTGATGTTGGTATATCTTATAATTTTTTTTTATCCCATTCCTGTAATTGGCGGTTCTTCCGCTGATGGATGTGGTTAATAAAATAATTAAGTAAGTTAAACGTACACCGCAGCAGTGTCCCAGCAAACACAAAAATTGGTTAGGTGCTACTTGGTCACTTACGTCTTCAGGACGTTGTTAAAACGCGTATAAAACGTTACAGTTTACGTACAATTCAGAGGTTTTTACCAGGACGTTCTAATAACGTTTTGCGGACGTTAGAAAATGTACCAACATGAAATTAACAATTGTTATATAGCCAAACCCAGTTTTTGTTTCAGTTCAACTTGCCTTGCTTGGTGGAAATTTACTCAAACAAATCACGCGATCAAAACAGCTGATCGTCTGCTAGTCCGCTGTTCCCACTTTAGTTTACTGTCGTTAACAGTGTAGCGTGGGTACCAAAGATACAGCTCAATAGCTGGCTGCGCTGATGTGTGATATCATGTTTGGAGTGGGCCATGCGTTTTTATAGACCGGGCACGTGATCGTTCTAGGCCAATCAAAATACAATATCCAAGACGGGGATATAACAACGGTCTTCTGCGACGTTTAAAAAACGTATTTTCCCGAACGTTTAAAAAAACCTTGAAATCAAACGTATACAGAAAATATACAAACAGAC
Source organism: Hippasteria phrygiana (assembly GCA_037893225.1). Lineage (NCBI taxonomy): Eukaryota > Metazoa > Echinodermata > Asteroidea > Valvatida > Goniasteridae > Hippasteria > Hippasteria phrygiana. The sequence goes on from JAZGUH010000311.1 coordinate 158,077, forward strand.
CCTTATTAAAGTTGAATTTAACGCTGAATCCGACATTTTTTGCAATGTTGAATGAATATTTACACATTTTAAATTATAAATGATACTAGCGGATATATACGGACAACCCGGCATCTCTCTTTAACTCGATGCCTTCTCTGGCTCTGTAGACTGTGTATGGAGTATTGAAGTTCCTGGTTTTTTCCTCTGATGAATACGTGTTTGCTTTCAGTACTGACCTCTGCGTGGCACTATACGAATTTCACAGCTTTATAATAATGGTGTTTTTTTGGGTCGCAGAACGCGGGCGAGTTCGTATAATTCGCGCGAGTGCAGTGGTTTGTTGTGGTGTGAATAGCCGGCCCAAGATGTCACAAGTAAATAACGTTGATGAAAACTGGACGGCTTAAGGGGTTTCATGCCACGCCGTATACTTAATCTAATTACCTGTAGGTCGTACCATAGCTTCTCAGTAATAAAATAGTCCATAGGATCCTTATTATGCTTTACAAAACTAAATATGAGAAAAATGTGTGCTTATACACCAACACAGTGGCCCGCAGATATAATTACGTATGGAAACAGAGCCATTTTCAACCACAATTTGGGCATCGCTTTACCTCCGCAGATGTCTGCCCTGAGACCCCATGAAAATTTGCCGAATTATCTTTCAATTGGCGACCAATGCGTTAAATTGTTTATTTTCAGTATATCGGTGCTTGCGAACACAGACTTTTTGTGAGTGTTTTCTCATTGTGTGGAAGGGGAAAGCCCGTGTACAATGTTTTCATTGCAGTATGAGTTTACTACTTCCACTTGATCAAATACCCATACTTCCATGCAACGCACTATAGCTTGTACACCACTGTACTACATTCAGCCACACCAGGAGCGATATTGATTTTATATGAGGTAAATAAAAACTTAACTGGAATATTGGCTCTAAAAGGATATAATTCTAATGCGTATCGTACCTACCATGATCATGGCGCTCAAGGCGCTAAAGTTTTACCCCTGCTCACCAGGCCTATGAATCATTGTTTCTCCCTGGGGCGTATGCAGCTCCGGCACATGGGCTAATCCAACTCATAACCACTGCATTTGCAGGTACCCCATTATTCCTAGGCGGAAAGAAGCGATTTTAGGCCAAAGTGTCTTCCTCAGGGACACAAGCACCACGACCCCCCGCTGGACTAGAACACAAAATCTGTGGTATGCACCAGAAACTTGAGTCCATCAGTGCACGAGGCCACATGTATATCTCATTCGTCTTTTTGGTACCAAATGTGAATATTCCCTTATAATTACAAACCAATACGGCCTTGTGAAACTGTTTTAAAAGCTGTTTATTATGAAGTAAACTTGTTATACGACTTTTCGTAAGTCAGTACTCTGTGTAGTCTGACTGGTTTCTTTTCCTCTCGCCCACAAACAGGCTATAGGCCCTCTTGTACTGCACTTCCGGTTGCAATAATCTTTAGTCTGCCTTAAGGGGACTTTGCAGTACTGGTACTGGTAGGATTTTAAAGAGGAAATTCAGTGCTGGCAGAAGTCTGCGTCATTTTTCATTTTTATGTAGATTGTAAATTCAAACAGCAAATTATTTCTGTCATGAAACACCAAAAAAGTGACTTTTGAGAACTATTTTTATCAAGTCCCCTCGAGCGCGCTGGTGCCATTTGTCTAAAAGTCGTCGCTGCGGGCAGCAAACAATTTGACGTCATATGACGAACTCCCCTTTTGTGTCTAGCACTAGGCACAAAATGGGAGTTCGTCCTATAAGAAAACCTCTAATCAGTTGTGGAAAAATCAAGGTATATCATTAAGCACTAACAGCACAAGTCGATTTGCAGCATCAATATATTCTTGTTTTCTTTTCATTCCAGTGACAGGAAACGACTTTTTAAACTTTTTAACTTATAATTCGTCAAACAATCCACAATTCGTCAAACAATCCACAAGGGAAACTGACTAGGTTCGAATCCCCCTTCTGCCTGTTTCTTTGTTCACTTTGAAAATGTATTCAACATTTACCTATCAGTTTCCCTTGTGGATTGTTTGACGAATTATAAGTTTAAAAGTCGTATCCTCATTGAGTGATCCCCACAATGTCGCTTCCCAGGTTGTACCGTAAATTGGTTGTGATCCCTGGCTACACGGGATTCTGGGTTTATGACTTCTAACTAGCGCCCACCCGAACAAAGATACTGACAATTTAGGGAAACCGCCAAATAGGGCAAGATAGCTCAGTTGGTAGAGCGCCGGTACGGTAACCCGGAGGTCCCAGGTTCGAATCCCGCTCCTGCCAGTTTCTTTGTTCACTTTGAAAATGTATTCAAAATTTACCTAGTCAGTTTCTCTTGTGGATTGTTTGACGAAGTATTATTTTTTGTTAGAGATTTTGAGACATTATGTCGCTTGTTATTATGACGTAGAGTGCGCACTGTAAAAACCAACGGCTAACACTTTGTGAACACTTCAACGCGTTAATATTAATACTTTACACGTAAATGTATAGGAGGCGTTGTACGCGATTAATACTAAAACACGTTTAAATAGGCGTTGGTGTTAATGATTATTAACATTCGAAAGTGTTAAAATCTACCTAAATTAACACCTCAAGCGTTGATAATCATCAAAACCAACGCCAATTTAAACGTGTTTTAGTGTTAATCGCGTGCAACGCCTCCTATACCTTTACGAGTAAAGTATTAATATTAACGCGTTGAAGTGTTAAAAAAAAGTGTAAGCCGTTGGTTTTTACATTGCGGGCATTTCCAAAAGATTCAGCAGTCGGTACAAATCTAGTCAGCTACCAATTTTCTGCTAGATTTTTATGACAATCAACATCAATTGAAGTACGCAATTATAGATGTGGAAAATGCAAGGCATATCATTAAGCAAAAGGAAACAGATCGGTCTGCGACATGTCTGCGACATGTGTTGTGTTTTCGTTTCATTTTGGCAACAACCGCGGATATCTACAAGCAGTCTCGCTCATCATCAATTCGCCTTTCAAGGCTTATGAAAATGACTGCAACACAGATTGGTCGAACCGCGCTACGGAAATTAAACCAGAATCTCATTGAAAGGTTTGATTCGGTGCCCATGCTTATTCATAATCATGTATTAGGCCAAGCAAATAAAACACGAATGGCCTATATACGTGTTTAGCGTCCCCGCTCGCTTCCCTGTTCGAGGCCGCAACATTTGGTTTAATGTTTAAACACGTTCATTTCTAACTATCAGTTACAATCTGTCTTTAAATTATGAACACAATATTGCTATATTTTCGATACAAACATAAAATCTTGGCTGATAATCGATATCCTGCAAATTGCCCGATTTTATCCCCAAATAAGGTACCGGTATGTGTGCCAAACCATGAGTAACTTTTGTAAAAGTGACACTAATGAAATTTACATCCAAAACAAATGCATCTTTAAAAAGACTGAGCTCATGGCGGATCCAGCGGCGGTGGGGGGGGGAGTCATGTTGGCCTCGGGTAAATTCCTCGCCTTCCACCACTGTGACCCGGGTTCGATTAGGTTTTCAGTCCCTGGCTGATTCCGTAGGTTTTCCCCCAGAATATCGTTCAGGGGTTTTCCTAAAACTGAACATTTCTTCGTCGTCTTCCGTTTCTTCAGGGCTTTGGAGCTGCAGTGCGATATGCGCTTTTGAGGAATCCTTGTTTCATTTCCAGATAAAGAGTTTTTTTGCCGCTGGTGCCTGGCCATGACTCGAAGCCATCTTTCTACTGAGCTTCTAGATTCCAGCTATATAGTCATGGTATTATCACAGAGTTGACGATTTGTTTTGTTTCTTGCAGAGAAACTGGTCGGCACTAGCAAATTACGGAGTGCTACCCAAACCGATATGTAAATGAAGGTAAATGAGAGGGCTTGGTTGCTGCATGGAGGAAGGATATAATCTGAGTTTTTCGTGTTCATAGATAAGACATCCGGTGGGACGTTCAGATGCCTACAAGTCCCATTGATTAGAGCGATTGTATTCAGTGGCACGATCTGAACTCTCTTGTTGATTAAATGGACAACAATGTATGGAATTCCATATCTGCCATTTCAAACATCGCCCGTCGCCCTCCAAAACGCCGCGCGTCGCCCTTCAAAACGTCGCGCGTCGCCATTCAAAACGTCGCCCGTCGCCCTATAAAACGTCGCCGGTCGCCCTCTAAATCGTCGAGCGTCGCCCTCCAAAACGTCACCCTTCGCCCTATAAACAGTCGCCCGTCGCCCTATAAAACGTCGCCCGTCGCCCTCCAAAACGTCGCCCGTCGCCCTCAAAAACGTCGCCCTTAAAAACGTCGCCCGTCGCCCTAAGACCTTGACCTTTGACCATCATTGTCTTCACTGTGTGCATGGGATTGGTGTGCATGATCGCTTATGGGAAAGGCCAATATTTGCTAATTATTTGCATATCACGCTCCCATTGGCTGAATTGCCATGAATGAACTTATCATTACACTATCAATTAGTATCTGGCCTTACTGAGCAACTGTGTCAATTTTACTATCAGTTCAATCAATTAATACAAACTGATGTTCAAAGATGATACAAAATATGCAAGCTCAATGTTTTCCTTTGTCTCCCTTCCAGCACCGAACAGAAAGTGACACTGAGTTTGTTAATCTTTTTAATTTTTTGACTTGCTTTTCTAGGGTCCGTTTTCTGCTTTACATCTCACGTCGATTGTATTCTACAATCACAAAGAAGATAAAACAAAAACTAGCAATGAATAATACCAAAAATAAAACAAATACTAGCAATTTAAAATAATTTATAATATTTTAAAAATATTCTGACGGAAAAGTGAGATCATAACCGAACATTATGTCATTAAATAAAAGAGACATGAACGGGAAGCGAAAAGATCGGGGACTGAAATAACAATGTAAACTTGTACATGAATACAATAATAGACGTGACGTCATTGCATCTTAAATAATACAATAAATTTAGCCATTAAATAATAAAATCACAAAATATACAAAGAAGTGTGATTAAATGAGTATGCTTATGCTAAAAATGAATGGTAGGGCCTATTTGATTAAAAGAATATAATTAGGTGCAACTTAAAAGGTTAACTTTGAGCACTGACTTTAGCAGAAGCACTTAGGGCTGCAGATATGGTTGATGATGACAACAAAGCGAAGCCGTGTTCTTTTCGCAAGGCCCATTTTGGGATTACTGGTCATTGCGACAAGACATAATTTGTTATGTGATACATGACAAGTTCAAGTGGAAGCCGCAGTGGAAACGTATAGGGCTAGGGGTATTACAGTTTTTCTTAATCGCTTTAACACGGCAACTGCAACTAAAGTGACGATAATCAGAAGTGAAGTCGCACCATTCAAAACTTTGCGTGCCTGTTACGGAACTTAAAGTATTCTTTTGTTGTATTTGCACACATTTCGGTACACCAGCAAATTTGTGCATCTCATTCAACGTTAGCAATGTACATTTCACACGGTTTTCATCTGAATGCATTTTTCTCCCAACTAAGTGCATTATGTTCAAATTGAAAGAAAGCAACGGTCTACTGGAATCATTTGCATAGCACACGCACTAATGCAAAGGTCTTCAGAAATAAATCATTCATCAAAAGTAATATGGGGTAGGATATAAAGGACCGTGACGTCGACGAGCAGATGTGGTCTGACAGAAATTATCGCCTTGATCATGCATAAAACAATATGGAAACTCTTACTTTCCATTTTCGGACGCATTTGCCTAAAAAATATGGAACTTTTTGTTGGCATTATTGGCCGGTTTTTTTTGGTTTTTTTTTTGGGGGGGACGAGGTTGAACGCAAATATTGAATTAAAATAAAATTAATTTTCAAATGTGTGTACTTCATAATTTCTTCTGTTTCACTGTGTTTGTCAACAGACGTTAGTGATCTGTTGACGGTTGACGGTAAAGTTGCAGTACTCCTGCACCCAGACCCTCCATTGTGTGATTTTCATATGACAGTGTGTAACACTGCTATGAAAAATATTCAGAGATTTCAGTTTTCGGTGTTGCGAGACATAAAAGTAGGAAAGACAGGAATTGCAAGAAAAAAGTAGGAAAAATAGGAGCGAGGTAAACAGAATTACGAAAACAGTAGGGAAAGTTAAATACTTGAAAGCCTGATATAAAAAAAAATTCTGACATCGCATTCGCCCTTGTTTCCAAATTACCTCAGAGGACGAAGCCTTCAGCAAAAGTTGGCAGTGGCTGGCTCTGACATTGTTTAAATATTATAAAACGAAATGGTCATTGCGTATTTTTGGATGTAGCCGAAAAGAGAAATCAAATTAACTTGTGCTTTTTAAGGCCGTGCGTGAGCCGACTTCAATTCCATTTATTAAGGACTGCAAATTGTAAGCGAAATGCAGTCAGTCGCCCACCCCGAAGTTCCTTCTACGCATTCAAATTATTTCGTGAATGTTAGTCAAAATAGGCAAGGCCATAAAAATGATAATTAGGTAATGCTATTTTTTATGGAAGTCGTCCAATACAAGGCTAAAAGCCACTCTTGGTAAAGGGCTATACAACAGAGATGGTGGGGTTGGCCACATTTTAGATTGCCAGCCCTACCATCCTTACGTACGGTTTTCCTGGGTCCAGATCTAAATAGAGGATAAATCTTCAATAGATACCAAGGAAATTATCTCAATTTGTAGACTTTAATAGTCTTGTAATTTGATAAAGGGAAGATCTCATTCGACAATCACTTCATTATACAACAAGGTATTCGGCTCGGGTCATTATCAGCGTCCAGGCCCCAAGGCGGTTTTAAACGTAATTGTTTAAAACCGGCCCAGCACATATCTATTCCCTTATTAAAAGAACATGCCGCGAAAACGTTGGAAGTATTTAACACAAAACTGGTTTCCTTGTATAGTCCATGAGCCCAGACCCAAAATTTCACTTATCGGTACCATTTTGGTGGGCAAATTCTCATTTTTGAATAGTTCAACATCCCTAGATTATGTTTTGATATGATATAACCCTTTCAGAGTGGCAGCTTATTAGTGGTTATCATGCGTTGAATGGACAGACCCTCTGGGCAAACCATAAAAACGGCGCTGTGTCCAGGTATCATCTATTACAGCATTACTGTGGAGTCTGATTTTTCCCCTGATGCGTGCCCTGCATGTACAATAAACCTAGACTTCAAACTCATACAACGTATACTGATAATGTGTACATGTATATGGAAACAAATTATACAATTTAAGTCAATTGTGCATAGGTGCCCATGGGCGAAACACTAACCTCCAAAATAAATGGCTTAAGCTGCTCGTGTGGCAAGATTATCACATATTAATTAACTTGTACTGACCCTACAAATATTTTAGTACCACTGAAGTTTTGCCCCTAAGATGGTACCGATTCTTTGTCTGGCCCATGGCCTATTAGACGCAGTTTAATAGCCCGAAGTACAAGTGACGTCACACTGTGTTACGGGTGCGGTCCACTCACGCGAACGTTGCGAACGTTGGACAACTATACTCGAAAAAATCCATTGGATGTGTAAATTCATTTAGTCATTATTTATTTGACATCTTTTGACATAAACACAAAAAATAGAAATAACATGTACAAATAATAACAAATTAATAGGGGCTGCCAAGGATAAAACAAAGTATAAAGCTGCCATCTAACGATGCGTTTGTCCAGACTTTGATTGAAATAAGAATCATCAATTTATATTTGACGAACGTTGCGCAGCGTTGCTCGCGTGAGTTTAACACACCGCTCGTAGGACAAAGGATTCCAAACAAGCTGAAAATAATATGAAAATCAACAAAACAAAATAAAAAATCCCAAGGAAATGTAAACAATGTGTACACTTAACACAATGCTATGGGGACACCACTGGTTGCCTCTGATGACATCATGCTTTGGTTCATGAATATTATAATTACATTAGCATGCAAACAAAAGGTTTGTTTTACTACATTAGAATTGCAACAGAGGACGTGGAAATAGTAACATGAAAAGAATGTCCCACATACATTAATGTCATTAAAAATATATAGTTTGCACAGTCATTAAATTTTATGTTCCGGTTGGCAAACTGCGATAGGCCTATACGTTCAAACACGATGCGTTTAGGCCGGGAATTGCGCTTTGCGTACGCATAATGCAATACGGACACGTGGATTCCCGGTCTTAACACGTGAACTAACGGGATTTTGTCTTTAAAATAGCGCCACCACGGGGATAATTATACGCCGCAATTGCAACGAGCCAAACTGTCGGGTATAACACTCTCCAGGGAAAGAGAGGTGCCAAATTGCAAGGCATTAGGATCCCGCGCCGGGCAAGATAACGCCCTCCTGGGACGTGAATGCACGAGAATGAGACCTTATAACTTCGTGCAAATATATCCTGCGGCGAAATTAATCAAGATTGGCAATTCAATAAACGGCCGGTGTACACGCCGCGTGTGCCTATGGGGCGAGGGAGCTTTGTTGAAGAAAGAAAAAAATCAAACAATCGCGATGAATATGCCCTAATGCTATTGAGTTCTAAACAAATATACCTTTGGGGAAGTTTTAATATTGGGAAGAGGCACGTCTGGTGAGTTGTTGGGAATTTTAAAGGAAATTCAATTTAAAAGAAAAGTATAATCGCGACTGACAGTGCACCGTTCGTATGTTGGTTCTTGTCATTCGAAACTCTGTTCGCGTGTTCATTCAACACGAGAACGGGGTTTCGAATACGCCCGTTAGTTATGCTAGGCATGCTCAGTAGCTCCCCCCGCCCCCATGAAATCTTTGGTTGATAAAACCATGATAATACAACCATTCAACAAGCAGTCAGCTGCTCTTTCTGCCTAAGTGGTTTCATGCTTGACTGAACAAAGAATGTGTTACTGGGGGGAAGATAAGCCAATAAACAATGTGGTGAGGCAAGGGTTCAATGTAGTGTACACGATTGGTAATCCTCCTATATTTTTTTACTGAATTATTACGAAATATCTTACTAGACTGTGGGTTAATAGTAGTCTCAACCATCCTGTGAAATGATGGCACTTATAGTGTGCTGTCGTTTTCAAGAAAAGTGGAAATTTATTTCGTTTTCCAACGATTGCTCGGCCGAACAATCGTTTGAAAAAATAACGGATTTGTTTAGATACTGCCCTCTAATAGCCGAATGTAGTTAGTCCGCGTTGTGTCTAAAATGGGTTAACAATCCGAAAACGGGCGTACGCGTAGTGTACCGAAGCGATGCGTTGATGGCCGTTCGTCGCACGACGTAAGTACACTCGGCTAATGTACATGTTGTTATGTGACCAATTGAAAACGATCCCATTTACCGAAATTGGGCTTATTTTACAAAAGGGCGCTATAACATATCCAGTGAGCTTACCGCCCGGCGGTTGAAAACGAACGCCGTTTTTCTCTCGTTTTTTCGCCATCCAAGAACGCAAAACTTTGAACAGGTCAGTGGAACGATATTTCCTATAAACTACTAACCCCTTGAAATCCGCCCATTGCTGAAAATTGCAACAATGACCAATCATGTACACTAATCTTAAATTAAATATTTATGAGCCACATCATTATGTCATCAAAGGCGCAAGTGAAATATATATCAATTTTCTTAGCTGCAGACTCTATGTATGCCATGGGGCCAATTTCACGGAGATGCTAAGTACAAAAGTTTGGTTAGGCTGTGCATCTGAACCGGGTACCCGATTAACCGACCGCTAATGTCAGGAACCGGTTCCAGATTATGGAATCGAGTACCCGTAACCGAAATAGCATATTACTTAGTAATTTCTCAGACAATGAAAAGGAAAGCTTTTGAATGCTATTTGTGGGGAATTTTTTATAATGAAAACCCGGGTACATGGGGAAAAAACGTTCATGACGCTTGCGAAAATGCAATTTACAGCTTAACGCTATATACACATTTGCATCTTGCTGCATTGATGCACCGATGTGGTAGCATTAACGTACGGACCTTGACGAACAATGAACAGCAATTTCCGGGATTGGCTTTCTTTAACGAGTAACCGGGTACCCGTGTTTCTTTTCAATCGGGTATTCCCATACTACCCTTAAATGAACACCTCTACATTAGTGGCTTTTATCTTGCGAACGTGGTACCGTTTTTAAAATACGTTCCTTCCATTATCAGACACAAATAGCGCTCTCTTACATAAACTGAACGAATGACTTCATTAAGAACTGAAAATACCATTTAGATCATGTCTACAAATTCGTATTAAGGCATGGTATAATATTCATGAAAACAATTTGACCTGTATGTGCATGTGTCCCATTCGGAGACGTTTTTGACCTGAGAGAAAATGCAATAAAAAGACTCGAAGCATGCAAGAGAAATTAGCCATTGACACGTTCACGGCCATCTCTAATTATGAAAATGAATTTCCTCCCAGCGAAGGCGAGCTGAAGCAGACGTCATTATAGCATGGCGTTTAATACGACAATCCGCGTGAAAGCTTAAAGTGACAAAAAATGCCTCGTGTTATTCTAGCCAAAGGAAATTGCGATAAAACCGCTGTGAAAGATATATAATAGGTACGCGTTGATAAAGCAAGCATCAAATTGTCGACGTGATGGCGCCATCGATTAATACAACTATAGGTACATTGCTGTTGGGAAAACATTCGAACACTGCAAAAACTGTGGTGTTAATCTAACACCATGTGGTGTTTATATAAACACCACATGGTGTTAATTTAACACCACAGTTTTTGCAGTGTAAGGTTCATGGCTCCAAAATGACAAAGTTTGAATTTGTTTTAAGTGAAATGAACGGCAGTCTCCGTAGTATGAGATAATGTTACCGTCTTGTATTCCAAATTCTTTTCAAAGTCTTTTCGCACTATTCTCAATTTGAAAAGGAACGCTCAGTCGACTTTTTTTTACAATAATGCCTTTCGATTTTGATATGCAAATTCAGAGAGAAAAACGAACAAGTTTTCCTTTAAACGTCTGCATGGATCGACACAACCATTTGTTCTTATGAGGCAGTTATTATAGTGTCAAGGGTGGGTCGTGAGATGGGGCGGAGGTGGGGGTGAGGTTGGGGTAGTGGTGGGAGGAATAGTGGGACATGTGCCCACGACCACTCCCGCGGACAGGGATAACAAGATCAATATCTTTGCAATAGAATGTGTATGTCAAATGTAATAAGAGGTGAAATTATGTTTGTAAAAAAGTACACAGTCACTTGAGTTAGGACTGCGGAGTAGATTAAGGAACACTGCAAAACCGTGGTGTCAAATCAACACCGTGTGGTATCTGCATTGAACAATCTAACACTGCACTTGTGAACTTGTAGTCATGAGAGATATGCAACATTATCACGCATGGCTGAATGTAATGACCTTGTTGAGTTTTTGTATATTACTTGATAGACTGTCTGGTTCGTTTCTGATATTTTGTATGTGTACATGTATTTGTTCACTTATTACATTTCTTTACCGAGGGTGTGCCCAATTTCCATTGGGGCCCTACGTACATTTTTAATTAAAAATGAATATGCCACACACTGTAAAAAAAATTGCCGGTAAATTCTCAGTAAAACGGGTTGCCAGCGAAAAATCGTAACATTTACGGGAATTTCCCGTAAAAAAATATCTCTCGGGTTGAAGCAAAAACGAAAAGTGCACTGTAAATTTACAGGAATGTTTTACAGTGTTGGTTTCCATTAATTAACAGAAATGAATGAAATAGGAACCAGACTAAACGGAAGTAACTTACTATAGGTAGAGTGTACAAATGCAACGATAATCTACTCAAGACTACAAACTCAATGACATTGTGCTTTAGCTATATATTCAGCGTATCCCCCAGCCATAATAAAGTCATGGCTTCTTCCCATGAATAATTTTGATATTTGAATACGAAATTAAAGGAGATGTAATAAGATTCTTCACCTATGTTAGTAAAAAATCAAAGTTCTATTGGGGAATTGTTTGAATAAACCATATTATGGTCAAGAAAATTTAACCTGACTTTTGCGAACACAAATTTCCTCATTTCTGATTGGTCGTGCAATTGCTACGTAATGGGCCGCCCATTGGGGATGTAAAAGCTAATAGCACAATATCACTGAGTTTGCAGTCTTTAGTAGATTATCGTAGCATTTGTACACTCTACCTAGTTTTGAGGGCTTGAAAGCTGTTATTGCGCAAGGGTGCAAAATATAATCAATAATTTATGTAAAAGGTGTGAGTGGGTTAGGCTATACGAGACAGGACTTGGGACAATGGGGGATTAGGGATGACACCCAGGACTTGGGCCGAGTCTTCGGGAGAATTTCGTGTACAAACTGTTGTATTCAGTAAACGTAACACAAAATATGGTGCCACATTACTGTTTTCGGATTGGCTATTTAGAATAATGCGTTCACGGTTGATTAGTTAAGTTCTTGTAAATTAGTTGTAAGAGGAAGAATAAAGTTGTTGAAGTCATTTCGGGGTTATGTGCCGTAATTCGTCTCTGCTTATATACTTTACTTATATACTCTGCGTATATACCATACAACACAAACCTTAAGGGAACAAACAATGGGAACAAAAGAAGGGTTCCATTCATGGTCCTCATAAGTATAGGAAAACGCACATGTGTGTGTGTGTGGGGGGGGGGGGGTGAGTTGGTCTAACCAACGGTGGAAGTTACCCCGCCTTAAAATGTATCCTCTATTTTGATCTGCACCCATGAGACACGTACGGATGGTAGGGCTGGCAACCTAAAATGTGGCCAACCCCACCACCTCTGTTGTAGCCCTTTCCCTATAGAGTGGCTTTTAGCCTTGTATTGGGCGACTTTTAGTATGGACTGTTTTCACTCATGACACAGTAAAGCTAGCCTCCTTTGGTGATTCCCGGAGCGTTCTGTTCCCTCGGCCAGCTAAAGACCTTTTTCACGTCTATTATACAACGTAACACTTCCCGTAGAATGCGGTCCAGTGCGGACCGCTTTGGAGTGATCATCGCACATGTATCCTATGAAGTATATGTTAAACCATGTGCGCACGTGCGGCACGCTTGACTGGTTTACTTGAATAAGTACCTCATTAGCATCATTATACCAGGCGGTACATGACGACAAATGAAAAATGTCTATAAGCACTGTGCCATATAATGGCCGAACTACGGCAGATAAACCGACAAAGTCCACCAACCAATATCGTTCCTGCTTTCGTATGAACGAATTCTTTTAACCGGCTAATGCAATTACTAGTTTCCTATAAATAAAAATTGGCCCTCATTTATCTCGTACATGAGGCTAAGGGAGCCATGCACAATTCCATGAACGACTACTTGTAAATTCGTTGATTAGATCAGTCGTTTAAATGCAGACCAATGCACTTTCCCTTTGTGGCAAGATCACTTTATATACCGCACAATATCTGACCCTAGACACTCAACTACTTGAACACTACCGTCGCGCATACTCAAGATTGTAATTTATTTGTTTCCCCAACGGAGACTAAAGTGAGACCCGAAGTCGCACTGACGGAGAAATGGGTCATTCTATTTTGGGCAAGAACACTTGGCCGGGTTACAAGTATACGAAGAAACGGATGTACGGGGTTTAAGGATCAAAATAGTCAATTGCAAACAGATTAAACAGAGCTAGTTGGCAGCTGGGTCATTCTACCATGTTGGAACACGGTGTCCCCTGTTACATCGTGAACCTGTTGTGGGGTTATTTCAGCCAACTGGTCTCTAAAATGACTTGTGAAACCAGACTTCAAACCACTCATCTCATGTAAACAAAAATCTGGGTAGCTCATTGGCTTGTCGCGTTGACTCCACCGTCCGCCTTACTATCGTCCCACAAACAATGTGTAGACCAACCTCGTTCCCAGGGTCTACTTTCATCGTCGTTTTCAATAGTCAAGAGTTGCTGGTGGTAGCGTGTATTGCTCGAACAACATGGGTACGAAATATATCTAAACAATTGTGTCAACGAAATATACGTTTAATGACGGAGTCGATACTGATGACACGCCTTCACGGTTGGACTGGTATGGCCGCTAGCTGCGCAGCTTCAGATGTTTGTACAGTACGGAATGGCCAATGCGCTTTCCAGAGTTTTGTTTTGCCATTGTGTTTTTTTTTTTTTTGGTTTATGTTGTTTTTGTTTATAAGGAGATCAGTGCTTTGATTTGATTTGATTTGATTTATTTCCATTCATCACAACAAGTGAAAAAGAAGCAAATAAATAGCACAATACACAGGGTGATGCATGGAGGATACCTGGCAGAAGCATAGGCTTATACGAGGCCAGGCTCTTTTACAAATAATCAAATGTTACTTTCTAAATAAATATAGATAATTTTATTAAGGAAAAAGTTTCAGGAAATAAATGTCATTAACAGGAGTATAAAAATGGAAGGGAAATACATTTAGCAATGATACATCAATACAAATATAATATTGGAGCATTAAGCAGTAGTATACTGATTATTCACTATATTTTCCGGAAATAATAATTTTTTTGAAGTATTTTTTAAAACCATGTATGTTTCTAAAGTAAGGGATTGGCATTATTTTATTCCATAGAAGAGGGCTTGGTGTCTAACTGTTTTAAAAAATAAAGTGGTTCTTGCCTTCCCAATATGAAGCTTAGCTGCTGATCTTGTGTTGTGAGTGTGAATTTCATTATTTCTCAAAAACATAGAATTTATTACACAGGGTAGAAGGTTCTTTTCGAATTTAAACATAAATATTCCGAGATGATATTTATATATATTAAAAATTGTGAGTGTATTATACATTCTGAAAAGCTTTGAACAGAATCTCGTATGGAAACGCAAAACATGAGGGGCGTGCCGAGCTGAAGTCATCCAATGGAGAATGATTATGCAGCGTTAATGATTTTTATGCATGACGTCAATGTTTGACAAACCAATCACGGCGGGGCGGATACGAAGTATTCGTAATTGCTCACATATTTCTGTAGGCCTATTCGTACTCATACTAATTAGAATGCTCGACAACTCAACACTGACATAAGGCATCTTTCAATAAGTAATTCACCTCTATATTGGGACATTTACGACTGTATTTAGAGGTATTTATGAAGATAACAATAGGATGTTGTGAAATGTTTACAGGAACAGAAGATACGATTACATTTAATGGTTGTGTATCGGCGCTCTATCAGATATTGCATGTATCAATGGAAGTAAAAGTACATATTTTTTGCTGAACTGCAAAGTAGAATTCGAGTTGAATTGAAAGACTTGAGATGCAAAAACAGTTGAGTTCCTTGGACGCAAAGAGCTTTGTTGATAAACAGCAGGGGACGCGGGGCCCAAACATGAATTTATGTCCCCACAGAGTTACTTGGAGTCTCGCATGCTAGGAATTTACACAACTCCCTCTTTATCGCCTTATCTTCAAATTGAATTTACCCTATGCAAACAAATACAAAGAAATGACAGTTTCGACGAACCTTGGAAATCGATTTCTCGATTCTTCTCAAAATATTTGATTATATTCGCCACATTTTATAGGATTTCCGTAAATGTCAAGTGAATAATGAATGGCCTTCTATAAGGTTTTTGTCTGCAGTCTTACCATAACGGAATATCTCTTCTTTCCCATTGATGTCGTATTCGTTTTTACGTAGCAGGATAGCGCACTGTGCAATGAATGCATGTTTGCTCAAAGGTTTAAGCGAGGTGACTAAATAGTTACATCAATTACCGGTACTATACATTGGCACGATTTGTCGGATGTTTCTAGGACTAATTAGTAGACTTGACCTCGTTTTACATAGAAAGTGTTCATGTTCTAGATTGCTGAAAACGTCATTGCAATATCGTCATATATAGTTTGTCATGCGTATTAGGCATAATAAAACGCGCGAATCAAATGATGTGACGTAACCGAACAAAATGAATCACAAATTAAACATGACTCACAACTTACAGTGGAAATCAGCAGCTTCAAAGGTTTTTGCCCATATCATGTCCATATTCGTCAGCAGGTAAATTTAAGTGCTACATCAAAATGGGGGGTGGGACAATTGCACAGCAATAGGGACAAAACTTTAAAAATATTCAAACACTTCGATTTATTTTAGTTTGATTTGCATTCTGCATATATTGAGGATAACAAATCTCTATTAGTAAAAAATATTTCGTCAAACAATCCACAAGGGAAACCGACTAGGTAAATTTTGAATACATTTTCAAAATAAACAAAGAAACTGACAGGAGTGGGATTCGAACCTGCGACCTCCGGAATACCGTACCGGCGCTCTACCAACTGAGCTATCTTGCCCTATGTTGGCAGTCTCCCAAATTGTCAGTATCTTTGTTCAGGTGGGCGCTAGTCAGAAGTCGTAAACCCAGAATGCCGTATAGCCAGGGATCACACCCAATTTTACGATACAACGTGGAAAGCGACATTGTGGGGATCACTCAATGAGGGTACGACTTTTTAAACTTCTAATTCGTCAAACAATCCACAAGAGAAATATAGGACTTTTTTGGGTGATTTTTCGAATGTTAGTGACGTAACGTCAGTGACGTCGCCTAGTACCGATTTGGTGCAAGTCCTGCCTAGATTGCTAATTGATTTGAATTAATGTTAATTTAAATGTTCAGCTCTAATCCATATGTGTTTAAAAAGACAGGTACGGATGTGAGTTCAACCAGTTTAGAAGACAATCTATGTTAACAGTATAGGCCTACACCATGTCTTTTTGGGGTAACGTTAGTGACGACCAGTAAACTGAATGTTCAGAAAACAGGAACCAAAGTTCTGAGTTGTTCTTTGTGCCTCTTGGTAGGCCTCACCATCATTTTGAGTCATGGTAGTTTTGCCTTAGATTGGTCAACAGGCCTTTAAGCTGTGAGGGATGAAAGTGATCCCACGGTCTATAAATGTAACAACAGTAACCGTGGAATTGCCCAGAACCAATGCTCATTAGACACTCCAAAAAGTGTCCTTACGACTCAGGATCTGGTTAGAAGAGAGATGTTTGCCCTTTCCCGACGTAGTGTATGAAAAGCACTGTATGCTCGGTGCTTTCCGAGAGACTATGGGGAAGAAAATCACAGGCTATCGTATTGGACCACTCGCCCAATATAAAGTGTTAGATTAACATCACAGTTTTTGCAGTGCATTGCAAACGGAAAACAGGCCTTAAAGAGGATGTTGATTGCTGAGAGAAGTCTGCGTCATTTTGTAGTTTTATCTAGATTGCGTCTTGTAAAATAGAACAGCCAATTATTTCTGCGATGAAATAATAAAAGGGACCTTTGAGATCTATTTTTATCAGGTCCCCTCTAGCGCAGCATAGCCCGCTGGTGCCATTTGTCTAAAAGTGGTCGCTGCGGGCAGCAAACAAATCTGACGTCACAACACGAACTCCCCTTTTGTGCCTAGGGGAGTTCGTGTTATGACGTCAGATTTTATTGCTGCCCGCAGCGACGACTTTTAGACAAATGGCACCAGCGGGCGAGAGAGCACTTGATAAAAAAAAGCTCTTAAAAGTCACTTTATTGTTATTTCATGGCAGAAATAATTGGCTGTATTATTTTACAATACGCAATCAGCAATCAACATCCTCTTTAAACAAGTAAGCCTATATCCCATCTAACGAATTGATTTCTAGAATGTATGGGACCGATATTACTTTAAAAGGTTTTCGCAGGCTTTCATAATGCCCACGTATTAAGCTGCACTTCGCATCCCGTACAAAAGTATCCCTCCTAACTCAGTCACGAACCTGTCACTTATAGAGGCTAATCTTTACACATTCATCAGTCCACATAAGGAGACAGACTTACCGAGAGGATTGTCGGGACTGTCGGTCGGGTCGTGATATACCTTGACCACGAATATCAACAGGATTATGAAGATGACGGAAGTGTTGAAGTAGGACACGTAGAATGTGGCGCCTAGCCCCCCGATGAAAGTGTAGGCGCCTATAACAACGGCTAATGTCATCGCAGCTAGCTCCAGACTCAGGCCGCTTACGAGGCTGGTTAGGACGGCACATCCGCCTTGAAACAACATGAAATAAAGAAAGTAAACACAAGGAGGAGGGATAGAGCATTCAAGTTGAGCTCCAAAGTTGAGCTTATAATAGACACATTGTATGCAAGCTATTCAAACATTTTGCGACGTCCTATTTGATCATAAACAGTTCAACATCATCGCAAAGAGCGTTTTCTTTAAAAGTAGTTTTCTAAACTGTTTAGCATTTGCAGGCTGAAACTTGCAAATTAAATTAAACATGAGTTACTGTGGTTTAAACACACACACGTAATTAACATCCCCTGGCGAAGCTAGCAACAGCAGCATCATCATCAACAACAGCAGTAACATCAGCATAACCAGTAGCAACAGCGGCATCAGCAGCAGCATACACAGAGACACAAGAAGCAGCAGCAGCAGGAGGAGCATTAACAGTATCAGCAGCAGGTGATAAAATAGAGACAGAAGCATCAGCAACAGCAACAGCAGCAACTACAGCAGCAGCATCAGCATCAGCAGCATCAGCAGCATCAGAAGTAGCAGAAGCAACAGCGGCACCACCAGCAGCAGCAGCAGCAGCAGGTTCAGCAGCAGTGGCATCAGCAGCATCAGCATAAACAGAGACAGAAGCATCAGCATCAGCAACAGCAACAGCAGCAACTACAGGAACAGCATCAGCACTGCACCATTACAGCAGCAACAGCATCAGCAGTAGCAGTAGCAGTAGCAGTAGCAGTAGCAGTAGCAGCAGCAGCAGCAACAGCATCAGCAGCTGCAGCAGCAGCATACACAGATACAGCAGCAGCAGCATACACAGATACAGCAGCAGCAACAACAACAACAACAGCAACAACAACATAACCGCTCCCTCACCTAGCATGAGCATTGCAGTCACAATGACGTTGGTCAGCAGAGCGAAGAAGCAGTAAACGAGATGTGTCCGCGGTCCAAATCTGGCCATGATGACCTGAAGGAAGGTCTTTGCCCCTGGGGCTCGAGTCTTCATCTGGGCGGAGAGTGTGGCAAAGAGAAGGAGGGGTATCGTTGCTCCGGTCGCGTACCAGAAAGGCCCGCTGATACCCGTCTGTGGAATATCAGAAACGGTCACGTCAGCGCTGGAAATCGTGCAATTTGATTTTTAGGACATATAAATACATGTACGATAGCTTGCTTTCCATGGTCTATGAATTTGACCTTCTTGGCAGCAGCTGCATGGGAGCAAACTCAACATTTTGGTGTTTTACTGTGTACAAACAATTAAAAAAAATTTGCACATTTTTCTTGGGGGTTTCATATTTTAAGATGATTTCTGTATTATACACCTCGTTTGAAATCAGTTCAACCAACGTTTCGTCAGAACACTGTTGATAGGTTATTTTGAAGGAATGAATTTTGTACTGTTAAGCTCGTTTGACAAGAACTTCTTTCTATGATTAAAAATGGCGCCCTCGCACACAACTAAATTGAAAAAAGAAAAGTTGGAAAGAATTTGAAAACCACCACTTTCTTACTTCAAGATTATGCTCGCATTGTTGTTAGACATGGTTTAGGCCTATGTTTGAAAACATTGTTCCTTTAACGGTACATACTTGTCGTTGTCGTTGTCGTCGGTTTAGTTACAATTATTTATAGATACCAACACAACGCAAACAGGAAAGGAAGCCTACCGTTGTTGCCACTGCTGATGATTGGAGGAGGGTTGCCGCCCACGTCCATTGGGACACCACAGTGGTGGCTGTCAGACCCATAGACACCTGGCCGCCGGCATCAAAGTCCGTGTCTAAATTAGCCTGTGTATAGGAACATTAAGTCACAGTCATTATCCATTGCATCCGTTCATACCTTTGAATTCAAATCGAATGAGCTCCCCTCCACGTCCCCCTACCCCCCCCCCCCCCCCCCCCGCTTTGCAACTAAGCCTTTGCCGTACACAAAGCTGCAACCAAATTAACTCCTGAAATTTGACATGACCTTTGATTAGTGCTCCAACTGAATTATACACGCAAAGATTGATAACAAAGGCTTACAAGTTACAGTTACGTGCAGAATGGCACAGCGCTCTGTAGACTGCAATTGGAGCATGGATCACACAAAGCAAGCACGAAATGGGCTGCGTGTGACGTCATTGACGTCACGATGACGTCAATATCCTAAACATGGTGTCCAATTCCTACTAAACATCAATGTTCAGTGGCTAAAACACTATCCGTCAATACGCTAAACATGTTTAGTATGTAAACGTGTTTACAGTCTGATAGCAATGTGTGTTTAGAAAAGTGTTTAATTGCTAAACACTGTTTTTACGGTGTAGTGTTACGTACGTTCGCGCATCGCTTGGAGTGGAAAGATGGCGGATGTGTCATCAACTTTAACAGCCAATGGTCTATTTGTATACATGGAGATCAGTACGCCACAAACCCAGTGCAATTTACTAATTATAACCTGATGAATAGATGTCAGCCTTGGTCACAAACCATATCAATCCTTGGGCAGAGTGGGCGTTTAGTCCATTAAGAGTACTGGCATTTCATCACGCGCACCCTTGCATGTTACCCCAAGAAGACAAGGCCCATGGCTACATCTCCAAGTTTATGACAAATAGGCCTACTCCCATTTACCATCGTCATATTTACAACTCAGAAGCCTCGAGTGTTCCATAGTATACATGTAGTAGATTCCACCTGATATGCCAATCCCTCTATATTTTTTGCCTACCTGGCGTGGCAAGAGTGTTGATTGACGCGGTAAGAGTGTTGAATGACGCGGTAAGAGGGATTTTAGTGGCGTAGTAAAGGGCCTGTCACACACTACCGATGTACCTCGCCGGGACTAAACCGGAGCACAAAATTAACAACGGCGAGAAAATCGGCGGAGCTCCGGCGAGAAAGCACTTGAAAAATCAAAATTGGCCGTAGCAATACCGATGTAGTACCGGCGTTCCCGTTGTGATACCGTTGTTCTACCGTTGTCCTAACGATATAAGAGCCGATGTGCTACCGAATACCACTTTTCTGTCACCTTAGTGTTACCGATGCGCGGCCGATGTTATACAGATGCGCCGCCGTTGTTCTACCGATGTGCCACCGTTGACCGGAGCTATAGCGGAGTGATACCGTTGCTCCGGTATCACATCGGCGGCGCATCGGTACTACTTCGGTGGTATTCGGTAGTACTACGGTATCACATCGGTACCAGTACGGTACACATTGAGGCCACCGGAGAGCCGCCGATCCATTACGGGCTGCTACCGGTGCTCTACCGACATTAACGAGGCCATACCGGAGTACTGCCGTTGTACTGCCGTTGTAGTCCCGTTGCTCGCTCCGGCAGCGCAACGTTAGACATTTTTGAGCATGTTCAAAAATGTCTATCGTCGCCTGCCGTTGCTAAATTTGTCGCCGATGTTCTGACGGTGTCCTGACGATGTACTACCGTTCTTAGCGATGTGATACCGTTGCGCTGCCGTACTAGTACCGATCCCCGAAAATCGCCAAATTTTTGCTCCGGTATAGCTCCGGCGAGCCAAATCGGCTAGGTGTGACAGGCCCTTAAGCGTGTTGGACCGACGCTGTATAAAAATACCAAAAAAGTGACTTTTGAGAGCTATTTTTTAACAAGTCCCCTCTAGCCCGTTGGTGCCATTTGTCTAAACGTCGTCGCTGCGGGCAGCAAACAAATCGACGTCATAGGACGAACACCCCTTTTGTGCCTTGTGCTCGACACAAAAGGGGAGTTCGTCCTACGTTTGCTGTCCGCAGCGACGACTTTTAGACAAATGGCACCAACGGGCTAGAGGAAACTTGTTAAAAATAGCTCTCAAAAGTCACTTTTTGGGTATTTTGTTTGATTTTACAATATGCAATCTACATAAAAATGAAAAAATTACGCAGACTTCTCTCACCACTGAACTTCAACTTTAAGGGAACCAGAAAAGGCCTATGCATGGCTTGTACAGTGTCTGGATCCCCTAAAATATGGTACAGTATTATATAAAAATTATTGCCTAGTGATATTATTTGCAAATAATAAAAAAATTGCTTTGGCAAATGTAATTAAGTGTGGGTAATCAATTACATTTAGACATCTCGGTTCGCCACGTCACAGGGAAATATAACTTCATAGTGTAAATTTGTTAGCTTTAAAACAAAAGTTGATTAGTTTCGATCTGAGAGATTACCCTTTATATCTTTATAAATTAGATCCATTTAAAATGCTGTCACCTTGGAGAACATTTTATCTGAAGACCTAAAAAAGCACGCGCCGTGGCTTATGTACATTTTAACAATTGAAATGAGAACATTACGAACGTACACAAAGCCACGGTGGAGATGTTTTTTCAATAATTTTTCTTGTGAAAGATCGAGCTCAGTCA
Organism: Hippasteria phrygiana; assembly: GCA_037893225.1. Classification (NCBI taxonomy): domain Eukaryota; kingdom Metazoa; phylum Echinodermata; class Asteroidea; order Valvatida; family Goniasteridae; genus Hippasteria; species Hippasteria phrygiana. The sequence goes on from JAZGUH010000311.1 coordinate 180,425, forward strand.
CGTACTGCCAGGCTAGAGGTTCACACACGACATTACGCGCACGCCTATGACAAATAGGCGATAATTTTTTAGACATTTTTAGTATCTTACAGATAAATTTCACATTGACGAAAATAATACCGATCTGCTACAAAGGAGGTTGAAAATCAAAATAACATGACAAGAAGGCTGCCCTACATGTATTAGTGTTTATAATCTTTCTGTCATTATTTTCTATAAAGATCTCTTGTTTATGTTTGTAGTCATCATACTTGCCAAGAGCTAAATGTATATGTTTGTGATTCTCTGCACTCACAGAACATAGCAATGTATATTCCTTAACTTTGTTTTTCCGCGTTTATAATCTATCCCATTAAGCCAATCCCATTAAATCGTCTAATGTTGATTATCGCAAGTCTGCCGCTTAAAAGAGTCGTGCAGCTGAAATAAAAATCCGCCAGAAATGGAATAAAAGACGCCCCAAAGAGGCCCATTAATCACAGAAAGACACGAAATACCTCCGCGAAACCTGTATCCAAACAAAACCACCGTATATAGTCTCAAAGGTGTAACACTCCAGAGCAATGGGACCTCAGGTCAATTCCAATATTCATTACTGCTGACAGTTCAATCAAAGCTGATCATGCGAAACCAAGAAAGAACCAATATTGGGCCGCCGAGTTGCTTACCAAGACTTGACAGTTACCGCGTAAAGATATCGCACGGGCTTTAATTCCCAGCAAACAATTCCAACAAATTAACTTGTCATGGCGACATCTTCGCTCGGTCCCATCGGGCTGTAGATATCTAACCCTATAACCGTAGGCTGTCAATAGCATTAGTATTTACTCTTGTATTTTCTCCCTTTTACTCACAAGTCATGGAATTTATTTCAATAACCCTCTGTGTTGCTGTTTGCTGCAGCGCATCATGGGGGAAATGGGCGGGTCACCGCCGCGGCTCGTATACGATTACATACACTAGCATTTTCCACGCTCATTTTTCGACCTTGTGGTTCCCGAGGAAAATCCCCTGCACAGTAATCATATTTTATAGTTGATGACGGTGTTATTTTCCACGACAGATAGGGCTAAAACTGCACATTTGGTTCAGAAAACCGATCGTACGTCGTCATTCTCACGTAAAAGTATAGCGAGCGTCGAGCGGTGATGACTTGACTGAAAACTGCAATGTCATGCGTAAAACCTGACATGACGTCATCAACACACAGGGCCATTCAACGTGCAGATATACCAGCCACGTAAACTTTCAAGTTCTCCCATGATCCTTTTACTTCGGAATTTCAATCGATAAATGGAAAGGAATGCTTTCCACAGAAAGCAGAACTAAATTTGCAATTCTACAGCAAGTATATAGAAGTGCTGAAAAAACAGTTGCAGGCAGTGTTGATACCTTGTGGGATTCAACATTTTACACGAAATAGCAAACCGTCATCCGAGACAAGAGGACATTGAAACACTGTTCTGTTGGTAAAAGTCGGTACGCGGATCTACACGAAGAAAACGCTGTTTAAACTTGTTCATGTGCCCTGCTTAGTTTAAGCAGGGCAAATGAACAACCCGGGGTTGTTTAAAAACTTTAAACAGCGTTTTAACAGTGTAGCCGGATCCTGCCGTTAACACGTAAGGAATACATGAGAGAATAACATAGTTTGTAGAAATCGAACAAAGTAGGCCTATACTCGTGACAAAAATTTCACCCGTCAAAAATCAGAAAACGGCTTTTAAAATGTTAAGTAAACCAATATTGTGGTTCTAGACCACAACAAGCATGACAGGAGTGCAATCTGTGCTGCACATACGCAGTTTGCAAGAAGGTATTGAGGGCCGCCATGGTTTTCACTTACGGCCACTTCAATTTACGCATGTTTACTGGGTTTTTACTTGCCAACAAATTCAATCGGGTATTTTCTTTACATTTCTGCAAACATCGTGAAGTTTGTCCTGTAAACTGTAAAACGTTTTAAATGGAGGGTCCGGCTATAGGTCCGACTAGGTCCGGCATATCCGACTTGTACCCACATCCGTTAGGTGATTTTGTTTGCACTTCCGTAGCCATAGTTACGGTATGCCGTTGAACATGAAGAGACAAAAACACACATACAGTGTGAATTAAGTTAACATAATTCAATTACTGCGTTTTGTTCAAACGAACGGTGCGGGAAATCTTTTTAAATTGTCCGGGCCGAGTCTTGGCTAGCTCAATACTTCCCCGACACGTTTGGAGGAGTGTATACTTGGCCGAATCATGACGGCAGTCCGCCCGACAAATGAATTTCTCACATCTGCCGACCAAATCGGAAACATCTTTCATACAGAAAGTTTACCTTTCCGTATGTTTACCTTCAATTTGTCTTGGGCGATTTCGCTCATTCGTTTCGAATTGTCTGGGAGATATTCTAATTTCCCCCTGCACCATGCTTCATCTTCTTTTCTTATCCCTTTCTTTGAAAGGTCAGACGTGGCAGTTATAATTTGATAGCACAGTACCTACTGATAATAGAGTCATGTTGCCGAGATTGGATCTCTGGCGGCGCCATTCGTCACTGTTATGTCTCCAACCTCTTCGGTGTGTTATGAAGCGCGAAACATTTTATTTCTCCTTTCTGATTTCAAAATGCACATAAGTTACAGCTGTTACTGACGTGGAAACTATGCACAGCCACGTTACTCAGTTAAAATAATGTGCAAGTTATGCACTGGGGCCTAAAGGTATCATTTGCAAACACCAAAAAACTACTGAATTATTACGAAATACCGTACTAGACTGTAAGTAAATAGTTGTCTCAAGCATCCTGTGAAATCATGGCACCTGGGGTGCTGCCGTTTTCGAGAAAAGTGGAAATTTATATCGTTTTCTAACGATTGTCGACCGACAATCGTTGGAAATAGTCTAGTTCCCCGACCTGTTAATTCCATGACATCTATAAATTCCTCCGTTTTGTCTAAATTATGGTCAGGGAACCAGACTACAAAAAAAACATACATTTGTTCTCTCTGTTTTCCCACCATCTGTGCACACAAAACTTTAAACAGGTCAGTGTTAATAGAGTGTTTGCTAGCACGCTATAAAATACTAACCCCGCAATCCATTTATTTCTGAAAATTACAGCAAAAGCAAATAGTGTGTAGTACCTTCAAATCCTTGGAAACCAATTATATAACCTAAGTTAATGGATTTCCTAAAAGGATAATTTCCGCCGTCCACGCTACGCATTGTATAGTTAATTGGAATAAGGTTGTTTTTCCCTCATCTACTGCCACTTGATAAGGAGGTCAATCTCGTAGGTTTACATACCGTTTTTTCACCCACGTGACCAGACAGCGTGAAATGTAAAACAAAGCCAAGACGTGTGGACCGCAATGGAGAGATCGGGGTACGATCGTATTAAAGATCTTTTGAAATGATCTCTTTGAAATGACATAGGTAACACAACCAGATCGGGTCACGGATTGCTGAAGTATCTACCAAAAGATGTCACAACTGTTGGTCTTTAATTTAAAATTAAGCTTCCACGTTGACTGGTGATCAGTGTGGGCGAACACACGCTTCTACGCACCGATCAGCGGCCAGCATCACTTCATCCTATACGCTCACTTCGAAGTGAACTAGGTAAAAGTCGGTGTTGGAGTCGAGTCCTACAATCCGAGTACCAAGTTCTCTGAGTACATTTAGAACAGGGTACGGGCCGAGTCCGAGTACATAAACAGTCGATTATTGGCCGAGTACGAGTACACCGTAAGAAACAAAAATGCCAAGTAATGTTCTTATTATTATAATGTAGCTTCATCATCAAGAGTCTAAACACCAACAATTCAGGAGACTGACTATTTCACTTTATTTCCATGTTCATTATTTACAACATGATGAACCTACTCAAAAAGTTGTACATCACATGTAATTGTGCCAGAGATTCCTCCCAACAGCCCAAGAACTGTTTACGTATATGTACATTGTACTTTCAAGTCCTAGAGTGCAGTATCAAAAGAGAAAATAATCTAAATTAGAACAGGAGATGTTTTCTCTTTTGCCCTGTCCCGACGTAATATATGAAGCACTGTATACTCAGTGCTTTCCGAGAGCCTGTGTGAACAAATTCACAGGCTTACTCGGAGGGGATTCGAACCCACGACTTCCTGCTTACTAGCGCAGACGTCTTAACCACTCGACCACCGAGCTTGCCGGGGTAGGCTGGCCGATTCGAATCTAATGCAGCAGCGGGTACCGCGTGATCAGTCAGAAGATGGAATGTTTGCGTCGGGGGATGATGTAACGGACAAAACTTGCAATCTTGAGACGCGCAAAACCATGTATTCCATTTAATGTACTAAAAACAATGTATAATGCTTTCGTTTTACCACACTTCGACTACTGCTCACAAATATGGTCGGATAGGTATCAGATGCACAATGATAAATTAATTAAGTTACAGAAGTATGCAGCCCGTTTAATCTTGTCTAAGGGTTTTGACACTCCATCAAGTGAACTTTTTAAAGAATTAGGATGGTTGCCATTACATGAACGATTTTTTACTTAAAGGCAGCTTTTATGTTTAAATGTACTCATGGACTTGCGCCGTCGTATTTAACCAATAATGTAACACAACTTTCAGATGCATACGATTACAATACTAGAGGAGCTACTGCTAATAATTTGATTATCCCAAAGTACAAAACGGAGTGCTACAAACACAGTCCAATCATTAATTGCACCATAATATGGAATACCATAAGTACTAAAATTCGTTCGGCGCCATCTCTATCACATTTTAAATCACTTCTGAAGACAAGTCTTTTAGCTTCTGCCTCTTAATTATTTTATCTTTCGCTGTTTTAATTTTTATTTGTATAAACCCACCCAGTTTTATTTATATAATTCTATTTGTATTATTTTAACTATTACAAATCGAAACCTTTATATATTTTTGACGGATTTTGAAATTAGTTTTATTAGTTTTATTCGGATTCCCGTATGTATCTATGTGTACTTTGATGGTAATTTACCTATTCTATTTTTTATTATTTTTTTTTTTTTATTTCTGTATATTATTGTTTTAACCTTTCTGTTCTTGTGTTTTGTTGTTTTACCATTTTATGTCTGGTGTACATTTTTAATAATATATTTGAAATTCTATTCATGTTATATTTATTTTAATTATATTTCCCAGGGCCCCATGGAAGACCACAAGTTTATGTGAATGGGTCTCCCTGGTAAAACAAAGATAATAATAATAATAATAATAATAACTAGAACAGAGATGTTTTCTCTTTTTCCCTGTCCCGACGTAATATATAAAGCACTGTATACTCAGTGCTTTCCGAGAGCCTGTGTGAACAAATTCACAGGCTTACTCGGACGGGATTCGAACCCACGAAAATAATCTATTATATTTCCGGGTACTGGTATCAAGTACTGAGTAATACAATATGCCGAGTCGGCCAAGTAGGCCAAACAGAAAAATACTTTTGGTTCGGGTCACCTGACCGACTTTATTTTCAAAGCCATAAATTGCGACTTCACACATTTTTGGGGGGTAGAGGAAACAAATTATTTGTACGATACCGATTTCAGATAATAATAGTCAGAATTGCCGAATGCAAACAATTTTATCGGCATTTCGTGGCCAGTAATTTGTTTTTCCTAACATTTATTCCAAAGAGAACACAGGGCGTCCGGAATTCCCAGTACACGTGAACTATGCGCGTACACAAAGATCGTGTACATCTTGTTCATGTTCGGCCGGTGTCACGGTCTCATTTATCCGGTGTGCCCAGTTTTCCGGAACACCATTTAACGCTACTGAACCCTAACAAATGCATGCGCAGTGATGTATTTGTTATGGTTCAGTAGCGTTAAATAGTGTTCCGGAAAACTGGGCACACCGGATAAATGAGACCGTGACACCGGGAATACGTGCGCATGCGGCAAATATGTATGGACTCGATCGTATGGGGGGAAAAACGTCTGAGCGTGCGTATTGTGCAGAGCGAGCCGGTGGTTGGGGGACGTTAAATTAAAATCATGCAACACCGAAATTCATAGTCGGGTTCCGCCATCATTATTTTGCGTGTAGTTAAGAATTTCCGTGTATAGAGTCTGTAGCCAGACACACGTGCTTGCATGTAAATTGAAAAAAAGATTCTGGAACTTCGTAGGCCCACCCGACAAAATTTATTCATAAAATCTTGCCGATAACCAACAAAGAATCGGACCAACAATAGGATAGTTAAAATTAGGATCTTTTTCATTCAAAATGTCTTTGTCTTTGTCTTTGTGGGTGTTGAGGGCGCCTTGGAGCTTGTTGCCAACTGAAGTATATAAAATCGTATTTCAGAAGTCCTTCCTCATGCATACAAAAGCATTTGGATTTGGTTCATAGCTTTAGCTTTGGGCTGAATTGCGGATTGTATACAAATCTGGATTTGCGCTGTAAAAATTGCCAGTAAAATACACGGTCGAAAGGCGTGCAGCAAGGTGTCACCAGTCTACAGTATTTTCTACGGTCGAACCGTATTTAAATTTACCGATAAACCGTATTTTTAACGGTGAAAAGTCAGTAAATACTGCCATTTTTACGGGCACCGCTTTTTTTGAAAAACGGAAAATGTAGTACTGGAAGCTAGGATGCCATTAACGAACTGCAAATTAACAGAAATTAATGAAGTGGGAACCAAACAGAAGTAACGTATTATACATTACTATGGTACGATAACCTACTACACTGCAAAAAATGTGGTGTTAAATTAACACCATGTGGTGTTTATATTGGACCACTCGCCCAATATAAACACCACATGGTGTTAGATTAACACCACAGTTTTTGCAGCGTAAACACTAGAAACGCAATGGTGTCGTGCTAGCTTTGTATCAGCTTATCCCACCATAATAAAGTTATGGTTTCCCATGAAAAATTTCAATTTTTGAATACGAAAGGAGATGTAATAAGAATTTTCACTAGGATGGTTGTACAGAAAAAAATTATATTGTGGAATTGTTTGAATAAAACATATTATGGTCAAGAAAGTGTATTTTTGGACTAAACACGGCAATTTAACCTGACTTTTGTGAATACAAATGTCCTCATTTCAGATTGGTCGTGCAATTGCTACGTAATGACCGGCGTTTTTGTTTGTCCGTAAAATATAACGCGCAGTCCATTAGGCCTACGGTTACTACTCACAGTGAATATACATGTAGGCCTACATGAATTTTTTTTTCAGTGTGATTCACAGCATTTGGATGAACATGCGATCATGGGTTTATGGGGTGTGACACCCCACCCCACCCCCCCCCCCCCCCCCCCCCGTTAGCTGCTTTTCTCGGCAAATTCGTGTCACTGTCGGCAGAATAGCGTCTTGGTCAGCAATGCACGGTGTATGACAGTATACGTATTCGAAATTATGGCATACATTTCATGGCACCCTCAACGTCATGACACTCGTTCCCCCTGCTCCCAACAACCCCGAACCCCCCGCTTTTTAAATGATTTTTCGGAATGTAAATTCTTACGGGCCACTTTTTTCTCACACCCGGTATAGGCAAAATTGTGCTCACCCCCAACCCCCCCCCCCCCCCCATTTGTTTTTCCGCTTACACCCCCACGGCAAAATTGCCATCACATCCCCATTGAAAATGGTCACACGACGTCCCTATATGCGATTTTTGTATTTACTTATTACATTCCTTTACCCATGGTTTCCATTGGGTCCTGCATACATTTTTAATTAAAAATGAATATTTACACACGTGCACAAATATTTACACACACACAAGAATATTTACACAAATGAATCTATATACGGTTAAGTGTTGAAATGTCTATAGTATAAGGCTATTGCTGGGGTGGGCAAAAAACCTTTTTGGGGGAAAAAACAAGGGAATATTGCATGTTTGAAATCGTAACTCATTAAATTTCTGTCAGTACAAAAACAATAATCAAATAAGAAAAGTAATAGGGCCTATGTTCAAGATTTTCTTGAAATAAATATAGAGAAATATTTGACTTCGGTTCTTTTTTACTCAACCTGTATATAGCTCTCTCTGTCTCAGCTACGACACCCCAAACCGCAGATAATACTAGCGGATTGTATCAAAATACCAATCGATCATAACGCATAAGTGCGTTTGTTGGATGGAAGAAGGCGGCGATGCATCACGTATTAATACACGATCACCCGCGGCATTGTGGTGTCTGTCACGCCTCGTCACGGTTGTTTTCACCCTCACAACAACCCCTAAAGTCTCAACTCTGTTCAAGGAACTGGCAACTGTGTAATTAGATTTGCATTATTTTATTTTATTATAAGTATCAAGGTGTGGGCTACGAAAGACAAGAAAAGGCAGAAATCACAGGGATAGAATGTATATCTACTCACATTTCGTTTGAATTGTGAAAGAATATAAGTGGAAGGGAAGCAGGTTACAGATAAGAAGTTCCAAAGAGAGGCAGTACGAGGGTAAACACTTGAGTGTCTATAGCCTTTGGAACAAAAACAGTGAAAGGATGTGATGAGACAGTTAGGCGAGTAGAGTGCATTAAAGTTTGCACCGGGGAACTAATAACGAAAGGCCACTGGAACACCTTCCATGATAGTATAAAAGAGGCCAAGTGACGAAGCAGCCGAGTGTCAGAAATGAAGGGGTTCCAGGAAAGAAGCCAGGTCCTGACCAGCCAGATTTGAAACACGCCGCTAAATCTTATCAAAGAGGGACAAATATTGATCGTATGGTTAAATCCCTGTATATAGGGCAGCTCTTTTACCATGTTACTATTGATTTCCATCTCCTTAGTAGTACTTCGAGGAATGATTGCCACATTCTGGTTTTTATGCTAATGAAATTTCCATATTCATGATCAAAGCGTGACGTTATCCAAGGCACAACACAGCAGTGTCTCCACAGCTGTGTGTGCAAATGTATCAAACTTTTCTACACATTCATGGAGAAGGTTCCATAATGTTTGACTTGATTTTTATGTTAAACGGCTCATTGGACTCCTTTAGCCAATATTCTCATACAAAATTGATGGTGGGTTATGTTGAAGGATTGATTTCACTGTTCTTATGCTCTTTTGACAAGGAATTTCTTGTATACGACCAAACAAAAGAGCGGTTTCTTGCATAAACTAATGGAAGAATTTTCTAAGCCTTCGGCTCGGGTCATTATCAGCGTCCAGGCCCCAAGGCAACTGAATTTACAATTTTGAACTTTAAAAACAACTTATTTTGATAATCTGGTTCTTTTCTACTACTAAGTTGGCACATTAAACAGCCGTTTATATTACTCAAGTCAGCATGACATGCATTGCGCGCGCGGGCCAACGTTTGTTGCCGCAAAAAGTGTTTAAAACCGGTTGGTGTTTTATCGGCCGTTTAAAACCACCCACGTGACGGGCTCTTGACCAATAGGAATGGGTAAACTGTCTTTTAGGTACCTATGAATGATGATTAAAACTTATGATTGAAACACAAACTTGTTGGTTGAGAGTGTGCAGCTGGACGGGCCAGTTTACTAAACAGCATGCATATACATGCTGTCAAATAAGCCTTATATCTATAACCATTTTGGCACACTATATAGCATATTTAGTTTAAAAAAATGCAAACAGATCAGTAGAAATCTAACGAAAATACTTGAATTAATTTTAGGTGACAACCTGTTCAAAAGTTTGCAGAGTTGCGGAAAATCTGCTGTGATAGGGCCTACATGCAAACTGTGAATGTGCAACACAGACTGCACTCGTTGCATTACTAAGGCCTAATACAAATTAATATTTAGATTTCTCCAAAGGTTTTAAAGCCGTTTTTTTTTTTTTTTTACAGCTTTTGACAGCTCGATTTTTTTTTATATTTCTTCTATTTCTACAATAACTGTCGTCTTCTTTCATGCAGAATATGACTTCTTAAAGTCGGGGTCCGGCTAGGTATGAGTTCCGTCTTTTACCAGCTGCTAAGTCTGGGAACTGCTGAGTTTGATGTCATTTTAGGGGTTCAAGGCCTATAGCTACCGGTATATGTAAACACTCAAAGAAATGTTTCGATTAAAATAGAACGCCAGTAGCGAACGAAGAAAACCGGAAAAGACGGGACGCGGGACTGGAACCTCTGGTGTGTGTACCGTATTGGCGCTCTAACTGAGCTATCTTGCCCTATAGCCTATTAAGTATTATCGATGGCCTCCCACTTTTGTCGATAGATTGTTCGGGTGTGCTAGTCAGAAGTCAAAAACGCATAATGGCGTATAGCCAGGGATCACGCCCAATGTACATGTACATGTACATGTATACATGATACGGTACATACAGGGAAGCGGCAGAGAGTGGACGCAGTGAGGATAAGGCTTTTTTTTATCACATAACATCACAATTAGGCCTATAAGTAATAAAATCGCGAGGGAAATTGAGCTCATACGCAATTAATTCAATTTCAGTATTGTAATAGGTTAAGTCATCTCGGCGGTAGCATTGTTAATGATAAGAGTTAAAGAAAAGAGGGTATAGCAAAGGTAACAATACTGTCCTGACGAGTATTTCTTTTGTCTGGAACAAAACGTAAACGTGTGCTTAGTCTATGGGGATGGGTTAATGTGTAGGAACAATGTCCTGACCAGGATGGTGGGGAGAGTACTACTGTAGGCTCAAGTCTACCCATTGTCAGTTTTCTTTGTACATGTACTGTTTTATATACGTTCGAGGACAAGAGGAGAAAGAAAATACAAAGGAATCTTTCTTGTCCTCGGGAGTCAGTCTGTTGAAATCGGTCCTCGGACGTAAAAAAAAAGCTTAGTCTATGGGGTATTGAAGGAAAAATAGGAAACACAAAGCATTGTGCTCAGTAGTTTAGGAAAACACGACACGATGTTCTCTCTATAGTATTACAACATATAGGGCTAAGCGACAATGATAACCATTCTGAATATGGTATGGTAATAACGTCATGTTGACTGACACGAAAAGCTGCGCTTGTCTTGCTCGTGATCTAAGAGAGAAACCACTTTAATAGTTTGAAGGAACACAACATTGACACTTTCGGAGTAACACGAAGCTCTTGTCCCAACTGAACTTCATGCGAAGGACCTAGTTAGGCTATATCTTCGCAATTTCCTTACGTCTTATGGAAGACTAGCGGTATACAAACATGACAATTCCCGTGTTTACGTTTCCAATTTACTTCCGCCCGTGGCATTGCTTGGGAGACGGGCTGCCGAGCCACCAACAAGACGCAGACCCGTCTGTAACTCACTCAGTCAACATCTTCCCCTCCCGTAAGGATGTACGGTAATTTAAACTGCAAACAAAATCATACACAAAAGTGGCTCAACGTCAGATCAGATTCCACTGAAGGGGAAGCTCACAAATAGTGTCATGCTGCCTGCACTTTGAATGACCTATATTATGTTTTATTCTACCGTACTCCTACAATAGATCACACATACACCATTCATTTTCTGCTACGAAACAATGCTATTAGACAAAGTAACACAGCACTGCGCGTCGACCTACTCGAGTCTTGCGGCCTAAAAGTGTTAAGTTTGGCAATTTGATTTTTTGCCTGATTTTTATTAAAGTGTCATAGTCGTGATATAACCTTTGGGATTAAGATAATAATATACTTTCTTAATGTGAAAGAGTGAAAAACTCACTCTCCAAAAGAGTGAATCTCTTATATAAACCGCTCGAAAAGAGTGAAAACCACTCTAACAGAGTGACATTTCCACTCTTTCGAGGAGCCATATAAGGGACAAGTGGTCCCTTATATGGCTACTCGAAAGAGTGGAAATTTCACTCTTTTGGAGTGGTTTTCACTCTTTTCGAGTGGTTTTTATAAGAGATTCACTCTTTTGGAGTGGTTTGAGAAGTGATTCACTCTTTTGGAGAGTGAGTTTTTTACTCTTGTACATTAAGAGAGCAGGTCTGATGTTTCTGTTCTGGTAGAATCTTTCCGAAAGGCTTAACATCTAATGGTATCTTGATAAAATATTGAAGATTTCTTTTTCCCATGTATTAAACATTCAAACATAATTTTCCGAATAGCGGTTTCACAGCGGATCACTTCCAAGCTAAGAATAATCCCACTGCCTGAATGTATCCGTGAGATTCTATCCTACAAACTGGACGACTTTAATGCCCAGGGCGAAAGAAAATTGCCCCCTTGCATAGCCTGTTTTAAAGTAGTTTGTTATTAAAGAATACTTGCAGATAGATTGACCGCTGACTTACTATTTCAAATTCTATTGCGCAAGTATTATTGCGACATACCCAAGCCTTAATATATAATTAGTTTTTATCAGCAATAGGTGGCGCTCGTCGGTGCGATCCGAGTTGAAATTTGCCAGAGAATTATGGGTAATGTGTAACACAATAGGCCTATTTAGTCGTACAGCGTGTGTAGCCATCGTCAAAAATATAATTTAACAAAACCTCCCTGTGAGGGCAAGAATCGGATTTACATAATCTGCAATATGAAAGAGATCCAGATATTCCCAGTTGCATTATGGTCCCCCAAATGAAATTGCCGCTCTTTTTTCTGACTGGTCAATAATTCACGTGTGCGAACGTCGTATCAACCTCGAAAAAGTCAAAGACGCCACGTACACTAATAGGCTTTTCAAGTGCCTAATCTGGTAAGAATATGCCGTGAACACTAAAACACTTGTGCACGGTTTTAATCTTGGAGGGAAGTTGATGATACAAATTATGAGCAACCTAAACGGTAATGAAGTTGCTCATTTGCGTAAAATCCACTGTCATTGCCCGTGCATTATATACCGGTATGCTTTTGACAAAATGCTAGCACGCATGGGAGTGCAGGCGTAGACAGATACTCCTGTGTATTAATATACTCCTGGTATAAGTTGTTTTCAACTAAGTTGTATAATAGTAATGTTATACCAGTAATAAACAAATACGAATTATAACATCACCTCGTGACGTGCATCATTATTATTTTGCATTTGTTTATAAACAAAGAAAAACAAATCTCCATTGTATAATACATGTATTACTTTTTACAAATCAAATAACACACAAGTCTTGACATGAATAGCCTCTAAACTCAATGCTGTCACCGCAAAACCCCCGGGCAGCTGAATTGATATCTGAGTGATATACTGGAGGCCGTAATCTGCCCTTAAGCCAAGCTGTGCACACACGGCGAGCTACTGGCAGAAGCCTTGTTCAAATATTATGAATCATGTCAAATTAGGCCTACCTACATGTACAAGGAGCGAAATGGCGTATGGCAGCGTCAATCAGGCAATTTTTCCGCTTGCTCAACCACCACCCAACTCCCTGAAACTCCAGTCATCAGTGTCAATGACGTCATTCCAACATAAACAACGCCTACTTAACATGGACTGGATCCATGCTGCAGTTCCTGCTGTTACTGATGCTGTTGTTGTTGTTGTTGTTGTTGTTGTTGTTGTTGTTGTTGTTGCTGATGCTGCTGCTGATGCTGATGCTGGTGTTGATGCTTTTGCTGCCGCTGTTGCTGATGCCGCTCATGCTGTTGCTGCTCCTGGGTTGCCTATAGTTCAAGCCTCATAAAAAAGCACGACGGTCTTTTTCAATCGTTCCGGTTTGCTACGGAGTCATGCGCATGCCCAGAACAACGTGTCTGCTGCCACCCAGTGCTCTAAATATTTCTCATTCTGCAGCAATGATCAGTGCTATATCGCTTTGAACCCCATGAGTACGGTATTTTACGGGAGACGTCGGGGTGCCGCGGCGGCTCTGGCAGCCAAGCGAAACGGCCACAATGTGTTTGTGCAGTCAAGCGTAACATATACACAATAATCCAACAATGGATTGAAACTGCACAAACAGCGGCCAATGGCGTCATCCGGCCTGGTGGCACTGTTTGGTTTTTTTGCGCCATATGGCGTCATCCGTACGCAAGGGGTTTTAACAGTTAAGATGCAGTCATGGTAATGTGTGACTTTCACAACCTAATATATTCAGAGAGCACACAACACGGGAGGCTAAAGTTGACATGACAAAAAAAAATGAAATACAAGCAAGCGACAATCAACACATCACAAGGATGCAATGCTTACACAGTATGAGTCTGTCAGCATCTAACCAGACCCGTTATTGAGCCAAAACATGCCCAAATCAATAGACAATTCGGATGTGGAATTCATTGTCTAACAACATGGGACGGTGACATATTTACTCAGGTGGCCGTTCCCTTTCTCCGTCAACTCCGGAAGGGGTTCCTTAATGTCAGTGAGGTTTTGCTTTGGCCTTGCTTCGCGAACATCACCTGCATATTGCGGAGGGTGGCAAACCTGCATCCACGTTTTGAATTATTTAAAATCTCACACCTGGAACATCGATACCTGTGTATAGCATTATTAAATTACGGCCCAGTGGGTACCGAATCAACGGATAAGAACTGGAATATCATGCCCCCCCCCCCCTCCCCCCAACAAAAATAGGAATTTTATGACGTGAATACATGTAGGACGGCACATTTCCACATTGCCATAAATCTTCTGGTATTTTGTAGCATGCTAGGGAGTAATTGTAAAATTGTTAATTTTCATATTCATACTGAAGCTAAAAGCATGATATCGTAAGAGTGGGGGTGTAGGGCCTACACAATATCTGAGATTGTTTACCATGTTTTGCTTATAAATGCAATATTAAAAATCACCTTCTGAATCTATTTATAACCATTTTCTTTAAACAGTGTTGATTGGTTAATTTGGAGAAATGATTTGTTTACAGTAATTACGCTTTTTAGACAAAGAGTTCCTTTAATACCAAAACAGCGCCCCCATATGACTAAACTAAAAAACATATCAAAAGAATTTAGAAACATCACCTGCTTTTGACTTCAAATGAAAACAAACATTTAGATTATTCTGTAAGACATGGTTACATGTGTAAAAACAAGTTGAAAATAAAATAGATTTGCCAACATAGAGCAAGATAGCTCAGTTGGTAGAGCACCGGTTCGGTATTCCGCAGGTCGCAGGTTCAAATCCCGCTCCTGTCAGTTTTCTTTGTGTACTTTGAAAATTCATTCAAATTACCTAGTCAGTTTTCCTTTGTGGATTGTTTGACGAATAATATGCAATATTTATTTCAAGACTTCTTTAACAGCAACAAGTTGCAGAGCCTTACATAACATGTCTGGTTTAAATATGATTAGATGCAATACAGAAAGGTACAAAAAATCAACCATTCCACAACTTGCTAAGATTCTTAAATAATGGTCTGTCTTCCCAACTCTCTTTCCTTGTTGTGTCCTATTTTAATGTTTAAGTTTGAGTCATTATTTATTTAATTTAGCTTGTTTTTCCTCCTTCTTTATTACTGAATGAACAAGGGTTAATTATGTAGGTTTTTTTTATTATACTGTCGTTTTATATTATTTATTGTATTCGTATCAAGTTTTTTTAATTCCTGTAATTTAATTTTTTATGTGTAATAATATTATGTATAATGACCCTTTCAGCTTTTGCTGCTGGTCATTTTGTTTATGCCAATAATAAAAAATAAAAAAATAAAAAAATTAATAAGTTGCTACAAACTGTCAGAAGCAGCGACCGGATGGTGCTGCAGAAACGCCAGTAAGAGCAGCAACATCAACAACGGCAGTAGTGCCATCCAGCTTGATCCAAAGTTTTCCGTCTTGACCGGGTAGAGACGTTCAACTCAAGAAGCAGAGCAGAGGCACTATACGTTTGGATCTCAGCAATTGCAGAATTTGCCTCTTTGCCAAAGACAGGAAAAGTTCAATATCACAGTCAAGCCCCATCAGTGCCAAATGGAGACATGTTCTCATCCGAAATAGATCAGGTAGGTATGTAGGTAGATTTCGCCCGTCAGCGAGCGTTTAATTAACGGAGAGCAGAAGCCAAATCAACCATGGGCTTGAAACTAGACACCAACCCAGCCTTATTAAGGCTCCGGTGAGTAGGTACTTGGTCCCGTCGATGTCTCGCGATCTTGTTGCGGTTGTCAAGGAGGATCTGAAGCAGGTCGTCTAACATGAAGGTGCAAAGTCTTTACAGAATCAAGCAAGGTTGGCTGATTTAATCCACGTTGATATACATCACAGATTTTGTTTATATTTATGTTTTTAAATCACTGGTTTAAATCACTTTCTATTTAAGTCCTATTTTACCAAAATAAATCAGGGTTGGCGGATTTAAATCAAATTGATTTAAATCAGCAAACCCTGGAATCAAGGAAGGGGGAGAATGTCGACGGAGGCTATGTATTCCTAGCAACGATCGCAGTAGCCATGGTGATCAATACTTCACAGGGCATCTTTGGGAGTTTTTAATGCGTAGTTGTCACAAGTATACTGTATAATTTACCTATTATACCCTGACAAATACATGTTTTTGTATCGCTATACACGTGAGGACTTTCCATTGTTTCCCTTTGATATAACCCATCCCCATAGACTAAGCACTAGTTTGCCTGTCCTCACATTTTCCCGAACAAAGAAAAAAAAAATGTGAGGACAGTATTGTTCCCTTTGTTATACCCTCTTTTCTGTCCTCATGTGTATGCGATACCATGACAGCCACGCCATACATAATGTGTACAACATGTAACAATATTTGCTGTAGACAATTATCCGAACTTGTTTGTACTGGTCTGACACGGGCGGCCATTGCTTGGGGGCCTCCACATACTATCCTTTTGTGCAATCCCAACATCGTGTGACTGAACACAATCAATGCTTGCAATCACACAAAGCATACGTTTTACTTCTCAAGTGCGGATGGCCCCCTATCATGGCCGCATTCATCCTGCCCATAAAAGCTTGGTCGGATCCGTCTTAATGCGCACTTTGCGTTACGAAACACTACATGGCGTGACTGGCCCAACAACAACAACAACAACAAAACACTACATCAATATATGAACCATAACCCTCCCAAATCCACCAGAATCTATCACCTAGCTTTCCTCTCCTTGATTTTGATGGATTTTGGAGTGCAGACCTTAGCCACTATACCGGGCCTTGAAGTCCCACGATTCCACGTAGGCGTTACAAGAAATGCACCATTGGGCTGTTGGACATTGTTGGATTTGGGTGGATTCAGAAGATGTCCTACATTTAGCAAAAGTGCTGAGGGGCAGGGTTTAAAGGGACGAGGAACAGAATGGGGGAGTGATCAGAAAACCAGTGAGGAAAAGATAAAACTAAAAGTAACGAAGGGTAGCGAATGAACCAGAAAAACAAGGTTGCAAAGTTGTATTAACAACGTTAACAAACACAGTACATATAGCACCAGAACAGAGTGGGGTGGCAGAATCTTAGTGTTGGTTTTAACGAAGCCGTGGCAGTTATAATCACTAATCTCCATGTAAAAAAAACTCTGACTATCTCATTGGCCATTGTCCACAATACAAACAACTGAAGCCAGCAGCGGCCATATCACCACTCCCACTATAATATGGATGTGTATAAATAGCAATACAGTGATTAACGTACAATATGGAGACCGAGGAGGAAAGTAGATCCTTCAGGACAAGGTTGGCAAACGTAATGTTTTGGGAGTGGTAAGATGGCGGACAGCGACTTCAACTCGCACAGTCAATGTGCTGTTGTTTTCATGACGCTCAAAAAGCCATACTTTTGAGTTACCGAGGGCGGTTTAATGACGCCATTTTGGAATTCCAACAGTGAATTCCTGGTTTCTGAAGCATACGCATCGTTTCAAAAATTAGATTTTGACAATCTGTAATTTTTTAATCGAAGTATGATACGCACATTTACTTCAATAAAAGTGACCTCAACAGTATGTACTCACAAAATAGCGCATTTATTTACAGCACCCTAACTTGGTCAAAATATTGCATATTAATTTTGTTATGTACTATAAGACCCTTTACTGGAATTGCTTTCACTACATATCAAGACCGAACAAGCATCTGTGTGGGCAGATTGTCGCCTGCGGGCCGTAATGTTTGATCGAGTGGAAACATCCGACAGGTATAGACAGGCAGACATCTTGACAGGAAGAACGAACAGGTGGGAAGGCACGGCTGAACAGGAAACCTGGAAAGCGAAAAGGCTAAATCCGACTAGCGGAGCATTTTCGCCTGAAATGCACACCGCATCAATCGTCCAAATTGTCCTCATTGCCCGGTGTGAGATATCCATCACTGTCCGCCGTCTCACGCCGAGCGACACCGACAAAGAATCGACAACTGTTCGCGCTCCATCCCGGTAGCCACGGTAACGGCACAACAACAATAAGTCCGTTGCTATGAGGACGTCTTTGCGAGCACCAGGTGCGCACTTATGACCGCTGAGCTGCTGAGTTTAGCAAAACCCGTCTGATTGATTGCTGCATGTTTGCCCCTGCGATATCAGTTTAGTCGACCAGCTATACTATTCAACTAGAGAGAGGTTTTGCAGATTAACTAGGCCTAACTCTAACAAAACAGAGATGTGGTTCGTGGAAGAATCAGGGGTATTGCTATTAGTCATTTTGCGTATCTGGGTTTGGGGTCGAAGAGTGGTAAAATTGCAAATTGCAAAACTGACCCCATTGGTTCACTTCCGAAATCATTTCTTTATATAAAGCGCGAGCGGGGGATGAGTATACTGGTTGCAAAACGGTGGCATTTCAATTCTTCAAAAGAAAAACGGCAAAATTGCCATCAGGGATCGCGAGGGCGAGGTAAACTGCCCTCCCCCTCTCCCCGCTGGATACGCTACCGGTATTAACTCGTCTTTAATTCAGCTACCATCGACAAAAAACCTGTTGTTGTGCATATAATTTTCGAAAGCAATTAACGAAAGAGGGTATATTAGCGATGATGATGGTTGTTTTAATCATTATTAATTTTAAGCCACTTAACCCTATCATGGCCGGAGTGTTGGCTCTCTCCCACTCCATAATTTCTAAGTGCTTCGGTCAATTTGCCTAAAATTTGTCAGAGATATGTGTTGGCCGGTAATGTCTAGCATTGTATTATTGATTACATCATCATCGTCATCATTGGTCGACCGAAGCCGGAGCATTGGCGAGCAACCTCTACAAAGACTTGTCATATATTAGGACTGTTGCAGGTCTTCCATTTCCACATCAAGTTTTTCACATTATGAGTTTTGTGTATGTTTGTCTTGGTTTTCCCTTATTTTTGTTCCGTGTGTATAGGTGTCCACAGTATTAATCTGTACACTGGTTCTCCTGTGTGCCGGTATATAGTAATGTCCAGCTAGTTGGAGGCGGCTCTTGCGGATCATATTTGAGAGCCTGTCTATGTCCCCGTACAGTTCTTTGTTGGTCAATTTGTCACCCCAGTGGGCATTAAGACATTTCCTCAGCATTCTTGTATAGTTCCCGTCGAGCTTCTTCTCAAGTTCTTTTGTGAGGGACCATGGCTGCTCCATAGAGTAGTACGCTTTCAACGGTGGCCATAAATAATGTTAATCTGAGGGGCCTTCCTATTTTGGACTTCCATACTAGGTTCATCTTGTTGCATGCTTGCCATGCTAGGGCAATGCGCTGGTTGACTTCTTTTCTTGTGCTGCATATCCATGAACCTTGAAGTCTTCCACTTCCTCAAGTACTGTGTCATTAGCAGTCTTTAGTAATGTTCTTGCTTGTGGGGTGTTGATGGAGAGAACCTTGGTTTTATTCACATTTATATATAGCCAGTCCCACAGATCGCAAACTGCAATTATCGAGATGTCTGCCCCTTGCATAATTAATGTAATTTGGAAAATAATGATGTTTTGCTTACAGAAGCATGTCAAAATGGTTAAGTAGAGTGTTTTAAAGCAAAATAGTGAAAAAAATCGAAATCGACAGAAATTGTCATTTTTGACATGTGTGTCTCTTCGTGAAAACGGTGACGAGATGATGCATTATACTCCACATTCTCTAGTAATCTCTGTGCATATTTTGCATCTTTGCTGATCAAGACGATGTCGTCTTGAAATGCAAGGTCTGTAATTTCCTCCCTTGGGTAGCGTCTACTTCTCCGCTCTCTGATGGTAAACCCAAGATCCCCTTCTGCAGCTGTAGATCTTTTCATGACATTGTCCAGTATAATAATGAATATATAATGGAGCTAATGTATCCTCAAGGCCCTGCAGAACGCCAGCCTTGATGTCAAAGAACTTGGTCTCTCCATCAGGTGAGATAACGGTTGCTGTTGTGTTATCATGAAGGACTTCAATGGCACGTATGATCTTATCTGGTATCCCATATGCTCGCAGGATTTTGAACATTTTGTCCGCGATGAACAGAGTCAAATGCTCTTTTTAAGTCAACAATGTGAGTACGATAGGCAAGTTGTTAAGTTCGACCTCTTCAACAATCCTGCGTATAGGGCCAATATGTGGCCAGTTGTAGAGCGACCTATGCGGAAACCATTTTGATTTCCTCTCAAGAGTGGTTCTATGACAGGTTTGCACCAGTGTTCAATAAGAGGCGGTTGTAGACCTTAGCTGCAGTAGGTATCAAGCTAATACCACGGTAATTTGATGATAGACAGATTCTTTTTATTTTTCTTTTATTGGAACTATCCCGCTTTTTTAGAAAGCTTTAGGTTTGGCTAAGTTGCTGAAAATGGTTGCAGAGCTGTTGGTTACAATTTTGATTACAACGGTGAGCATAAGAGAGTGTTTTACCCATTTTGGTCAAAACAGCAATTTGGGTATAATTTCTACAATTTCTATTAAATTACCCAATTTGGTACGTTATTATTTGCACGATTATCTATCATTATAATCCATTTTGTGACATCGAAGGTCATCGCTGGGGGCGTTCTAACTCATTTTGGGTCATTTGGGGGAAAAATAGCGCTTTTTGAATATTTCACCCTAAATATTTCCCGACATATTGTAATAATTAGCTAGTAATGAATTTTCAGTCCAAAAAAACTCATGGTTGTCATTCTTTTTCAATCGGTTGACATGGTAACTATGGAAATCCAAGAAATTTGTTTCTGTTACCACTCTGACCCCTGACAAAAGTTAGGAAATTGTCGATCGACCAAAGCGTTCTGGGGATATTATAGAAAGTTCTCATGGGCTAAAGCGCCTTAAAGCTGTAGAATTCCATTGCTCAAATCCTTGTCAAAAATGATAAACAATGTAGCAGGGGTGAGATTGGCCAAAAATGAAAAATCCACGAAATCCATGAAAAATCCAAGAAAAATCCACGAGGACCTCAGATCAACATATAGTTTGTAGTTGCCTAATTGGTGGGAGGCGAGCGCTTTACGCACAAGCCACCCATATCCACCACTGTCCGCCGTCTCACGCCGAGCGACACCGACAAAGAATCAACAACGGTTCGCGCTCCATCCCAGTAGCCACGGTAACGACACAACAGCAATAAGTCCGTTGCTTTGCGGACGTCTCTGCAAGCACCAGGTCCGCACTCATGACCGCTGAGGGATATCAGCTGAGCTGACGAGTTTAACAAAACCCGTCTGATTGATTGCGAAAAATCCACGAGGACTACACAGTTTGTATTTGCCTGAAGACACCACCCTTAAAATATCAATTTGTATTGGTCTATATCCACTTTTACAGGTAAAAACACCTTTAGGACAACATCTCAGGAATTCCAGACTGCAAAAGAGATTCTTTAAAAATTCTGAAATCCCGACAAAAAATCATAAAATCAGGAAAAACCTGACAAATCTCACCCCTGCAATGCATTCCATAGGACACTTTTGGCGCTCTTTGTCATGGTGTATATAATTTATATCCCCCTAACGACCATAATTTAATTTCCATTGCAATAAGCAGTCTCACCAATTTTGTTTCCGAACAAATTTATATAGATAGAGTAGGCCTATATACCGGTAACAAGTTTGGTAACTCGGGCCCATTGATTTACGTGGTAGTGACTGGCGTTAAACGCTACAATACTGAGTGAACGTTAGTTCCAACGTTGATGCTGAGTATAGGTCCCAAACAGCCACAAGCTGTCCATGCTTTTCACTCTGAAAAAGAATTATTTTGATTTTAATTTTTTTAACCCCTTGAGTACAGTATTTTACTGGAGACGTCGGGGTGTCGCGGCGGTTCTGGCAGACAAGCGAACCGCTACAATGTGTTTATGCAGTCAAGTGTAACATACACAATAATCCAACAATGGATTGAAACTGCACAAATGGCGGCAAATGGCGTCATCCGGCCTGGTGGCACTTTCTTTTGGACGCCATTATGGCGTCATCCGTACGCAAGGGGTTTTAAGTTATTCATTGTTGAATGAGAAAAACCCACCCACGTTTCATTATGGAATAATTAGAAAGGTCGAATTATTTGCGGACCGACAATAATTGAGCTGTATCTTTGTGTGCATTAAATACGTGTGAGCAACCAAGAATAGAAGCTTTTTTGAGAGTTGCAGACGCCAAAATAGAAAAGGGTGCTTTTTTGTGTAGGGATGTTACAAGAAAATATCGAGAGAAAACAAATATTTTTTTAAGCACAGATACAATTTAACCGTAGATGACAGCATTTGACGGAAATATTTGTCAATAGGATTGGTACCTTAACGAGTTAATAGCAATTCATGAGTCCAATATTCGCAAATTATCTTAAGGCAATGAAATTATCTTCTTCATAAGCGATTATATACCATCCCACGAGTATTAAGCATGGCGTGGACAAACGCCGCTTAGTGTATCATACGGAAGCACATTGTTATAGACCCGTGCTTCTTGTAGCATTATGCTTTCACGTGGAAAAAGATATTCAGTTCTTTCCATGAATAAATATCGATTAGAAAGATCTGTCGATGCCCTTTCCTTTTTATATTTGGCTGATTTAACACTTTCGTTTGAGTCTTCATTATTTCTGCCCGAGGTAAAATATGATTGCATTCCGTCTGGATCATCAGACAGAAGACCCATTAACAGTTTCAGCTAGCTATTAATTTTAATCCAAGCACTGCTAGCTTTATTATTGCCAATTTGTCTTTGCTCTTTGAGTGGCGATAGCATTGAAAAACGATGCAAGGAAGTTATGGCGGCAAACAGCTCAAAGTAGCCTTGACGACCTTGATTATTTATACAAGAGTTCGCTTTAAATGTTTGATATAGCATTGCGGTGTTTTTGTTTGTGTGATTCAAAGATGATGTTGATTGCTGAGAGAAGTCTGCGTCATTTTGTAGTTTTATGTAGATTGCGTATTTGTAGAATAAAACAGCCAAATATTTCTGCCATGAAATAACAAAAAAGTGACTTTTGAGAGCTATTTTTATCAAGTCCCCTCTGGCCTGCTGGTACCATTAGTCTAAAAGTCGTCGCTGCGGGCAGCAAACAAAATCCGAAATCATAGGACGTACTCCCCTTTTGTGTCTAGTGCTATAGACACAAAAAGCTAATGTTCCTGGCGCTCATCAGGCACCAACATTTATATGGATCCCCCTGAAGTGGGGGGCCTAAACTTTCCTTTATAAGCCGAAGTCGACAACAATGCCAGGGTTTCAAAAAGGCCCTGTGTATTATAACAGATAGAAGAAGTGAAACTTCGGTCTTTTATGTTTGGTTCGGGTCTAGAATTTTTTACCGCTGATCGATGACAACGTCAAAACCGAATTGCATTACGCAAAACCTTTTATGATTATTTAAAAGTGGGTCTGTATCCATCTGCTTTTCAATTAGGGCATACATGTACATTTAGCCGGCCTTCCACTGAGAGCTTAATAAGAAATCGCCCGAAACCAATGATGACACCAGGTATCGGAGTCCGGTTCCCGGATAGTATTTTTGGCGCTACAAAGCCACAAGGTGGGAGTCCGTGACGTGACACGATGACTAATTTGTGCACGATAAGTGGCCTATGTACTCGTACTATACGTACATGTGTACGCGAAGTAACGTGAACATACATTTTGCACCGTAAAGGGCCAGTCGCGATAACGACGACGATAACGAAAACGTTGAAAATGAACGCCATTGATTGGTGGAATTGTCGCGCGTGTAATACGCGCGCGCCCCATCCACTAAAAGAGAACGTCTATTTGCATCGTTTTCGCTTTATAAGTCATTGCAAATATTTTTCGCAAAGTTTTCAATCCATTATAGGGAATAAAAATCTTATAAGCCTTCGCTCGAGTCGAGTCTTAGAGTCGAGTCATTTGCTCGCAGTGACTCGAGTCGAGTCGAGTCATTTATCCGTCGGGACCCGAGTCGAGTCGCCAAAAATTGTAACTCGAGTCGGACTCGAGTCGAGTCACTGACTGAAGTCATTACAACTCTGATGCTATACCTCCTACCTTTAACATCATAAAATGAAAGAAACTATTATAGTACATTTCGACATGAGCAATCGAAATAAGCACATGAATGTAGGCCTACACAAAATCACTGTTACAATAGAACGGCTTTTCAATATATTCTTATGACTCGATTGACGGATTGAGCTGAAACGTTCGCAGGTTTGTTATTTCATGTATATGTTTAATACCACACAGTATATGGCACTGCCTACACTGATTAAGCTGACAACAGAGCTGTCGTCAGCTCTGTCAATATCACACCTTTAAGAAAAATCCTAGACAGTACAGTTCTATATTATAGAACTGTACTGTCTACAGAAAAGCCAGGGTCTATGTCCTGCCTAACAAAATACCGATACAGGGCCTCCTTGAAACACTGACGCCACGAAGAAACGATAATTAAATAATCTAATTTTGATTTACTTACCCGGACCACATTTGCAACCTTTGAATTGCTTTGTTCAACACGAATTCGGTTTGTATACCCATTACCGTAATTCCTTTGAGCAAATAAATATCAAGAAAATGAATAAAACTGCTGCAAACCGCTAACTGACCGGATTGACCTGGCATATACAAATCAACGAAATCAGCTGGCCTAACGTTTCGAGCTTAAAGGTAGTTTATACATCGTTTGCTTTTGCTGAAATTTACGAAATATATGGACTTGGGGTTAGTATTTTATAGCGCACTAGCAAATACTGTAACAGTGACCTGTTTAAAGCTTTGTGTGCATAGATGCTGGGAGAAAAAACAGAGAGAAAAACATTGCTCTAGTAGTCTGGTTCCCTGACCATAGTTTAGACAAAACGGAGCAATTTATAGAGTCAGCGAATTATCAGGTCGGGGAACTAGACAATTTCCAACGACAATCGTTGAAAAACGATATAAATTTTCTGGAAAAAGGACAGCACACCAGATGCCATGATTTCACAGGATGCTTGAGTGTATTTCGTAATGATTCTGTAGTTTTGTTTTTTGATGTTTGCAAATGGTGTATACTACCTTTAAGAAAGTTCTTTCTCAAAGGCAATTTTTTTTGTCACGATTATATGTTACATGTAATTGTATTTTTGACTTTTTGAACGTATTTGTAATTGTAAATCGAGTTTCCTTTCATTTGAAAAGTCCATTTTCTTGTTGAGATTTCTCCTTTGTCGCAAAAGACAGACTGCGCTGTGGAAATTTCTCAGGCGACTGACGTGCAACGATCGAACCTTGAAGGATACTTCGATCGAAAACTCTACAAGATTCCGTAGTCCTTCGCATAATGTATGGTAAGACATGCAAGAGGACTTCGGTACGGCCGGTCTAGCAGGAAACAAGTTAAATCTCAGATGGTTTGGGTCAGCACTTAGAAAATAGTGGCAAATGGTTTCCAGGAAGATACAGGAAAAGAGGGTATATATGGGGTTTCTGCATGTAAAAAAATGTAACCTAACCCTAACTTTTCCTATTGCTTATCCTTTAAGGCGACCGGTAATCGGTCGCCCTAAGGTGGTCGGTCGCCCCATACCCAAAGAAAAACGGTGACCGGTCTCCCTATGCTCGAAAACGTCAGTATATATGCCTATATTGCAGCTGCAAATAGAGGTAAAGAACCGGGAATACGGCAAGGAACCACGAACTTAACGATAATTCCCTGATTACCACTAGACTCCACCGCTCATTATACAAACTCATTAGTACGGTATCATATACTTAATCATGTTTAATACGATACCGTACTAATGAGTTATAATGAAGATGTTGATTGCTGAGAGATATGCCTATATGTATCTGCGTCATTTTGTACCAGGTAGTTTATGTAGATGAAGGTAGGCCTATATTATTACAATCAAACAGCCAATTATTTCTGCCATGAAATCATTATTAAAAAGTTACTTTTGAGAGCTGTTTTTATCAAATATATAGCCCGTCTAGCCCGCTGGTGTCATATGTCTAGACGTCGTCGCTGGGGGCAGCAAACAAATCTGACGTCATAAGACGGAGTCCCCTTTTTGTGCCTAGAGCTAAACACAAACATTAATAGAGTCTGGTCTATTCCTCAGGACAACAGTTTTATAGAGTTGGAAACAATATAGACACAAAGAATGCAGGCTTATGAAATGCACAAGAGAACTGTGGGCGTCAATCCTAGGGGACAGGGGGCCGTCCCCCCCCCCCCCCCCCCCACGTTTTGAAGGGTGGGGGACACAGTATCAAATGTCCCCCATGTTTTTTAACTCGTGTATCTCATATAGGGCCCTTTATGTACTGGATCGGAAAGTGTGCAGACTGATCGGAGCATAGCGCTATAAAGCGATATACGGGGCTAGCATTGTGGACAGCGCGTAGCCGGCTGGCAATGATGCAAGCGCGCCATCGAGCTGTGAAGACGTAACGTTTTGGCTGGTCTCGCATGCATGGAACAGGTTGATTTTCAACTCGTTTTCATCAGTCTCTCTCGAGTACCATGGTCATTGGATCAAATTTGAATCTTCTTTAAACAAATAAAATTTCCAGCAAAGATTTTTTTTATTGAAAGTACGCCTATAGTGCTCTTATATTAACAATGCAAATATGAAATTTTGCAAAAACAAGCATTTAGATTTATTTATTTATTTATTACATTTCTTTACCCAGGGTGTGCCCAAACAGTTTAAAACTGGTTTCCATTGGGGCCCTGCATACCGTACATTTTAATGTAAAAATAATATTTACACAGATACAAGAATATTTACACAAATAAATCTACATGCGGTTAAAGTTAAATCTATATACGGTTACATCATACTCATACTGATTTAGACATGGTTAGATGTGTGAAAACAAATTACATTGGATTTTCATTGCATGGTTCCTTCAATTGTTCTATAAATCTCCGGCCAGGTTGTTTCAGAAGTTTTTTAGGAGATGTTTCAACTCGGCCATGTACCTATTTCAACACAATCTGTTTCTTCATTATTTTGGTTTTCCTGAGCAGCAGTGCAACTGTTCTCGCTAAGGTCCCAGCATCTATACAAGTGAAAGAAGACTACGAAGACAATTTCAATTTGGAAGCGGGAGGAAAACCCCACAGAACAATAGTCCTTTGGAAAACTCGGGCAATCGGGTATAGGGACTGAAATCCCAATCCACGTGGTGCACCCTGACAGGAATTGAACCGCAGTCACCAGAGGTGGAAGGCGAGGAAAGAACCACTATGGCCATCCGATTGCAATGACAATTTCTGTTAGTGTCACATAATGTTGATTATTCGATTGAGTACCGCGGCGAATTAAAATATATCTACTTTTGCATTGATATGCAAATAATGCACAGTTCAGTGTTTCAGGACGGGTAATTTGAATAAGAAGTGGCACATGATGCGCGTGGATTATAAGCTAGAGTCACCTCACGCTTGCGAGCAGCAACGAACGTATACTAGATTTTCAATACCGCGTTTTCAAATTTTGATAACATTCTTAAGTCAAGTTCTCCAAAGTGTTATTCGGTTAAATATACGGATAGTAAAAGCGACCATTGCTACCCTAGCCTGAACAGGTTGACTTGCATAGTTTAGTGTACGTTTCAACTTTTCCACATATGGTTTTTGTGTTTTTTTGTATGTGGCAGTCAACACAGCAATGATATTTAATGTGATACAACGTTGTGTGAATACGCGGTATTCAGAAACAGACATAACGACTATAAAGATGAGCAATAAATATATAATAAATAATTGTGTACAATAAATAATGAATTGCTGAGTATTTATGATTGATTTGTAAAACTAACCCTTGCTTATTTGATGTGTTCAAGGTTCAGATTAATAAAGAATGATGGGCCAGCACGCTCGATTGCTGATGCATGCAGTAATACCAAATTCATGTTGGTTGGATTGTTTCTGTAGAATGGAGTGAAAATGACAATTTAACTTATTCGCTTCCCGGAGTCACGCGACCATGGGCATGCAATTTACACAGTCACTTTAATTCAATTATAGCAATTTATAGAATTAAAATTCAATTTCCTAATCGAATCTCGGAGTGCGATCCCATCCGCAGAAAACGTCATTGTCTAAAGAACGTATACAATCCAATTTTGGAATACATCTGTATTCTGCAATGCCTTTTCAATATTATATTGAATGTTCAATAAGATAAGCACGATGTATTTTTAATACTGTGAGGGTACACAGCATGGTATATTACTGTGCTCTATGAAAATATGACTGGGTTGTAACAATGTACGAATTTGTAAATTGGAACAGAGATGTTTTCTCTTTTGTCCTGCCCCGACGTAATATATGAAGCACTGTATACTCAGTGCTTTCCGAGAACCTGTGTGAATTTTTTTTTCACACATTGGTTCTCGAAAAGCACTGAGTATAGAGTACCGAAGTCTGACGTCAGTTGCCGCGGCAATGGTTCCAAACACATGCAGTTTAGAAATGTATTCTGGTTCCAAACATTTCATTGATTGACGTCATCACTTCGGTACTCTATACAGTGCTTCTTATACTACGTCGGGACAGGGCAAAAGAGAAAACATCTCTGTTCTAATTTACATCATCCCCCGACGCAAACATTCCATCTTCTGAATGTACGAACTTGTGAAGGAGTTCTTTGCCCTTACCGACGTAGTGTATGAAGCACTGTATATGCTCGGTGCTTTCCGAGAGCCTGTGCGGAAAAAATAGGCTTACTCGGATAGGACTCGAACCCACGACCTCCTGCTTACTAGTAATGGAAACGTTTCAACAACTCGTAGACGACCACCGAAATTGTCAAGGTCAAATGGCTGATGAGCAGCGGGTACCGCGCAACCAATTGGGTCGGGATGATGGCCACTTTTGGATAAGCATGGCTCGGCTTTGTGCACAAGTCAAAGGGAAAACTGCTAACTAAATTAGGAATTAAAATAATTTCACGCAATTTGCACATAAATAAAACAAAATAATTTTACAGATCAGTACATGCGGAGCCAGAGCTGTGATGTGTTAAAAAAATTATTTCCGCCGAGTCTGAGAAAAAAGTTTTGTTTGAAATTATTTTTTTACTGATACCCAATTAACATTTTGTACACAGTGAAAGTTTCTTTTTCATTACTGTACAAACATACTGTAATTTCGATTTGGCCTATTAAGTGTCGCAGTTTGGTCTTTCCTAATTTCACATGCTCCAACATACAGGCTCGTATAAACTGAGCTTCGTATCGCAATACACTGCAAAAAATGTGGTGTTAAATTGACACCATGTGGTGTTTACATTGGGCAAATGGTTCAATATAAACACCACATGGTGTTAATTTAACACCACAGTTTTTGCAGTGTAGTATGATTGGCATATTCAATAGAATATTCACTTGAGTGTGAGGAGAGATTAATAGAAGATAAATGAGGGTTAAGTAGGTCCACGGAGTGAAATTAACTCCGAATGAGCGAAGTTTAATTTGATTTGAATGGATTCTATGCAACAGCCCAGTCGGCTTCACAGCTTGCCTTAATACAAAAGAAAAACCAAGATACGTGTACTGACTTGCAATCCTAAAGTTAAAGGAACCGTGTAACAGATAACTTGTTTTCACTCAAAATTATCGAGTCGCACAACAATACAAGCATGATCTTAATGCTTGCTTTAATATGAGGTTAAAAGAAGGTGGAGGCTCATTTGTTTTACTTATTTTTTTTCTTCAATTTAGTCATGAAAGAGGGTGCTTTTTGTCTGGTAATAGACTCTACTCCTTGTCACAAGAACATTATCATTTAATAATAGTACAAAAATTATTCCCTCAAAATAACCTGGCTACAATGAATTCCAAGGGAGCTATTCCATGTAGAAATGTAGAAATAAAAACACACAACTATTTAAAAACAAAAATAGGGATGTTTAATATTTGTACAGCATTATTTCAACATTACTAAAGAAACAATTCAAAAATTTGTTTTATGTTAATGCGTTTTTGCATATTTGTGAGCCAAAGCATGATGTCATCAGAGGCACAACACTAGTGAAGGAATAGTTCAATATAGATACATGTGGTGTTAATTTAACATCAGTGTTGCAACTTTGATATACTTTGGCTCATAGATATGAAAAAGAGCATTAGCATCAAACAAATTTGTCTAATTACTCCCTATAATTTCTACTGAAAATGTTAGTAATGTGGAAATAACGGAGTTCTATATACTGATATACTTATGTCATAAATTCCTATTGCGTGGACTCTTTAAAGACCTAGTAGAACGCTTTGAAAAAATGTGGAATTATTGTCTCAATCTACAGATATGTCAATATAGAGAGCAATACACACAAAAATATGTTGTATTGTCCTTTTTAATTTGAAAAAAAAAATGCAAATTGGCTCACTTTTGAAAATCCTATCGTCTGAAAAAGCGTACGTCACGCATTTGCATGTCATGCGTTATGCATTTATTGCGCGTGACGTCATGGTGTGTAGTCCAATCGTTGCACTTGGTACAAGTATATACATGAGTACGCGGTATTTACACAGAATACATGTTGAATTGACTTCGTCTCTGTATCCCCACTCTGTATCCCTATCATGTAAGCCTACTAATTCCAAATCTGAGTTTAGTATGGATGACTACACGCGATGACGTCAAGGCTAACAGCGCGCTGCCGACGGCAGCAGGGGAGAACTTGGAGTAAGCGCGAAATTTGAATATTTAATTAGCAACTTTCTCTCGTCCGTTAATTAATAATGATGGATAGAAAATGACAATATTTAGCACGAATTTGGTTTCTTGTAATTCATAATCAAGATACTAATCTTTTTTTGAGAATTAAACTTTGGTTATAGTAGGTCTTTAAAGGAGCTGTTTTATTTAGAAAGAGCATTTATAAGGATTGTATTGGTCAGCTGTCAAAACATTTCACCAATTTCGTACATTGAAATATAACAGCAGTCAAAGATTCCTGAGGTTTTTCACAGAGTTATCAGTTTCACACAAACCCGTTTACAGAAGTGATGTCCCTGCCAGTGCCAGCGATGCGCTTACAAGGAAAATTATGCATGGATCCATATTGGGTAAAATGGGCCTGTTTGAATGTAAACAAAGGTCAATGCTGTAAATAGCCATGCATCGTTTTATATTGGCGCGGACTCAGGGGACCTTTTAGTCAAATCTGCGATTTAAGATTTGATTTGAAAACGTATGTAGCTCGTTTTTCGGCCAAATCCTTTCCATTTGAGTATTAAAGCCCGGTGGAAATTGAAGGAAATATTGCAATCAATTGTATTCGACAAGACGAAATGTCTTGGTATCACGAAATGGGAGGGCGGGGAAAAGACGAACCGGAGCCAGAGATGCTCAGTGGTTGTGAGGGTCAAGTACAAAACGTATGCATTGACGTGCAAAGAAAGACCTCCCATGCACGAGATAATCGGAACACTCCAGATATTTCACCATATACATTTTCGCCGAAGCTGAATTGTCAAGGAACATATACATGTACTTTCCAAACACACAAAGCGTCTCTGTAGGAAGAGCTGGTCATTGTGTCAGTACCTGCACACAGGCTACTGAATGAATTGCCCCAGATTATTAATTTTGTCAAAGGAAATGGATGCAGCTCTTTAAAATGACATAATAATACAAATGTTATTGATAGGGTGACTGCGTCTTTTGTTAAGTTTCAGAAGGAATTCTTGTTATACTTGGATAGATTTGACGCTCTTAAGCATGAGGTTCATTTGTGCATTTTTTCCATTCCCTTATGAAAAAGTATAGCTGCAAGAAGGGGACGCAATATTTTCAAGAAGGAGACGCAATATTTTCAAAACAGAAAAACATCAGGGTTGCGATTTTCTGATTTCGAATGCCTTTCCACTACTTTCCTAAATTACAAAGAAAATTCAGGGAAACGTCACATCACCAATCCCAGCAGAGTTTCAGCTTATTGTTGGAAACATCATTATGATTTTTGAACGACTTGTCTGACAGACCTACTTTTTGGTCGCAAAATCTAAGTTACCCTAGATCTTAAACACATTTTTGTAATACTTTCCTTTCAATTGTAATGTGTGAAGCCAAACAAGAACTGACAGCAGGCCTGCATGTCAGAAAATAGGTTAACATGTGCGACAGGAGGCAAATTGACAGACAGTGTGTTTGGGGCTCACAACCGATTTAGTGACTTTTACTTTGTGTTTTTGTACCTAACGGTTTGTCTCCAGACTCTGTTTTTGAACGTTGACTGACCTAATAGCAATTTCCCGATTATATTTGGACGCGCGCAGTGAGCCCGGCCTTCCAAAATGTGCTAAATATCAGAAAATCATTTCTGACAAATATGGAATCGGGTATGTGAACGGAAATACTAATGGTTGACCATAATTTGTCAACTTCAGGGAAACCTTGCGGTTAACAATTTAGGATGTATTGAGATTTGTTCAAGCGCGCCCCGTTTAGACGGCCCGATTTTGTGCCCAATTTCCGGACACCACCTCTTTTTTGTATTATTTAAAATTTTCGGACTTAAATTTCAAGATACTACGTCCACATGATTCACGAAGCAAGTTCTATTACCTTACGGCAATAATGCCAACATTCAACTGAATGAGCTCATCATTAAATAACTCATACACAGACTAATGTCGGGGAAAACGTTGAAATGTGCCAACTGGGACGACCTAATCTTGCTAAGAATAAAAACGCGCACTGACACAACATTGACAAACCATGCCTTCCACTACTAATAGAATGAAACAAAAAGGCTGGCGTAAGTTTTGTCCAAAATATTCACGAGGAGAGGGTTCCGAAGCTAGTACTGATGCATGGTTGCAGACTATGTAACAGATAAAACATGTCAGCAATGCAAATCGATACACGATGTAGACCTACTGTAGCTGGCTGGCGACGATAACTTTTCCTCTTTTTTTCACGTCAATGTAATTAACATTGATTAAACCGAAGCAATGCACTCAAAGTCCCCAAAAGAGAATTCACTCAGCAGGTTAGAAAGCCAAGGGTTTATAGAAACTGTATTATACAGCATTGGTATAAAGCTAATAACACAATATTGCAGGCTGCGTCCATGCTTTGTGTGATTCACAATATACATGAAACAACATGACTACGTTAAATCTGAGCTCAATCCGTCATGAATCACATGTTACGAGAAAACAGCGAAAAGCCGTTCAGTGTTAACGTGGTTGTGTGCACGTTCATGTGCTTATCTCGATTGTTGAGATCGAAGAGGCAAAAATGCCTATATTTCTCAGGATGATTGGTACTGTTGTGGTGCATTCTACATTGTGTTTAGATCAGCTGCGCCTGTAACTGCATTGTTAGTCCGACGTAATATGTAGTTAAGTAAGTTGTGGCGCGTTCTATATTGTATTCAGATGTTCTGAATTCTTTAGTTGCACATGTAGTTGGATTATTATTCTGACGTAATATGTGGTTTATTTACTTGATATAAGCAAACCGTTTGCATTTGTTCAGTGCAGTTGGTTCTTCGGCGTGATGCCGTCAACATCGGCTCTTCTATTTCTTTATTTTTGTAGCCATGTGTTAAGTTTAAATAAAGTACTCTAGACCCAGAATATGGTGTCGCCTTTGTTTTATTCTCCTGTCCCCGGTACCTCGGTGTGTCAACATAACATTTGGTGGAAGATCCAAGTACCTCTCGCATGCTAAGTTAGCATCCTTTTTGAATCCGCATGCTTATTTAAAAAAAAAAAATCCCTCCAAAAAAGCTAGATTTTTCATGTATTTCGCTTTATCTTCTCACCATTCTTTTGGTGATCGATTTCATTTCCCGGTACACTTCTACAAAGCCAGCGAGGGCGGTAGTTCACTGGCATTCGCGATATGCGAGCTGTGTGTAATGTATAGTAGTGCAATGGTCCCTGATCCATGTCTGTGAAAATGGAGAATTTAGGCTACCAGCCGCTATACAAAATGCAAAATGCGACTGAACTGAAAATTCGGCGACCATTTTTAATTTAAATGCTTGGCGGCCATCTTTTTGAAAAAAAACCTGGAGGATTACCTGGTGTTTTGTTTTTACTTGGCCTTAAATAGCTCGTTGGCTATCCAGTTCTATAAGTTTCTTTAAACTTGGATCGTTTGTGGGCTAAAACTATCCGGTGAGCACTGTTTCACCTTTACCATATATATTTTATATATATATATATACAGTTATGTTCTTTTGACAAGGAGTTCCTTCAATCAAGCAACAATAGCACTCTTGCATCAGTTCATCGGAGACATTTTTAAAATTCATAACTGCAACCTTTTTGAATTTCAAATGAAAACAGGCAAAATACGTGAAAACAGGCCGGACTGGATATTTATCTCGTGGTTCGTAAAAAGAAACCAAGGTGAAACATTGGTGAAAAATTTGGGCAATTCTCATGTCTACAAAAAAAATGCCATGTTTTCACTGAAGACATTTTTTTAGGGAAACAATAAATGAATTTTAAAATTCAACAATAATCGCTTTGCGATTAAAATTTCAAACTCAAGTGCTAAAATACTGCATTTTAGTTGATCGAAACCAGAGGAAACAATTTCGAAGTATTACAAAAGACATCTGTAGCTTTTGAATGACATATGTTTTCTTTCTTTAATATCACTGTATAACTCTACAACAGGATTGTTTTCAAGAGACAAATTGCCTTGGAGACGCTTAAACTGGGCTACAAAAAAGCGTTCGTCCTAAAATTGTTATGGTTGAAAGGATTGTTAAAAAGTAGAATATAATCCCTTGAAAATGCGCTGTTTGAAAATGATTTCAGGGACGCCGGTTTGGTTTGGTTTGGGAAAAGTCGGACAGTTGAAAAATTGAAAAATTTTGAGTGCCCTTTGCAGCGCTTTGGTTCCGTATACAGGCTGCACTCTGTGCGGCGCCAGTCTAAATGTGAAAGGACAATGCTTCCATTTGTTCACATTTCTCCGTAAATAACACCTTGACAATTTAAGTATAACTTGTACACTCAGACCTTGGAAATAGGTTAGGTAATTAACCAAAGAGATGGAATTTGGGGGATTTCAGGGTCGGCAATGTTGCCTTTAACTGCCGGGTTTTTTTCTCAGTAACTTTCTATACTGAGAGTAAATACTCATGGTTTTGCATTCATGTTTCATTTGGGACAAAATTTTCAGCCACCGAGATTATAATTTTTACTGAAAAGTAACCACACTGTGTTCTTACACAATATATTTGTTTTACAACAAACATGAAAATTGAGCTAAAGATCAAAACGTTTCTACCCTAACTTCTAAATACAAAATTAAACGCAAATCGGTAACACTTTAGAAACATTTCGTTCATGAATAAACACTGAAGACATGTTTAAATTGAAACCCAGTTAAACAAATGTTTATACGTACGTTTATAAACACGTTGTATTTATGATATAAACACCCAAGTGTTTCAATTATCAATATGTACATAACGCGTCATGTACATCACTTTACTGTACATAACGACGACGATGATGATGAAGATTACACTATTAACAGAAATATTTAGAGCTGTAGTCGAGTCCCTGCAAGTCCTTTTACAAGTCCTTTCGCAAGTCCAGTCAGAAGTCCTTTCATAAAGCCGGTTGAATAACTGGATGAACAATGACAAAGGAATGCCTTTGTCAAACCATTTGAATAGCTTGTGGTTGGAATTAGGACTGGAGGGCTTGTGATGGACTTGCAGGGACTTGCAGGGACTTGTGATGGACTTGCGATGGACTCGACTACACCCTGTATATATTATCTATGTTTCTGTCAGTGTAATCATCATCATTGCTTACGAAATATCGGAACCATTAACTTACATATTTAATGTTTGTCTTGAAGCTGGTTGTTTTCCTACTATTTGGAAAAATGCATCTATTTGTCCTGTGCCGAAGACCACTAACGTTAACAATTTTGATCAATTGCGCCCAATATCTATCACATCAGTAATTGCACGAGTATTTGAAGGATTTTTAGCTGATTGGGTGATGAAAGACATTAGATGTGTTATTGATATCCAGCAGTTTGGCAACATGAAAGGTAGTTCGATTTCACATTATCTCATTGATATGTTGGATACAATTCATAGGAATATCGATAAGGGTGGGAATTTTGCTAACTTATGCGTAATTGATTTTAGTAAAGCATTTGATCACATTAACCACACAACTGTTGTTGAAAAACTTATTCAGTTGGGGGTGAACCCAGCCATTCTCCCCACTATTTGTAGTTTTCTTTCAAACCGATCTCAGACTGTTCGTTATCAGGGAGTCATCTCAACTCTCCTTGGGGTGACCTGCGGTGTCCCACAGGGTACAAAACTGGGGCCAATCCTGTTTTTAGCTATGGTTAATGATGCTGCTATTGAAACCCCAAATCGTTGGAAATACGTCGATGACCTCAGTCTTGTTGAGATCACTGCCAGAGGCAAACAGTCAAATGTACAGTTAAATGTCAATTTACTTATGACCTGGTGCAATGTCAATGATATGAAATTGAATCCGTTGAAATGCAAGACAATGCAAATATCTTTTTTACGTGGTAAAATTCCTGATGTGCAGTTAGAAGTTAATGATTTACAACTTCTAAGTGTAATTATACAAAATGAGTTGAAATGGGACCAACAAGTTCACCATCGTATTACTAACGCATCTCGTCGACTTTATGTCCTCATTAAACAAACAAAAACCAAGTTGAAACTGCAGATCTCATTGTAATTTACAAGTTGTATATACGTCCATTACTGGATTCTGGTGTGGTTGTGTGGTCATCTGGAATTACAGAAGCCCATACAATCACAAAGCATTTAAGGGCTCTACGTATAATTTCTTACCCAAATATTTTGTCCTATCAGGATCTTTTAATATATCATAATATTGAGTCATTAAAATACAGGCGTGAGCATTTGATTTTTAAATTTGCAAAAACCCTCCTTACATCTGATAGGCATCGCCATTTATTAACGAGCGAAAACCTGAGTACTTATCAAACCATACTCTATTATACGACATAAACAACAATTTCTTAATCCTCGGACAAAAACTCAAAGATATAAACAATCCCCGGTTCCTTCAATGATTCATATTCTCAACACCCAATCCTTATAGTTTTGTACCCGCTTCCATTCTTTTTTTTTGCATATTTGTGTGTTTTTTAATCGGCTGTTTGTTCGGTGTATCCAAGCATCTTTTTAGCAATGAAATTTAAATGTTGTAACTATACTTAATTTTTGTTTCTATATTCTACTTTTGTAAACCAAGTTGTGTAAGTCTTTGACGTTTTACTTGGTGTTTTTATCTGAATAAACCAGAAATTGAATTGAATCCTTTTCATCTTTTTCTAAATTCATCTCAGCGTGCTCCTGCGGCCCACGGTCCGCAGCTGCGCGTTATTATTTCATTATCATTTCATCTTGATACATATATTGAAGAAATCAGATATAGTGTGACTGTTTCTACGGCTGTTCTGCATTGTATTGTATGTTCTTTTGTCATGGTAATTGTGTTCACCCCTAGTGGCGCGCA
This sequence comes from Hippasteria phrygiana, assembly GCA_037893225.1. Classification (NCBI taxonomy): domain Eukaryota; kingdom Metazoa; phylum Echinodermata; class Asteroidea; order Valvatida; family Goniasteridae; genus Hippasteria; species Hippasteria phrygiana. The sequence continues at coordinate 218,121 of JAZGUH010000311.1, forward strand.
TCTGGAGTCCTTGAATAGGAAAATTAACGTGTAAAACTTGTAAAATTTGCAATTATCTTTGGTACATTGAATTCTTAAGAAAATCACCCAAAAAGAGGCCTTTGTAAAATTATGACTAGCATATCAATTTATGGAAACTAATAAATCGCCTGATGTGAAAGAGAAATATCGTGCCAAAAATTGACCACTCACTTCCGAAAATCTAAAACACATACGGACTATTGAAACTCTGTGTACTCTTACAAAGATGACAATTTATGAAATAATTTTGTGGCAGTCATTGGGTAAAAAATGAAAGTTAAGTAGAAGAATAATATTTAATTTCTTTTATGGCTTTTCTTATTAATTCATCAAACAATCCACAAGGGAAACTGACTAGGTAAATTTAAATACATTTTCAAAGTAAACAAAGAAACTGGCAGGAGCGGGATTCGAACCTGCGACCTCCGGGTCACCGCACCGGCGCTCTACCAACTGAGCTATCTTGCCCTATGTTGGCGGTCTCCCAAATTGTCAGTATCTTTGTTCGGGTGGGCGCCAGTCAGAATTCATAAACCCAGAATGCCGTAGAGCCAGGGATCACACCTAATTTTACGATACAACCTGGGAAGCGACATTGTAGGGATCACTCAATGAGGATACGACTTTCAAACTTATAATTCATCAAACAATTCACAAGGGAAACTGACTAGGTAAATTTGAATACATTTTCAAAGTGAACAAAGAAACTGGCAAGAGCGGGATTCGAACCTGCGACCTCCGGGTTACCGTACCGGCGCTCTACCAACTGAGCTATCTTGCCCTATGTTGGCGAAAGAATGAAGGAGAAAGATCAACCCAGGCAATTATCACGTCCAATTTCACGCAATTTCACGCATAAGTAAAAAGTAAACACATCTTTGTGCCTACAAAATAACAGCATATAGAACAGAAATTATGGAATTTTTTGTGTCGACGGATCAACCCTATTAAATTCAAATTAAAAAAATGGGAAACGTAGCATAAACAAATTACGGCCTATTAACAAAACAAACTAACTCATAGTGCCTAATCCAAAAGCAAGTAATTTTAAACAGGGTACTGGTCTTGATATAACTTCTGAAATCTCCAACTGACGAATTTACGTCGAGCCTTCCACGAATAAGCCAGTTCGGTATCTGAACTGCGCAGGTGCACAATGGCATTTTATCCCGAATGACCCACGTGACCTAACGCGCGCATGTGAACGCAAAAGGTGCTCGCACAAGGCGCACGTGTTAAATTCAATCAGAATGGGCGTTCGCGTAACATGGCGTGACATAACGCCAGAAATGTTATCCCGAATAACCTTTGACCCTTGAGATACCGAAGCGCCTTATTGGGACTGTGACAAGAAACGGAACAGGGGTGCGTTTTGGCGGTCATAACTGAAAACTGGTTGTGTTGTTTCTCTTTGGTTAATCATTTTGGGGATTTGAGTATTTCATTATGGTGCGTAATTCTGGCTTGTTTAAAATTCCCAAAGAAATTCACAAACAAGAAACAACCGAACCAATTCTTGGTTATGGCTGTCTGTGGCAGCCAAAACGCAAACCCAGATGAATTATGCATTGCAACGATCAATCGATCGTGAATAAACAAGGAACAATATCCTGTCAAAACCTGCTTGCCAATTGGATTGACTTGCCATGTATAATTGATAATCACCTGCGCCAGGTGCGGTTTTTCATTTCCCAGTTTCTCACCACTTTGTTCCCTTCCCGAGTGTTCTTTTTCTTTTGTTGTCTCTTGTTTAAATATTCCACCTGGATTCTTTTCCCCCTCCACCTTGTGCCCTTTCATCTGTGCTATTTTGTTTTAAGACTTGTGAGTTTCTGTTTTTGTTTTTGTCTAAGTTAGCCTTTGAGAAATATTCTGCTAGGATTGAAACAGAACCCTCGTGATTATTTTTATCAATTTCGACAGAAAGCCAGAAACTGGAATTTACAAGTGAACAAAAGTGTTAGGAGACAAGATAACAATGTAAGCTTCAGCAAAGAGGATAGCTGGAAAAAAAATGTAACGAGGTAATACAAGGACGCTGATCAGCTGCGTGTGTTGAATTACGGGGTCTGTGTTGGATGTATGCTGCCATTATACTTTAAAGGAGTGATATACTGGATGCAGTATGGACAGGACGCCTAGAAGAATGGGCCATATGAATAAAAACTAGAAAATTCTATGAAGGAAAAGCAAAAGTATAAAGCACTCAGTAAAATCAGCTGCTAGGCCCTAACTTCCGTATGAATAAACCTATTCCTTTATTTTACGGCAAAACATTAAATAAATATTCACAAATTTAACAATCACTATCAGTTGTGTCTCCGTATTCCAATTCAAGATAGCTCTGGAGCTAACTTAAAAATACTCTTAAATGCTAGTCTTTTCCATCTTATATTCACATCAAGCCAATCAAATGCTACTTAGACAAGTAAATGCTATCGGTTAATTGAAGCTCATACACTTTTACCATTCGGCAGATATTTTTTAGTATTTGGCATTGCTTTTATCTCAGTTTTATTCATACAGAGGTATAGCAATAGCTACAAATTTAAGTCAAAACCTTGAGGTGGCTATTAACTCTTTCCACAAAACCCAGTTATAGTTTGATTTCTGGAGTTAAATTTCTGAAGATTTCGCTACTATCAAGGTATACTGATAATTAGGCCCCCATAATACTCTACTCACCAGTGTACGAACAGTTGTATCACATTGTAAAGGCCGGGCAACTTGCACTAGGCAAGTATAGGCATGCCTTCGTGGAAAGATTTTACTTTAAATACCTCCACCAAGTGAGTCACGAACAGACAAATCTGATATTGTGGCAGGATATTTTCGTGCAATATAGGGCCTGAAGGGGAATTATGCTTGTTAAACTTACTGTGTTAGATGTTCTTGGCAGAATGCAGCTCAGTCATAGTGTTGATATACAAGTTAATTTCTGTATCATTTTCCACAGATTTTGCGGCCATAAAATTTGAAATGACATGTTGTGCCACATGTAGACAATTGTTAACAAGGAGGGTTGTATATTTTGCAAGATTTTTTATTTGTTCCGGACTAACTTTGGTGGGTAGTAAAATCTCTCCAAGTAAGTTGCTATAGCAATCTCGTCGCAGGCATTTTTTGTCGAAGCAACGTGCATAATGTGAAAAAAACACTGCATTAGACATTTTTGTTAGAAATTACGCCTTTAGGCCTAGACCTACTTAATTTTTTCGGAAAATATATTTTTACTCTATCAGTTTCTCCGATTATAATTTGTTTCTGCTTGACACAGCGCTATACGCTTGAATACTCCATGTAGGCCTACAGCATAAAAAGCCATAATGTATACGGTATGTGAAACAACGGACACATTTTTCACGAAATAGATACAACAGATCGGGCAACAATGACGAAATATTCTCGTTTGACAAGCTTTTTGTTTCAATTTCACACGAACATTTACAATATTGTTTAGGAGTACATACCTCAGACCAGAGGAATTCCATTGCGAGGACCGTTTTGGTACATAAACACAGGGGTTACGTTTTCCTTGTTTTGGCCGTGTAATTTGGCACTCGTTATAGTTCCCCACAGCGTTTACACGTTCATGGCTGAAAAATGGCTGACGCTGAAGAAATTTCAGGCCCAAAGATATGACGTAATTGCAAATGAACAATTTGATTGGACATTGCCGGCCATGCCTCGAAAAGTTGCCTCAAAGTATAGTTATATTTATTTAATCGAAATTGTTAGCAAGTTGCTCGCTGGAAATTGCCCGCTGATTTGATGACATTTCACAGGGGGCAATTGTCAAACAATCTTGCTCAGTGGCAACGGAATGGGTATTTTTAGAGTCTTAAGTGGGGGGTCGATGATGATAAAAATACCGAAACCCACCGACCGTGGAAATTACGAAACGGGGGGGGGGGGGGGGGGGGATTTGACATTTTATTATATACACTAGAGGATAGTGGGTGCTATTATACAAATAATGAATGTTTATGAGAATAAGGTGACAGATTGAATGTTCCATTCCCCGAGGCGAAGCCGAGTGGAATGCGACATTCCATCTGTCACCGAATGAAATTATTCTTACCATGGCACGAATGTGAAACATTCATTATTTGTTTTATACAACGCCTGAATAAATCCAACAGATCGCATGCGTGGATTTCTTTTTGTACAACGCGCCGTTTACCTTCAGTCCCGCATAAAACCAAGACAAAAATTGTTGTTCTTGCGTGTCTTGCAAATTCCTCTAATCGTTTGACTGCATATTTCATTTGTCTCTTTGTGTTAGCAGCGTCAGCATCGCCTACGAGTTCCAATATTTTGTCGTCTGTTAGGAAAACAAACCGCGGTTCGGAAACACCGTCCGCCATTTTGTGTGGTTGACAGCCTTGACTGGTTCCCGGTCCCCATATGTATATAATATACATTTGAAGTCCGAAGGACAATGGAGGGACCGGGAACCAGTCCAATGACAGCCATGTTGTGGCGGCGGGGAAGTTCTATCAAACGCGTTACCGTTTGATAGAACCATGTGATGGCCAGTTTGAACAGTGTAAGTTGATGTAAAATCATTGTATGAATTTTGACAATTATGAAGTTCCCAAATATATCGGCTATACGCACTAAGTATTATGTATGGTATACACTGTACAATGTTGAGTAAACAAGTTGGGCAGTAGCATTGTAACCAGCAATTGGTCTGTGCACAGCTGCAGTTATTTGGTAAATTTCGTAAAAAATAGTTTAAGTATGAAATAGCCCAAAATGGTTGTGCGTGTTGACTACTGTACCACTTTCAATTTGTTTCCCCGTAAGCTATATAATGCCTACCTGATCTTCGTACACGTGTCTCCGGATCCAGTTGAAACCATGAGCCAAAGAAATGCAGAAGAGACCGAACACAACCGTCATAATTAGTGCCTGAGTTAGGCTGAGGGTGGTCACCGAGTAGTCAGTCTTCGAGGTGGTGTTGGCAGCGGCCGCGACACGGGCGACTAGCTCCTGACACTCCGGTCGAATCGTGGGGCTCGGTACGGTGGTGGCCGATTCATTGCTAGCCGCTGTTGACGCACCAAAGCCACTTTGTAGAAAACCCACAGCAAGAAGACTACACAGTCCAAACATTTTGAGAGTCATTGTATATGGAGCAAAGTAAAACAAATCTGGGTTGTTACTCTCAGGTTAAAACTATCCGCGTAGTGTGTGTCAATGTCAAATTATGGTTTAACTCCCATTTTCGACATTTGTCAGCACCGCAGTAATCCAAGCGTTTTTGACCGAAATGCGATAAGATGTATTGATTTTCTCCGTGGGGCACTTACTAGTCAGGAAAAAAACTGACTGGGCGTGAAGAACCGGACAGTTGAACACGAACTTCTGTCACGAACCATTAAAAAGCCCAGCCTTAAGCATAAAGTGAATCACCGGCTAAACTCACACGCCACTGGACACTTTAAGAGCACCTCTACCATTCCACGACGCTATACAGCATTCCTTGGATTAAAATTGCCACACGAGCGAAATTCACGCCCTAATAAGGATAAAGAAGACACCAGATCTCTGGGTAAACAAAACCGCCACCGGTTCGGAAAAAGACCCTCACAAATTGGAGAAATTGCTTTCAGTTGTACACGGAACAACGATTTTCGCGTGTGAGCAAATTGTGAAAATTGCTAAATAGTCCGCTCTTGCAGATTGCATTTCCCTGGCGCTGGCTCAACTTTGCAGCACACTTTTCCTTTACAATTAATTTCAAGCGCTGGCCGCCAGGGCTTGACGTAATTGCACGGGCTCCGATCCGACGATACGATGACTGAATGATCAAATTATCAAGTCCTTTTTTATTCACATTTACGAGCAGACGCATGCATGCACCAAGCTTCAGTGAGCCCAGAGTATACGTGTGACGACTGGACAGTGATGCGGATTTGCACGGCGGGTAATGGTACTTGCTTGTGATTGGTTGTTTTTTTGTATACACATAATTCACTTATTTATAGTGCCAAAGGTATCATCAGACCTCAATTCCATTTCGGGCAGGGTCATTTTGTTCTTGAAATAGATGACAACGGTCATCGATTGTTTTTTCTTTCACAGTACAAAAGGGCTTCGAAGAGAGCTTTCACATTTGTTTCTGCCGATCTTCCTGAAATAGATCGTGCAAGATGACCTATAAATCCAAAGAGATTTAGGGAAAAAATAATAACTCTATAAACGTTTTAGCTTCTATGTATGTATACCGTGTATACACAGTATATAGAAGCTGAAACGTGTGTGGCGTCCTATTCTATGAAATTGTGTTTTCTGACAGGGCCGCGCCGATGGAAAACTACAATATTCTGGACGTCTGAAGGGGAAAAAAGGTATATTAAATTTACATAATTTTTTTTTTAAATTGAGGACCAAAATAATCTATCATCCTTATCGCTACAGGGTAATGAGAGACTAAAGAGTCCGTCGCCGGACTAGTCAGAGTTTGTTACCAAGACGATCATATATCTTTTAAAGTGAAAAAGGTGATCGTGAAGGTGTTAGTCTGTAATCTTTATTATGACTAAACAGTTCATTATTTTGAGTCCATGATTTACACTCTTCAACCAACTGAAACTTGATATTTCATTTCATTTCATTTCATTTCCGGTTTTATTATTAAAAATAGCCACCAAAGAAAAAGTCCAAGGACAAATATTTGGTTTACAGTAAAAGTTAAACATTTACAATGGCTGCAAACAAATTATATAAACGGTAAAATGACAACAGTGACTAAAAACATTACAAATACAAATTAAATAATTGTAATGTAATAGAAAAGAGATTATAATTATGTAAATTGAAATCACCTAAAAACCACAACTACTGAGAATTAATTAATCTAATCATAGAGGGGACAGGAGATTTTTGTATATCTCTGCAGAGTATTGATCTGAGGCATGGTACGATGGTTGGAGTTCCTACGATTCCGTTCGGTGAGAGAATTTCTTGGATTGGGAAGCATAAAAGTTGAGTGGCAAGGTCAACACGTCTGTCTGAAAGCGATTGGATGTTAAGGAAATTAAGAACATCATTATATGGCAAGACATTTGGGTACAAAAATATGCGGGGTGCACATTTCTGAACTCTTTCAATACTTTGAGCTTGATTTAAAGTCAGACCCGAAGACCAAACTACTGCACCGTATTCAAGTGTGGGACAAATGTAAATCGTATAAATTATAATGAGATCGTCAATGTTAACACCATTTTTCTTAAGTTTACTAAAAATGTAAAGTCTACGCGAGGCATTGGTGATGAGTTGCTGAACCTGCTGGTCCCACTTTATGTCATGCATGGATGCCGAACATTACTTATACAAATATTAATATAATTTGTGTTTATAACAAAGGACACAATAGAAGGCGCTCAGTTAGTTTTCTCGTGAAAATAAGTAGTAGGCCTAAATACGGATTTGGGTTAAAACTTTAACTTTTATTAGAAATCATTATGAAAAGTGGCAGGACTCTATAGTTGGGTTGCGATCTTCTAGAGTCCGACGCCAAAACATAGACAATCTCAATAAACAAGCTGAAATATGTAAACTTGAAGCTGGATTCTCAACTACTTTTTAATATCATAATGGTCTTAGAATCATGTCCGGACTCGCCGGGTCAGCCAGGTCTCCAAGACAATAACAAGATACCGGTACGTATTTTAGAATCCAGCACCAAAGTCTATAGGCCCTCTATAAGTCAGATCAAGTGCTCTCGTCAAATCCAGATTTCAGCCTATTATGTTTGAGTTTGTATACTTAGGTCCACTTTTTCACTGTTTTGGCGTCGGACTCGGATCAAGACGCGACTTCAGCCCAGGAAAGTAAACATGATGGCGAACTTTAAATCAGTTATCATATTCATGTAAAAAAAAATTTCAAATCCCCCATTGGATTAAAACGAAATTATGATCGATAAAGATAAGGCCGCCATATTGGATTCCAATAAACGGCTTTTAGACTGTAACATGACAAAGAAGCTTCTGCAGTGACTATTTACTAACTTCATAATCATGACTCACTTATCAGTTTTCAATATAAAATGCAAGGTCTCTAAAGTTGCTATACGGATCCTCACAAGAAAATGTTTTGGTTAATTATTATACAAGTTGGAGTTGTCAAATGTCATGCCGATCATCAGCTTCCGGCCAAATAATGTTGCCCCCGACGCTCTCCTGATAGTTAAATATGAAAACATGCATACAATTAACAAACGCCCTTGGGGAATGAGTTTGTCTCAAAGATGGTGGTAGCTATCCTGCCTGGGTCTAGACCTATAGGTCTGGAAACTGGGAAAATGTATCTGGAATCTGTTTAAGAATTATCCTCTATTTAGATCTGGGCGCAGGAAAACCGTAAGGGTGGTAGGGTTGGCAATTCAAAAGGTCGCCAACTATGCATGTAGGCCTATACCTATAATGTACAAAGTCAGGATCTAATTTGAAATAGACGCTCGATTGAGACTTTCCATCGATAGATGGCAGCAGACCCACCCGACCAGTCTGAGAATTATTGGAAAGGCGGATCTTCATTGTTGGCTGAGTTCGGGCGGTCTGTTCTTAACACGAGTTAAATTCCCCGTTCTTGCGCCCGAACGGCGGAACGCGACCCGGGAACATTGCACTCGGAACAAGATCACACACCACTTATATACCAGTCGGGGTTTACAAGAACAGGACGTATTTGACGCAACGTAGAAGACGATCAAAAATGGCGGATGATCTGACCATGGAGAAATGATCTGACGAAGCATAAAAAATTCGGCGTACAGTTGCCTAAAATTCCCTTCCATACATTTTGAAAATGAATTTTTTTTTTTAACAAACTATAGGGAAGATGCAGTCGAAATATTGTGATTACGATAAATTAGTTTGCGTCTAAAATTCAGGTTTTTGAAACGAATACTTGAATAACGTACTTTGGGCGCAGGTTACCTTACTTTTGCGTGGTTACCACCGATAGATGGCGCTCTTGCAAGGCCATGGGCTATAAGGCATATTCTTGGGCGTTCGAGTGACCGCAGCACGAACGAAGACACAAGTTGTTCTTGAGCAAACAAGAACAACTCGCCCGAATTCATCCTTGGTATAATGTGGGACTGCCCCTTACGTCAATGGTGAGTCTAGGTTCGGAGCCATTGTACTTGTAGCCGTTTATAGCGTAGGCCTACCTATACCGAATTACCGATGACAACGGAAGGACAATTGTCATGCTTTCCTCGGTTGCAAATCGTGTACAAAACTAACGAGAGGGTTGCAAAAAAAGTTGAAGATTAAACAAAAGATACGATCATGGGAAGTCCTCGTTGTGCACCTGAAACTTCATAAGCGTCACGGTGCACCGACGGTGGATTAGGGAGGTAATATAGCCCTTTCATATTCCTTTTCTTCAAGCAATCGCTATGATTTTTCTTTTGAGAAACGATGATTACATTTGGCGGGACCAATCATTCACGAAGGTTGTCCTTAGACTTGCAGTACTCCATGTTTTTCTAAAGCTACTTCAAATGGATTGTTTCAAATGCACTCTATAAATGGCGAGTCTAATTGGCGAGTCCTCCTTGCGTATATCAGTGAAGTACTTAAATGTTTGTCTTCAAGCTCAGAGGTAATATGCAACATTTGCAAACATCAAAAACAAAACTACAAAAAACACGTTTATATTTAACTGTCGTTTTTCATAAATACTTTTCTATTGTTAGGTTACTCGTGGTTTTGCATGCATGTCTTATTTGGGGCCAAATTATTGAGGCTACATTGCCTGATATCGATTTTTAGCCAAGATTTTTCATTTTTACGGAAAAGTAGCCACATTTTGATCTTATATCTTTAAAAAGGCAAATATGAAAATCAACAGTTAAATATGAACGTGTTCAAATTATTTATTATTATTATTATTAACGACCACACTTGAAAGTTAGTAAACAATAGTCTCAAGCATCCTGTCGGTTTCAAGAAAAGTGGGATTTTGTATCATTTTTCTTATGATCGCCGGCCGACAATCGTTGGGAAAAACAACCTGACTTTTTGTCAAATAATGCCCCCAATTTATCAAAATTAGTTAGTCCAGATTTTGCTTGCAATCGGTTATACATCCATGAACGCGTGCAAGACAGTCTGGTTCCCTGTCCTGACAATTCCCCAATGTCTATATACATTGTCCCGTTTCGTTTCGTTTGAAGGGTCAGGGAAACAGACTACAAGAACAGCAATCAAGTTTCTTTGGTTTTTCCAGAATCTATCAACATAAAACTTGAAACCGGTCACTGCAATATAACATTTGCTATAAAATACTAACTCCCACATCCATCCGTTACAGCAAAAGCAAATGTTGTAAATTACCTTTAATCATAAAATGCATTTGGTTGCACGTATACAAATGAATGTAGAACTAAAAACCTGTTTTTATATGCATACGCACATTCTCGTTGTTTATCAATTAGGGGATGCGCCAGTTTTCTAAGAAATTAATTCTAGAAGTGTTGATCTTTGGCCTTTTCTGGCCGGTCCCAAATACCAGACTGGACACGTACCTTAAATTGACCAACGCGTTGCTAGCCATTTTCCAGCCTAAAATCAAATAACGTATGATTGAACGAAAGAGGCAAATCCCAAATTGATGTGGTGGCCGGCTTTCAGTTCTGTAAATATTGAGAGACAAGCTATTGGCAAAAGTAAATACGTATAATTGAATTAATTTCTTCGGCGCTATATCCTCGAACTTATACAGATAAAGTGCCACGAAATTTAGGGAATTTGATTCATGTATTCTATCAATGTGTAGGCCTACAATAGTGTTGGGTTATAGACCACTAAACTGTGCCAATTATTGATTAACAAATAAAATAGTGTCCCGCCCGCTTCCCTTTTCAGGCCGCCTCCATTTTGCATTTAGGTTCCAAAAAAAGCCATGAAAAATCAAAAAGAGAAAGAATACATTTTCAAAGTGAACAAAGAGAACTGGCAGGAGCGGGATTCGAACCTGTATGCGACTTCCGGAATACCGTACCAGCGCTCTACCAACTGAGCTATTATGCCCTATGTTGGCGGTCTCCCAAATTGTCAGTATCTTTGTTCGGGTGGGCGCTAGTCGGAAGTCATAAACCCAGAATGCCGTATAGCCAGGGATCACACCCAATTTTACGATACAACCTGGGAAGCGACATTGTGGGGATCACTCAATGAAGATAGGGTGTCAAAGTGATGACGTCACCGTGCATGTAAACCAGCTTCAATTAAGCGATCTTCATATCATGTTTTAATGACTGGTTATTAACAAAGATACAGTTTCGAAATCATGATGTGTTTATACAAAAGATACTTTTCACAAAGAGCGTGCAAATCTTTCACTTTCACGAGCAATTTTGTCACTCTTTCTGAACGTAATTGGTACCGGTATAAGACACTGACTATTGTTCGACAAACTTCGGACATTTTCGGGGAAAATAAGAAATTCCTCATTTTTTAATCACGTGGACATGGGCGGCTATCGGACCTACGAATCGTAGAGAATAGTGAGATTTGTAAAGCGCACATATCCACCATGATCACAGTGCTCAAGGCGCCGTATTATTACCCCTGCTCAGGGCCTACATTATTACCCCTGCTCATCAGGCCTATTAATCATTCCTAAAAACCTCAGCTCCATGGGGAGTATACAGCCCCGGCTGCAAGTTAAGCGCACATGGGTTAAATCAAACACATAACGGAAAGAAGCAACTTGTGACACTAAGTGTCTTGCTCAAGGACGCACCATGACCCCCCCCCCCCCCCCCCCCCCCCCCCCCAATGAACTTGGACCCACAATCTGTAGTATTACCAAGATCCTGAGTCCGGTACACAAGAAGACCACGAGGCCATATCGCTCCACGAAATACAAAGCTGTATAGCTTTTCAGCCTGCGGGCATCGAACTCAAAAAGATATTCAACTTCGGCACGACTTCTTCACACAAAGAATCTGTGCATTATAGCCAAACAATGCGGGGATCATAATAGCGTCCAATAGCAATTACATGATGTAACATTTAGATTGACTTTATACCCGGAATAATTTAATTACAGGATACCAATTAATAAGGGAGTCGATTACTTCCAAGCAATTAGCGTCACTCGTGCAAGCGCTTTAATGTTGTTTCAATATAATATGCAACATTATTGAACTCTTTGTTATTGAACCCGCGCTGAACTCATATTTCAGTCATTTTGATGGTTAGTTAGTCCGAAATAACCCGTAATTAGATTTGATTCTTTAAGGCAGGTTACACCGTCTTTGTGAATTGTTAACTATAATTTAATAGGGATAGCTCCATTAACGAAATTCTCAAGCGTCAAGGTTATGAAGTATAAGCGGCTAGTACAAACGTCTTCCAGAAGATGGACATTTTTGCGTCGGGGATGATGTATATTAGAACAGAGATGTTTTCTCTTTTGCCCTGTCCCGACGTAATGTATGAAGCACTGTATACTCTGTGCTTTCCGAGAGCCTGTGTGAAAATATTCACAGGCTTACTCGAGTGGGATTCGAACCCACGACTTCCTGCTTACTACTAGTGCAGACGTCTGTGACCACTCGACCGCCGAGCTTGCCGGGGTAGGCTGGCCGATTCGAATCTAATGCAGCAGCGGGTACCGCGTAATCAGTCAGAAGATGTAATTTTTACAGAGACGTTTTCTCTTTTGCCCTGTCTCGACATAATGTACGTACGTATGAAGCCTGTCAATATTTTCACACAGGCTCTCGGAAAGCACTGAGTATACAGTGCTTCATACATTACGTCGGGACAGGGAAAAAGAGAAAACATCTCTGTTCCAATTGCTCAGTTAGGCCCCGTTCTCACTTGAACGATTTTCTACGCGAATGCCATGCGACTACCAAATCGCACAGGGCGTACGGGAGTCGCACGGCAGTCTGTTGATGATTCGCACAGGTTGTAGGGGTGTCGTGTGTAATTCGGACGGGTCGCATGCCCGTGCGAGTTTTTTAATGTTCAAAATTTCCATACGGCTGTCGCACGGTTCGCATAGTTCGCATTGGTCGCATGGGGGTCGCACGGCAGTCGCGCGGCGGTCGTACAGGCCGCACGTGAGTCTAAAGAGAGTGGCACGGCTCGGCCGTGCGACATCCATCAGACTGCCGTGCAACTGCCGTGCAACCTGTGCGAATATCATGAGATCTCGGTGCGACTGCCATCAGACTGCTGTATAAGCTGGAGGAATCTCATGCAAGTGCGGTGCGACCCCATGCGAGCGCGGTGCTACTGCCGTCCAACCTGTTTTGGGCGGATATCACCAACAAACATATAAAAAGCGGCCTCAGCGGCCTGAAAATCGTTCGCCACCTGATGTTCAAGCTGTCCACATCAAGATGGAAGACAACCAGAGAAGACTGAGAAACAGGGAAATTCGTACGGAAATCGCACGGCTGTACGATTTTTTAGTCGCACCGCAGTTGTACAAAAAATCGTTCAAGTGAGAACGGGGCCTTACACCCAACCCAACCCAACCCAACCCAACCCAACCCAACCCAACCCAACCCAACCCAACCCAACCCAACCCAACCCAACCCAACCCAACCCAACCCAACCCAACCCAACCCAACCCAACCCAACCCAACCCAACCCAACCCAACCCAAGTGTGTAAACACCTTCAATCGGGGACCTCCTCTACTTCTGACAAGGACCCTCGTTGGTTTGGTACACGATTTCCAACCGGGGACTCTTTCTCAACCGGGGACCTGTTGTCCACTATTGTTAAATAAGGTCCGCTATTGACCTATCGCCGTTTACGAGTTAACCACGCCCCTTAGACAACCCTATGGGAATTTTGTGTGGTAATTCTTGTTTGCGCGTTCCACGTGGAATTATAATTGATGTGATTGGACAATAATTCACAAGCTGCGTTGACGCGATTCGACCGCGATAGGTCAATTGAATGCAAAAGTAAACCCAACCACCCATCAACCAACCCATCGGGGAGCCAGCCAACCAAGGATACAACATGAAACCATCGGGTAAAAAAAAAGAAAAACAACCTTTAAATTGAATTCCAATAAATAAAACGACGCTTTATTTCACGTTTGGTGGAATTTTCCTTTGGACATTTTAACAACACGCAAAATAACGTTTGGTTCCCAAGCAAACAGGCTTTACAAAATGGAATGAGCGGATTTCTAGAATGCACAGTTTCTTTTTCGGTCACAATTTAACGATCATCCCCCGCCCCCATCGTTTGTACCACGGTACCCCGGCTCCGTTTTCATCTAAAACTCAATTAAAACTATAAATAATACATGATTCATACGTTCCTGCCGTTGCATTTTTGAAGGGGTTCAGGAACAGATTAAAACTGTAAACAAAACTGACTTAATTGAGAAAACAGTATTTCTGATATACACAAGATATTTTGAATAAATCAGTTAGTAGGCCTAACCATTAACAGGTTAGTAATTTTAAACGTTCAAATACACATGTTCTGATCTTGGGGACAAAACACTCACCATTAATAATTAGGAAGCATTGCATTATACGATGAAAGGGGAACAAGTTTTGAGAACTAGTACCCTTCATGTTTATGCGGACACTTTAATCTCCAAAGCGGCTTCTCGCTTCCCATGCCTTGGACCTACAATGTACGCAAATTTGAGTATGATGTGATAAAGCATAAAGTTAACATTACAAACATTTTCTGCAACTACGTGTATACCAGCAGCGCCCATATAGACCTTGGCTATTAGACATTGTATGCATGCACGCACAAAGGTGAATGATAGGACCTTAACACAAAACTAAACGAAAAATGTTGTTATTGCAGTTTACATTCCAGTGGCAAAAATGTAAGACTATTTGATGTGCAACTGTACTGGGGCTGTGCCGAATATTCGAATATTCACTCGATAAACGAATTCGAATTTTATTTCTTAATTTGTAATATTTGGAATGTAGTTACATACAAATATCAAATTTTGTTGATAAAAGATGTATTCTATGCGTCTATACTCGTTCTTATTAACAGGGAAACAAAGTACAAACGTTTCTTGCCAGAACTAAGGATATTCCTCATTTTTGTGTACGCAATGAAACACTCACTAAATTGTTGCTTGCTGCAAATTGTTGCTTGACTGCTTTGCTTTTGAACCTGTTTTCTTGAGTAAAGAATCCTACTTTCAAAACCTGAATGCGAATATTCGAATGCGAATATTCGAATGCGAATATTCGAATGCGAATATTCGAATGCGAATATTCGAATGCGAATATTCGAATGCGAATATTCGAATGCGAATATTCGAATGCGAATATTCGAATGCGAATATTCGAATGCGAATATTCGAATGCGAATATTCGAATGCGAATATTCGAATGCGAATATTCGAATGCGAATATTCGAATGCGAATATTCGATATTCGAATGCGAATATTCAAATTGCTTAGCCCTAAAAAGGTACACACTCTAAAACACAAATAAATTTGTCAAACAATCCACAAGGGCAAACTAACTAGGTAAATTTGAATAAATTGTCAAAGTGAACAAAGAAAACTTGCAGGAGCGGGAATACGAACCTACGACCTCCGGAACACCGTACCGGTGCTCTACCAACTGAGCTATCTTGCCCTATGTTGGCGGTCTCCCAAATTGTCAGTATCTTTGTTCGGGTGGGCGCTATAGTCAGAAGTCATAAACCCAGAATGCCATATAGCCAGTGATCACACCAAATTTTACGATACAACCTGGGAAGCGACATTGTGGGGATCACTCAATGAGTGATACGACTTTATAACTTATAATTCGTCAAACGATCCACAAGGGCAAACTGACTAGGTAAATTTGAATACATTTTCAAAGTGAACAAAGAAAACTGGCAGGAGCGGGATTCGAACCTGCGACCTCCGAAACACCGTACCGGCGCTCTACCAACTGAGCCATCTTGCCCTATGTTGGCGGTCTCCCAAATTGTCAGTATCTTTGTTCGGGTGGGCGCTAGTCAGAAGTCATAAACCCAGAATGCCGTATAGCCAGGGATCACACCCAATTAATAAATTTGAACGGGCAGTCTAAGCACCCACTACACAATACACATCGACATTATTTCACTTGCCAATTGCATTCAACTTAAGTCAGTCATACCGGTACAGCTGCATCAAAACAAGGACAAATACTGTTTACAATTTCATTAAAAAATACAAACTGATTACCTTTAAAGTAATCTGTCAAAATCTAGGATGCAGATCACTGACCACGTTGGAAACTGAAAGAACTTGGTATACATACATGTACATGAATTTTATCACATCATTCCTGACCTTTAATCGTATTCAGTTAAAGAATTACTTTTTTAAATGGTGGTGATACCCGTTTGTGGTACATGATGGTGCGGAATGTTTAAAGGTGGTATACGAGATTTACTTTTGCTGTAATTTTCAGAAATGAATCAATTTGGGGGTTGGTATTTTACAGGAAGTATTGTAACACTGACCTGTTCAAAGTTTTGTGTGCATGGTCAGTGTGACAGTATTTGTTATAAAACATTATACAACACCTGAATAAATCCCCGCCATTTGATTGGTGTATCCTTGATCACGTGCATTGAATTATTTGTCCCAACAGCACGGCACGGCCGCAACGCAAAAAATAGAAGTTCTATTCAACGGTAAATAGAAGTTCTATTCAACGGTGAATAGAACTTCCATTGCACGGTCACAGCATCAGTCCCACTCTGACCAATCAGATGACAAGGATTTATTCAGGTGTTGTATAAAACAAATAATGAATGTTTCACGTTCGTGCAATGGAAAGAATAATTTCATTCGGTGACAGATGGAATGTCCCATTCCACTCGGCTTCGCATCGTGGAATGGAACATTGCATCAGTCACTTCATGAAATTATTCTTACCATTGCACTCACAAACTTTCATTATTTGTATACTAACCACCAAATCATTCATTTCTGAAGCAAAAGCAAATCAAAGTTTGCAAAATCAAAGCTTGCAAACTAGAGATTGAGATGTCACATTGATACCTTTAGTTTGAAAATCTATGTCTGCTTCGAAATGGTGCGAATTACGAATAACAATATGAATGTATGAATTTATGAAATGCAGTAGAATCATGTCAATGCAGATTGTGGAATATAGTCCAATCACATTTACATGTAGCTACATGACATGGAAGTTATGGAACGTGTATAATCTAAGGCAAGCAAATTCTGTAGGGTAATCTGTGGGGTGGGGTTAACTCAAACGTTGATTGGTCAACAGACTGATTCAGGCCCCACTCCTTGATGCACTAACCAATCGCAGTCGCATGTGCTTCACGTCAGTCACGCATGCCAGGCTTTTGTCTGAACGTAGTCTTGGCTGTGATTGGTCAACACATACATGAGGGGCGGAGCTTAATGGGTCCGTCTATTATGCAGCTGACTAAAAATATTAAAATTAAACCACATGTCTAAAACAAATGTGTGCAACCGGACAATACCAGAGTTCATCTTTGCATCATGATGGTTCTTGAGTGTCCTCGAGTAAGACACTACTGTAATCAACTCTCTCTATCGAGGAGAAAATAGGCATAAACAAGGGCAGTTTTTGAGCCCCACCAAAATATGTCAGGAACACCAAAATCTGTCAGGAGCAGCAAAATCTTGGAAAGTACCACCAACAGGGTTGATAGAAATCATGATATTTTTGTTTTAATAAAACAAACCTGATTGTTTCTTTTTATTTAAATCGGATTTGTTTGATTTCAATCGATTTTTTTTACCACTGTACTATTTGCATAAAACATTTGTTTTAAATAAATCAATTTAAATGACCATCATTGAAAGTCGAGTATAACCACACACAATTGTTCATGAAATCAGTACTGAAATCGCTTTCATTTATCATATTCTTTTCTAGAATACGTAGTTTGTCTTACAATCTGTTACAGCAACACCATCATACTGCACATTTCTCATCCAAGTTGATAACAGGAATCCCCCCCCCCCACACTCTACACAACCATGGTGGAATAAAACTATTTAATGCGGCCACCATAAATATCACCATGTACATGTAGGCATGTACAGTATGTTTTGTTTTCTTTTAAAGTTTATTTTCTTAGAGTCAGAACAGATTGCATACAATGTCCAAACGTTACCCTAATAACCATAGGGTGTGTGAAAAATCATCATCTGAGAATTGAGCAATGTTAGCGTTAAGACATCATTTAAATGGTTGCAAATCAAACAATGTTAGGTTCAATAATCAGCTTCCATCTCTGATCTTGTTTTCAATTATATAATCATGTTTCTGTGCCCACATTACATTGAGCTTATGTGTCTATCAATTGTCCCCCCCCCCCCCCCACCGGGCCACCCCACCTCATTGTCACTTATAAAGTGACAAAATCCCCACCTCTGGAACAAAAATCTAGCGACAACCCCAACCTAAATGGGTGGGGACAGCCCCCCACCGTATAGGGTGGAAATTAAAATGTTGATGCTATCATGTATGATTTATGTTTTGATTAAAAAACGCCTTGCAAAAGGAGCAATGATCGGGGGGGGGGGGTCTAGGGAGAATCAATTGATAGGCGCATTACATGCATTGAGTTAAACCTATGTACATGTACATGTACATAAGAGATGAATACTGTATCATACATGTACATTGTACATGTAGCTAGTACATTACTTCAGAATCATATGCATTGTACACAAGATAAATGTACAGTTTTAGGAAACTGACCTTATACATCCCTTTAGAGTGAGTATAAGCGATTTAAGAATAATGAAAGTCAGGTTTGAATAACAGACATTGTTTTTACATTAAAAAATAACAGAAATTTAAAAAAATCAAAACGTGATTCTCATTAGTGATTTTATTTTATTTGTTTCCATTGATTTAAATTATGATTTAAATCAATAATTTAAATCGAGTGATTTAAATAAAACAACCCCGACCACCAATTTGAGTTCAGAATTGTATAAACACTAGGCACAGCCTTAAATTTCGAGACTTTAGTCTGGAAATCTGTATGCAATAACAGGGAAGAAAGTTCATGTTTACTGTGTCAGTCATTCTTGGCAGTGTATGCTCACTCATAGTGTTTACATACCTGTTCAATTTCTGCTTCGAGTTTTATGGATTTTGCTGACAAAAAAATCTTAAAAATAACAGGTTGTGCCACATGTTTAGATGGTTGTTATCAAGGAGGGTTGGTTATTTTCCAAGATTTTACTGTTCCCGACTGATTTTGGTGGGGGCTTTTAAAATAAAATCTTTCCGAGCTGAGTGCGCAAATCAAAAAAAGTTTGACAAGTTTTCATGAAGGACAATGTAGCCCTAGAATAATCACCGTCTTGACAATCAGGGGTAATACCTGTAACAGCTTTAAAGCACCTTGATCTTTGGGTTCCGATGCAACACAGACAACTGTCATTTATTCCAGGCAAACATCGTTTTCAATTGGTATCTGATTGAATCTGAAAGCAACATTATTTGTACAAGGGTAGCTGAAGTTTGAAGCACATGAAATTTCCACAGCTCCGCGATGACGGGGAAAATGTGTTGGGGAAAATGTGTCTTGCAAGCAATGGGATGCAAACGTTCTCTAATAACTGTTGCAACAAACGCTGCAACAAATCCACCCAGTGTAATTCAGTACTCAAAACATATGGAGAGTTGACTGTGTCATACACTATCTTGTGCAGTGGCCTGGGCTATCTGCATTTAATTTCAGCTTGTAGATGGCGACGCTGATCCCGATGCTTTATTTGTACAGCAGTCCAGCACACCAACTACACGAGCACACACAAGTTGGCAATGTCTAAGTCAGTGACATCTGCAAATGCTGATAATCCTTTTTTTTGTACAGCCAGATGTTTGGGTCTTTTTGTGGAAGGGGAGTGGATCAAGGGGGTGGGGCTGGTGGAGAGGGGGTGGGGTCATCTTAACTTCTTCTCAAGTTTCCGCATCTTCTTCTCTTTGCGGGCCTTTTCTCGTCCCCTCACACTGGTGGTGAGTTTGTAGACGACAAATCCTGCAGAAAAAGACAATGGATACAATTTTTAAACATTTCTTATTTCAAGAAGTTTATCACAATGAATTCTGTGCTCCTTACTGAATGTTTCGGTGCATGCAGAAGGAGGGTGGGTGGGGGGAAGAACTGATAGCCAGACAGGCATGATATGTGTACATCTAGGTGGGTCTTAACAAAAGTGTGACATTTTAGGGGGAACCAGGGACAGGAGTCGGTACGAGGAGTAATTTGCCATGTTTTCCCACTTTCTACATCCAATATTCTAGTAAGAACATTGCCCACCAAAACATTTGATAATTTTCTCCGGTTTGGAGGAATTACAGAGGGTTATCCTCAAGATTTAATGTTCATAACATGGACAGACATTTCATTTTAAAGTGTTGGGAAGTACTAATGAAATCAGGAATTATCCCAAATTGTATTCCTAATGTAAAGCTATCCATTGAGGGATTGCCACTGGCCAATCTTAGGTTAAACCTCCAGGTATTTTTAAACTACAGGGTGTACATCTTCAAGACTTCACGTTCATAACGGGGACAGACATTTGTCACAAAATTCTGTCCATGTTATGAACATTGTTCAAGTCGCATCGTAATTTCATTGGTTGCTTTAATGTTGAGTGATAACAATTCTACATTGAACGAGTAATATAAATATGGAACAAGGGCTGGATTAATTATAACAAGAATATACCTGTATGATTCAAGAATGTCTGTCCATGTTATGAACATTATCCTTCATTTCATCTTAAAGATTGCCTAATAATTTCCTTCATTTCCAAGTGAATCAGCCTATTTATTTTTCAGCGCAATCACGAATGATACAGGAATGTCTAGAAAACCAAAACTAGCCAAAAACCTGCTTTGAAATCCACCTCCCATGTCTCACCCACTATCAGTTGTAACCGTTAGTGTGGACAGACCCAGGTACATTACAAGTTTGGTAGTTGTTTGCAGTTAGTTAATTGACCTATCGCCGTTTGTGAGTTAGCCACGTCCCTTAGACAACTTTACACACGTGCAGCACGTGGATGCGATGCGCGAAACGCGCAGTAGCGTATATGGGGAATCATTGCATACACACTCTCTCTCTGACCGGATACTAGGAGTCGTCTCAGATTTCTGAGACAACTTTGCCCACGTGTGCAAGCAGACTTTCGTGCGACCACTTCTTGCAAAAAGTGGGAAAATGTCTTTTCCCGATTTCCAGCTGCTCGTTATAACGCGTATCTGAATAATGCAGACTCCCCGGACCCCACTCACATAATTTTCACCATCCGAGAATCGGAAAACCTTAAGAAATATAAACAGAACAAACTACGCCAAACTGGCTTGGCCAATGTGCCGCAAACAAAATTAGAATATGAAAACGTGATGGGCCGGTTGAGCGTTTGCGTTAAATTTGACGAACAGGGCGCACATGCGGCCGAATAAAGTGCATCTTTGAAATGTTTTTTGTTTGTCTAAGATTTGGGGTATCATGTGATGTTCAACAGACGCTATGATTGGATAATGGTCATAAACGGCGATAGGTCAATTGCACCGTATGCCGTATGGGTTTTACTGGAGGCTAGAATTACTGGTGGGAATTCTGGGGAATCCTGTGTGGGGATAATAGTGATTGTGAATTTTTGGACACCCCAAGAACACTTTGCTTTGTGTACTTTTTTGGGTACAATAATACAATTTATGCTTCTATATTACATAGAAAATAGTGCCATAAAATGTGAAGAAATTCCGGCTAAGAATGCGTTGCTATCGTAGCTTTACGTGCGTTGCTATCGGGCCAACATCATTGTATATTTTCTTAAAATGATGGTTACGGCAAGTTTGCGCATGCGCGAGTGTCAATGCAAAAAGGCTTATCCTAGCAAATGTAGTTTTAGTACTTTTTTTTACAATATTTTACTGACCCCTGCCAAACTTGAAACTTACGAGCCAGGCATTGTCAATCCAAGTTTGGGATGGTGAGCTGACATTCTCGCGGTCAGACATCCAGGAACTTCACTTGAACTTTGTACAGAGATCAATGGGTTGCTATGGCAGTGTGGAGGGGAAAACATGCACACGCGCCGTGTATAAATTCACCCTAACCCTGCCAGATGCAGCACAGTGCATCTGTGCTGACAGCTCCACTTTGTCCACAAGTCAATGTGACAAAGAATGTTGGTTTCTAGCCAAAATACCCTGGAGAATTAGGGTTAATAGATGAAGGGGAAGATGTGACATCTTGCCGACCGTGAGAATGGAGCCTGATGAGGCCACCTCGCCAGCAGTCCCGCCTGTTTGTTTCACACGAATCCGGATTGCAATCAGTGATCCAGCCGCTGGTTCGCTCCATAGGCGGAATCTGGTGTGTGAACCAATTCATGGATCACTGATCTCAATCCAGATTTGTGTGAAACAAAAGGGGCCCCTTCAGCCTTGTGATGTCATAAAATGATAATTTCCCTCAAAATCACAAAAATCAAAGACAAAAGCCCTGCCCACTTTCAAGAAAAATAATCTTGCACTTGCAGCTAATTTGGGCGAGTGATATTGAAAAGGTAAATTTTCTTCCTTTTTTAGGAAAGATGTCCTATAAATCTACACAATCATCGGGAAAAGAGTTTCCATATTGCAAGCACAAATGACGAGGCAGCTGCCAGCGTCAACTTGAATGGTGGTGCCACGTTTGTTGACAAAATGTGGATAGACAGGCTTTGTCTACAGTAATTTCTTACCAATAAGAGAAATAATGATAATGGCCGGAATGATGAAAACACGGTTGTCGAATCCTTCCTGTACTGGCGAGTTGGGATCTTTAAATTCAACCATTGTGGAGATTTGACTCTAAATATTGACAGCGGGTGTATTAAATAATGAATGCCACTGGACTGACGGCCGGCTGTTCTGGCATCTGACACCTGACCCATTGGCTGACTGGCCTGATAATACCTACACAAAAACAAGTACAAGTAATAGCGCGTATGAAGGTCAGAGGCAATTGGGTTAACGTAGACGCGTTGTATTGCGTGCATTGTACACGTGTTCACGTACGTATGCATTGAGCACACGTCACCAGCCTTTGATATAACGTAATGTGGTGCAGGGTACCAGTTTTTGTAGACCTTTTGGGGGCGGGGAATGGACAGTACGTTGGAGGAGGAGAGGTATCTCTCCTAATTAAACGTCGTTCTGAGCCCATAAAGCAAGATAATTCTTCAGGGTTTAATTTCTTGTCTAAGGAAAGTTCAAATATCACATATTATTATTTATCACTTTGCTAATTGTGGCGATTTGTATCAACGACTGGCGGGCTGGGGGGGGGGGGGGGGGGGGGGGGGGGGGGGGGGGGGGAGAATGGTTGATCCTGGAAGAATTTTGCTAAAAATTGCCCAGTTGTACCGTATACTGGAATGTATCAAAGTCGCCGGTGCAGTCGTGTATGTATACGGGGCGATCGCTTGCTATGGACCGTGATCCGGCAACATGACGGAAAAGTTTACCACGGTACGTTGTTTAAAGCTGCGACCACTGCAAACCATTTCACCAAACAACACAAAAGTCCCTCTTATTTCACACACACTAGCGGCGTGTCTGTCACCCGGGGACGCCTGCGATTTCCCGTGACAGACTTTCACACGACACAACATCGGTAGCCAACGTCCCTCGTTTTGCACTGAGCTTTTGCTATCAAAAACTTCAATTGAACTTCTGTCCTTCTTATCCCCAACACACCGGTGGCAATCGCATTGCATTACTTGAATTTTGGCGCATCTTTTCTGTAAAAATAACAGGCCTGTATATAGACTAATCCGGCGACCAATAGAAGCATTTACTGCGGTGGCGAGACGCACGCGCTCGACGCAGCTTCGACCAACAGGGTGTTTACAACTTGCCAAAATGCGCACGCGAATCAAATTAAAGAACGCGGGCAGCCTGCACGCGCCACTGTAAAAATGGCGTCCTCGCCGCGGCGAGTTACTATCTCCCCGCGGCGGGCGAGTAACTCGCCGCGGCGGGCGAGTAACTCGCCGCGGCGGGCGAGTAACTCGCCGCGGCGGGCGAGTAACTCGCCGCGGCGGGCGGCGAGATAGTAACACATTTTTTAAAACTTTCCTGTGGCCCTTCTACGCTTCCGTAATGTACGGCCAGCGGACTCGGAAACGGGAAAACATGCATATATAATATATGCTCTCATCGCAAGCCACATAATGGGTGGTTCTTTGGGTCCTCTCCACTTCCTGTTTGAGTCTGTATGCTGTCTTTTATTGTTTGTGTTGTTTGTGGAGTGGAATAAGGTGAATTGATACCATGGCACCGCAGCTTTTTTCGCTTTCTTTGGCCAAGTTTGATCAGCGACTATTTGTCAACCACTGGTAACCTATGCAGAAAATATAACCTGGGTACCAGGCAAAATCGACCAGTGGTTGGCAAATAGTCGCTGATCGAACTTGGCCTCTGTTGTTCTTGTAGGGCGCCACCCAGTGGTCGCAAAAACCAGAAGAAAATTATTCAGTCTGAAATCCTGACTATATTATGTTCATTTCTTATTCATAGCTACCATGGGTTACAGACTACAGATGATTTACCTCAATCTCGTCCTCATGGCGCTCGAGCCGTACGCTACCACTAGCGGTCTAGATATAGAGTTGAAGGTAGACACTGGGAACAAGGATGATGGACCTTGTTTTGCTGATGTGTATCATGTGTATCGGACATTTAACACTTCCTGTCCGTAACTGGATTTACGGTCATGACGGTAAGGTTGATCTGCTGCTATATTTACCATTAAAGTTGGTCTTTAACCAAATCAAAAGGCTCTCTCATCGTGTTGGGAGTTAACATTTTTGTTGATGAAATAAACATGAATGATTTCCTCCATGATCTGATCATCATCGGCCCCCCGCCATGCCCGCGCTGTGGGCGCGGCCATGGGGGGCTTGCTTATTTCGGAAGTGACCAAATCCTACACCATCATGCACTACTGTTCTCCTGTACAAAAGGGCCGATTTTTATTTCTACTCAAAACAAGGCCAAAGTCTCGGAAAGAGTTCCATACCTGGACATCACTTATTTTCCTCTAATATATGACTTCTTAAAAACTATCAAAAAGTGTAACGTTAAATCTGATGAAGAAGAATGAATTTAGGAGGGAAAAAATTTCAACTTATTCTTTGAAAATACTATGGCTCGGACCATATGTGAGTAGAGTTGTGCGTTGGTTCTCTCCTGTGCCACGAGGGTTTTTCTCCTCCGGCTTTCCTCCCTCTGGAAAAATCAAACACTTTCGATCTCTGGCTGTGCTCCGTGGTCATATATGGGTCGATGTGGCTGGCTGCCAGAGGCGCCTTTACGTGCCGGCGACTCGACCACGTTGTAGCCGCGTCCTTCGCAATTCAGCATCCCAGCTGCGAGTAAGGATGATTAGCCTCCCAAATTATAAATATAAATTAAAATTCGCGAGTTACGTCACAGTTTCAAGATGGAGGATAGGTATTATGGGCAAGTTTTGCAAACGTTTACTATAAATTGTTAGGTTTTTTCCAATGATAATAACTCTTTGCAATAAGATAATGATTAAATTTATTGCACTGAAGTTAAGTAGAGAAAATAATAGAAAATAAAAATGACGTACCAACATTTGCTTCGTTAACAACTAGCAGACGACATTCTTTGCAGTTTGTTGTTGCTACACGGTAACTAGATTTGACGTACATGTAGTCGATTGACTAGATGCATTCGAGCGGAAAACAGACAACGCATGCATGATTTAAATCGGAAATTGACAAAATGGACTAGGTTAGCAGCACGCGAACTTGCTCACAGTTAAATTCAGACGCGCAATGTGGGCAAGTTTCCATCCAGTGTACGACTAAAATCACTAGACCACCAGACTAGTTCAGTCAAGATTCACCAGACCGATGCTCAATTCACTGTACTCGGTCCAGCGTTCCAGTGGATATTTCGAGCCCTGCCATTGTATCCAGGAGATTGTTTGTGGGAAACATTGTACGTGCACTGTATATATATCTCCGAGGACAAGAGAAGAAAGGAAACACAAAGAAACCTTTTAGTCCTCGAACGTAGAGTCTTTTGTTAAAATCGGTCCTCGAACGTAAGGATACGTGCTTAGACTATGGGGGTTGGTTATATTTAAGGAACAATAGGAAACACAAAGCATTGTCCTCGGACGTATTGGGGAAGTACGACTGTGTGGACTTACCGTGCTTAGGCTAAGTATCAAAGCCGGTGGTCAGCTCAAATTGGTAGGTATCAGAGAGTCCAAGTGTCCCACTACTGACCATCAGGAAAACATTGGGCAAAACTTTTGCCAATTGTGGGGATTTCTGGATTTTGACAAAACACCTTATGTAATTCTTATCAAAAACTTAGCTGGCCTGACGTGTCATTCACCTTTGAGAAAGAACTTGCTCAAGTTCGAAACGTCAGGCCAGCTAAGTTTTTGATTTGTATATTTCAGGTCCATTCAGTCAGTCAGCAGTTTGCAGCAGTTTCATTCTTTTTTATGTAATTCTTGTCAACAGATACCCAATGATTTGGAAATCTTCCATCATTCTGTAAACTGAAAGGAGCAATGATGGCACAACACAGGGGCTACCCAAAGATAGTCCAAGATATCTCAGGTATGAATTTTACACCTACATGTGCGCTCTTCTAGGTACAATATACAATGTACATATACAATGTACATACATAGCACATATGTGACCCGCTCTGCAAAAAGGGCACTTATGTTGCAAAATTTGAAAATATTGTTTTATATAGCTGGAAAGGCCATTTTATATGCTTTCATATGGTATATGTCTGAGGTCTCTAGCATTTTGCAATCACGAGATATTTGGAAATTTGCATGTTTGTTTTCAGGAATTCACTCGACAAAAACGCATTCTTTTTCCAACTTTATTCACTGAAATCAAAGATTTTGGTTATGAAATAGAATAATATAGGTATCAAAGATGCAAAAAAATCCCTCCCTTAAAAATCACTTGTTTGAAGAATTTTTCACCCTCTTCACATTGAACGGCCCATAACTCGTAAAAGCATACAGCGACTTATGTGCCATTTTTGCAGAGCGGGTCACATATATACATACATGTGTAGCCTTGGTAATGATCAGAATCCAAATTGACAAACCACAACGGAAACTGACTAGGTACATTGTAATTTGAATGAAGTTCCAAAGTGAACAAAGAAAACTGGCGGGAGTGGGATTTGAACCTGCAACTTCTGGAATAACGTATCGGTCCTTTACCAACAGAGTCCCCCAAATTGTCAATTTCTTTGTTCGGGGGCACTAGTCAGAAGTCATAAACCCAGAAACCCAGAATGCCGTATAGCCAGGGATCACACCCAATTTTACGATACAACCTGGGAAGCGACATTGCAGGGATCACTCAATGAGGATACGACTTTAACCCTAACCCTGCTGAATCCAACAGGATCCAACAGTTTAATATTCCTGTTGTAACCTGTTGGATTGAGCAGCTAACTCATAGCGTTACAATCCTGTTGGATTCAGCAGGCAACAGAAAAATAGGACACAGTTGAACCCTGTTGGATTGAGGTGCTAACTCATACATGTAGTGTTACAATCCTGTTGGATTCAGCAGACAACAGAAAAAAATGGCACGGTTGGTTTCTGTTGGATTCAGCAGGCAAGTCATTTTTATAACGTGTTGGACTGCGTTGGATTGAGCAGGAAACCCATATGAATCACCGTTGGACTCTGTTGGATTTAGCAGGGTAGTCCTGGTGAACCATAAATAGGTTATTCATAAAATATTATAATGGCGACACATGAATTTGACATCACCATGAAGGTCGGAACAAGCTCTTTCTGTTGGTATAAGGATCATGTGTGAATGATGAAAAACACCAGCTCTACAGGTTGTTGAAACATGGTGAATATACAACGTATCTGTATTTATTTTATTGATCCGCAAACATAATTCATTTGATTTAATTCAAGGTTGTATCCAAGACCTGAAGAGCGACTATAATGAGAGTAAACTGCCAATTACCGATGACTCGCAGACACTTCACAAGTTCTGTGCTAAACTGGAATACCTGCTACAAATAGATATGAAAGGTATGTGTATAGGGTGGTGTGATAACTCAACCTGTGACAACTCGACCATTGAGACAACTCGACCAGTGAGACAACTCGACCTTCGACCAACTCGACCTTCGACCAACTCGATCATCTGTTTGCTTGACTGGAAAGACACGTCATCCGCTGAGACAACTAGGGCTGTTCATTTCCGAATAATATAGTGTTCGATTATTCGAAACTGGGTTTGACCAAACAGACCGAATATTCAAATATTTGATATTCGCCGATCAAGTTTTCACGCGTCAGCTGCAACTGCATGCCGCGTCAGTAAAAAGCACGCTGGTGTTTTACGTGCGGCGATTGATCTCATAAACTGCTCGATCAGCATTCTTTTGCATGCGCCTGTTGTATCAGGATATTACGGGTACATACATTCTGATAACAAGAAACCAAACTCCAGCCTGCGTTTTTGCTATAATTATTTGATAGGTGTCAAGGGAACAATAAACCTTCGTCAAAAGAAGTTACAGACGACATAAATGCGGCATTTGACACTGCAAAGTGCCATAACTTTTCTATTAAAATAGCATCAGTCGTATCTGTACATATATATATATATATTTCAAATATTTTAAACGGCAAAAAGGTATTTGAATATTCGGTTGACGATCGAATATTCAAATATTCGGTATATTCGGGACAGGCCTAGAGACAACATGACTCTTTGCATGCATGATAGTACTAGTGCTGCTACATGTAGGTTGGTTCAGTGGGTGGATGGATTGGCGTTGAATTGCATTGTGGGGTCAAACGCATCGACAGGCAATTTTTCGTTCTACCTTGTTTTTCGTCTTTAATATTCACAGGTCGCACAAGCATTCTCAGGGGTCGGCGCGATTACTGGGACTACTTCTATAAATGCTTGCACAAAGTCAAGGGATTGAATGACGGACTGAGATTTGTCCGAGCTATGGCAGAGGTATGTATGAGAACAAAAAACAGTGATGTATTCGAGTCCATCCCAAGTCCCTGCAAGTCCGTCACAAGTCCCTGCAAGTCCATCACAAACCCTCTAGTCCTAATTCCAATCACAAGCTATTGTTCATCCAGTTACTTGTGACCAGCTTTATGAGAGGACTTCTGACTGGACTTGCAAAAGGACTTGTAAAAGGGCTTGCAGGGACTCGAGTACAACTCTGGCCTAAGTATGAACTTTTTTTTGGGGGGGGGGAGGAGGGGGGTTGGAGTTGAGAGGTGACGGGCACTTACAGCTTGAGAATACACTTTAATACCTCATAGCACTCTATCTACTCGTCTGGCTGTCTCACATCCTTTCACTGTTGTTATTCTAAAGGCTAGTTCTGCGAGGTACTCTTCAAGTGTTTTCCCCTCCATGCCTCTCTTCAGAACTCCTTACCTCTCTTCAGAACTCCTTACCTGTAACCTTCTTCCCTTCCACCTATAATATTTCACAATTCAAACGAAATCTTAATAGATACCTTCTATCCCTGTGATTTCTGTCCCTTCCCAGGCTTCATACAAATGCTCTCATTTTGTATGTAATCTTCATCTTTCAGGTAAAGTCATCTCTGGGACGAGGCCGAGCCTTCATTCGTTACAGTCTGGTTCATCACAGGCTCGGAGACAGCTTACAACAGTGCATTTCTAACGTGAAGATAACCAGGTACAAAATAGTGCCCTCTAATAAGCCAGTTCGGTATTTCAAATGCGCATGTGCACAATGACATTTTATCCCGAATGACCCGCGTGACCTAACGCGTGCGTGTGAATACAAAAGGCGGTCGCACAACACGCACGTGTTGAATTCAATCAGAATGGGCGTTCGCGTAACATGGCGTGACATTACGTCAGCAATTTTATCCCGGATAACCTTTGACCTTTGAGATAGTGAACTACTTTTTTCAGAAAGGTTTTTCCCTTGACCATATTACCCCCTTCAATGTTTTTTCATATCGTCCTGCTAAATTCAACAATTTCCAACAAAATGGAAATGAGAAGCCTGCTGTTATACATCATGCAACATTTTGTTGGATTCCGCAGTGTACCATCTACACACCAGCCTTGGCATTTTGCAGCTACAGGTATTTGTTGGTGCGAGTCCTGCCAAATCCAACAAAATCCAACTGAAATTTTACTAGAAGTCTGCTTCCACCCTCCTAAAGTAATCTATAAAGTTACACACTCATCCCGGTTCTTTTCAGAACCACACTTCTTCCAAGAAGTGTGGTTCTTTTCAGAACCACACTTCTTCCAAGAAGAGATCTATTTCACATGGTGTTAACCGCAATCCCAGTCTCTCTCATATCGCACCCACCATGCAAAGCTTCAAATCGTATCTAATCTATAAAACAAGCAATTTAAGCAAACAAGAGTATTCAGGTCCACACTCTGACTGGTGTGTATGGCATGTATGCATGTTCATCATATTCTGATGTAAGCTGCGTTTATCTGACTTTCCAGCGACTGGTACGGCCCCGCAGCAGTTTTTCTGAATACTGTCCACAGCTCCACTGTCGTCAACGCTCTGTATGACCTCAATGATATTCAATTTGACCTGGTATCTACCGGTTACGACCTTGACACGGCATGGCCTACGTTTGCCCGTAAGAGTGCCGGTGCGACCAGTCTCTACTTGTGGCGGCCCCCTAGCAGGACGACGAGTACCAGCAGCCTTAACTCACAGGTATTGAACTGCCGGCAATAGAATGAGGTTGAGCTCAAAATCCAAGGAGATTTTGTGAGAATAATGTACTTCGGGACACCATATGTGACCTGTTCCCACAAAATGGGCGTAGAGTAGCAAAATGTGAAAATCAAGATTATGGTATTTCCTGAAAGTGCAGGTGAAAAGCTCTAATTTGATATATTATGTGTTTTGGTACCTCATTCCTAGCCCCCCCATCTTAACTTGACCACCGAGCCTGCCGGGTCGGCTGGCCGATTCAAATCCAGTGGATCAAACAAAAAAATCTCTCTTCTAATTTACATCATCCCCAATGCAAGTTCCATCTTCTCACCAAGTTTTATAAACTTTAATGCCTCTGTATCCTGTATCTTGCAGCAAAGTGCCAGTGACTCCTACCCCAACAGCCCCATGCTTGAGTCAAGACCCTCTTTTCTGGAAGACCAAGTCACCCGCCTCCAGAGGGAGTTTGAGGAGTGCGAGCAGGTGAATCGGCAGCTGCGAGGCCGCGTTGACCAGCTAGAACAGGATAATGACGACATCCATCAAATGGCCCAGGAAACGGAGGAACGCATGGCTCTCGTTAGAAAGGACTCCCAGAAAGAGACTGCACAACTTCAGGAGCAGATGGAGAGGTTGGCGGAAGAACTCAGTTCCAGGGAGGAAGAGCTGTTTGGTCTAGAAGCCAAGTGGAAGGAGCGAGTCCAGGAAGCCGAGAAGACAGTGTCGGATTTGTACGCTCGCATCGAGGTGCTGAACAAGCAGCACGAGAGTCGAGACAAGATGCTGACTGATTCCGAAAGAAACCTGAGAGAAAAGCTTCAGGCTGCTGAGACCTCAGTGACTGATTTGAAACAGCGACTGAGTACCTATGAGATAGACTTGGCTTCCAGGACTGCATCCGAGACGAGCGCTAAAGAGAAGGTCTCAGAACTGGAGAGAAAACTGTCTGATGCGGAAAACAGAAATCTGGAATTGATCACAAGGATGGACGAAATTGTTCAAAACAAAGATAAGACGGTATCAAGTCACTTTGAGTCTGCCAGTAAGGTCCATGAGCTTCTGACAAGACTTGAAGGAGCAGAGACAGAGAAGCTACACCTCCAAGGGATGAAAGAGAAACTGATTCGTAAACTTGAGCAATGTGAAATGCAAAAGATTTCTGAAAATGAATCCAAGGATCTTAATGGTTCAGAAAAACTGCCAAAAATAGAAAGCGAAGATCCTTCTTCTATAAAAGAATCATCAAAGTTGGAAGAATATCTTCAAAAGATCGAGGAGCTTGAGACCACCAAACAGAAACTTGAATTTGATAAGGCGGAACTTAGTAAAAAAGTTCGCAATCTTGAAGCAGCTCTACAGAAAACTGCATCCGAAAAGACTACTTTTGAAAAACAGATGAACGAAATGAAGAGAACGGTATCAAATCTGGAGGAAAGTGATTGGCTGCTGAGAGAAGAAAAGGCGGAGTTACAAAGGAATGTCTCACTGATTGAAAAAGAAAGGGATGAAGCGATTAAAACAGCAGCTTTATCAGAAGACGGACACCAACATATTGCAGAACTTGAAAGCCAATTAGGAGGGAGTGAACAAAAAGCAGAAGCGTTGAAGCAAGAAAACTCGAAACTCTCCGATATGAAATCGGGATTCCAGCAGTTAATCAAGGAGCTTGAAACCCAAGAGGAGCAGTCTAAACAATCCGAGTCATCAACTGAGCCACAAGCCTGTTCTGAAGCGTATCAGACTTCAGCTCCAGGTACTGCTGGTTCAAAGGAATTGGTGAAGGACGGATCTCTGAGTCATTCCCTTCAGAGCAAAATTCACAGTCTTCTAGCCCAGAAAGTTTCGGGGGAAAGTAGCCTGCATGCTGCGAAGAGAGAAGTCTCTGATTTGGAAACTCGTAATGCCCAATTGCTCAAGCAGCTCCAGGAATCGAGGGACAGGCACCAACAGAGCGGGTCAGAGGTTTCTGATCTGAGAGAGACCATTGCACATCTCCAGGGTAAACTCGCCGATGCTGGTTTGCGTTCAGAGTCCCAAAACCAGACAGTAGCTGAAAAAGACAGAGAATTAAGAAGCCTTGCCAAGCAGATGAGCAGTCTACAGCACAGAGTCTCCGATCTCAAGGAGAGCATCGTTCAAAAGTCGTTAGAACTGGAGACCAAGAAGCAAAATCTAAACCAGGCGAGTCACCAGATACAGTCATTGAAAGCGGTAGCTGAAAAGACCACCAGTCAGAAAGACGCTCTCAGAACCCGGTTAAGTTCCATCGAGGCAGAACTTGAGACCCTTAAACGTCATCATGAGGGGCTGCGAAGTGAGAAGCAAGAACTTGAGAGATACAGTCAACAGCTCCAACAGGACACGGAGAGACAGCAGCAGATCAACCGGGATCTTGAGAACACGCTGGAAGACACAAGGAGACTGGTGGAAGAAAACGTCTCCCTGGAGCAAGTCTTTGAGGACCGGAAGCAGAAAATGATCAAAGAGCACGAAGACAAAGTGGAGTTTCTGACGCACCAGTTCCACATGATCCAGGAGGAGATGGAGAAGGCATTGGCTGATAGATCAAAATTTGAACAGGAGCACCAGACAATGTCGGTGGAGTTGGAAGACATAAGGGAGAGGTTAGAACTGATGGAGACGGAGAGGAACGAGATCAAGAAAGCCAATGATACCTTGAATGCAGAGATCGCTCAGGTGAACGAGGCAGCACAGCTTGCCAAGACCCAGAAGGAGGAGATTTCTCAGAAGCTGGAGCAGTTGAGATCAGAGATGTTTGAGGCTCTGGAAGGGAACACAACCAGGATGTTGGGCCTGGAGAATAAGCTTTACGACACCCAGGAGGAACGAGATAGAGGGAAGGTTCGGGTCAGCGAGCTAGAAACTGAGCTGAGTGATACAAAGGAGAAGCTGTCGCAAGCAGAGGAGAAGTAAGTTTGATTCTTTGTAAGATTCTTTGCCAACTCATGTGTGACCCTCTGGAGATAATGAATGTTACCCAAATCCAACTGGAGTAATATCGATGTTATTAATTAAAAGTCGTATCCTCATTAAGTGATACTCACAGTGTCGCTTCCCAGGTTGTATTGTAAAGTTTGGGCGTGATCCCTGGCTATACGGCATTATGAGTTTATGACTACTGACTGGCGCCCCCCAACAAAGACACTGACAATTTGGGAGATCGCCAACATGGGGCAAGATAGCTCAGTTGGTAGAGTACTGGAACGGTATACTGGAGGTCGCAGGTTCAAAACCCACTTCTGCCAGTTTTCTTTGTTTACTTTGAAAATGCATTCAAATTACCTGGTCAGTTTCTCTTGTGGTTTGTTTGATGATTATAAGTTAAAAGTCGTATCCTGTTGTTTTTCAAAAGCGTATTATCTTTGATAATTTGTTAGCAGGAAAAAAAGCTTACATGTATTTAAAAGTGAGATGGCGAAATGCATGATTGTGCCATCGTAGCTGTATTTAAAGACAATGATTTTGATAAAAACTTGTTCATTTTGTGCGGGAAAAGGTGAGATTTAAAAAAAAATTATAAATTTTTTTTTAAAAATTAATAAATATACAAACGCTACCCGACTTTTGTGACTTTTAGGGTCGGTCGTGGAGGGCAACACCGGTTCCAGATTATGGAATCAAGTATTAACATATATACTTTAAGAAAGTATTTGTATGTCATTTGTGGGGAATTTTCCAAATGGAAACCAGGGTTTATGGAAAAAAGAAACATGCCCGGGCCTTTGGGCTTTTACTCTTGCTATTGTGAGCCACAAATCACCTAACAATAGAGCATCAACTAATCAATAAAGCCCAGCCTCTGCCAGGCCAGGCCAGGCCAGGCCAGGCCAGGCCAGGCCAGGCCAGGCCAGGCCAGGCCAGGCCAGGCCAGGCCAGGCCAGGCCAGGCCAGGCCAGGCCAGGCCAGGCCAGGCCAGGCCAGGCCAGGCCAGGCCAGGCCAGGCCAGGCCAGGCCAGGCCAGGCCAGGCCAGGCCAGGCCAGGCCAGGCCAGGCCAGGCCAGGCCAGGCCAGGCCAGGCCAGGCCAGGCCAGGCCAGGCCAGGCCAGGCCAGGCCAGGCCAGGCCAGGCCAGGCCAGGCCAGGCCAGGCCAGGCCAGGCCAGGCCAGGCCAGGCCAGGCCAGGCCAGGCCTGGGCCAGGCCTGGGCCAGGCCTGGGCCAGGCCTGGGCCAGGCCTGGGCCAGGCCTGGGCCAGGCCTGGGCCAGGCCTGGGCCAGGCCTGGGCCAGGCCTGGGCCAGGCCAGGCCAGGCCTGGCCAGGCCTGGGCCAGGCCTGGGCCAGGCCTGGTTGTAGCCCCTCCCACACTAATCTGTACCCATTTAAGGCAGGATCAAAAGATGCCTCAGCTGTCAGTCAAGTCTGGGTGAACAATGGGAGCCAGCTGGACTCCAGAATTAATGGACAGTTTATTGTGTACAATCAGGGGATTATAAGAAGCCCAAAGGCCTGGGCTTTCCAGGGGCTTGGCCTGGCTTTTCAACAGCCTGGCCTGACCACAGATTAACCACTCTTGGAGATACATGTAGAAGGCTTTAACCCTAACCCTCCCAGATGCAGCACAGTGCATCTGTGCTGACAGCTTCACCTTGCTGCACTCTGCACACAAGTCAATGTGACAAAGTATGCAATCTGATGCGTCTGGCAGGGTTTCTAGCCAAAATACCCTGGAGGGTGAGGGTTAAAGAATGTGTCCTGAATTTCAAAATCTTATATGTGTCGGATGTAACAGGGACACCAAAATTGGACCCAAAATTTATGGAATGACATGTTTTTTTTCAATCGGGTACCCGATTCCTGTACTACCCGTAAATGCACACTCCTAGGCCCAGGCGATCATGATTCCATTGAGGGCTTTGATTTTTACAAGCCGCTGTGATTTGTTTTGTAGATGCCTCGAGACTGCAGAACATCTAAGCAGCCTACAGTGTGTCAAGCAGCAAGAGGTATCCGCTCTTAAATTCCAACTGAGCTCAGAGGCGATGGAGTACCAACAAGCTATTCAGGTAAAATTATGAAGTGCTTGGAGAGTATTAAAGGCAGTGTACATGATTGGTCATTGTTGCAATTTTCAAAAATGGGTGGATTTGGGGGTTACTGTGTTATAGGAAATATCGTTCCACTGACCTGTTCAAAGTTTTGCATTGTTGGATGGCGAAAAAACCGAGAGAAAAACGGCGCTTGTTTTCAACCGTCAGGCGGATGATAGCCTTTAGTCAAGGCGCGCGTGGCTACCTGGACACGTGACGTGCCCTGAATGCCAGCATGTCCAGGGCATGCCACTCGTCCGGGTAGCCACGCGCGCCTTGACTATTAAGGGGCTACCACTGTGAACAAGTAACAATGGATTCAGTGCCAAGTAACAATGGACTTTCATTGTTAGTGCGCCGTTTTTCTTTTGTTAGATGTTCATAGTGTACAGGGCAGATTTCCAACAATTTCCAGACGATATACATTTCCACTTTTCTTGACAACGACAGCACACCTGGTGCCATAATTTCACAGGATGATTGAGACTACTATTAACTTAGTCTAGTAAGGTATTTCGTAATAATTCAGTAAAACCAAAATTGGAGAATTACCAATCGTGTACACTACCTTTAAACCCCTAACTCCCTAAGCTCTCTATTTTGGGAATTAAACATCTTCACATTCAGAAAGCCCTATTCTATTATTATATCCCAAAGTTTTCAATCAGAATCCAATCTCGAAATTTTTATTTGGTGTGATTTGTTTTATTTTGTTCATTCAGATTATAATTTTGCACAGTTCACTGTAAACTTTGAGCTTTATTTTCTCAAAAAAATGCGGTCAAGGCTGTCACAGCTTCATATGGTTATAGCAGAGCCCAAGAATGAGTTGCAGCAACACACGACATCAAATTGAAGCTTATTGCTTGTACAGTGGAACGCCGCTATACCGAACATTCGGCTATACCGAACACCATCCTTGGCTCCCAAATTTTGTGCACAAAACTTACTGAATATTGTTGTTGAAAAAGGAAAGGCAACAGATTTTTAAAAATGTATCGGGTATTTGGGCTGATTGTAATTCCTAAATGTGACCCGCTCTGCAAAAAGGGCACATAAGTCGCTGTATGCTTTTACGAGTTATAGGCCGTTCAATGTGAAGAGGGTGAAAAATTCTTCAAAAAATTGATTTTGAAGGGAGGGAATGTTTTGCATCTTTGATACCTATATTATTCTATTTCATAACCAAAATCCTTGATTTCAGTTAATAAAGTTGGAAAAAAATGTGTTTTTGTTGAGTGCTTCCATCTATTGCTTTGCTTTTTGTTTTGTTTAAATGGCTTGTTTCTCCTTAAGTCATTTCAAGAATTTCCTGAAAACAAACATGCACATTTCCAAATATCTCGTGATTACAAAATGCTACAGACCTCAGACATATACCATATGAAAGCTTATAAAATGGCCTCTCCAGCTATATATGAAACACTATTTTCAAATTTTGCAACATAAGTGCCCTTTTTGCAGAGCGGGTCACAAATGGCCGTAGCGTTATGTTGAAGAGTGACAGGTGACTATTATTACATTTCCTGGTAGCCAAATTATGGAAAACCTTCAATCACAAATACGACGTAAGAGAGAGCTATTTAAAAGAACGGACACCATGTTAAAAAATGGGAACGCGGCGGACCGGCAGCTGAAAATCGCTATACCGAACGATCGCTATACCAAACAAAATCTGTGGATCCCGCGATGTTCGTTATGGCGGCGTTCCACTGTATTTTCAGGAAATACCCATGATCTCAATTGTCAACTATTGCTACTCTCTTCGTTTTAAGTGGGCCCAGGTCACATCCCACAACCAGCTGTGAGCCAATTTTTTTTTTTTTTTTAAATGTGTGACCCTTCAGGGATATAAGCTCAAAGAAGCCGATCTCCAAGGACTTCAAGATCGTTGCACTGAGCAAGAGGAGATTGTAGATGGTCTTCAGTCGGAGTTAAACCTGGCAAGGGCGCAGCTGGAACAGCAACAGAAAGAGGTAGGCTGCTTCAGAAATAAATCGGAGTTCAAGATGGCTGCGAACCATTGTGGATTCAGTGATTGTTTTTTGTATTGCAAGTTCGCCACTTGTGGTACGGAGCTGCAAAAGGAAAAAGAGAATCAAAGAAACTAGAGGCCTCTACCAGGCTAGGCTAGGCTAGGCCAGGCCAGGCCAGGCCAGGCTGTGGCCCCTCCAAGACTAATCTGCAGTTATTACATTCCATTCACGGGGCCGGAGATCAAGTTTGGGTGAACAACGGGAGCTGGCTGGACTCCAGCATTAGTGGGCAGTTTATTGTGTACAACCAGGGGATTATAGAAGCCCGAAGGCCTGGGCATTCCCGGGGGCTTGGCCAGGCTTTTCAAAGGCCTGGCCCGACCATGGGTTAGGCAGTGCTCCCTAAAGTTGCTCTTCAGATTTTCTCCTTTTGTGAGATTTACTTTTTTTTCAACCTATTTTTCATTCGTCAGGCTACGGAAGCGAGAGCTGCAGCATCTGAGAAGGAATATGAGAATGCAGCCTTGCAAGAAGCCCTTCAGCAGGTAAACTATTCAAGTCGATTTAACGTCAGCTCATCTTCCCGAATTCGGAGAAAAAAAACTTGTAACAATAACGGGAATTTATAATGTTCTTCGCTTAAACTCAAGAGCAGTCCAAGAGAAGGTCCGAATTGAGATTTCCATTCCATAAAAAAAATATAATGTGAGCTTTGTAATGGTGAAAAAATTACTGTTATATGATATTTTGGTTTTTAATTAGAGCCGTAAATTCAGCATTGAGAATGGAAAATAATACGTTGACACAATTTTTTTGGAACTATGCCAGACTAAAATTTTAAATTGTACACAATGGTCTCAACATAAAAGCAAACTAGGTATTTTGAATATGCTTTAAACTACAGTATTTTAACAAAAACAGGAATTGTGATGTTTTTTTGGACAAATTTTCATTATTGCAATTACTCAAAAATAGGTCATGCGACTTATGTCCGATTTCCCTTGTGGACGCCATGTTTTCTTAAATTACATAATCAACCTGAGGACTAATAACATAATAATAATTGGAGTAATAATAATAATAATAATAATGTGGTGCTTATATAGCATGGAATACAAATGTATCTGAAAGCGCTTCACAATTATTACCCCTGGTCATCAGGCCATGAGATCAGTTCTGTGCAGTAGTTCGAGATCAGCGTAATCCCTTCTCTACCCTCACAGGCACCCATTTATATTCCTGGGACAGTGAGTGGGGGAAACTCGATCAATTCTTTTGCGTATTTCTCCTTGCAGATGCCCAACATTATTTAAAAAAATACTCTTAACTGGTACGGATGACGCCATATGGCGTAAAAATAGAAGGTGCCACCAGGCCGGATGACGCCATTGGCCGCCGTTTGTGCAGTTTCAATCCATTGTTTGATTATTGTTTATGTCATGCTTGACTGCACAAACACATTTTAGCGGTTCGATTTGGCTGCCAGAACCGCTGCAACACCCCAACGTCTCCTGTAAAATACCGCGCCATGTCCGCACTGGGCTTTTTTGGGTAAAGTTTACCGAGACGATGGGTACTTTTCCCATTTTAAGTCCAGTGCGGACAGCCTAGGACATTTTCCTCTGTTACTTTTCCCAAGTCCAGCGGTTACCTCTACTGGGCAACTGCTGCCCAGGAAAACTGACCAGGTAACTTTTCCCGAGACGATAAGTGCAGTGCGGACAGTGCGAGTCGGTAAAAGCGGCTCAGGAAAGCGTACATCTGGCCCGAGCGCGAGCTCATGCTACACAGGGACACCACACATGCCCTTTGCATTGTTTCACCGTGGTGCGTTGCATATGTGGCAAGTTTTAAAATTCCAGTGCGTTTTTCCTTTTTTGGTCGCAATCATGGCAGATATTATTATTGATAGTCGGAAGTTTGATTGGTGCTGCCAGTGCATCATTCCCAGATGATAATGAAGGACGTCAATGTGTACACATCGGCCAAAAGAATGAAAAGGCGCATGCGCTTTGGGTCAATCGGTTCAATTTAGAAAGGTCTTGTAAAGCGTCCTCATGAGTCCGTTATACTGACAGCTCGGTTACTTCTACCACGGTCTCGGTAAAATTTTCCCATGTCGGAAGTCCAAGTTTGGACAGTGGTCACATTTGACCATTTTTCATTTTACCATCGTCTCGGTAAAACCTTAAAAAAAGAAAAGTCCAGTGCGGACACGGCTTTTAATAATTGCTTTTAAGAAGGTTAAAACTTCTCAATGTCCTATATGGATGAATTCTTGGACTTCTCATCTCCCTGGAGAGTATACAGCCCCGGCTGCAAGTTAAGCACACATGGGCTAATCCGACCACCATAGCCACTGCCCTCACAGGTACCCATTTACTCCTGGGCGGAGAGGAGCAACTTGTGACAAAGTGTCTTGCTCAGGGACACATGCACCATCACAAGCACCATAAACGTATTGTTGGTAGTGAGGCATCGGGGAAGTTTTTTGATTGGATCATTCAGCTGTTAATGGGTAAATACTTTCTCCAGTTGTGAATGCCCTAAAAAGCAAAACGATTGCTCGTTTTGTTTTGTTCCAGTTGTCAAAAGCGATAGAAGAGCTACAAGTGAGAAATTTGAATTCCGAAGTAAGTTGAAAAGTCATCAACCCATATGGCCAACAAAGACACTGACAGTTTGGAAGACCCCAACATAGTCGGGTCGCGTTTGTTTTTTTCCCAAAACTGACCTTTTCCCCCCACATAAAAAGTTTGATTAAAATCATTGTCTTTAAATACAGCTACATTTGTACAATGGCACAATCATGCATTTCGCCATCTCACTTTTAAATATGCTTACTTTTTGCCTCCCGACTTCTGAGTTAAACGAAAAGAGATTGACCAAAAAGATTGACCAACCGACCCTACCTAAGGATTTTTCCCATTTTTTTTTTTTTCGTGGCCTTACTACAAAATCTTCTTAACTCCATAATGCAATGACAATGACACAAGTTTGTAAATGATCAGATCTTAGTGCCAGCTTTGTAGTATGTTATCCAGATTGTGGAGTGATCTCATGATTCCCATGATATGACAATATTTATATGACAGTATTTATATGACAATATTTATATGACAATATTTATATGACAATATTTATGACAGTATTTATATGACAATATTTATATGACAATATTTATATGACAATATTTACATGACAATATTTACATGACAATATTTACATGACAATATTTACATGACAATATTTACATGACAATATTTACATGACAATATTTACATGACAATATTTACATGACAATATTTACATGACAATATTTACATGACAATATTTACATGACAATATTTACATGACAATATTTACATGACAATATTTACATGACAATATTTACATGACAATATATACATGACAATATATACATGACAATATATACATGACAATATTTACATGACAATATTTACATGACAATATTTACATGACAATATTTACATGACAATATTTACATGACAATATTTATATGACAATATTTATTCCCATGATTTGACAATATTTATATGACAATATTTATTCCCATGATTTGACAATATTTATATGACAATATTTATCTCATGATATCAAAATATTTATTTTCATGATATGACAATATTTATTCCCATGATATGACAATATTTATGACAATATTTATTCCCATGATATGACAATATTTATATTACAATATTTATTTCCATGATATGACAATATTTATTCCCATGATATGACAATATTTATTCCAATTTTTATTCCCACGATATCACAATGCTTATTCTCAGTCATCCAGTAGTAGTTGATGGACTATAACAAATCTAATTCTTGGATTTATTTGGAGCAATTTCCAACGTTGCTTCCGAAACCATCGGACTTTGTCAGGCAACTGGAGACCCAATAGCCTGGTCACGTGGTCGACGTCTAGGAATCGGTTACTTCATTTTTATGATATTGATTGACAGGAGGAGCTAATGAAACTGAGGGCGGAAAGCCAAGGAAAGAAGACGCCCCAGGAAGCCAAGTTGATGGAATTAGAGAATGACAACGTGGAACTCAAGAAACAGATCATTAAGCTCATCAGGTAATGGGTCATTCTTAGCTCTCGGGACTGGAGCACTGGAAATGCGGTGTCCTCTATGCTAGCAACATTGTAAGGCTGGGAATCCATTTGTCCGTAAATCTGGATTGGCGAGCGTCAGCCGAGCAGTGCAGTGATTAGTACTTTAGGCCAACTGAACAGCTTTGTTTTTGTTGGGCAAGATTTAACCTCTTCAATACGGATAACTGCCATGGCCGCAGTTTGAAAAAAGGCTACCTAGCCAGTTGTTGTCTATGTGCGCATTCCTGCGCATACTCAGTCCATTGTTTGCCTATTGTTTGCATTACACTTGGCTGCACGAGCCTGTCTTGGCATACCACACCCCATTAACAACAGCTGGACAAAAGGGGTTTAACAATGATCTGGTAAGGTTTCTTGTCTGATCAATTTAGAGAAGTTTACTGATAAAAAATTCCAAAGCATGCAAAGGGCTGCATGTGATGGCGAACAAAAAATGCTTGTCTTAACCAAGTTCTTGTGTTACCAGAGCTCGTATTAACCCTTCTACTGTTATAACTATCATAACCTATCAAAAAACCTAAGCCCTTTCTCTCCAACAGCTTGTGTGTTTCAACCTGTCACTCGATAGGTTTTGATACATGTAGATAGGGTAGTTGGCTCTATTTTGGCACCGAGAGAGGGAGGGTTAACCCTAACCCCTAGGCATTTTTACTAGGAAGTGTCCTTAACCTGTCAAAATCCAACAATGTGCACTATACCTATGGCACATTCTTTGGACTTGAATGCAGTGCCCGTTCAAAATGTGCCTCTTCGAAACGGACAAATTGCTTGGCTTTCGTTAAAAATAGCCACGAGTGTATTTTTCCATGCCACACGTTTATCACAGCTTTGGAAGTGAGTTTCTTGGGAAGAGCTGGTTTTTGTAACACTGATGCGCATGCGTCTAATTTGCATATTAGATCGCGCCCCATTGCATGTGTGGCGGTCTATACCTGTGGCAGTACAGTACAGTACAGTGCAGTGCCCATTCAAAATGTGCAGCAGTGCGTGGCGGTCTATACTGCCACGTTTGCGGGTCTAGGCCTCCGGTATTGCTGCTTTTTTACAGCTTTTTTGAGAACCGCTCATCCAAACAACTTTAAAATTTACGCTGCACATTGTTGGGTCCTGAACAATACACCTGCTGATTTTCAACTTCATACAGTGCCTGTATTATACAGATAATCGTATTACGGACAGACACAGATACACACAGACAGAGATTCCTGGAATTATAGTAAGATTGGGGCATCATAGCTCCATGTAAAGTAATGGTGCCAAGGTGCTGCAGTCCTGAACCATCAATATTCAACACAACCTGCTTTTGGAGTTTGTAAGGCTTGGGGTAGTTAGGGTTAAAGCAAATTTTCTCTCATAGGAATGAGCACAATTCATTCCGGACTGAAGAAGAAGACTCGTCTTACCCGGGATCTTCTTGTCTTAATGAGGTTCGACTGTATTTTATTATGCGTAATGCATGATGCGTCAAAGTAAAATAAGTGCCCCCGAACAAAAAGACCCTGACAATTTGGGAGACTGCCAAGATAGTTGGTAGAGCACCGGTACGGTATTCCGGAGGTTGCAGGTTCGAATCCCGCTCCTGACAGTTTCCGTTGTTCACTTTGTAAACACTCTGGATTTGTTTGTGATTTCTCAGAGATAAAGATACACTCTGGCAATGGACTGATAAGTTGGATTATCAGCGCAAGATGAAAGCATCGGAGAGATGGATTGAAGATAGTGAGGTACATAGGCTTTCAAGTATTCCTACTTATCCTACTTTTTTCCTAATTTGTTTACCTTGCTCCTACTTTTTCCTTGAAATTCCTACTT
Organism: Hippasteria phrygiana; assembly: GCA_037893225.1. NCBI lineage: Eukaryota > Metazoa > Echinodermata > Asteroidea > Valvatida > Goniasteridae > Hippasteria > Hippasteria phrygiana. The sequence goes on from JAZGUH010000311.1 coordinate 261,923, forward strand.
TTTCCTACTTTTTCGTCCCACAACACCGGAAAATGAAATTCATTGAATATTTTTCATATATACACACTGTCATATGAAAATCACACAATGAAGGGCTTGGGTGCAGGAGCACCGCAACTTTACTTCCAAGCCCTTTTCCCAACTGGCCGTAGTGCCCTCGTTGCCGGCCCACCGTACACACCGTGCCGTGCCGCGCCGACAGGCCGGGCCAGCCATAGTCGGCGCGGCCGGCGCAGCGCGGCAACGGTGCACGCGGGCCAGACTACATGTACATGTACGTACGGCTGCTGCAGCATGCATACGACACGAAGCTTAATATAGACTGGTTTCAATCCCTCCATCAGCATTTTAATTTTGAATGCAGGGGGCAGAACCCAGATTTAATCTAAAGCGCGTACACGTACGGTACGGCCAAGTTCAATCAGCGACTATTTGCCAACCACTGGTCGATTGTGCCTGGTACCCAGGTTATATTTTGTGCATAGGTTACCAGGCAAAATCGACCAAGTTCGCTTGCGCTTTCATTATGGAGTTGTGTGCGTGCGGCGCATGGTCCATGGACATGATGGAGAAAGGAAAACATGGTATGACCGATGTATTGTGTGTTGTTTATAATAACCTGAACTATCAAAGTTTGTAAAAATGCCACGAAAAGATCGATTAAAGCGACAAACATTCATGTAAATGCACATATATCTGTGGAGTTTTACAGAGCTTGTAGAGTTTTGCAGGGGCTTCACAGAATATTTCCAATAGAAGTAATAATGACTGGCCTCCGTGCCCTTTTAAAGAAATGCCATTGGCCTTGGTGCCCTTTGCTTTGGCCTTGGTGCCCTGCCAAATTTTTCATTATCGAAGGCAAAATGGCCGTGCCCTAGAAAATCTGTAATTTGAGGCCTGAGCTTAGTTGAGGATGGAGCACAAGTGTTGTGAGTACAGAGCATGCCAAATGAGGCTTGTGATGCTGTGAACACGGGCGAGTGTCAGCGCAGGCGACTCCTGACAGCCCGCAAAAGTCCTACTTTCATCCTGATTTTGTCCTCCAAAGTCCTACTTTTGTCCCGTTTGTTTAACCCTTTCAGCCCCGCATTGTTTATTGGCATGCAGCCTCTAGTGCCGACATTGTTCACACACTGAGCACTTCATAGTCGACTTTAATCGCCATTGGGGCTGATGAAGGGGGTATAGTGCACGGGCGACTATAGTCGCCATTGGGGCTGAAAGGGTTAACAGTTTTGATTCTACTATTCTCCTGCTTTGTCGCCCGGGTCTGCTTGAAATCCTGCAATTTATCATCAAATGTAGGCAACCCATTGCATGCAGTGCCGAGTGGAGTTTTCACTGATGGTCAGACGTCACCACTGCCGGTTGTGTGGTCGCATCTTCTGCACCAAGTGTGCCAGTTACTATGTGTCGGCTGCCCACAGTCGGTAAGTCTTACGTGAATTTGAAAATGTTGTTTATTTCTTTTTGAAAAACTCTCTGGCTTCATCCTTCTCACTGCATGGACTCCTCGATTGCATTCATCCCACGCTTTACCGTTTCCAGACACTACTTAAATCCCTTCACCATTGGAATCCTTTACTCTCCTGACGACGAGCAGAGTATATTGTCCGAAATGTTGCGTTGCCCCCGTTTTCTTTTTTTTTCAGAATGCCACAAACTCACAAAAGAGTAGAGCTGTTCTCTTTTTACTACTTTAGTATTCGATTATTCGAAACCGGGTTTGACCAAATATTCAAATATTCTATACTCGCTGATCAAGTTTTTCACACTTCAGTTGCAATTGCATGCTGCGCCAGTAAAAAGGTGTTTCACTTTAACCCTAACCCTGCCAGATGCAGCACAGTGCATCTGTGGTGACAGCTTGACCTTGCTGCACTCTGCACACAAGTCAATGTGACTAAGTATGCAATCTGATGCGTCTGGCAGGGTTTCTAGCCAAAATACCCTGGAGGGTTAGGGTTATTACGGCAATTGATATTATGGACCGCCCAATCCACATTTTTTTGCCGGTGTTTTACGTACGGCAACTGATATTATGGACCGCCCAATCCACATTTTTTTGCATGCGCCCGTATCAAGATCATTATGGGTACGTATAAAAAAAAACGTTCTAATAACAAGAAACCAAACTCCAGCCTGCATTTTTGCAGTAATAATTTTATAAGTGTCAAGGGTTTTACGGACGGGAACAATAAACCTTCGTCCACAAAAAGTTACATTGACAAAAATGCGACATTTTACACCACTAAGCACCCTAATTTCTATTAAAATAGCATCAGAGTCGTATTTGTACGTGCATGTATGTTTTTTTTAAATATTCGAATCGGCAAAAGGTATTCAAATATTCAGTTGACGATCGAATATTCGGTATATTTGGGACAGCCCAACAAAAGAGAGTTAAAATTAATGCTACTGCAAATCTTTATCTTATGAAAATCCTATTACACAGTTCCTTTGACTCTGTAAAATTACACTTTGTGACATTTCCAGGAAGAAATCTCGCGTCTGCGAGCAGTGCTTTGTCATCCACCAGCACGCCAATGAGGCCGAGCAAGGAGTGCATACTGCTATTCCGCCGCTGGACAGTGACGAGGAAACAGAACGCGATGTGCTAGCGAGAAGCCAGTCGTTTATCAGCTCAAACAGCCAGCTCAGCGACGAACTGCAGTCGACAACGACAACAGAGGCGGCGTCTTCGCCAGAGGACGCTCCGTCCGCTGGGGCCTCCCCGGAAGTGGCTAGGGCTAGCGATTCGGCTTCGGTTGGGAAGACTTCACAAGGTGTTGACCAAAAACCGAATCAAGTTGCAAGTGACAGGAAAGTGGAACCAACTCAGGTTGTCGGGAGTGAATCCAGGTAAGTTTTATTGTCAAAGATTTTTTTATTTGCCTTTGAGAAAGAACTTGCTTAAGTTTGAAACGTTAGGTGAGCTAACTTTGTTGATTTGTATATTTCAGGTCAATCCAGTCAGTTAGTTTATTTAGCAGTTTAATTCATTTTTTATTTTAATTGATTGTTGGCATTTTTCTGTTGTCCTTCAACAATTTTTATTTGAGAATTAATTTTGTTTCTATGTTTGATTTTTTTGGTTTTATTTTTACAAATTTCTGGGTCATTCCACACTACCGGTTGCAACTGATAACTTTTGGGGTGAGACATGGGAGGTGGATTTTAAATCAGTTTTTTTGGTTAATTTTTGTTTCTTAAAAATTCCTGTATCAATTGTGATTGCAGAAATAAATAAATATACTGATTGCTGGACTTGTAAGAAATTACTGGGCCATCTTTAAGATGAAACATGATAATGGTCATAACATGGACAGACATTATTATATCGTACAGGTATATTCTTGTTATAATTAATCCGGACCTTGTTCCATTTATATTAATTGTTCAATGTCGAATTGTTACCACTCAGAACTAAAGCAATATATTTAGTATTTATGAAATTAGAATGCAACAATATTCATAACCTAGACAGAAATTTTGTGACAAATGTCTGTCCCTGTTATGAACATAAAGTCTTGAAGATGTACATGTACATGTACACCCTGTAGTTTCAAAAATACCTGGAGGTTTAACCTAAGATTGGCCAGTGGCAATCCCTCAATCGATAGCTTTGCATTAGGAACAACATTTATGTATTATGCGTTTCATTATTACTTCCCAACACTTGATGACGAAACGTCTGTCCATGTTAACGTTAAATCTTGAAGGCAATCCTCAGTAATTTCTTAAACACTAATAAAAATAATTTACCAAACTTTTTGGGAGGCAATGATCTTACTTCATGTATCGACTCCTGTCCTTGGTTCCCTCTAAATGTCACACTGTTGTCACCGTTAGTTTGGTAAGACCCATCTCACGTATGTTGACGTATATTGCGGGTGTATCAGTTTAGTTTATTCATAGGCTGTTATGCTGCACTCGCATAGTTTAAGCCGTTGCCCGGGTCGGGTCTTTTGTTGCTATGGCTTTGAATTGGGCCATTGACAGGCTACGGTGAAGAGCCGTAGCCATTGATAATAATGTCTGTGAGATAGTCTTACATCGGGCTTTCTACTAGACGTGTTGCCAAAATACTGTACAAACGCTATGACAATACGAACCATTCAAATGATCTCTTCCGGGGTTTTCTGTCAGATGTACCCCAGAAATATATGTGCACAAGAAGGTTTCCCAAGACAGACATCATAAAATCAGGCGTGCAAAGTTTTTTTTAAGTAATATTTATTGATTTCTTTGTAACATTGTCAGGTAAAGTCGCAAGTAGATAGTATCGATTCTTGGCATATTTCTATAGTGATTGGTATCGATATGATTAGAAGCTATTGAATTATGGACTATTCGAAAATCACCGGGATCGCTGGTTCAGTTAATCAATTGCTGCTACAGAATCGAAGCACAACCTACACCGGGCTTACTGGATTACTTACCGGGCTTACTCTATTGTCAGCATGGCCTGCAGGCTAAAGCAGTTTTTGCCTTCCACAACCTGTTAACCCTAAACGTCCTAGGCATTACTTCGGTAAAACGAACCGTACTACAGAATACTACTTAGTATTTTGTAGAACTGAGCCTCTCTGTGACTGATGAATGGGTGTGTAATGACAGCAGTCTAGATACTGGCAACTACAAAATACTACCATGTAATAGTGGTAATACAGGTAAGTTACTGGCTACTACCATTTACTAATAGGATGTAGTATTACCAACCCAAATTAAAAAAAAATGTATGATCTCCGAAAACCAGTAATTCATACTGTGTTTCTGCCTTAGATGATAAACATTTTTCCTCTAAACCCAGCAACAGTAGTACTACATATGTGACCCGCTCCAGAAAAAGGTGATATAAGTCGCGCTATGCATTTACGTGTAATGGCCCTTTCAACCCAAGAGGGTGAAATTTTCATCAAAATTCATTTTTTTGTTTTTTGTCTTTCATGATATCTTAAATATCTAAAGTTTCAGGTTTGGTGCACAACAATGAGATTTCAGTGAATAAAGTGAAAAAATAACCTTTTTAGAGTGCATTGTTCCATTGCATTGTATTAGAACTACCTATTTCACAGCCTGTTTTCTCTGTTGTGCAATTTGAACTCCATAGAACTAATTAATATGCAAAAATGCGATATCTCCAGAACGGAAAGGGCTTTGGGGCTCTATCATGTACCAAATGAAAGCTTACATTGCAGGCATTCCAAACATACATAAAACTCATTTTTCATATTTTGCGACATAATATACCTTTTTCCAGAGCGAGTCACATATTACTACGTACACTATTTGGGGTGAAGTACCAAATACTAAAAATTACTACAAGCATTGCACACAAGTAGGTGAGAGTACTGCAAACTACATTTTACAACTACTAGTATTTTGTAGTATTAAGTGATGTTAGGGTTAAAATAAGATGAAGTAATTTTTTGGGGGTCACCGGTTGTCATGATTTATACTGCTATCACTTGCTAGATATTTTCATGAGTATACTTTGAACTAAAATATTTTGTAAGTTTAAGCTCTTGAATACGGATGACGGCCATGGCCATGGTTTGAAAAAAAGAACCACCTGGCCGGTTGTCGTCTATACAAACATTCTTGCGCGTACTCAATCCAATGTTTGCCTATTGTTTGTGCTACGCTTGGCTGCACAAACCCATATTTGCATACGAGGACCCCATTAATAAGACCTGGCCAGAACGGGTTAAAGCTTAGTTCATAAAAAGATTTTGGGCAAAGCGATTCTTAATTAACCCTAACCCCCACGAGGTATTCTCTGAGCACCCTGCCAAATGCAACAGAATGCAACACAGCTGAAATAAGAACCCTGCCAAATGCAATGTTGCACTGTGCAGTGAACTCATCTGTACCAGCCTTGTTGCTGGAGGCTTATATATGTATAATACTAAATACAAAAGAATGCATCAGACCAGGAGACATGCCTTGATTGCTAAATGCAACAACTTTTTACCATTGGTGCATTCTGTTGCATTTAGCAGGGTTAGTGTTAAGGTTATTTTGTATTCAAATGGTGACGTCACGTAAAAACGTCTATACAGGACAAAAACATTCCATGGAATTCTCCATATTACAAGCTCATCGTCATATATGCCTCGCCATTCACCCCGTCATTCACCCGGTTCCTGTAGCTATTACTCGGAGCTGGATCCGCCCGAGAACCCAGTGATTGTGCTGGATAGCCCGCTGCCGTCGCGCCACTCTGTCCAGTCTAGCAGTGACGGCAAGGACGAGCCTGAGTTTGACGTCATCAGCGAAGAAGAGATCGTAGCGGCCCGGAACGAATGGTCGGCGTCCAGCAGCCCCGTTGGGCTGAGAAGTCCACAGATTACAGAGAAAAGGTGGGATGAGTGTGGTACTGAGATAAGGGTGGAGATTTGGTGATTGTAAGCATGGTTCCGGTTAACCTGTTCTTGAAACCTCAGTGTTTGACTTGGCACCATGAAACGGGGGCTGGGGAGGGGGAGGGGCATGCAGCAAGATTTGAAAAGTCATCTGGAATTCTGGCAGCCTTGACGTGAACACCTGAGCTTGCTTGACGCTCATGTAATAGTTCATAGCCCTTTTTTTTCTTTTTTTTCTTTTTGTAAAGGCACACATTGCCCTTAGTTACCTAAGTTTGAGTGTAGAAATTCTACAATAATGTCTAATGATGTGAAAACATTTTTAGTTTTGACATCTGACATACAGACTGCCGTCGCACACTGTAGCACAGCCTGTACTCTGAATTTTCCAATTTTCTAAGAGTCCGACATTTCCGAACCAAACTGGCATCCTCAAAATGATTTTTGTCGGTGACTTTCAGACAAACAGTGCAATTTGAAGGGATGGTCACCTACAATTCTTTTCTACTTTCTGATGATCTTTCCAATCATAGCAATTTTAGGAAGAATCAGAGTTGTAATCGAGTCAGTCACAAGTCAGTCACAAGGCAGATTAAAAGGCAGATCACAGGTCAGTCGCAGGTCAGTCGCAGGTCAGTGGCAGGTCAGCTCACAAGCTACATGGGATGAACAATGACAAAGGAATGCTTTTGTTATGTGTTTGAATAGCCTGTATGGCTTGTGACCAGAATTGTGAAGTGACTTGTGATGTGACTTGTGATGACTCAATTAACAACTCTGGGATGAATGTTTCTTGTGGCCCATTGGGCATCTCTAAGGCAATGTGTCCCTTCAGTAGTATACCATTTTGTAGTATACCCTTTTGTGTGTAGTTAGTCTCACTCTTTCTCATGAGATATTTATAGGAATTCTCTTCATTTGACGCATTCACTATTGCTTTTAGTTGCTCATCAACAAACACAGATTAACTTGTAGTTAGTGGCGTATCCGAGAGAGGAGGGGTGTAAACGATTTTTTTTTCAATTGAAAGCACTATTGCTTCACAACTGATACTTGGGCCAAAAAAAACACACAAAAACTTGTGTTGCATCTAAATGGGAAAAATCGGGAGGGAGGGTCGGTCGGTCAATTTTTTTTTTTACCATCCATGAAAACGTCAAAACAATACTACATTGTACATGTCGTTAACTCGGAAGTTGGGACACAAAAAGTAAGCTAATTTAAAAGTAAGATGGCAAAATTCACGATTGTGCCGTTTGCAAGGCTTAGGGTAGTTAGGGTTATAAAAAAAAACATGCGACCCGACTTTTGTTACTTTTAGGGTCGATCACGGAGGGCAACACAACTATTTTTATGTTTGGCCTCATCCCCTCGTCTACTTTGAAATTATTTTCAAGCAAAAACAGTTTGAACTCACCTTGTAAAAAATTGAGAGCGGAAATAAAAGAAAAAAAGAAAATGGAGTTAACCTTTCAAAAAACAGGGATATGCCTCTACTTACAAGACACCTTTAGATGATATAGCTTTGTCCATTCTTTCTCTGCATGTTACTCGTGTGAGTAGATAATGATGTATTCTTTCAACTTTGGACTCAACTGGGCAGCACGATGTTTATATCTCAATATTTCAATCCAGGTTTAACAAAAATAAATTATCCTGTCTTCTGTTTACAAAAACAAATCAACAATTTCATAAAATCACTCGTGATGATTTTTTTGTTTGCCCTGCTATGTTACACAATAGCACATTCAAACATTTATTTATTCTAAGCTCCATGAGTGTAGAAATTCTACCACAATGTGTAATATTTACGGAGAAATGAGGGAAAAATCGAGGCATTGACATCCGGGCAACCAAAATGCCAACGGCACCACACTTATTTCCGTGACATCTTCTGGGTATGTGCAGTCAGTCGTTTCTTGGCACACTCAGCTAATGTATATGACAACAAACTGCCCCATCTGTCGAGTCGGCAAATGGCCGAGCAGTTAAAGCTCCTAGCGAGAGTGCTCGAAAGCGGCGGCGCTGCCCCGTACAGGTTCGACGCCGCGCTGTGCCACATTTTTCCCTAAAAAAGTAAGAATTGCGTTTACTAAAAATCAAACCCTGATTTAAAGGCAGTGTACATGGTTGGTCATTGTTGCAATTTTTCAGAAATGGGCGGATTTGGGGGTTAGTATTTTATAGGAAATATCGTTCTACTGACCTGTTTAAAGTTTTGCGTTGTTGGATGGCGAAAAAAACGAGAGAAAAACGACGCTCGTTTTCAACAATCGGGCGGATGATAGCCTTTAGTCAAGGCGCGCGTGGCTATGAGCGCATGACGTGCCCCGGATATGCCATGGCGCCATCATGTCTGGGGCGCGCCACTCGTCCGGCTGGGTAGCCACGCGCACCTTGACTAACAGCTACAGGGCAGTTTTCCAACGATTTCCAGCTGGAAATCGTTGGAAAACGATATACATTTCCACTTTTCTTGACAACAACAGCACAGCTGGTGCCATCATTTCACAGGATGATTGAGACTACTATTAACTTACAGTCTAGTAAGGTATTTCGTAATAATTCAGTAAAAAAAACTGAAGGATTACCAATCGTGTACACTACCTCTAATTGCAGATAACTTAAGTCCCCCAAAACAATCACTGCGCATGTTCAGTGCCGTGCCGGTCAAATAGCTAAAAATTGGCTGATGCCGCTTCACGGCAAAATAACCACTGCCTTATAAGAAATCTACTGCTTTTTGACTATCAAACATTGGCAACTATGAAAACTTAGAGTCATTACTGACAACAACAATGGTATTCTACAATCATTCTAAAAGTCCTTATTTGGCACACAGTGAAATTTTCTGACCAGCTCTGGCCCATTTTGAAAGAACACATCAAGTTTATGCATGGTTGTATTAAACAAGTTACTAAAAAATCTCTTTTCTCGTTTCTTGTATCTGATAATCCGCTGTTTTGGTGTATGCAGCTTTTGTTGTGTGGTTCGATTTTGTCTTGCATTTAAGAAATAGATTCCATTCCTTATGTGAATAAACTTTTTTTTCTGTCCTTTATTTATTGTTGTGATGGTTTGTGTACATGCATATGCTAACTTTGGTGCTGTGAATAAAACAATCTTATTTCTGTCTTTTTACCTTCACTACTTTCTTTCGTGTCTGTTTTCTTAAGAATTTGTATACTATCTCGTTAATGCTTTGCTTTTATTAAATTATTCATCAGATGGAATTTGCGTCTGAATGATGTAAATTCAATATTGGGTTTTGCCCTTCACCGCTGTATTTCGTAAACACTGTATACTCAGTGTTGTCCCGAGAGATTATTTTTAAAAAAAATCACTCTGGTGGGACTGGAACCATGACCTCCTGCTTTCTAGTGCAGATGTCTTACCACTCGACCACCGAGCTTGTCAGAGTCGGTCGGCTGGTTCAAATCTGATATAGCGGCAGGTACCGCAGCCAAACTATTCATAAGATGGAATTTGCGTCGGGATGATGTAAATTCAATATTGGGTTTTGCCCTTCACAGACTTATTTCATAAACACTGTATACTCAATGTTGTCCCGAGAGATTATTTGGAAATACACTCCACTTTATCAGATTTGAACCAGCCAACGAACTCCGACAAGCTCGGTGGTCGGTGGTTGCACTAGAAAGCAGGAGGTCGTGGGTTCAATTCCCACCCGAGTGATTTTTTTCCGAAATAATCTCTCGGGACAACACTGAGTATACAGTGTTTATGAAATACGTCGGTGAAGGGCAAAACCCAATATTGAATTTGATTAAATCTGAAGTTTTCGTGGATTGCATCTGTTTGATTGCATTTTGATGGACCTATTAAGTGATGACGTTACACCACGTTTACCTTGTTGCATTCGTGTAGCCAGAGGGAATAGACCGGTGCGCTGTGGTTATCACGGCATACATTTCAGTACATACAAGTTAAGAAAATAATAATTTTTGCATGTTCTTGTGACAAACGCAGACTACGTTTTAAACTCATAATGAAACAATGGTTTCCTTTAGGTCCCAAGTATGAAGTACAAATGTGACCGGCTCTACAAAAATGGGTATTATGTCGCAAAATTTGCAAAATGAGTTGTATATATAGTTGAATTTGTCACATTTGGTGTAGGTTTGACCCCTGTGGCATTTTGTGTTCTCGAGATATATCTTGACCTTTGTATGCTCATATTTTCCAATTTAACGGAAGTGTGTTTAGAGATATATCCCTTTAAACACAAAAAGTGCAAAGAAATGAGATAGAAGTAATTTCTACCAACATTTATTTTTTCATCTTTCATCTGAAAATAAATTATGAAAATATAGATATAACAGAAGGCAACAAACCAAAAACAAAAAAAATCACTTATGTGAAGATTTTTGTTCGCCCGCTTCACATAGAACAGCCCTGTGTGTGTTTTCACATATTGTATAGCGGGTCACAAATAGTCCTCAAAATATTAAGCATCTACCAAGAAGTACATTTTGTAGTAGAAACCTGGCAAACGTAGTGATATTATTATTTTGTAGGTCCATTCTAAAATGTATTGCTGACAAATTAGAAAACTTATGTTTGTTATCCCATGCATGTGAATGGTACTACACATAATGCAGTAGTTTATACTAGCAATCTCTCATCCTCATCCTCGGGGCTCAATTGCATGTACATTTCTCACACTTACAAGCTTGGAAAGATCATACCCATTGAGAATGAGGTTGGAATTTGACATGCTCGGGAATGTTCAACGTTCTAGACATACCATACGTATGTCATGACAGCGTTCTGGCTGTTTGTTCAGCTCCAAGTACTGTATAATTCATGAGGTGCATTAGCATAACAATAGAGATGGTTGGGTTTTGTTTTGTTTTTTGGAGGGGGCTGTTTCGTTCGCCTGGGATTTTTATTGTGCGGCCAGACCATAGCCATAGCAACAATGACTGTACTTATCCAAAATAGTCAGAATGGCGGCCTTTTTGCAAGTGTCCTTTACCCCTTGCGCATGGTATTTTATGGGAGACGTCGGGGTGCCGCACTACAATGTGTTTGAGCAGTCAAGCGTATCATAAACAATAATCCAACAATGGATTGAAACTGCACAAACAGCGGCCAGTGGCGTCATCCGGCCTGGTGACACTGGTTTTTTGTTTTTGCGCCCACAGGCGTCATCCGTACGCAAGGGGTTAACCCTAAAAAGATATGCGGGGAAATCCAATATTATAGTTGCATACCAAATTTCATATAAATGAAAAAATGGCTCAGAATTACACGCACAGGCTCAGAATTAAGCGCGCAGGCTCAGAATTACGCCCGCAGGCTCAGAATTACGCCCGCAGGCTCAGAATTACGCCCGCAGGCTCAGAATTACGCCCGCAGGCTCAGAATTATAAAAAAGGACCGGTATGTCTGCTGCCACCAGTATCTCAAAAGTTCCCGCGTTTTCACGTTTTAATATTTCAGCTGTGTTCTTTGTGTCTTCCCCCCCCCCCCCCCCAGTACCTTCACCAGTCCTACCTTGCATACGAGTGAGCTAGAGGCTGGCGACAAGGCCGATGATGAAATCGTAATCAAGGCCGGACATAGTCACGCGGTGCCGATACACCTTGATGCACCAGGGATCATCCTGTGCTGGGAGTTTGCATCGTCTCCAAAGGTAGTCTGTCTGTCTGTTTGTTTCATTGGGTGCTGGCCAGGTTTGTCCTTCCAGTAATTTATGTCTGACATTTTAGAATTGTTCCCAATAAATGTTTGCCTTTTCCTTGACCCGAGTTTATCAATTTGTTTTCTTTCCCAAACCTCCATAAATTAAATAAAAATTGTTTTTATATAAATTCTTATATTTGCTGTTTCAGAACCATTCAGGGCTGTAGTCGAGTCCATCACAAGTCCCTGCATGTCCCTGCAAGTCCATCACAAAAACTTGCGAAAGGACTTGTGACAGGACTTGCGACTGGACTTGCGAAAGGACTTGTGAAAGGACTTGCAGGGACTTGACTACAGCCCTGGAACCATTTATAAAATTTTTCCTATTTTGCTTTCTGTGAACCTTACCATGTAATTAGGGACTTTTTTAGATTCAGTAAAGCGGTAATGACTGTGGTACTGCTGTTTTCATTTGAGATACCGCACTCCTTACCTTGCTCCTTGCAGTGGTAAATGGGAAGCAAGCCAGCCAGTTGGTCTTTTTCAAACTGCGGCTATGGCCGTCGTCTGTATTCAAGAGGTTAATGCTGGTATCTAAAAAAACAGCGGTAACCACAATCGATACCACTTCTGTGAATCTGAAATAATCCCTGACTGTCTTTTGACAGACGGTGGCCTTCAGTGTAACCTACCAGCCAGCTGACCCCTCGCCCTCTGGGCAGCCAGCCCAGGTTGATGAGCTGATACCACTCTGCAAATGTAACTCACATCGACACGCTGTGCAAGGAGAGCTGATGGCACGGAAAGCCGGTATCTATACACTGCTGTTTGACAATAGCTTCTCCAGGTATGTTGAAGAGGTTGTCTAGCAATGTTGTAGGTCTCCAGACTGGTCTCGGGACCAGTTTTGCTGGTGTCGTCTTCGGTCTTGGTCTCAGTACCCCGTGTTGTCGGTCTTGGTCTCCCGTGTTGTCGGTCTTGGTCTCCCGTGGTGTCGGTCTTGGTCCCCTGTGGTGTCAGTCTTGGTCTCTCATGGTGTCGGTCTTGGTCCCCCGTGGTGTCGGTCTTGGTCCCCCGTGGTGTCGGTCTTGGTCCCCCGTGGTGTCGGTCTTGGTCCCCCGTGGTGTCGGTCTTGGTCTCCAGTGGTGTCGGTCTTTGTCTCGAACAGGCAAGGTCTCAATATTTTGCTGGTCTCGAGTTCGAGACCAGCTATTATTTACCAGTATTACAGTGTATTCGTTCGCACTGTTTCTGAGTTTGATTGGATATTAATTCAACATTATATAAAGTTGTGGAAAATACTACACCAAAGCTGAATTTTCCAGTTTGTCTTATCCAAAAAGATATAGATGAGCCACAGGTTTATCATCAGTAGCTATTGGTTTGGCCTATTATTAATGTCCATTTCCCCCCTGATCTTTATACAAGAATATTTGGGATGTAAAATCACTGTCACTTTCACATTCACATCCACATTCACATCTTCAGATTCACTCAGAAGACTGTGAAGTACAGTCTTCAGGTAAAGCGGCCAGAGGCAGCTTACTAGCGGCCGGCGGGCTGGTATCCACCCGGGAAAAATTCTTCAGAGGAGATAGACCAAGGTAGCCAATGAAATGCCAGATAGCCAGGTTGGCGGCCAGTGTGGTCAAAACCAGGCTTATGAAGAACATTCTTCAGTGGGCAAATGGTGGTTAGCAAACTGGCCAGGAGCCAAGTTGGCGACACAACCAGACCTGGCCTACTGGCTCCATCCCGCAAGTACCATTTGGAAACTGTTAAATGTTTTGCAAATTTGCCCACGGGCCTTTGCAGCCAATATTGTCTAACAGAACCAGGCCCAGTATGCAAAGAAACCTCTATTTTTTTATTAGGTATTTATTACTCAATTTTTATAGTGGACTGTATTTGCAGCATCATCAAAGGTTGTGAAATTATTTCGGACAAGGGTAATTTGCATCAATTTCATTCTTAGGAAGAAATTAATTTTCTTCTGAAAATTGAAAACTTCAAGATGAGATTGTATTGTAACGAGTTGGTCTCACTGACAGTGAAAGTTTAACCCCCCCTGGGTCTAAGGTCTGAAAATTGGGATAATTGCTCTGGAACCTGTTGAAGAATTATCCTCTATTTAGATCTGGGCCCAGGAAAACCGCAAGGGTGGTAGGGCTGGCGGCTGGCAATTCAAATTGTTGCCAACCCTACCACCTCTGACAGGGGTCGAATTTCAGGTAAAAATCTACTAGACAGATGGGCTATTAATTAGTACCAACATTTTACCAGAATGTATTTCACAAGACCAATGGTAAAAATAAGAATGTTTTGATTGAGTGTGCTGTTTCGATTTTCTCCCCTTTGCTGACCTTGTTGGGGGAGGGGTTAGAAATGCTGTTTTGATTGAAACTCCCTGCCTCAAAACTCAAAATGACCATTCCAGAAATTATGGGGCTTTTTCAGTTCACCAGATTTAGAAGAAGAAAATGGACTTTAGTGATAGCATTTCATGCAGTTTATGAAAATACATTACTAGACCACTGGACTAGTTTGGTCAAGAGTTCACTAGACCAATGCTCAAATCACTGGACTCGGTCCAGCGGTCCAGCGGATATTTCGATCCCAGCCTCTGACGGTAACCCTTTTACCCAGAGTGATTTTAAGCCTTGTATTGGGTGATTTCAATTTAAAATATTGGGTGATTTCAATTTAAAATATTGGGTGAATTCAATTTAAAATATTGGGTGAATTCAATTTTAAATTTTTTTTTTTAAATGTTGCAAATGCAATTCTTTCAAAGTTAGTATTTCCTATTTCCTAAAATTAGAATAGGCCAATGGTACATATACTGGAAGTTGTCTGGGAATAATTTGCGGATTTTCCGCTCAATACGGGGTACTGGGTGAAGATAAAAAGCAATAAACAATGTGGTACTGAAAGGGTTAAATTTTGTTTCGCTGAAACAGTAATGCGTAGAGGAAGGAGTTTGTCGGAGAGGTTATTAAAGCGAACATGCCAGGCCTTTGTCAAACCGATTCATTTGAAAAACAAACAAGACTGTTAGGACCAGTGAATTTGATTGACTGGAAATTATATTTTTCAGGTATTCAGTATTGTGTCTCCATTATATGCCGTTTCTGTGTTAATACTGTGCAACGTAAAAAAGTCAAGCGCAATAATAATCATTCTCAAAGATTTTTAGAACGAATATCAATGCTTCCGAGGTGTGTCAGCCTAAAGGAATTCCCATTTTGGACTTGAAATCAGGATCAAGTTTTTGTCAGTGTTCTAGGGCTGTCCATTTTCGAATATATTTGATACTGCATTTGGCCAAATATTCGAATATTTGAAACTCGCCGATCAAGTTTTACACACGCCAGCCGCACCTGCCGTCCTCGCTGGCCAAAAGTTGCATACAAAGTGCGCCAGTTTAAATTTGCATGCAGCAATGGATATTATGGGCTGCTTGAGTGTTTTTCAGTAAGGCCCGAATTCCATTTAGGGCTGGTCTGTATACCGGCTCCCGGTATCAGACCGGTTTAAACCGCGGACGGTATTATACCCCTCCTCGGACGGTACAAGTCCACTTGCTCGTTGGCATTTCAAAGCCATCTTAATGAATAGACTTGCAGTTGAGCTTGGCTAGCCTGCAGAGTGTTGACAATGGGGAGTTTATTGACTGATGTGACCGAGTATAGTTGTATGTGCACTGATTACCGAAGTGTGAATACTGGGTGGTCAGATCTGTCCAGTGGCAAACTCTTTGAAACTGAGCTAACGTTTAGGGCCTTTAACCCTTGGAAGATTATTATCGGATTAAAGTCACTCCATTGTCTGCATTTAAAAGGAGTTCACCAGCCCAGAAATTGGACACAATGGACTCTTAAACAGGGCCAGCCTTCCAGTAGAGGCTCGGACAGTATCCAACCCGGTTTGGGAGGATTAAAATGAACCGGTTTGCATACCGGAAGACGGTATACATACCGGCCCTATTTGGACTTGGGGCCTAAGTACCGGTACTGTATAACTACCAAGGGCTTTTACCCAGCTATTTAAAGAAAGGGACAATAAACAAACAAAAAGTTACCGTGGACAAAAAAGTGGCATCAGACAATAAAAAAAATGAAACTTTACGATAAAATAACACATTCGTATGTGTGCAAGTGCAGAGTTTTTTGTTTTTTTGAATATTCAAACTGGCTAAAAGCTATTCAGAATATTCAGTTGATGATCGAATATTTGGTATATTCGGGACAGCCCTACAGTGTTAAAAGTATTCAGTATTTTCTGACATGTGGGGGCACTGTTTCTATACTGCCCAATACTCCTAGTCTAGTATCTTATGATTGGCTAATATTTGCTCATGAGCATATATATATACTTCTTCCAGTGCGTAGTGTTAGCGTTGAATAAACAAAATAAGGCATTTTGGTTGAGCTGCTTGGTGGGTCATATGCACCATGTTCGATTCTCAAACTGACTATTGTTATTTTATGTTTTCATTCTCAAACCATTTTGGGGGTTTTCCTCCTTTTTTTTCGACAAATTTTCTATTAACCCTTTGCGTATGGAAGACGTCATATGGCGCCAAAAAAACAGTCCCACCAGGCCGGATGATGCCATTTGCCGCTGTTTGTGCAGTTTCAATCCATTGTTGGATGATTGTGTATGTTACGCTTGACTGCACAAACACATTGTGGCCGCGACACCCCAACGTCTCCCGTAAAAAACGTACTCAAGGGGTTAAAAAGAGCACCCACCAAACAAAGACCCTGACAATTTGGGAGACCGGCAAGATAGCTCAGTTGGTAGGGTGCCGGT
Organism: Hippasteria phrygiana; assembly: GCA_037893225.1. Taxonomy (NCBI): domain Eukaryota; kingdom Metazoa; phylum Echinodermata; class Asteroidea; order Valvatida; family Goniasteridae; genus Hippasteria; species Hippasteria phrygiana. The sequence goes on from JAZGUH010000311.1 coordinate 278,755, forward strand.
ACGGTATTCCGGAGGTCGCAGGTTCAAATCCCGCTCCTGCCTAGTATTCTTTGTTAACAAAGTACACAGAATCTCACCAGCCAATCACAAGATGGTGACATGGCTATGACTAATGAGCAGTGTTTCTATATCGGTCATGGTACCCAGTGTACAGACAGGAAGAAATTTACAGACTGAGTCACAGTTTGACTGATTTTTGTAGCAGTTTGTACATTATTAATTTGTTCTACTGCCTAAGCACTGCAACATTAAAACTTGTTAATTGTCTTCGTTATCCCCTAACCCTACTGAATCCAACAGGAGCCAACAATTTGATATTCCCATGGGACCCTGTTGGATTCAGCAGGCAACAGAAAAATATGCCACAGTTGGATTTTAATAGCCGGCAAGTCATTTTTTATTTATTTTTAGTTACCCAACATCTTGGAGCAAGTTCGATGAAGGACCAATGGTTAACTAGTGGTTGGTTCGTGACGTACGTAGCGCATGAGCACTGAAGTTGAAGTGCGAACGACTCTAGTCGAACTATTGTCATGTCAACGCGACCATGAGAAAATGGCGGTGGCCAGTTTGCTTACGTTTTTGGACGAGTTCATAGATGAAAGCGACACGGACGATATTTGCTCAGTATATCAACAATGTCAACAAGTGGTAACGTGTGCATTATTTCAACATGTTCAAAGAAAGACAAAGTAACAAAAAATGGTCGTTCACTGCTGCTGAATATTGACTTACATCTTTCGTTTTTTTCGCCATTTTTCTGATAACTGGTCCTCTCTGCATTGTACTATTAAAACGGCTATTGGTAACCAGCGATGCGACCAACCTCGGTAGCTAGGAGCAAGTTCGGTTGGGCGACTAGAGTGACTAGACTTAACCATAGTCGATCTAGATGTCACCCGAATGCTGCGCGGTTTGACTAGCTAGTGCAACTGGATTAACCTAGCTCCGGACCATGGTTTCTCTAGTCACTCGCGAGTTTACGTCACGGTTTCAAGATGGAGGATCGGTAAACTGGGCAAGTTTTGCAAACGTTTACGATAATTTGTTGGTTTTGTCCAATGGTAATAACTCTTTGCAATAAGATAATGAATTATTTATTGCACCAAAGTTAAGTACAGAAAATAATAGAAATAAATAATAGAAAGAAAAAAATGACGTACCAACATTTGCTTCGTTAACAATTAGCAGACGACATTCTTTACAGTTTGTTGTTGCTACACAAACTAGATTTGACGTAGTTGGTCGACTAGATGCGTTCGAGTGAAAACAGACCACGCATGCGTGATTTGAATCGCAAAATTGACAAAAGGGACTAGATCAGCAGCACCCGAACTTGCTCTAGGCTGGTCGCGAATCGTCAACTAGACTAGTCCAACCATCGTCGACTAGCGTACATTCGATCAGAGTTAGTCGAACTATGGTTAACTATAGTCCTTGATCGAACTTGCTCTTGGCATGTTGGACTGTGTTGGATTGAGCAGGAAACTCACATGAGTCACCGTTGGACTCTGTTGGATTTAGCAGGGTAGTCCTGGTGAACCATTAGGGGGTTAGGGTTTTTATAGAAATAACCTTATAAGAGCAATACACTTTGGACTGTCTTAAAGTCTTTTTTAATATCATTACTAATCAAGATTGCTTGAAATTTTGAATCTTAAAGATTATTTAACTGTAATTATTGGATGCCCATTATTGGTACAAACTGTCGCAATTTGTCAATTATGAACCTTACATTATGTAAAAAGATATGAGATACTTAAGTAAGGTTTTTGCATGCCCTTTGAATGACTAAACCGTTCAATCTCTGTACTGCAAGGTATAAACTCTATTTCAGTCATAATTCTGTACAAGTACATGTAGGATGTTATCACTGCCATTTCTAACTAAACACTTTTATACAATTGCCCTTTTTGAGTGTTGTCTGTTCGTGGTGCTTTGGGGTCCGTTTGATAGTTTCAGAAAGTACAAGAAATTCTTCACTTTAAATGTTTTGTGATACTCCTATGTGCATTGTGTGCCACATTTTAACGATTTCTGTAATATCTGTGAAATAAATTATGCCATGCTTCACACTCCAACAATCCAAATACAAATTTTATTTGCCATTGTTACTGCAATAAGATCCTTAAATAAAATACATTGTTTTAAAATTTGCTACTTCAAATTCTCCTTTTGGCAGTTGGTACATTAGCAATGGAAGGGGGGGGGGGTGGACTGATGAAATATTAAACGGCTTTGTTTTGTCCATGATCATTACAAACAGATAATCTATGTTCAAAATTCACATATATTTTTAACCATCAGACATCCAATAATTATTACTCGTCCCTTGCGCAGCCAAGCAAAATGCAGAAATTGGCGTGTATGGACGTCAGCCGGCCAGGTGGAAATTTTATTAATCTGCACGTATACTTGTCAAATCCCATGGCCAAAGTAAACAATAAGGCATATTTTCCATACAAAAAAAACATTATTATCCGTGGTTAATACACTTTTAATACAAAGTAAAATATATTTCTGTTAGTGTCCATAACTACATTGCATGGACTGATTAAAAAAAAAAAAACGACACAGAAATTAATAAGTATTGTGTATAATTTTTTAAATATTTTTTTAACCTGTCTCGACTTGATGCAAATCAATCTGTGATTGCCACATCTTGTCTTAAGAAATAAATACAAACAAAGAAATCATGCATGACCCCAAGTACAGCTTTCCCTTGCTGCTTTGCCAAACTAGAAAATTACCTCGGAAATTTTACCGAGTCAGTTTGGCTGGTAAAAGTTAACTACCGCAACGATGTTCGCACTGGACTTGAAAAGGGAAACATAACCATTGTCTGGGTGAGTTTTACCCCCCAAAAAAAGTCAAATGCGAACACTGCTGTAGAGTAGGTGGTAGTTGCTGTAGTAGTAATGGGGAGGTGGACGTTACCAGTGATGTAATCGAGACCATCACAAGACCAGCACAAGACCTTCAGTCTTAATTCAAGTCTCGAGCTATTCAAATGAACTGTAATAAAAGCATTCCTTTGTCATAGTTTATGCCCGTTACTTGTGCCTGTGACAAGCTGGTATTGTGTCTGGTCTTGCGCCTGGTCTCGCGCCTGGTCTCGACTACATTACTGGAAGTTACCCTGCCTGGGTCTATGGGTCTGAAAATGGGATAATTTCTTTGGAATCTGTTGAAGAATTATAATTATCCTCGATTTAGATCTGGACCCGGGAGAACCGTTAAGGGTAGTAGGGTTGGCAACTCAAAATGTGGCCAACCCCACCCACCACCAACGATCGTAACTCTTTAAGGGCGACTGCCTTAAAAAGAGTTGGTGTCAGTCCTTGTCATGATAGTCCCATGGCCTTATCAAGGAAGGAGGAGAACTTTGAGGGATCGCCTGGCGGGAACGGTTTGAGTTCAGACGTGTCCAATTCACCGAGTACTTCAGAAAGGTTGCTGTATGACCGAGAAGAGAAAGAAAGTAGAAATTGTCAGTTATTCAAGGGGTGGCATTTGTCAAGATTTGTCGGGATTTTTCCTGATTTCGGGGGTTTTTTTTGTCGGGATTGCAGAATTTTAAAGAATCTTTTTTTTCAATCTGGAATTCCTGAGGTGTTGTCCTTATAACCCCTTGCGTACGGATGACGCCATTTGCCGCTATTTTTGCAGTTTCAATCCATCGTTGGATTATTGTGCATGTTACGCTTGGCTGCACAGGCCACCCCACACCCTGACTAACCGTACTCAAGGGGTTAAGTTGTTCTAATATGTAAAAGTGGACATAGACCAATAAAAACGGATATTTTAAGGGGGGTGCTTTTAGGCAAATACAAACTATATGTTGATCTTGGGTCCTTGTGGATTTTTCGTGGATTATTATGTGACTGAGTTTAAGAAAACAAGGGGGCATTAGTCGGAAGTCATAAACCCATAATGCCATATAGGCAGTGATCACGCCCCAACTTTACTATACAACCTCGTTCAAATCCCGCTCCCAGTTTTATTTGTTCACGTTGAAAATTCACTCAAATTACCTAGTCAGTTTTCCTTTTTTAGGCGTGTGGGCGAAATACAAACGGTACGTGAATCGTTCGACGGTATGCAAATTAGGTCTTTAGACCGTCGAACGGTTTGTAAACTATCATTTGGGCCTCGCTTTCAGACCCCAAACGGTTTCCTTTTTTTTGTACCCGCTTCAAGAGGCTGTTTGTAGTTGCAGTTTTACTGAACAAAGGAGCGTCCTGCCTGCTGGACTTCAATGGCTGTGCCGCCTCTAATCCTTCAGGGTTAATTAACCCTGGAGGATTAGCTGTAACACAGCCATTTAAGACCGCGTTCCCACTTGAATTGGGAAAAGGTGGATCAAGATCCGGCATTTTGGTGTGATCGTTGTCTAACCGCAACGAAACCGCAAGTCGCGTTCCCACTTATGCTTGATCCACCTTTTCGAACCGAAAGGTCGCTGAGTTCGGTATTATGCATGCGCTCTGTGGCAGCGTTGCATGCTGGGACGGGTCAAATTGCATACGTACACGCGTGTACATGTGCGATGTTTCGATTTTTCGAAGTTTCAACATGGAGGAAGAAGTGTACTCTATGACAAGAATATCGACAACAATATTTCACTGAGGCGTATCTGCTGCCAAATACCAATCTCCCTACAGACTCAAGTGAATCGTACATGCCGCACATGCGACGTGCATATCACTTCCCTAAGTAATCATAGTTTTCGCGTAAAAAACAAACATCATTTTACACAAATTTAACTTCTGCAAAGATGATGTCTATTGACAGGTCAAATTGCCGGATCTGATCCACCAATTGGGGGATCTGTATCCTGGTCTAAAGGTGGATCAAGAAAGATGGATCAGATCCTGATCCACCTTATAACGGTTAGCGTTCCCACTACACACGATTGGGGGATCTGATCTGGCAAAAGGTGGATCAGATCCCCCAATTGGGGGATCTAGTGGGAACAGGGCCTAAGTGACCACTCTTGTCACAATGGCTGCTAATCCGATAAGTACTCCATTGTGCAGCCTACCAACCTTTGGACCGTGAGCGCTCAAGTGTACACCTTTGGCCTGGGGATTAATACCATTTGGGCCCATACCGTAATTTGCATACCATTTCTAAATCGCACTGACGCCTTAATAATTCCAGAAATCAAGGAAATCAATTCTAAATTTATTTTTCGGATGCCATACCCAAAAAAGTCATAGCCATACACAGATTCCTAGATGTACTCCTACCTGCATTTTGCATACAGAAGGTGTCTGTCTAGATAGAGCTGGTAGGCCAACTCCATCTGATGATTACCCATCAGTAGTTGATTGATGACGACAATCAACGGTTTACCGGCACCTAGCGACTCCAGCACACTACCAGCTCCTGCAGAATCAATGAAGACGGGGTCAGTATGGACCAACATTTATGTAGTTATGTAATTTCTTAATTAAACTGGGTTGCCTAGTCAGTGAATTAGCATTTTACCCCAGGCTCCAGCTTTTTTAAATTGAGAGAAAATGTTGAAGGGGGGTGGGGGTTAACACGTTGACTGCCGACTACGAGTATATTCGTAGTGACGGGTGTACCGGATTCTGCCACTACGAGTATACTCGTAGTGAACCAAACGCTATTGTTATGGTAATTGAATACTCTGGCATCACCGAAGACGCATCAAATACGCTGCTGGCAGTATGAGTACATCAATGTATGGAATGGTTGTGATCGATAGAGACAGCTTGAAAGCAAAGATCATCAGTGGCATGTACTGTGGTGGTGGCGCCCTATAAATTATGGCTGGCAGTCAATGTGTTAATACTCTCATGTGCTCTCTGCACCTCGATACCTAATCTCAATTTTGATTCTTATTTATATGGAAGACCGCCAACATAGGGCAAGATAGCTCAGTTGAATTGGTAGAGCGCCGGTACAGTATTCCGGAGATCGCTGATTTGAATCCCGCTCCCGACAGTTTTCTTGGTTCACTTTATAATTATATGTGTTAACATTTAGCACGTACTGCGATTAAAAGACTCAAGTTCCAAGCATTTGAAGTTGGGCATTTAACGAACCACCACACTTTCGACGATAAATTACTCATTGCAAACTTTCTTTCTGCCCCAGAATTTCTACAGTACGTGGGGGAGGTGTGTTGGGTAGGCGAGTTGAGTAGGCATCGACCGTGTTGTGGGGAGATTTTTATTTGTTAAGCAAATTAGGACTGATTTATGGGGACATTTCTCTGTCCCCCGCAATGTCTATCGCACGACCAGTGTATGTCCCCACAATTACGGTTCATGACTGTGTAGGCTGACCAACGGTGGAAGTTACCCCGCCTGGGTCTATAGACCTGAAGAATTATCCTCTATTTAGATCTGGGCCCAGGAAAGGGTGGTAGGTTTGGCAATTCAAAATGTCACCAACCCCCTACCACCTCGGATCGTTACCCTTTACCAAGAGTGGCTTTTAGCTTTGGATTGGGTGATTTCAATCAAATAAATAAATAACATGTCGCTGACCAAGCATGAGAGCCGGGATGATTTTTTACTTGGTTGAGCACAAGTATAGATCGCCTGGTGTCATCTTCAAGAACACATAGACTAACGGCAGTCCTTTCAGCATTTCATACTTCCCTCAATCACTTCCCCATCACCGCAATGGTTTTTAAGCAGTAGAAAAAGCTGAAGGGACCGGTGTAAGTCTGATAATTCCCAAGGTTCCCATCCAACTCCTCCCTACCTGCATGGCTGATAATAAGAGAAGCATTCTTGATGTCGTCCGCGATGCAGTCCTTGTAGCGATAGTACTCCAGAGTGAATCCCTGTTGGGCTATCGGCTCTGGCTCATAGACACCTCTACCAATTTGCAGCAGTACCTTGGAGTAGCCCAGGGATTTCAATTGCTGTAAAAAATACAGAGTTTGACAGTCTTAATGTTTTTTGGAAGAAATCAAACTGATCTGGTACCACCAGAATGCTTACCAATACCAAATAAGAAATGCAATAGTGGTGAAAGAAATCATACTATACAAATATTTACTGCTTTTATCTCGTGGTGTAGTAAAACTAGCCTCCCGAGGTGATCCATTGAGCATTCTATTTTCCCGAGGTGAAGCCGAGGGAAATAAGAATGCTCCATGGATCACCGAGGGAGGCTAGTTTTACCACACCACTAGATAAAAGCATTAAATATTTGTTTTATAACACCTCACCCACAGATTCTGCTTGATTTAAAAATGTTAACATTATTTAAATCTAAATACAGTTAAAATGGACTTCTATTTCAATACAAAATTAGTGGAAAATGTATTTGTTCTTTTCAAAACCACCCCTTAACGAAATGTTTGAACCCAGCTCTGTAGCGCTGGCACTTTGGAACAATACGCTCAACGCGCACACCCCCATGCATCTGCACACAAATACCGCGCCATGTGTATAGTACTTTTGGCCGTGCACAGGAAGATAGCAAAAATAGAAAATGCCATGTGACTCACTCTCGGCCAATCAAGACACAGAATCTGTGGATGACTGAGGCGTTATAAAGGCCTATATACGTGAAAAAATTACCCAGGTATGCCATTTTAAGCTTTTATGATTTTTATTTTTTTTTTCATGAGTAGTGAAGCAGAGCTACCTTAACAACAATTTGTAATGCTGTTTTTGTAGTCGGTTTTCCACCCGACTTCAGACATAACAGAACAATTCACAGACATCAAGCAAACTTGAATCCTCGATCCTGATTGGTCGATCCATGGCAACAGACTGTGATAATAACCCGTATTGCACGGTCCATATCACACTCCGGTGTTGCACTATTCTAATTCCGCGTATTGCGCAATATGCAAAACGCAGTGCTGCACAATCCATTGGTAATTCAAGAACTGCGCGTTTGCGTCCCATGTGGATCGTCAGTATTCGTCACGTTTTCCGGAATGCACCAGCAACTTGTCATGGCCCTTGCTCTTTGGATGCGGAATGTTAACAGTCTCCAGATATAAAGTTAACATCTGCTCTTGTCTTTGATACTGTTGAAAATGTGGTTACGTTGAATTTTAGTACGTAATTGGTATGTTAAAGGTAGTGTACACGATTGGTAATCCTCCAATTTATTTTTTACTGAATTATTACGAAATACCTTACTAGACTGTAAGTTAATAGTAGTCTCGATCAATCATCCTGTGAAATGATGGCACCAGGTGTGCTGTCGTTGTCAAGAAAAGTGAAAATTAAATGTATATCGTTTTACAACGATTTCCAGCTGGAAATCGTTGGAAAACTGCCCTGTAGCCGTTAGTCAAGGCGCGCGTGGCTACCCGGGACGAGTGGCGCGCCCCAGACATGATGGCGCCATGGCATATCCGGGGCGCGTCACGCGCCCATAGCCACGCGTGCCTTGACTAAAGGCTATCATCCGCCTGATGGTTGAAAACGAGCGCCGTTTTTCTCTCGTTTTTTTCGCCATCCAACAACGCAAAACTTTTAACAGGTCAGTCGAACGATTTTTCCTATAAAATACTAACCCCTAAATCCGTCCATTTCTGAAAATTGCAACAATGACCAATCATGTACACTGCCTTTAACTTATTTCATTAAAAATGTTGAAAAAAATCAATCCTCGTTGAACTGTCTGGTTATTGACTTGAGTTAGGAAAATATAAATAATTTTTACTACTCATCAGCAAATAAAATCGGCAAATCTTCTGACTGTTATTGATGCGTGCATGGTACGTTCTGGTTTCGCCCACAGCGCTGTGCGCGCGTGTTCCATCTTTACTGTGTGTCAGGTTTGCTTGAAGATAAATTTGTTATCCCACTCGCCCTCGTGGAACACGGAAAATGTAGTTCGTCCGTGTCCATCACGAGGCCGAAGGCCGAGTGGCATATGGGACACAGACGCACTGCATTACATGTATTCTGTGTTCCACGCGCGCTCCTGGGATAACTAATAATATTAACTGGACAATAATTACACATGGATGTGTAACCAATTGCTAATTAAAGTTGGTAAATTGGGGGAAGTATTTGAAGAAAAGTCAGTTTTTTTCCCCAAAGACAGTTGGCAGATCATCGCTGGAAACTGATTTTGACTTTTTTTTGAAAATGACAGCACACCAGGCACCGTGATTTCTCGAGATGCTTGAGACTATTATTTACATACAATCAAGTAAGGTATTTCATAAAAATTCAGTAGTTTTTGTTTTTTTATCTTTTGCAAATGTTGTCTACTACCTTCAACAATGAAAGTACAAAATCACATCCAGAGCCCAGAATCACAATCAGGTTTAAACTTTCAAATCTAGTAGTCACAATGTAACCTTTGTCAAGGTGGACAGTAGTTTACAGGCTTCAGATGTGAATTTGAATAGAGTAGGATGTGATTGGATGATATGCCCATTGTTGAAATCACATAATTCAAATATCCTCGTCCATTTTAAATTTAAAATCACATCCCAGGAGTTCACAGTGTTTCTCGCAGCAGTAATAGATAGTCGGGTGATTTATTGCAATGCAATAGAGGCAGTGGTATTTCATTCATTGATCCAGCATATCTAGAATTTTCCAATTCATTGTTAGGTAGTGGTTTCAGCTCATGCATTGGTAAAGATTGGAATGTGAACTGTTCCTTAGTCAAGCCATATTTAAGTTTGAGCTTGGCCCAATACCAGAGGTGGTCTTCTGCCCTGTTAGCAATTGCTACATGTATGGGTCATTCAATAAATTTGGGGTCCAAAAAGTGTGACATTTTTGGTGTCCCTGTTACATAGTGACAACTTGACAACTATGGCACATTCTTTGGACTTATAAAAATTGGGGCGTCACAGCTCCATGTAAAGTAATGGTGCCAAGGCCCTGCAGTACTGAACCCATCAAAACTTGACAAAACCTGCTGTTGGAGTTTGCAAGGCTTGGGGTAGTTAGGGCGAATGCCTTCTATGTAAATCACCTACCAAACAAGTAAAAATAGTGTAAAGTCAATTTTAATGATACATGTAGGGGAAATTAGACTAGAGTTGTAATCAAGTCAATAGGGCTGTCCCGAATATACCGAATATTCAATATTCAAGCGAATATTCGAATACCATTTTGCCAGTTCAAATATTCGAAAAGATATGCACGTACAGATACGACTCTGATGCTCTTTTAATAGAAAAGTTACGGCGCTTAGCAGTGTCAAATGCCGCATTTTTGTCAATCGCAATTTTTTGTGGACGGAAGTTTATTGTTCCTGTCGGTAAAACCCTTGATACAACAGGGGCATGCAAAAGAAATGCTGTTTAAACGGTCCATAATATCAATCGCCATACGTAAAACACCGGCGTGCTTTTACGTGCGATGTTTTTTTTTTACCGGTGTGGCATGCACTGAAAAACTGGATCGGCGAGTATCGAATATTTGAATATTCGGTCAAACCCAGTTTCAAATATTCGAATAGTAAATTATTCGAAAATGAACAGCCCTTCAAGTCAATAATCACAAGTCAGCTCACAAGCTACATGGGATGAACAATGACAAATGCTTTTGTTAATAGCTTAACTTGTTAGGCCAAATACAAAAAAATCCATGTTTAGCGTCCCTGCCCGCTTCCTTTTTTGAAGCCGCCTGCTTTTGTTTTTTTTTTTTTAATGAAAAAACACGAAAAAATATGAAGAATATTTGATCTTTTTCGAAAAAAAAAAAAAATCCCAAAACAAAAAGTCGTATTTTTAGACTCTAGCATCACCTTGTGTATGCTGGCGGCCATCTTGAAAAATAGCCCAGCCGGACGTCTTGGAAAATGTGTCGAGCGGCCATTTTGAAAAAAAAAAAAAAAAAAAAAAAAGGGACTCCTCCTTCCTATTTTTCAAAAAGGCAGGACGCTAAACATGTTTTGTTTTTTTATTTGGCCTTACATGGCTTGTGACCAGAATTGTGAAGTGACTTTTCTTATGAAGTGACTTGTGAAGTGACTTGTGAAGTGACTTGTGAAGTGACTTGTGAAGTGACTTGTGAAGTGACTTGTGAAGTGACTTGTGAAGTGACTTGATTACAACTCCTGGAAATTACACAGGTCAGGTGCAACAGGGACACCAAAAAATGTCACACTTTTGGACCCCAGATTTATGGAATGACCCACAATGTACGCGTGTATACTGCTCATGGAGCCAATGCCTTGTGACGTCAAGTTTATTAGATTCTTTGGGCATGACAGCCAATTGAATGCTGTGTGCTATTTCATGTAATTCTGCGCGACTTTTTACCAGTTTTTGGACACCTTTCGTGGAGAACTTTGAACCAGGCAAAGCGTGGAGACTCGAGGGAACCAACGAGGAAACAAACTGTAAGTTGAAGTTTATTTATTTATTTGAAAGTGCAGATGTTTTGATTTTCATGAGAAACACTCAATCTATACATACATCTGTGCTCACTTTGATATAAAATGGACTGATGTGCGTTTGAATTCCAATATAAGACCAAAAGGTGGGAGACGAGTTAGTCTCACCGACAGTGAAAGCTACCCGCCTGGGTCTATAGGTTTTTAAAATGGGTATGATTTCTTTGTTATCTATTGAAGATTTATCCTCTATTTAGATCTGGACCCAGGGAAACCGTATTAGGGTGGTAGGGCTGGCAACCTAAAATGTGGCCAACCCCACCACCTCTGTTGAAGCCCTTTACCAAGAGTGGCTTTTAGCCTTGTATTGAGCGACTTCTATAAAAAAAAATGAGTATTTACTAACAGTAAATAGTTGCCTATTTTGAGACGGTCGGACCAAAGTGCACTACTTCGATGTTGAAATTATGATGAATACAGGTATATTTGGAATTCTCAGGAAAAAAGGTTTTTTTTCTGGGCGAGTTTTGTGGTAGCTCCAGATACAAATTGCAATTTTGATAAAAACCATCCATTCCTCGCAAAGGAATCAATTTTGAAAATCAAATGCATGCATCATTCATTGTAGTCCTCTGAAAAAAAATTAGATCAATACCTGACAGACATGCTCTGAAGAAACTACTTTTATGAGTGCGTCAAAGCTCGTCGTTCCGACGGTGACAAACACCGTTTTCTTCGATTTCATTTTTCTGGCACCACTAGTCATGCTGGAATTGGAAATGTAAATTGGGAGAGAGACATTTTGAGGTTAAGGCTCCGGGTTTGGAAAGGTTTTTACTTTAATACCCCTCCCCCACCACAATCAGCCAGAAACACCAAAATCTTGGAAAATATTTGATATAGGGCCTAATTAAAGCCTGTAACTTGAAAATTCCAGCTCTGGGATGAGCCTAGTTTATAGTTAGAGCCTAGAGCTGGAATTTTCAAGCTAGTACGTACTAGTACTAGTAGTAATAAATAATTACACATTTGGCACAACTTTTAGTTACACTCCTTGACTCAGACCTTGGAAATAGGTTAGATATCTGGAAAGATTTTACTTTAATACCCCCCCCCCCCCCCCACCAAAATCGGTAACTTAAGGAACAGCAAATCTTGAAAAATAACCATCCATTTGTGTTCATATAAATTGTATTTTAAACACTTGCACAACCTTTAATTTTGAGAATTTGTTGGGACATTAGTGCAATATAGGGGAAGAAAGTTTGTGTTTTCTGTGTTAGAAGTTCTTGGCACCATGTAAAGTCACTCAAAGTCAAAGTGTTCACATACATGTTGATTTCTTCCTCATTTTTTACAGATTTTGCTGACATAAATCTTGAAATAACAGGTTGTGCCACATGTTTAGACAGTTGTTATTAATGACTAATGAGGGTTGGTTATTTTCCAAGATTTTGCTGTTCTTGACTGATTTTGGTGGGGGGGGGGTATTATAAAGTAAAATCTTTCCAGATAACCATGGAGGAAGGATACCACCACACCAGACCACAGCGATGAAATTTTGTGGATTTTAGGGCAAAGCATATTTTATTCTGGGAAAATCTTTCCCAAAATATAAGTCATGTCATTCCTGTATTTTACCAGTTATGGGAAAAAGGGGTTCGACTGAATTTGGCATACTTTCCTTGGCTTCGTTATCAGTAATATCTGCTCGTTTTGTATACATTTAACTGAAACCAAACTACATTGTTATTCATTAAAATAGTGTACAAAAATAAGCTAACGTACCATCCTACAATGACTTAAATGTGTTCCCAAACGTAAAACACGGTGGGTGATGAGCGAAAACTAAAGCTTACTGGCAGTGAATGACCAATGGAGGGCGCTCTGCGCCTTCCGCAAATTATTTCCAGCTTTGAAACTGCATGCCAACTACGAACTAGGAGTACATGTAGCTTTGTTTTTGACCAAAAAGAATTATAGTTTAGGTAAGAATTTTTTGCGAGAAATGGGTTTCATCGGAGAAACAGATTGTTGATAATGACTACTTGGGGCGATTGTGTAGTGTAGGGCCCCTCTTTAGTTTTGATCAAAATGTTTCTCATTCCAAAAATGATTTTTAGTTTTAACCTAACTTACAGTGAGCAGATTGCTCTTAATTCTATTGACATCTTTTTTTGTAATTTTTAACAGTTTTTTGCGGTAGAAAATACAATTTTCTTACGCGCTTTACGGTAGTTGCCGTGCGAATCAATGCGGTTTTGCGTGTTTACTGTGCGTCGCGGTCCGGTGATCGGCATGGGCATCTATTCTTTAACTTAAGTTTTTGCGTTGCGTTTTGTCGCCTTCATTGTCGCTTTACCCCAAAATTTCCCTCCAAAACTAAAACCTTGCCCTTTACCTGTGGCATACCTGTTGGTTTGTAACTTGTCGCTAACTAGTTTGGCAATTCCAATAACCTACAACTGTGGATTTTTGTTCCCTTATAGGGAACAGCATAGGCGTAGCCAGCGGGGGGGGGGGGGGGGGGGGGGGGGGGGGGGGTAATGGGGTATTAACCCCCACCCCAATATTTTCAGATTGCCTTTTTTTGTACCCCAAAATGTCCCACAAAAAATAAAAACCCTGCCCTCTATATATCTACGACATACCTGTTGGTTTTTAATGTCGCAAGCTAGTTTTGGTAAAATCCAATAATGAACTTCAAAGTGGATTTCGTTCTCTTAGGCCTACAGGAACGGGGCCCGTAAGTACACAATTGACGCAACATTAAAATAATTTCCTTCATGCTGCTGGCCCTAGTGTGCCCTCACTGGAAATTATAGTGCTCCCGTGCCCCACTGAAAAATGTTAGTGCCCCCTGTGCCCTAAAAATGTTTGTGCGCCCTGTGTCCCCGCGATATATCAAGTGCCCTTTTTCACGTATACCCCCCCCCCCCCCCCCCCCCCCCCCTAAAAATGACCTTAGACGCCTATTAACAGGGCCCTACACTAGTAACACTACACAATCGCCCTACTTAGGACTGGTGGCTTGCAACTGGAGATATTTGTGGCCGAAAAAAACTTGAGAGATTGGCCCTTTTTATCCCCTAGAACAGGCTTTTAAGACGAACATGCAGGGGGCATGGATCGGTCGCTAGCGGGCGCGGCCCGGGGTTAGGGATGATGCCACCAACGTCAGAAAGAAACCCCTCTACGCTTTTCAAACTATATATTTTTTAAGAGCTTGACCATGCGATCGTAGCGCGCGGCGATAGCCTCAAATAATGCATAAGCTCAAAGTGTAGAGGTAAAGAACGATGAAATTAATTTTGTATATATTATACGAATATAATTTGTCTCCGTGTGTAGGGCCTACCTTATGTTGGTTTTGTTTTGTTATAGAGGGCGTGACACTTTATGGCCGCACGGAATCGAGTTGAGAAAGCAGGGGCGGATCCAGGATTGTTTGCAAGGGGGAGGGGGGGGGTTCTGAATTTTGTTTCGTACATTTGCCCAAAAAGTTGACTCCCAAAACAAAATGTTTCGCCTGCAAACAAAATTGTACAATGGGGGTGGGGGGGACACACTTTTGCTTTTCTTTTCTGTTTGTTACGGTACTTTAGGCGTAGGCCCTTACAAGCAAAACGAATGGCAAAGCGGGGGGGGGGGGGGGGGGGGGGGGGGGTCGATCCCAAAACCCTCCCTCTGGATCCCGAGGGGAAAAACTGAATCTGCAACTACATGTATAACGTAGGGCTACTCACCCCCTCCGCCCGCCATACACACAAATTGTCCTATTGGTTTTATACACAATTTTGAAGCGGGGACCTTTGTCAATTGTGGACTTTACTTTCCTTCTTTTATTCTCCTTTGTCCCCATTTAAATCTCAAAAGCCATAGCGTTAACTCTGTGGGGTAGGTCGATTTCTAAAGACCCAATTGCGGGGTAGCATTGTCCCCATTGTTACCCTTTCTTCTATGTACCCCGCAAGGAGACTAATGTAAGAACACACAGTCGTACTTTCCCAATACTTGCGAGGACAATGCTTTGTGTTTGCTATTGTTCCTTTAATATACCCAACCCCATAGACTAAGCACGTATCCTTACGTTCGAGGACCGATTTTAACAAAAGACCGTCTCTCGAGGACAAGAAAGATTCTTTTGTATTTTTTTCTCCTCTTGTCCTCGAACGTATAGTACAATACAAGTGCACATAGACTTGTTTCACATATGCAGTGTGGACATACAGTCGTACTTCCCCAATACGTGCGAGGACAATGCTTTGTGTTTCCTATTGTTCCTTTAATATAACCAAACCCCATAGACTAAGCACGTACTTCTACTTGCGAAGACCGATTTCAACAAAAGACTTGACTTGCGAGTACTGAAAGGTTTCTTTGTATTTCCTTTCTCCTCTTGTCCTCGTACAGAACCTGTACACACCCACACACATTTTCAAAAATACTTTGTAGGTGTCACTAATTGCCACAATTTAAAATTTTGGTCCCGGATATACGCAGCCACCGCCCCATCAACAAGCCAGTACGTGCCCGTACCCGTTTAATAGATTGGCAAGAAACGTATGGAAATTCGTCAGACACCAAATAGAAACACATTAGGATCCCAAAGAAACGCATGTACCCCACAAATTACTTTCAAGTACGATTCACTATGGTTTAATAATTTGCTTAACAATTAAAAAGGCATCTTTGCAAAAACAAAAGAAAAGACAAAAACTTATTATTATTTTTTATGCAAATCGCCCATCACAAGCCCTAGGGCACTCGAGTTGTGGGCTACTTAGCTTAGGAATATGTGGAAGAACCAGCCCCTCACACTGAAACAAGATAATCTAATCTCTTCACAGCATGAATAGGGTCGGGATGGTTAACTAGTCCATTGCAAGGCATTAATAATGCCTCTACCCATATTAAGCGTAGAAGTGCCAAAGCCCAGGACTGGGCTCGAACCCACAACCTGCAGAATAGACCTTTATCATGCTGTCACCATCTTTGTCTTGTTCCCTGTATGCATTAGCAATTATGAATAGTGATTTCATTTATTGAATGAAGGTGCCAGACTATTTTCCTTCCAGCCTCGGTTTGGTTACATTAATTTTAATAGCAGAAAAACAAGATGGCTGTACCATGATAAAGGTCTATAGGCCACGGCACTTCCACAAAGTAACAAAGTAACAAGTAAGTAACTAAGTAACAAAGACACAACAGGATGGGGGGTCTTTCAAAAAATGGGCCATCAACATAACCGATCTTAGCCTTGCGAAGCTAGCACAAAGGGGAAAGCCTTTTTTTTCTTCAGGATATTCAAATCTAGGTTTACCCACCAACGAAATATACTTCCGTTTTCCGTATAATAGTTTCGTCACACAAGGATTATCCCACGTGCACCCTTACCCCACCCATTTCCACGCCACGCCTATACGGATGCAAATTTCCTGTCCGTAGCTCCGCAAAATTCAAAGCGCAGAAAAGTTCATTATGAAAGTCAAAAAGTTTCCAAAAGAAGCCATGTCGGAGTAAAGATTTTCACAATAACCTGGTGGGTTTTTCCCCCGCGACATTTTATAATTTCTATTTTGTTGAATATATTTTTTAGAACAAAAAAAGGAACACTGTTTAGTTTTTTGGTATGTACATAAAAGAATTAAATGATGAATTTCATTTTAGGCTAATATTAGCTGCACCATTATAGCAGGTATCAACTCTCCTTTCCTTAAAGATACCTGCCTTCTTTCAAATTATCAGTCGTGCGTGGCCATTCCTTTTTCAGAAAGGGATTAATTTTTTCCTGCTCTGCGTTAAAGACATTACTACCGCACTAAACTTACAAGGTATTGGGCCTACCCCCAGGTGCATTCTGTTGACTTGAATAATAAGTCTAACAACAAAACGTGTTGGTTTCTCATTAAAAGTAATTTTCCTTTATTAATTATTTACTTGCAATAACCATCATTACCTGACTCTCGATAATATCTCGCATTAATGCCGTATGCAAAAAGCGGACGATAGTCCCGCCCATATGCATACTATATACAAGCATCAGTGTTTTCATTGGTTAACCGGCTCGAGTCACCGTTAACCTTGACTGATTGGTTATTCCATCTGTGCACAAAACCATCAGGGCCGATGGTTTTGGTCCATAAAGATTTGTTTGAGAGGTTTATCGGGAGTCGTTCGGGTAATGCATCATGTCTGATACAGAGAAATCCAGCTATAGTCCTTTATCATGTGACGTCACCAGGCCATATTGGACCGCCTAGTGTAGGATGTTGTGTGCCGCGTGGTTTTTAAAGGCACACACTGCCCTGAATCCTCTAAAATTTCATCTCTTTGGTTGGTACCTAACCTGTTTATCAGAATGTAAAAACTCCACCATAATGTGTCATTTTTAGGCCGTGTCCGAATTACTTGGTTACGGCTTGAAATTACACAAGAGTCTATGGGAAATGGCTGCAGCCGCAACTATAGACATGTGTGTAACATCCAGCCGTAGCCAAGTAATTCGGACACGGCCGTGTCCGGCCATATTTACCGAAAAACCGAAGCGCTGACATTCGGACATTCAGTGCAGCCAGTACGCAACCAATAGCGCTATAGACCAAGGGCACCAGTCTGAATTTCCGAGCCGAACTGGCGTCCCTAAAGTTATTTTCGTCAATGATTTTCAGATAAACGGCGCATTTTCAAGGGATGGTCCAGTGCATTAATATATTCTACTTTTGAATGATTTTGTCCAACCATTGCAATAAGCCAGTTCGGTATCGCAAAGGTCAAAGGTTATTCGCGAAAAAAAAATGTTGACGTAATGTCACGCCATGTTACGCGAACGCCCATTCTGATTGAATTTAACACGTGTGCGTTATGCGACCACCTTTTGCGTTCACACGCGCACGTAAGGTCACGCGGGTCATTCGGGATAAAATGTCACTGTGTATTATGCGCAGTTGAAATACCGAACTGGCTTATTTTAGGACAACGCTTTTTGCAGCCCAATAGACCCAAGACGTAATGACGTCACGCTTTGTTTACATGTGGGCTTTCATATGTCCCTAGCTTGTCTGGTGCCCTGACCTGGCTCCCATAGGAAAGCGCACATGTAAACAAAGCGTTACGTCATTACGTCTTGATCTATTGGGCGCCTCCAAGACAATGTTGTGTCCTTTTAACCTGCCCCATACCGTGCATGTATTATAACATCATTTTAACAGGAGGTGGGATTGTTCACATTAGCGTTATCTGCTCACAAAGAGTGAAAAAAAAAGAACATCTACAGCTAAACTCCTGCATTATTTGGCCAATTGTTTCGGTGTTGCCATCGTTGACCTAGAGGATTGCCGTATCTGTGCCAATGCGGAATGTCGTCACCAGCTCGGATTGCAGCGCCCTCAGCGGCCGCCTCCAGCTCTAAAGGATCGTGGGCGACCTCATCGGCGAAATCAACATCTTCTTCAATTCCATTAGCTGTGGAAGGAATATTAAAAAGAAAAACATTAGAAACAGGCAGCCATGATAATGAAATATAATAGAAAATATATTTAGGAATACCGCACTTTTTGAACTAGGGCTGTGCATCCGAACCGAGTACCCGATTACCCGACCGCTAATGTCAGGAACCGGCTTAAGATTATGGAATCGAGTACCTGTAACCAAATTATCATATTACTTAGTAATTTCTCAGAAAATAAAAAAGAAAGCTTTTGAATGTTATTTGTGGGGAATTTTCAAAATTAAACACCAAGGTACATGGAAAAGCAAAACAGATTAACGTTAATAAGGGTGGGAAAATGCAATTTACACAAAGCAACAGAGCTCACTGTACACACTTGCATCTTATTGCATTGATGCACCGATGTGGTAGCATTATATTACCGTGAGGACATGGTACCTTTACGAACAATACGGATAGCAATTGTTGTACCAGTATATGCACAGGTGTCGTGTGAATATCAGACTCCCTGAAAATTAGACTTATGCTGCGCATGATCAGTAACTAAGGATTCTGTACTACGGGGTTAGCGCAGAATTTCTTTGCTAGCTTGGTTTAGGCCCTTCAGGGCCCTACAGAATAAGCCAGTTCGGTATTCCAATTGCGCGTGTGCGCATCAAGATTTGACAGCTTTTCTTTCGGGCTAAACATTTCAACGTATGCGTGCAAAAGCATAGCGGGTACCAGCAAATTTGAAGAGATCGGCCTGTTCTGAACTAACATTTTTCCAAAAACGTTTGGACAGCAAAGTGTTTTCAGGGGTCTTGTGTGTCCAAACTTTTGTTCGAACAAAAGTTTCCATCGTATTTTCTATTGCACGAAAAATTGCACATAATGCATATTTGGTTACCACCTCCCCCACAGACTTGTGTGTATTATTTATCTGCCACGTTTGGTACGAGAGAAAAATCGTCAAATCTTGATGCGCACATATGCGCAGTTGGAATACCGAACTGGCTTATTGCAGGCTGTTAACACAGAAATCGCCGTAACGGACTCCGTGAAATGGAAGAGTTTTCAGACGCGTGGTGGCGGCAGACATACCGGTCCTTTTCCATTGTCCTCACCAGTCGTATGCATGCTCGGTACTAGATTTTGTGTTGTACACGCTTATACTTAGAACTATAGCAAAAAGGACCAGTATGTCTGCTGCCACCAGCGTCCGATCAAGTCTCACATTGTACCCAAATCGCGTAAAACAAAATGGCCGCATTATTTATCCACC
This sequence comes from Hippasteria phrygiana, assembly GCA_037893225.1. Taxonomy (NCBI): domain Eukaryota; kingdom Metazoa; phylum Echinodermata; class Asteroidea; order Valvatida; family Goniasteridae; genus Hippasteria; species Hippasteria phrygiana. Next base: position 298,785 of record JAZGUH010000311.1, read on the forward strand.
ACGCACCGACATATGCATGAGCTCTGTCATTTCCGGAATTGGTATCTCCGTGTAAGATGTCATCTGAAAGACCCAGGTTATCAATGTACTCATGGGTGGGGACGTGGATCAGATTTACGTCATCGGCGTTATTCAGCTCAAAGGTATCTCGCGTGTTGTCCTCGTTGACAACATACTCAAAGGGATTGGCAGCGCCTTGCAGGGGTCGAGGGTCACGTGACTGGGTTTGTCCATCGTAGATCAACTCATGTAATCCGTTGGGTTTGTTATAACCGTAGTTGATGCTCGGTTGCTGATCGTAATCATTCGCTGGTAACTCTGGAGGACTCTGTGGTTCCGTTTCGAGGAAAACGTAACCGTTGACGCTTTGGGGCGGAAACTCATGAGCTCCGGTAAGATCGTCTGCGGGGTTGGTGTCGACAACGTACAGACTTTGGGACTGTGCAGTTTCTCCCGTTACGTCTCCCAAGTCAACGTTCCGTCGGATTCGTTTGTTGCGGTGGTGTCTAATGTGCACAATTTCTTTGCTTTTCGTTGAATCCTGTGTACAGAGCACATGTGGGAAATAGATCACCGTAAGTAAAGTTACAATCCCGACGTTGCATGTATAAATGTAAGGCCTCTTATAGCTTCACGACTAGCTGTTGAGTATTTTGAATGAATAAAGTCATGCACAAAGTCATGCATCAAGTCATGTGTTCTCACAGATCATAAAAATAACACGTCAAATTATTCTTGTAATTGTTTTTTTTTCGCAGACGAAACATTTTGGGAGTCACCTTTCTGGGCAAATTTAAGAACCCCCCCCCCCCCCCTGCAAAAAATCCTGGATCCGCCCCTGGAAGTATTCTGTCAGGGACTGTCCTAGGTTGGGAAACGTCTAAAATTCTTGGTTTAATCTGAAGCACACAGTGAAAGTAGAACGTTGAAATTTAGTGGTTGTCTTTAAGCAATGTGACAAAGACGGGCAATTCAATTAGGCAACATCCAATTCTGTTAAGAATTAAAAAAAGAACCGGCAATTTATACCGGCAATCGCGGACCTCCTATTGTCCCTATTTTGTTTGTACTTTAACTTTTTCGGAAGGCCTCCCATAGGTTTTGTACACGATTTTCAATCGTGGACGTTCGGTCAATCGTGGACCCTCGGTCAATCGTGGACCCTTTGTCTATGCCCTAACCCTTTTGTCTCTAGTCCACGATTGCCGATATTTACATACTCGCACCCCCCCCCCCCCCCCCCAACAAAAACAAAAACATAGGGCTTACGAAGCGACACCGCCCAACCGGCTCATCAGCTCCTGGTTCCCAGTAGCATCGCTGGGCAACTAGGCAGTCGCCGTCTACCAGGCAAGGGGCGTAACCCTGTCCGACAAAGAACAGAAAATTCATAAGCCTATAATGATAATTTACTGTTTCCAGTATACTGTTTCCATATACTTATCTTTCTCGTCTTTTACATTAAACTAATAGAGACGCTGGTGGCAGCAGACATACATGCCATTTTTGCTAGTTCTGACCATGCGCGCGTAGTTCTGTGCATGCTCGCGAAGTTCTCAGCATGAGCGCGTAGTTCTGAGCATGCGCAGGACCAGTGAGAACAATAGAAAAAGGACCGGTTTGTCTGCTGCCACCGGCGTCTCAAAAGTCTTCCATTAGACATAAATGAGGATGTTTTATATAATAAAATAAAGGTTTGCACTAAAGCTGAATAGCAATACGACCGAATTGTGCACCTATTAATTTTGTAGGTAGGTCCCTGGCCCTATGGGCTCCGTGCACAACTACCCCCTCAGCGGAAAGAAAAGGCGAGTTGGGGGATCAATATCGACGCCATCTTACCTGACTTCAATATTTAAGTGTCTGGTTCCCGCTATGATATTCTTATTGAAAACGCAATTATCGAGAGACAGCGAACAGACAAAGCAATCCATGAGCAAGTTCGGGTGCTGCTGACCTAGTCCTTTTTGTCAATTTGCTATTTAAAAAACGCATGCGTGGTTTATCCTTCACTCGAACGCATCTAGTCGATCGACTACGTCAAATCTAGTTAGTGTGCAGCAACAACAAACTGCAAAGAATGTCGTCTGCTAGTTGTTAACGAAGCAAATGTTTGCATGTCATTTCTATTCTCTATTATTTATTTCTATTATTTTCTCTACTTAACTTTGGTGCAATAAATAATTCATTATCTTATTGCAAAGAGTTATCATTGGACAAAACCAACAAATTATCGTAAAACTTTTGCAAAACTTGCCCAGTTTACCGATCCTCCATCTTGAAACCGTGACGTAACTCGCGAGTGACTAGAGAAACCATGGTCCGGAGCTAGGTTGATCCAGTTGCACTAGCTAGTCAAACCGCGCAGCGTTCGGGTGACATCTAGATCGACTATGGTTAAGTCTAGTCACTCTAGTCGCCCAACCGAACTTGCTCCATGGTATACAAGTATCAAATGAACAAGGAGCGCGGTGCGGATATCAGCGACGTACTGCCCATGGAAGTGCGGTTGCTATGTGGACAGCGCCCTCATTCCACGGCGCACGGAGCCCATAATCGGCTGCATTATCCCCGGCTTATAAGCCGGCTTTCTATAAAATGCGTTTTACAGGCCGTTTTGTGTGGGTTGCGTTTTAAGTCTATAGCTTTTAGCCATCGACCTAAAACGCAACGGACACGGACCGAAACGCATGGAAAACCAGCATGAATAAAGTCACGTTTGCGAGGTGAAAGTATTTTGTAATTCTAACATTTCTATTTGAGTTTTCAGAGCGAACAAATAGTTGTAGGGAACAAAAAAAACTGGGGCGAGATTTGAACTCCCGACCACTGGTTTACGGTGCTATGGGCTCCGTGCACAACTACCCCCTCAGCGGAAAGAAAAGGCGAGTTGGGGGGTCAATATCGACGCCATCTTACCTGACTTCAATTTAAGTGTCTGGTTCCCGCTGTGATATTCTTATTGAAAAAGCAATTATCGAGAGTCGGCAAACAGACAAAGCAATCCCACTGGTATACGAGTATCAAATGAACGAGGAGCGCAGTGCGTAATACCAGCGACGTACTCCCCATGGAAGTGCGGTTGCTATGTGGACAGCGCCCTCTTTTGGTACGCACGGAGCCCATAGCACCTTTGTTGGCATTCCCAATGTGTCAGTATGTCTTTGTCCAGGAGAAACGCTGGTCAAGTTCAAAACCCACAATGCCAGGGATCACGTCCCTTTTTTAAAATTAATAAGCGGCCTTGGGTCAAATCACGCTCCTGTCAGTTCATGAGCTCCTGCTATTTAATTTCATTTTGATTACAGGCCTATAATCTCCCTGCACCCCTACCCCACCCCACCCCGTTAACATTCAGTCTTACACTTCTCTTGAGTATCGGTGTGCTCCGTCCGTGATACACCAGTGAAGATAAGATAAAGGCGAATATCACGACATCAGCAACAAGCTGCATTGTCTCTACAAATTAAAGATTGTGACAAATAGAAACTATAATTAATTAATTAACACCTTTAAAGTAAGGACGTATAGTATAGATTTTACTGCTAAAATACATGTGCCTTATTATATCCTAAAGTCAAACGTTATTATTTTATACTTTCATTAGAAATCTGGTTCTAACGTTAGTGTCCTGGTGTCGCGTGAATATCAGGCTCCCTGAAGATCCGACTTGTTTATTATTCTGCACATGCTCAGTAGGCTCTTATGAGAAACGGTGTAAGCCGGATTAGTGAGAAATAGGGTTTGGGTAGGGGTTAGGGTATAGAGTAGGGTTAGGATTAGGGCTGGAGTGAGGTTAAACATGTTAAAGGTTATGCCATTGCCCCAAAAAATGTGCCCATTATAAAAGCACAATTGTGTTCCAATGCATCATGGGTAAAAGAGTCCGACAGGGTCATAGGAGTCGGATATTCATAAGACACCGGCCTGGTCAACATTTAGAAAACAATAAGATTGACCTTTCCGGAAACATATAGACCTTATCGCAAATACCGCTTGGTTGAGACGTCACAATGGCCACAAGGGATTGTGGGAAGGAAACAGGAGCAATTTTTGTGGGCGTTTCTTTTCCACAATCCCTGGCCCTTGTAACCATTGTGACGTCTCAACCGGGCGGTATTTGGGTAATCGTTATCTTTAGGACCCCGTTTCATATAAGAGAACGAAGGAGACAGTTTATGTTTCGGAACTTACTTCAAAATCTTTGCGATGATACAGGCAGGAAAAGTCACTCTGTGTGCTTGAAATAATCTAAATAGTTCGCTAAGATATCATGTTGAAGTAAGCTTAATTTTGTGGAAAGAGGGCAGGGATTTGATTTATGAGGGAAATTATGGGGTAAAACGGCAACGGAGACGACCTGCACGAGAAAAAACAAAACAAGATGCTGACAAATGTCATCACTGTTTCTGAAGAAAAAGACTGCTTTAGCCTGCAAAAGTCACTTTGGTATAGGCCTACTGCAGTAAAGTCATCTGCAAAAGTCAGTTTTGAACGGAACTCGTAAAAAAACAACGTTAGCGGTGTCCCAAGATAACGATTACGGGTATTTGCGATAAGGTCTAAACCTTTACCTTATTAATTATTGTTACCTTACTATGCAAACCTTCAAAAGTTAACAACAAATTGCTATAAAACAACAAAACGAGGTCGACTGTGAACTCTATACCTGTGATTCGATGTCTGTTTCTTGTGCTATTGCAATGGTTCAGTCCAAATGTTGTCCGTGAAGCTATTTAAGGAAAAAGGCTCAGGCCTATTTGTAGGAACACGTCCATATTTCCGACGGTATCTCATGTAAATAAACTGAATACATTTAAACCACAATTCGTCACATAAATGTAGACCATGCGCCGACGACGCGCGGTGGAACGTTTGTATCGTACGCGCAAAAGAATTTGCGCACCATATCAGAAGAATAAATAGACTAGATCGAAAGCGCGTGCGCGCGTTCTTGTTGTGCATGGACGCGCTAAAGTCACATAAACAGAGGCAACGGGCGTAATGAAAATCTTAAAGGGACACGTTGCTTTCAACCTCGTTACCATGGGTACGATCTTGCGGCGCCATGTTTTCCCACCATGCCTTGTTAGTGAAGGAACGCACACGCGCCCATTGAGTCGAGGATGCGTTGCTTTGGATTTTGCGATTTGGGCTATAAAACTGAAATGGATATGGTTGGGAAGCTTTTTAAAAGTAGAATATAAAGATTCACATAACTATCCCTTCAAATTGCGTGGTTTTTGTTTAATTTCGTGACAAATAACGGTCCGCCATTTTGTAGAACAAAATTTTTGACTCCACAAAATGGCGGACCGTGTTCACCAGTCGTATTTCCAGTCGCAGCTGGTTGAAGTACGTTCTGTTGATCCATTTTTATGTACTGTGGTACGGCGCGCAGCACTGGCGATATGTGTCGCGAGGTAGAGAATGGTACCTGGCGATCATCTGATAGGTTTACAAGGCCACTGGCTGCGGCACCAGCCTAAAGACTCTTACAGCGTATTTTGCGCATTATTTAGACGGTGGTATTTACTACTGGAAATAAGTCTATGTTTCGCATGTCAGGGGTCAGAGGCAAATTTTTTGTTTTGTGATTACTACTCACTAATTACAACACATTATACGTGTTTTTTTGCATGAAAAACTCTTATAAAAGATAAGGAACATTTCCAAACAGCAAAATTTCATGACATTTAAAGGCAATGTGTCCATTTAACCTTACATTATAAAAACAGGGAATAAACTGCACATTTGTTTCCTGACGAGCCTTGCAATAAAAATGTTCATCTCCATGGGCCAAAAAAATGATTTTAATCAATATCAGGCCGTGTCCGAATTACTTGGCTACGGCTTGAAATTACATACAAGTCTATGTGGCTATGTGGCTGCAGGCACTACTATAGACATGTGTGTAATTTCAAGCCACAGCCAAGTAATTCGGACACGGCCTCACAACTATTACCGGTGCACATTTTTAACCCTGTCTACACGACTAATGGTGGCGCCCACATTAATCTCCATATAATGTAGTCTGGTTCCCAGACCAAAATATTCTGACTATTTCTGATGAATATTATGGGGGTTTTCGAAACCCTGGCTTCGTCTTGGCTTTAGCTTCGTCTCGAACTTCTGAATAACTGACAAGCAAACAAAATGGAAATAAATTTAAATTTTGGTGCATGTTCTGCTTCAGGAACATTCATTCGGTTGATTATGAAAGCAAAAATTAGAATATTTACATTTGGTTTGCTTCTCATTTATTCAGATGTCGGAGACGAAGCCGAATACGGAGACGAAGCCAGGGTTTCGAAAACCGCCCTAGGTCCGGTAGCCGCCAATGTCACGTGACGAAAAGTGGCAGAATTCTGCCACTTTCCGAAAATTTCCGAAGTTTTCCGAACTTGTTTTCGGTAACATTCGGCTGTTTACCTTGATGTTCGCAATAACAAAATGTCTGTCAGACCCGTTACAGATCCTGAAATTTGAATTCTCAAATATACAAACTGAAATATCAATGCCACCTTGAAGTATTTTGTCGACTGCATTTGGCAAGAATATTAAATTTGAATGATGCCACTGACGTCACTCGGACTAACACTACGTCATGATATATTTCAAACCGTGGTAGCTACCTGACCTAAGATTTAGACGTCAGGGAATCTTCAGGTCAGGGAACCAGACTACATATAATGGAGATTAATGGGCATCCTCGACTCCATGGGCGCGTGTGCGTTCCTTAGGATCGAGCAAGGCATGGTGGGAAAACATGGCGCCGCAAGATCGTGCCCATGGTAACGAGGTTGATTAATGGGCGCCTGTGCAAAACGCGCGTATTATGCGCGCTTACACTCAATGGCGCGTCTGTACGCGCTGCCCATCTAGTCTGTTTAAAGGGACACATTGCTTTGGATTTTGCGATTTGGGCTATAAAACTGAAATGAATGTGGTTAGGAAGCTTTTTTAAAAGTAGAATATAAAGATTTACATAACTATCCCTTCAAATTGCGTGGGTTTTGTTTAATTTCGTGACAAATAACGGTCCGCCATTTTGTAGAACCACATTTTTGACTCCACAAAATGGCGGACTGTGTTCACCAGTCGTATTTCCAGTCGCATCTGGTTGAAGTACGTTCTGTTGATCCATTTTGATGTACTGTCACGGCGCGCAGCATGCACTGGCGATATGTGTCGCGAGGTAGAGAATTGTACCTGGCGATCATCTGATAGGTTCACAAGGCCACTGGCTGCGGCGCCAGCCTAAAGACTCTTACAGCGTATTTTGCGCATTATTTAGACGGTGGTATTTAGTACTGGAAATAAGTCTATGTTTCGCGGGTCAGATGTCAGGGGTAAGCGGCCAATGTTTTGTTTTGTAATCACTACTAACTAATTACAACACATTATACGTGTTTTTTTGCATGAACAAGTCTTTTCAAAGGTAAGGAACATTTCTAAACAGCAAAATTTCATGACATTTGAAGGCAATGTGTCCCTTTAATTCTATATCTATGAGTTTATTTACTCTTCTGGTATCTATGGGTACAAGGCACATGTGTGTTGCATGTTTTTTTGCTCGTCGGCCATTGGCGTATGCATGGGAGGGGAGTGGGGACAGTTTCCGATCCCTATCTACTGGTATAAAATCTGGATAGCACATTAGTCATTGCGCGCTGTACGAAAAACTTCCACATGCACATCGGGCTTAGGCCATGAAGTTTCACCCGATAAACAATATACAGCACCTGTAAAACCCCCCCTCAGAATTATCCTAACAGATTAGCCTTTTTCAGTCAGAGGAACGTAAACGCTAAACAATTTGCTTGTATATCAGAATTGTACTATGTGTGTGTTTCTGTAATATAAAATCATATTCTCTATAGGGCCTAGTTCTATATGTACTCATTCATATTTTTGAAACAAAAACATAGAGATGCATGTATATATTTTGTTTTATTACGTCAACGCGATTCTTCCGCCTTGAAGCAGCAGACGGGAGCAACGTTCAATAACATACCAATGTCTGAAGAAACATATATTTTTAAGGATTCGCACTTGCCACATGATAAATACCTCATCTAGTTGTTTCAAATTGAAGACTTCAGGTGTAAAAGCCGCTAAACGCCACTTCCATGAAAAAAATGAGATAACGATATCAAGTGAAAGCTCTAACTGCCTAGTACACGATAATCAAATACTTTTTGCTGGCGTTTATTAGCGGCTTTTGCGCCTAAAGTCTTCAATTGCAGTTTTGCACCTATGGGCCTGGCGTGACATAAAAGGACACCTCGGAAACCGCCCAATTTGGCTACAAAAAGCGTCCGTCCTAAAATTGCTATGGTTAGAAAGATCATTCAAAAGTAGAATTTAATAATGCACACGCCCATCCCTTGAAAATGCGCCGTCTGTCTGAAAATCATTGACGAAAATAATTTCGGGGAGCTAGGCCAGTTTAGTTCGGAAAAGTCGGACCGTTGGAATTCGGAGTGGTGCCCAGGCGCTCTGGTTACGGCCTGCACTGCGGCGCCAGTCTGAATGTCCGGATGTCAATTCTTCGTGTGTTTTTTTGTCCGCACATAGTATGGTATAATGTTTACACTTGACCTTGGATAGGTTAGGTAACTATGCAAAGAGATTAAATTTTGGGGGAGATTTTGGGGGAGATTTTGGGGGTAGTGTGTGCCTTTAATGTGCATGTACCATTTTACACTTTGCGTCATTAGGGATCATATCATATTGTCTAAAAGTGGTATCAATAGCGGTACCGCTGTTTTTCCGGTACCAGCATTAACGCCCAGCTGGTTGATATAATGAGCTCGTTCTATAAGCCGCCTGGTTTCCCATTCATCAGCAAGGTTTGAGGTACGGAATGCGGGTCCGCACAGAAAAACAGCGGTACCGCAATCAATACCGCATCTGGACAATATGAAATACTCCCTACATATAGGGCCTAGTATTCGCACCAGGGAAATACACGTGAAATAAATTAAAAAAATAAGGGAGCTTAATAAAACGATACAAACACTATTATGGCTGTTAAAGAATTTGAAGGAAACTATGTACATTTTGTTTATCAGTGACAAACAATAAACGTGATGTGTGACTGACATAGCCTATATAATTTTTTGCGCGGGTTGACAATATTCTGCAAGAGGGTATTTCGCGGTTTTAAATAAAATCAATCGAACACTATTCCATCTTCCCAAGATGAATTTAGACGCCTTGAGAGCCCGCCACAAACATTCCTAAAACATCCAGGCTGAGTTCACGAAGTCACATAGATACGCTCCGTTGCCTCGACAGCATGGCAAACCTTCCTCTCTTTTTCGTCCGTTCCCTGAGCCCCTTGAACACGCTCGGCTTGGCCGTCGCTGTCCGGAATTCACCGAGGAGTGCCGAGAAGAGTCCCACCACATCCTCGTAGCTTTCCCGCACCGACACTTCGAAGAACGGTACACCGATGAGCTGGGCTAGCTCCAGGCCCTGGTCGTACGTCACGACCCGGGACTGCACTAAGTCCATCTTGTTGCCAACCAAGATGGCCGCCGGCGTCTTCTGCCTGCTGAGCTGGTCGATGGCGGCTTTGATGTGGGATACAACACGGAGACTTTTGGCGTCGGAGACGTCATACACGATGATGAAGGCGTCTGCCCATTTGACCATGCGCTCGAAGGAGGCATCGATGTCCGGACACTCCTTAAAGAGATTATGCGAAATATTTCTTTTAAAGATACCATGCAATGGACTTGTTACGTAAATGGGGACGGAACAGCTCCCGGTGGTATCACAACATGCATTTACGTTCGTACAGGTTGGGATCGGGTCAATGGGAGACTTTTGAGACGCTGGTGGCAGCAGACATACCGGTCCTTTTCTATTGTTCTTACCAGTCGCGCACATGCTCAGAACTATAGCGAAAAGGACCGGTATGTATATGCTGTCAGCAGCGTCTCCCACGATAACTGTAACTGGCCAATATTGCACACGTAGCGCTTGTACCATTGTACTGCAATCAATTGGAATAAATTTCCAAGAATTCAAAAACCGCCGCTTCTTATTCACTTTTCAACGAAAGCAAGCATTTTATGCCATGCTTGTATTTATGTAACGCATGTTAGTATGCGTGGAAACAAGTTGAAGTGGAAACACATTGTAAGTTTCCTTTAAAAATACCATACATTTGCAAACTTAAAAAAAAAACTACCAAATTATTACGAAATACCTTACTTGACTGTAAGTAAATAACAGTCCCGAGCATCCTGTGAAATCATGGCGCCTGGTGTGCTATCATTCTTAAAAAAGTGAATTTTTTGTATCAATTTCCAACGATGGTCGGCCGACCATCGTTGGGAAAAATGACTTTTTCAAATGCTGCCCCCAATTTACCTTACACATCCGTGAACAGGTTTTAGCCGGCTAGTCTGGTTCCCTGATCTCATAATTCCCCAGGGTCTATCAAATAATTGCTTTGTTTCATCAGAAGTGGGGTCGGGAAACTATAAGACTATAAGAGCAGTATTTTTCCTTAGTTTTCCAGCACCTATGAACACAAAACTTTAAACAGGTCGTCGGTGTGACAATATTTGCTATAAAATACTAACCCCCAAATCAATCCATTTCTGAAAATTACAGCAAAAGCTAAATATTATATATTACCTTTAATATAGCTCTTCCCACCAAGTGATACGAGATACATACCTGGATGTCTAGGTTAGTATCCAGTATTTCGAGGTTGAACCTCTGCCCATCTATATCAACATCCTGCTGATAGGTATTCTCTGCAATATCACACAGTACCACGAATTACTATTCAAGTTTTGATCAGATATCCGAAATGAATGTGACGTCATCGTGGGGACATCCCCTACTATTCATTCAGTGCAGGGACACCTATGACGACTTGGGTTTTTAATCTGTGAGAGGGGAAATCCCCATTCCTATTTTGTGCATTCACTTCAATGTGTGATTTCATGTACATGTTTTGCATTAATACTGAATAGGCCTACACCGGGATAAAGAAATAATGAAATCATTGTTGTCCTGTGGGGGAGGTCTTTTGTTGAGCACGGTCCTTGCAGCTGCAAATAGGCGATTGTGTAGTGCAGGGGTCTGTTAAGGGAACAAAAGTCTACTTTTAGGTTATTGGAATTGCCAAACTATACACTCTAAAAACGGATTGGTTGAAAACAACCAATGTTGGTAGGATTGGTAGATATGTGTCCAACCAATTCAATTGGTTGGACATAGGCCTATATCAACCAATAATAACCAATATATTGGTTATTTCAACCAATCTGTTTTTATAGTGTATAGTTAGCGACATTACAAACCAACAGGTATGCCGTAGATGAAGGGCAGGGTTTTCGTTTTTGAGGGAAATTTGGGCGGGTAAAGCGACGCTGAAGACGACAAAACGCAACGCGAAAATAGAGATGGCGATCACCGCGACGCACAGTAAACACGCAAAACCACGTTGATTCGCATGGCAACTGCCGTAAAGCGCGTAAGAAAATTGCATTTTCTACCGCAATAAACTGTTCAAAATTACAAAACAAAATGTCAATAGAATTAAGAGAAGACTCTTTTTTAGGTTGAAAAAAGTCATTTTGGAATGAGAAAAAATACCGTTGACTCTAATTTGATCAAAACTAAAGAGGGGCCCTATACTACACAAATGTGTACTTAGTCTATTGGAGAATGTTTAAGTAAAGGGATATAAAGAAGACAAAGCAAAATGGCGGTTCAAAAACAAATTGAGGTACAAAATGACGGCCATTGTTATTTTTTTCTCAATCAAGAAGCATGATTTTTTTTTAAGCGCCTACCTTTATTTCTTTCGTAATCGCCAATGAATCGTCTTGTCAGAAACCGGACAGTAAGAGCTGAAAATGATTATAAAAAATAATTATAAATCGAATGCTATCATTCGTTTATTAATTAAATGCAGTTCCTTCTTGTACCAAACAAAATAGCGCCCTCTTGTGACCAAATTAGAAAGCTTTAAACCATTGAATTAAAAACCATTACCAGTACTTTCTTTTTTCAAATGATAGCAAGCATTTATATCATATTGTTGTATAGGACATGGTTGTATGTGTTAAAATAAGGCGAACTACATGTTTCCTTTAAGTATAGGCATACAATGTGACTTCAGTAGCAACAATACAACTTGTAAGATACGGAAGTTTCCCGTCACAGCAGCCCGTATATACATTGGTACATGAGAGCGTTAGTGGCTTACTTGAGCGCCCATTATTGTGTTTTCTGCATAAAATTGATGTGTACGTGACTCTGCGTGTACTCACCTGTCTTTCCACACCCCGATCGCCCCAACACCGCCACTTTTAACCGGTCTAGTTTCTTCCGGCTGCCACTGGACATCGCAAAAGTGTATAAATTATAGACCTTTTCGCAACATTGAACCGGGAACATGGATGCCCGGGTGAACTTTACAACCGGGGAGGGTATGTTTTATATAGTGCCCATAAAAGCCGCTTGCTGTCTATAGAACTTGGCTAGGTCACAATTCGACGTTTCAAGCAAGAACTAATGCACAAATAGAACTCAATTCTTTGGCTCTTTGCACAGTCTGGTGGTAAATAAACACTTCGGTGTTTGCGTTGAACTCGAAAGCGGTCCAAAAACCGACCCCGGCGGGACCTATATATTCTTTTATCACCGCACAGCGCACTGTGTGATAAAGGGTATTGACTATGAAATAATCAGCCACGGATCCCCGTAATCGTTTGCTAATAGGACCTATACCAACTGATTGAGAGTTGACACTACGTCAGGTCTATGTGGAGCTATAAACCCCCATATTATTCGGTAATGTGAAAAACAATTAAATAATTTAGTTCTTGTATAGCGTATGACTTCTAGCTGTCATCTTAACGCTCAGCCACAGGACTGCACTCTAAGTACGAGGAAAAAACGCAGATTTTCGGGTTTCTTTATCCCACAACTTCTTCAAGTTATCCCGTTGGCGTAAGCATTTCGTTTAAGCGGCAAGATACACATGAATGCCTTTACAAATTTACAGCGAAATTTATGCTTTTGGGGAGAGTAAAACCTCCGTCGTCTTACATTTATCGATCAAGACGATCATGTTCTACCGACCATAACTCTACTATTCCTAAACATAGAAAATCTTCGTTCAACCACCCTAAGAAGGCGCATTAATGCTTCTTTCTTGTCATGTAAAACCTTACGCTATTGGTCTCAGTTTCATACATTTTTCCCGAAATGTATGAAACACTCGTTCTGATCCCTCCACAGGCATGTTCACTGTGTGCACAATTATTATTCAACCCGTAGGCTGGCATGTCCGTCCTCGCTTGAATGATCTGCATCTACGAAGCTGCGTTGGCCCTGCGTAGCCTGTTTTCTACAGGGATTTTTAAGCTTGAGAATAGAGGAATCCCACAACGACGAGTTTAGCGCCGATCTGCGCACTTCCGCGTTTGAAAACGAGGATCTCAATGTCACAGTAAACAACTTTATGCTGATCGTGCGCCTGCGCTTCCTTTTATGGCCTGATTAATTCATGCATGAATGAATGTGCTGAAAAGCGTTGTTTTGTTTGCCACTGACATTCTCGCTTTCAACCCGGAAGTGCGCAGAAGGGGCTAATGTGAAATTCTTCTATTTGTACATGCTGGAGTTCATGTCGCTGGCCAATCACAAAATGGCAACAAGGCTACCACTAACGAGCAGTCAGGCTGGTGTCGCGTACAATCATGAGAATCCGACTCGATGAGTCAGTGCGCAAACTCAGTCGGAATAATGGTTTGCATTGTTTGAACAATTTTATCGTGATTGATGATATAATTTGAGCGAGTGAAGACACGTACGCCCATTGTAGGGCCTGCACTGGGACTACAGTCTGCTGGGTTGGCATTTTGTGCATGACATACATGAATTTCACGTTAGCCCTGTCTGTGCACTTCCGGGTTGAACGCGAGGCAGTCAGACAGTGCTATTCAACAAATTCATTCAAGCATGCAGGGAATCATGCATGAATGGCATGGCACTGAGCGCACACAGGGGGAATGTCATCCGAGCCTACTGGAATTTCACCTGATAGGGCTACTGGTGGTACTATTTGGAGGGGCGGTTGTGAGCCCGAAAAGAAGCTATAGATTGTAGGCATAATCGTTCAAGTATAAGGTTAATAGGGCATATTGTAGGCAGCGGCACACGGGAGGGGGGCGGGGGTCCTCTTAAAAAGTACCGTAGTCTACTGCTAGCCTTGTCAGGAAAGCACCAGCCACCGTAACTGACCCCTCTATATACCAGTTAGACGGGAAATGAGGAGAAAGGACGGGAAACGAGGAGAAAGAACAGGGACACGGACACGAAACGTTTCATGACGCCTTTATCTTATCTTGACCACATCCTCTACATCGGTCTCTCCATCACCTTTTTGTACTTCACATCGGTCTCTCCATCACCTTTTTGTACTTCACATTCGTGAACCTAACTTCATAAATTCATTAATACTTATCAGCTATATTCACAGATTTGTGAATTATCCGTTAGCAAACAATTTTGGTATGTGGCCATGGGCGTCGCCAGGATTTTTTTCTAGAGGGGAGAAATCACTCACCAGAAAGCAGCAAAGTTAGAAATCACCGGGGTAGACAAATCGAAAGGGGTGACATTTGCCCATCATGCACCCCACCATCATTGACACCGCGAACGCCCATGTTGTTATATGCATTAAATTAACAGACATTTTACTTTGTACCTAGTCTTCTTTTCTATTTTTTCCCATTTTTATGGAATTTCCGGGGGGGGGGGGGAGTACCCCGCTCCCCCTCGTGGCGCCCATGTATGTGACATAATGACAGTAAGTTTCAAGCCGATGACGGACCAATTGCAGTTAACAAAAATTTAAATGACGATCGAGTTTAAGGCACGCGTTAAACTGAAATCCCCCCAATTTTTTTATCTCTGCCGGCATATGTGTGTAAAAACTTTTAAAATTTCAAAAACTTCTAAAAACCTTTTTAAAATGCAAAACAAATTTAAAACGTTGACAGAAAAACAGTTACATGCAAGACAGCCCCCCCATTTTGGCCCCAAAATATAAGGCATGCAGCAAAACCGTCGGTAGCTTTTCAATAGAAAAATGCGTTTAAAATGAACGTGTTTTCTTCCTGTAAAATGCCAACTCCAAGAATCAGACCACAATATAGTGTTATGATAAATGGCTTTATAGTATTACACCCGTCTATGATATACACACAGAAATCTTGAACAGTTGGCCTCGCAAACTAAAACTAATATTCTATCTTCTGTATAATATACCTTATACTACGGAGCTCTAGAAGTGCCATCCGACTTGTTGAGATCCTGACATATTTTATCTCAGGATGACTACATCCTTCAGGGTGACGACATCCTTAGGGTAGGAATTAATCACGAGATGTCGACATACAGCAGGAAGTCGGCATACTGAAGTAATTAATCAGGATGTCGAAATCCCGTACTAATTTATCGCAGGATGTCGACTTTCTGCTATCAGGATATCGTCATCCCGTGATGAATTATCGCAGGATGTTGTCATACCACTTTCAGGATGTCATACCATTTTCAGGATGTCGTCATACCATTTTCAGGATGTCACCATCCTGAGATAAATTATGTCAGGATGTCATCATCCTACTTTTATGATGTCGTCATCCCATGATAAATTATCGCAGGATGTCGCCATCTTGCACGTAGTATGTCGTCATCCTGAGATAAAATATGTCAGGATCTCAACAAGTCGGATGGCACTTCAGGAGCTCCGTACTTATGCATCATCTCGTGCTCATGTCAATCTTTCCTCCTGATATCGCTATATTTATAATTTTATACAAATACTTTGATCGTCTGCTTATTTCATGTAAAGGCATTCCTTACACAAGCTGTGTGTTTTAGGTTTTGTATATTTCAGGGGCGGATCCAGGGGGGGTCCAGGGGGTCTGGACCCCCTTTTTAAATGTTTCTTTTTAATTTGTTTTTATTTTTTAATTTAATTAATGTTCTTTTTCTTTTTTTATTAATGTTTTTTTTTTTTTTTTTTTGGGGGGGGGGGACCTGACCTAAACTCGGGAATCATTTTGGAAAAACATACAACTAACACCCCCCCCCCCCCCCCAAGCACCAGATTATCCAGTTATAGGCACATAAAACACTGTGCCTAGGGCCTACCAAATAATTGGGGCCTACGAAGAAAAAAGCAAAAGCCTACAAAAATACACAAGGAATAGGAGGCCTACTCACGTACAAACACACAAGAACCTTTAACAAAATCTTACAGTGACTCTCTAGACTTTGGGAAAGCTTCATACATTACTGGTACAAATTAAGCTTACCGCAAAAAATACATTAATTTCCTGGGGAAATCAAACTTGTGTTTAATAATGATGATCTTTTGTTCCCAAAAAAAATTTGTTAAAGTGGTCAGAAATTGCCTCAGATCGCACCGCAGAGCATCTAGAATCCAAATTTTTTCGGGGCCCTTAAGCAGGCTCCGAACCCCACGCCGCATGCAAGGGCTTCGCGCTCGCATTAGTTTGGAGCACAGTATGTCCCACCCACCCCCCACTTTTAAAGTTGGAACCCCCCTTTGCAAAAATCCTGGATCCGCCTATGTATTTTGTTCACCTGTTACACTTGTAAACATATATAAAGGCCACGAAGCGGAAATATAATGTTTACCGAATACCAAATTACAAAACGGGTTTAAAAATCACTGCAACTATGCATGAACATTCTCAGCAGCTTCTTAAAGTCTACTTAAACCATAGGAATTACTACACAGACAAATGTTTATATTTCTCAAATGAGATCTTTCCTCTCGGCTGCAGCAATTTCCGCAGTCAAGTCCATATTTTGGCTTGCCTGCATCACAGCCATGTCGTAGGCATACTGCACGCGACCAAAGTCTCGGTCCTTCCCAAAATCCAGCAACTGAAAAAGATGAACATTGAAAATACGAGTAATTATAAGAGAACCCGTCCGAATTAATTCATTTCAATATATTAATCGGCGCCGCAGTAGCATGACATTTGGAACCAGTTGGCACGGCAAATTGAACAGGAGTCTTACGGCAAATTGAACAGGAGTCTTAATGTTCGACTTCGTGAATATTCGACTCTTTACCCATGATGCATTGTAATGCAATTTCGCTTTTATAATGAACACATTTTTTGACAATGGGATATTACCCCTGTAACCTCATGCCAACCCCTAACCCTAACCCTACTCTAAACCCTAATCCTATTTCTTTCCTTAATCCTCGCCCTCCCCTTTGCCCTATGTTTCTCATTGGGCCTGTTTGTTTCACACGAATCCGGATCGCGATCAGTGATCCAGCCGCTGGTTCGCTCCATCCGTTAGGCGAAATCTGGTGTGTGAACCAACGTAAAGATCACTGATCGCGATCCGGATTCGTGTGAAACAGGCCCATTGTTTTGGTGTGCAGGGGCCTACTGAGCATGCGCACTATTCACGCGACGCCGGTGTAGCGTAAAATATTGTCACTAACTTAGTGAATACGGTAGTATTGCACATGCAAAGTGATCGATAATATCGATAATTGGGAGAGTGGCCGGTCACGTGAGCGGGTTTAACCAATAATAGGGAAGAGGAGTCGGATATTCATGGAGTCGGATATTCATATGACACAGCACAAACTTTTAAACTAGCTAGCTCGCGGCGCGGCAAAGGCGCATCTTTGACAAATGAGCATGCTCACACACAGGAGAAGGGAACCACAAACAAACGTACACACATAAAAATGGCGACCGCCATGATTGCTATCGGTAGGATCGAGGGACCGAAACATGTACAGCAACAGCAGGACAACCAGTCCAGAACCTAAAGTAATTGAGTATTGTGTCTGCTGCAGCAAGATGAGCTTTCGCCTTGCTGTCTCTGACGCGTGTAGCATGACAATATATACAAAATTGCGCCTTCGAAGTTCGGGTTGGTCATGTTGGTCCACCATCTTCAACAAGTTCAAGTTTCAACGTATTCGATCGACTGCTGCGATTGGGCCTACATTGTAAGTTTCCTGGGAATAAAATGACCCACCTCCTGCAATTTGTCTGCAGTGTTGAAGGATGCTGTGACTGCCGCAAGAAGATCGGAAACTGCTTGAAGATTGAACGGTTCGCTGCGTGAA
Source organism: Hippasteria phrygiana (assembly GCA_037893225.1). Classification (NCBI taxonomy): domain Eukaryota; kingdom Metazoa; phylum Echinodermata; class Asteroidea; order Valvatida; family Goniasteridae; genus Hippasteria; species Hippasteria phrygiana. Next base: position 316,963 of record JAZGUH010000311.1, read on the forward strand.
AGGAAAAACACCAATGGTAAGTTTAATATAATAGTTTTGTACATGGAACTTCTGCTGGGCCATTTTTCGGCTTCGGCTTCGGCTTATGCTTCTTGTAACTATAGGTCTTCAGGTTTAGTAAGAACTGGAACACTTTTGCCTACTCCAAAGCTTAATTACAATTGAACCCAGAGCTGGTGCCCATTAATTTGTTTTTCTTCAAGTATTCAAGGCTTTAGATTGGCAATGGAGCTGGGTACAGCTGAAGATGAAGCCGAAGTTGGAGTAAGGTTTGAGAACTGAGTCGCCCAATTAAGAGGAGCCTTGCGAGAATTATTTTATCTTGTTTAGATATTATGTAACCGTGTCCGAGTGCAGAATATACAATATAAGCAAGCATGATATAATTGCTCATTTTCATTAGAATTAAGAGATGGTTTTCAATCTGTTTAAAAGTCTTTCCAGTTTACACGTGCAAGGGGCTTTTTAAAACTAATTTGGTAAGAGAAGGACCTCTTCAGAAATGATCAAGAATTTGTGAGACTTGATCTATGGGTTCAAATGGGCGGCTATGGTTAAAAACGTGTGTAAAGATACAGGGTACAACAGATGTTACATTAACTCAATTATAGCACGTGGTATACAATGCAGGTGTTCAACATTGCTATATTCCATTATATGTTTGGCTCTAACGAACGTACCACGAGTATAGCCAGTCCCAGTTCTTCCGGACGTAATTCCAGGCAAGGTCTTGGCCAATGGGATTGCCAGCCAACGCTATAATGACCTTAGTAATATCCAGGTCATGTGATGAACCATCCAGTGTGTTTACGTAGCTATGAAACATTACAAGTGTCACAGAAAAGATGTGAATAACACTACATCCGTGGTGACAATTCGTTTTTTAAACAAAATTAGTAGCATGTCGATTTGCTACTTCAGTTTATAAATGTTCATGGTGAACAAAGAAAACTGGCACGAGCGGGATTTGAACCTGCGACCCCCGGAATACCGTACAGGTACTCTACCAACTGAGCTATCTGGCCCTATGTTTGGAGATCGTCAACATAGAGCAAGATAGTTCAGTTGGCAGAGCTCCGGATACAGTATTCCGGAGGTCGCAGGTTCAAATCCCGCCCCTGGCAGTTTTCTTTGTTCACTTTGAAAATGTATTCGAATTACCTAGCCAGTTTCCCTTGTGGTTTTTGTTTGACAATTTATAAATGGATTTGGGTTAAAGAAAAATAAAACAATTTGCTTTGTTATTTTCTTTATATATTTGTATCTCAAAAAGCTAAGGCTGCTTCAATTCAGGAAGGTCATTGCAGTGAACCCAAAAATTAAGGAATCACTGGTCTTGACATTCATCTGTCCATGCACCCTAGGGGAAGCTAATATTTCGTCAGCGTCCCTACGAAGTACCCCTCGTGCTGGACAAATTGGTTGTTGCAGTATTAAATCCGTTTCGATGACAGTTAAAGTTTGGTCTCGAATTTCAATGATTTTTTACTTGGTCAGAAAGCTGAGGTCTCGAATGTCACGTAATTACATGCTTTTTGTAAGTAAATCTGCTGTAAATATTAAGCAGTAATATTAATCTAGGATAACGGCACTTCGTGAAACTTAAAAGAAACTAATTATGTGCACCGTGGCTTTGTAAGGGATCATTTCATATTGTCTGAAAGCGGTGTCAATTGCGGTACCGGTAACGCTGTTTTTTTTTTGCGTTAAGCAGCATTCACGCCCAGCTTTGCTTTAATAAGCTCGAAACTCCAGTTTTGAACTCATGATTATTCATTCATTGAGGTAAGGAATGCGGCGCCGCAAAGAAAAATAGTGGTACCCTATTCGAAACCGCACCTGGACAATATGAAATGCTATATGGTGATAGATTGTGGTTAATCATCCATCATAAAAAAAACGAAATCGGTAAAACACGGATTTCTCGGCTTAAGAGTCACTTTGCGGTGACGTTCACGATTAAAAATTCCACTGTTTGCCATAACATCGTACTTGGTGAGAGTGGTGAGATTGTTGCAGCATGTGAGAGCCATCCCCCATCGGGTCTTTTTCCGATCCGAGACGGCGTCTTCCATTTGTTTCCATGCAAAGTCCCACGCAGTCTGGCCGCCATAACGGACGCCGTTACAATACACCAGGGGACGAAACACAGGCTTGACACTGAAACCAAACAGATTCGTATTGGTTGAATTATTAACCTCAGGTAAATGTCAACTAGGTCATGTAACCTCAAGTCAATGTCAACCAAATCTGTAACCTCCTCAAGTAAATGTCAACTGAACTAGCCCGATCAAGTAAATCGTACAGCCTTCTCAAGTAAATGTCAACTAAATCGTACAGCCTTCTCAAGTAAATGTCAACTAAATCGTCCAACCTTCTCAAGTAAATGTCAACTAAATCTCTGATGACATCATGATTTAACTCACGAATACGAATCGTTCCAATAACGTGAAAACCGAAATTTTGCCATTAATCCCTAGACCGAAATTTTGCACTGAATCCCTAATATTACTATATAACGCTGTCCTACATGTTTTCATTTGTTATACAAATCATCGCCTATATGATACTCGCCTATTTGTTCGAGGATTTTCCACGATTTCTTTGAAGAGTGTAGTGGCTCTGTTCACGCAGTCATCGTTACCATAGAAACAGGCCAATGATGTAATATCTAAGCGATTCGTCCCGAAAAGCTGCCTAAAAGACACAGAAGATGAAAAACAACAAGATGTACTTATCACGAAATGGTCATGAAAGAAACTTACCAATCTGTGCAAAATGTGAGGAGGCAAAATGTGTAGCGCAAAGTACTGAATTTACACTTTGGAAAGATCGAAAAATAGCTTGAATATCATGATGTCGAAAAAAAAACCAGTACTTTTTTTTCCAATTGAACTTGATGATACAAAAATAATAATCAAATACTCCCTGTATCCATGGAAACTGACTTGGTAGTTTTAACCAATTTTAAAACTGAACTGTCAACACGTTCATATTTAACTGTTGATTTTCATATTTGCCTTTTTAAAGATATAAGATCTTAATGTGGCTACTTTTCCGTAAAAATGAAAAGTCTTGGCTAAAAATCGATATCAGGCAATGTAGCCTCAAATTTGGCCCCAAATAAGACATGCATGCAAAACCACGAGTAACCTAACAATAGAAACGTATTTATGAAAAACGACAGTTAAATATAAACGTGTTAGTCGTATTTTAAAGTTGGCGCGTGATCCGAGGCTATATTGCAATATGGGTTTGTGGCTTCTGACTAGCACCCCCTGAACAAAGATACTGACAATTTGGGAGACCGCCAACAGAGGGCAAGATGGCTTAGTTGCAGTTGGAAAAAGGTCGGTACGGTAATCCGGATGTCGTAGGTTCAAATCCCTGGCAGTTTCCTGATATCTTTATGCATTTTCACTAAAAAGCAAGTTTCATCGAACAAATGGCTTCACCTTGACGTTAAAGGGTCAACGATGGTAGCCTCACTCCATCCTACCTCACTGTAGAGACTATTTATCTCATCCAGAATGCGTCTCTGTGAAAAAAATTAATAAAAAACAACAAGTAAACGTATGGGCTAAGACGCCATATTAAATCTTTGGCAGATAGTTAATTTGGACGGCTTCGTAGATATGCATAGATCGTGGAATTCTCGGAACTTCACGATCATTACGTCTTGGTACCAAACACTGACTAGTCTAGCGATGGACTCTCTAGTCTGTCTTTACCCCTATAACATTGCGGATGATAGATGGATTGGAGTTAAGGTCATATTTGTTTTCATTTTTATATATTCAGGTCATCCGTTTGCAATATGTTGGAAATTGAAATGCCCATTATTTACTTCACAGCATCACATTATTGTAGTTCCCCGCTCAACCCAGCCAGACAACAAAATAATTTCATAAAAGAGGATGCCGCACACGTTGTTTACAAAATGTGTTCACGAGCAAAAGTAAAACAATTCACAATGATAGCGCTCTTTTGGGTCATTATGATGTGATGCATTTACCTCACTGACCGCCTGTGACCTTTGCCCTCTGAGCATGCCCAGATAGTACAAGTCGCTTTCTAAGGCAAACTCTCTTGTGCCTCGTGTGGTTTGCCTCAAAGCGTCTATCAGATCATTGCGTATATCAAATGGAATGATCCTGGCTCTTGCCAAAACATCGACCTGGTGTATCCAGCCGATTCGATTCTGATACGTAAAAACCTGGAAGAGGGTTTAAACAAAACTTTGAACAATTCAATGTTACTTATTTAATAATGTGTGAGGAGTCGTGACTGACCCGCTCAAACTAGTACTTTACAGGCTACACAGGTACTATCCCGACCAAACCGGTACTGTCCTGACCAAACCGGCACTGTCTCACCAAAACCGGCACTGTCTCGCCCACCAGCACTGTCTCTCCCAAACCGGCACTGTCTCGCCCAAACCGACACTGTCACACCCAAACCGGCACTGTCTCACCAAAACCGGCACTTTCTCGCACAACCCGGCACTGTCTCGCCCAAACCGGCACTGTTTCACCCAAACTGGCACTGTCTCACCCAAACCGGCACTGTCTCGCCCAAACCGACACTGTCTCGCCCAAACCGGCACTGTCTCGCCCAAACCGGCACTGTCTCGCCCAAACCGGAACTTTCCCGTCAAACCGGACCATTCCGGTCAAACCGGCACCATCCCGGTCAAACCCGCACTGTCCCTGTCATATCGGCACTGTCTCGGTCAAACTGACACTGTCTCAATCAAACCGGTGTAACGTGAATTTCAGTCACTATGAAATACAAACCCAAACCGGCACTGTCTCGCCCAAACCGGCACTGTCTCGCCCAAACCGGCACTGTCTCGCCCAAATCGGCAATGTCCTTGTCAAACTGGCACCGTTCCGGTCAAACCGGCACCGTCACGGTCAAACCGGCACTGTCCCTGTCATCGGCACTGTCTTAATCAAACCGGTGTAGCGAGAATTTCAGTCACTATGAAATACAAACCTAAACCGGCACTGTCTCGCCCAAACCGGCACTGTCTCACCCAAACCGGCAATGTCCTTTTCAAACCGTCACTGTCTCGCCCAAACCGTCACTGTCTCGCCCAAACCGGCACTGTCTCACCCAAACCGGCACTGTCTCACCCAAACCGGCAGTGTCCTTGTCAAACCGGCAATGTCCTTGTCAAACCGGCACTGTCTCGCCCAAACCGGCACTGTCTCGCCCAAACCGGCACTGTCTCGCCCAAATCGGCAATGTCCTTGTCAAACCGGCAATGTCCTGGTCAAACCAGATCTTTCCCAGTCAAACCGGCACCGTCCCGGTCAAACTGGCACTGTCCCGGTCAAACCGGCACTGTCCCTGTCATATCGGCACTGTCTTGGTCAAACTGACAACTGTCGCAATCAAACCGGTGTAGCGTGAATTTCAGTCACTATGAAATACAAGCTCATTGGTAGTATTGGCATGTTTGAGTGAAGATAATAAGGAGAGTGGCCGGTCACGTGAGAGGGTTTAACCAATATTAAATATAGGAAAGGGTGTCCGGTTTTCAAAGGAGTCTGATTTTCATATGACACTGGCACTCTCCCGATCAGACCGGCACTAACCCGGTCAGACTGACACTGTCTAGGTCAGACCACATGCTTAACGTTTTGTTAAATAGACTGAGGAAATGATGTGGAAAGAGTTCCATACCCGGTCATCACCTATTTCCCTTAATATGACTTAAAAATTACCAAAAAGTGTAAATCTGATGAAGAAACATGAATTTAGGAGGGAAACAAATTTCAACTTTTTCTTTGAAAATACTTTGACCTTTTCTGTCATGGCCCATAAACTTTGTGCACGAGGTCCAAGTGATGGCCGGATATGGAACTCTTTCCTAAAGGCAATATCATAGACAACTAATTACAGCCCTTTCGGGACTCCCTTTGGAAGACTGGGCGTACGATACTAATGTCTTTGAATTCGGTCATTTACAGTACAGCCCGCCACCAAGAGTTTGTTCCGGTAAGGCCAAATTCCGCAGTGTATCATGGGAAAAGGTCGCAGTTAGTTAAACGATGTATTCGTAACTATGCGCTGGAAGAAAAACTTGACAGCTCTACGTTTCAGTGGACGTGTGGGCTTTCAAGTTGTGGAATATTTTCTTTGGACGGTCGATAATTGCTCCCAATGATTTTCATGTACTCCTCAATTGAAAATAATATCGAGATACACCCCCAGAATGAACGCTGCGATACAAGCAATTTGTCGACCATGAAGTTTGTAAAATGTCCTCTCCGTTGCAACGCTTGGTGCCGCTCTGTATTTTACAGAGCGTTCAAAAACGGTAATCCCCCAAACAATGGATACCTTCCTGGCATCCTAGCAGTCACGGGTGATTGACAACCATTGATTTCAAAACAGTGGCTGAAAACCCTCCTTTTTCTAAGTTGGCCTAATGTCCAACCTATGCCAACACCTTTCAACATTCAATGACGGTGCATGTCTTCAGTGACTCCGTCTCACCGCCAACTTGGTAAAAGACGATTCAGCCATTGTGTTTAAATCAATGATTCTCAGTCATCCGTTATGTACCGTCCCAAAAGGTGTTACTTCAGAGTTGAAAACCATCCTTTATGATGCTACCACAGAGTGATCAAATTTCATAGCAGCCCATTATTTTGGGGATTATACTCTGATGACTCCACACCTGTTTTTGACATGCTGTGTGGAATGTATAGATCGCTCTTAATATTCAAAGAGGAAAGTTTTTCTTCTTACAGACGAGTTCTTTTCAGCCTGGTCGATAATCCGTTGCCAGTTTTGTAGATCGTAATTGACAAAGTAGTAGCCGGTCTGCATGAAGTTGGCCAGGTACCAGTCATCCTCTGATGAGCCCTCGAGATTTACGATCGCTGTGGTTGAAAATGGCCATTCCAGAAATTATGGGGCTTTTCAGTTCACCACATTTAAGAAAAAAAATTGACTTCAGTGATAGTATTTCACGCAGTTTATGAAAAACATCACTAGACCACCGGACAAGTTCGGTCAAGAGTTCACTAGACCAATGCTCAAATCACTGGACTCGGTCCAGCGGTCCAGTGGATATTTCGATTCGTCACAACTTTAAACAAATTCTGCTCCTTATGCAAGCGAGCTCATCCCTGGGCTTACTGCTTACAAGGTTCCGTTAGCAGAAAATCTTGTGCTAAGCAACCCTAGCGGACTTGGGCCATAACTTATAACCTTTGCAACTGTAATATACATGGCGCTGCACAGTAACAAAAATAGTAAAATGAGAGTAATCATCATGGTAGACAAGAAGATACGAGTGTCTGAAGATAGCAAACGAACCTATGGTTGAGCTCATCGGTGTAGGGATTAGGCCCTTTATATTTTAATTAAGCACCACATTTGCTGTAGGGATTCCGAAACAAATAGCTTTTTCAGACTTGAACTATTTTCCCTCTTGCTTATTAAAGGGGCGAGGCCAAGTTTGGGTAAAAACAAGGACCCGGATCTTAATGGAAATTGGCATTTGAATACCCACCCACGTAACGTTATTAGACTTAGGCCCTGTCCGAATTACTTGGCTACGGATGGATGTTACACACATGTCTATGGTAGCGGCTGCAGCCACTTCCCATAGACTCGTGTGTAATTTCAAGCCGCAGCCAAGTAATTCGGACACGGCCTCAATGAGTCCCATTCTATTTTAAGTCACGTAGCTACTTACTTTGCGCATTCGCAGGATCCATAAAGACGCTCCTCGGACTGTTCGGATCCGATTCGTGGGCGTACGTGAGAGGAATATAGTAGCGTTCACTGGGAAGTCAAAATTAAAACAATCCAAATTTAGAGGATTTATGTTTTGGCTTCAAGATTATTTTTGCATCACGCCCTATGCGAAACAGAAAATATGAACCTATCCTGGGATAAAGGCGGGGGAAGAAATGGCTTTATGTATAACACACAGTTGAGGACACCGAAAGAGAAAGATAACCAGTTTCCCTAGTCCTCTTTGAGGCTTAGTAAGCGCCGACTATAAAGGCGAAATAAAAAATAAATAAATACAAAACATGTTAAGTGCAGTGGCGTAACTGGGGTGAAACTTCTAGCGGCAGCTGGGGCTGCACACATTTTTTCAAGGGGGCACTGATAATAAAGAACAGTTGCTTGTATAATTTTTTTCCCAAACGACATCCGAATGGGGTGAACGCTGTGCGATTTCGGACTTTACTTCCCTTAAAAAAAATCCTCCGGAGCCACGAATTAGAAAAAAAGTAATGAATTCGAACCTAATGAAATTTCAGACTTTATTTCCCTTAAAAAGAAAATCCTCCAAAGCTGGAAATTAGAAGGAAAAAAAGGACTTTAAAAGTCGGTAACGTCGAGGTTTCGAACCCACAATCCCTAATATCTAAGCCTTGCACCGTATCGAATAAGCCAAAATGCGTACGTATATTAAAAGTATTGTAGAGGGCGCTCAACAATCCATGGATGTCATTTGGGAAAATATAATTCACGACCGGGGGTGGACGTCAGCTGGGAGGGGGAACATACCCCCTGTGCCCCCGTAGTTACGCCACTGGTTAAGAGTCATATCTTTTAAAAAGATGGATGCATTTGAAGATGGCCTCCCCCTTTGTTGGATTCAAAGCATGCACTAAATCAACTGAGAGGAATTTCCGCTCTTTCTTTTTTACCCTCTTCCTCTCTTTCTTTTTTACTCTCTTCCTCTCGTCCATTTTTACAACAGTGAAAAGGAAAAATAAACAGGGCGGGCCCGCGAAAGGACGCGGGATGGGACGCTAAACATTTTTGTTTTATTTTGCCGAAGGGAAAGAGATGCAACTGAGTCTCATCGGCTGAGTTTAGGCGGTCTGTTCTTAACACGACGAGTTCCCTGTTCTTGCGCCCGAACGGCGGGAACGCGACCCGCGAACATTGCACTCGGAACAAGATCACGCACCACCTACCAGTCGGGGTTTACAAGAACATGACGTAATTTGACGCAATGTAGAAGACGACCAAAGATGGCGGACGATTTGACGAAGCATAAAAAGTCGGCGTAATGTTGCCTAAAATTCCCTTCCAAACGTTTCGAAAAATAAAGCTTTTTCTGAACAAACTAGGGGAAAATGCAGTCTAAATATTGTGCTTCCGTTAAATTATTTTGCGTCTGAAATTCAGGTTTTTGAAACGAATGCTTGAATAACGTAAATATGGGCGCAGCCATTACATTTTGCGTGGTTACCAGCGATAGATGGCGCTCTTGGCTATCAGACTTTCTTTGACGTTCGAGCGGCCGGAACACGAACGAAGACACGAGTTGTTCTTGAGCAAACAAGAACAACTCGCCCGAACTCGGCCATCGTTTACCTGCCCGGAATGAAAGGCGGAGAGGCGGTGAGTCTTTCCTGCGTTGCCACGATGGTGTTACCAGTCCTGTTGAGGGTTACCAGCGGAGCACCACTCTGCAATGTCCACGAATCCATGATGTTCTTCATGTCGTGTTTCCCGACGTCTTGGTCAGCCTTAAAGGAACCGTGCAATAAATAGGCACTTCATCTTGTTTTCACAAATTTAACCGTGTCTTGCAACAATACGACCGTGATCTTATTGCTAGTTTTCATTTCAACTAAAATAAAAGGTACTAGTTTTCATTTCTTTTAAAATATTTCCAATTTATTTATGGAAGAGGACGCTATTTTTATTGCGTAATAATAGGAAGTCTTTAATGTCAAAACGGATAATAAGATTACAAAGACCATTCCTCCGAAATAACCTATCAGCAGTGTTTAAACAAGTGTTGATAGAAATAGATTCCAAATAATATGGAAATCAATAAAAATATTAAACAACAAGAAAAAAAGTTCGATTTTGTACACCACGCTTATAGAGATCGAGACAGCTTAACATAATTGGAACTATTATGGTTTTATTGGAAATACCTCTTTTATGTATTTGTCTATACAATTTTAAAATTTTACATGTGCTGCTGATGACAAAAAAGTGTTTTGCTCACAAGATAAAAATTTGCGTTAACATAAAAACTATCGGTTATCTCTGAGAATTTCGACAAAGGATCTGGAAATTTATAGTTAAATGAAAATAACAATGTTGATAAAAACCTCCATACCGGGGGAAAATAACCACACTTACATAAGTGAGTTCCTCCCAGAGATGGTCAATGTTGGCGTTCTTGAAGGCACGTTCTTTTAAATAGTTCAGGATGCCCTTCTCAAAAATCCCGTCTGCTAAAAAGTGTTTCATCATGAAAATGATGGAGCCGCCCTACCAACCAATATAGACAAGACAAAAAGCAAGGTTTAACAGAGATTTACAGAACCATGGAAGACACGTAACCTTTCCAAAATAGATTCTAGATCAGATTCACAAGAGCACCCAGCAATTTCGTAACTACTAAAAAACTGTTATTAAATTTGTTTGTAAGATCGTCAAGTATGGAATTAATGTACAGCAAAAAACATATTACAAGTTATTTCATGTTTCAATCTGTCCCAAGATCCGCTCTATAGTCACATTTGTTTGCATTAGTGCCAGAACCAGTTACCGTGCATGAAGCCTTAAATTTAGTCTTGGTAAAGCTTAAAGCTAAATTTGTTTTCAGAAACTGCCACTGTGTAAGCCGCTGTCACACCAAATAGAATGAGCCTCCGAACGTTTCTCGAATACAATTCTTGACATTCGTTTTTGGTTCGATGTGGGTTCGAGGAGCGTTCGTCATGTTCTAGGAAGGTTTGGCCAGTTCGTGCTCATTCGGAATGACATTCGGCGAGGCCGGGAATTATTTTGCGCAGGTTTAAAATTATTTATTTGGACCTCCCGAATGAGAAAAATTGCCCCGTTCGGGAAGCGTTCGAGCTGTATTCTAAGAAGAAACGGCCTGTTCGGAAAGCGTTCGGAAAGCGTTCTAGACATACTAGGAGCATTCGAGGAGGAAGGTGGGTTCAGTATTGTTTCCGAACAGCCCGAACATAGCTCGAACATCGCGAATGGTTTCAGTATTTACCGAGAATTGATAACGAATGCAGGGTCCCATATCGAACTGTGCCACCTCCAGCTCGCACGCATCCCGAACACAGGTAGAACGTAGCTCGAATTGACCGAACGCTTGTCGCACGGTTTGCGATTCCTCAACGAGTGACCCGAACATCACGAACGTACCTCGAACAGAGCTCGAACATAACGAACGCAGCTCGAACCCAGATGGAACCTACCTAGAACAGAACGAATCCATTCCAAACGTCCGCCGTTTCCTGATATAAAGCCATGGTTTCGACGATGATTAAGCGTTCGGAAAGCAAACGGAAAAAACACTGGCTAATCGAGAAGCGGCCAACCTATTCGGAGAGCGTTCGGAAAGGAATCATTCATTCATTCATTCATTCATCTCAACATTTATTTCCACTTTGCCATAAAAGGAAATTATATAATATGTATAGGCAGCACTTCGAGTCAATATTGATGAAAACAGATATAATTAAATAATAAATTAACACTGTATACAGGCAATCATGGAGGCATATTTAAAAGACCAGGTCTTGTGGAGAAATGCCTGTGTTTAACATTTACAAGACAAGACGATCAAACCGGACAAATAACATCGGACAGTACTAAGAAAACAAACACATATACAAAACAGAAAATAAAATGAGATGTGAAAAAATAGACATGATTACATAAGGGCTAAAAATGCTATACATGTATATAGATAGAAGGAGCTATTCTATATAAGTAGAAACAAGAAGTGTTTTGTAGGAGTTCCTAAAGCATCGGAATTGGAAAGCGTTCCATTTGAATTCGGTATGATATTAAACCAAACGAGCCGTTCGGAAAGCATTCGGAAAACATTCGGGGAGGATGCTATAGGAGCATGCGGAAAGCATTTGCCTCCCCTCGTTATTCGGGCTATTCTAAACCAAGTAAAACTATTTTATTCGAGAAACGTTCGGAGGCTCATTCTTGTTGGTGTGACAGCGGCAAAACATATACTCATGGATGTAGGTCCTATACAATGGGAGAAGAGGGCACATGGTTTCATTATAGTTACCGTTACCTTATAGTAGGTAAAAAGACTAAGCTGAAATTCGATGTCATCTACTTTACTAGATATTGGATCCTTCAAGGCACGCGTGAAAAAACCGAGTTTGTCCATGTTAAGAGCGCCGATCATTGTATTTCTGTAAAAGTTCTCGTACTGCAGAACAAACGGGAAAGTAAAAACAAACATGACAAAAATGACACTTAAAAATCTTACAAAACACGATAAACTTTCTTTGATTGCTTCTGACACGAGGTGAAAGTATTCTTTTTAATATTTATTTTACAATGAGAACAGATCCGGTTCACACAATTGCAGCCAACAAAGACATTTCTGTTAAATAACAGTATTCAGTATTGTCATTTTAATTATCTAACTTTTAATTGTCAGAGCTGAAAGAATTATGGAAGTACACGACTTCCTGCTTACTAGTGCAGACGTCTTTAGTAAGCAGGAAGTCGTGGGCTCGAATCCCGCCCGAGTAAGCCTGTGGGGCTCTCGGAAAGCACCGAGTATACAGTGCTTCATATATTACGTCGGGACAGGGCAAAAGAGAAACATCTCTGTTCTAATTTACATCATCCCCCGACGCAAACATTCCATCTTCTGATTAATTTAATAGTGAGCAGTAAGACTTCCTTGTTGATGGTACACCAATTTTTACATGTACCAGCACAATTATGAACTTTGTTGTTATGGCCTGATTGTATTCTGAACCCTTTAAAGCAAAAAAGAAAAATTCCATCTGAAATAGTATAACCGGAAAAATCAAGGGCGACTTCCGGTACAGTGAGTTAATAGCGAGCGCGCTTTCACGCCGTGCAGCACCCGATGTTGATTCTTTATTCATAAAAATTTGAATTGTACTGAAATCCCAATCTTTAGCAACCAAGTACCCGGAATGTAGCTGTTCAGTCTTTTAATTGAAGGTTGTTGTACCATAACATGCATTTTTATGAAGTCACCAGGTTTTTTTTCTTTCGATTATGACAAACCTACCTCATTTCGGCTGGGGTCCAGGAAATCGATTCCAATATGCTGGGCGTAGGTTGCAAAACCTTCGTTTAGCCACAAGTCATCCCACCACTCTGGGGTAACAAGGTTGCCAAACCACTGTGGATCAAACAAAAAATAGACTCCGCAGAAGGGTCACATTTCCTCCTTCTATACTACCTAAATCCCCCTTTACACAGGGCTGCGACCTTTGTACCACCCATGAGCGACCAAAAAATGGCCAGGACGCTCAATGGTCGCCTAAACCCAGACAATCCTGTTTCTATGTAACTGCTCTAGCGATCCTTGTGCCCCCCTTGAACAACCAAAACTGCAATTTTCGGGCATTTTCAGGCAGAAGCATCGCCCAGATTGACGGTACAATTTGCAACAGAATGCATCTATTACGTGGCGACCAGTGGCCGACCATTGTGCATCCATTCTGCAACCACGGCAATGCCTGTGCCTCCCTTCTGCCTCATTTGAGCCACCTTTGAGCAACCAACCTCATCGGCGACCTTTGTGCGACTGTTTTGAACATGTTCCAAAATATACGGCGACCATGGCGTTGTCTGAACATCCTGTGTACCACCTTTGAACGACCTAGGCAACCATTCGGCCTCCTTTGAGCCTCCAACGGCGACCTGGCCAGTTTTATGGTCGCACAAGGGAGGCCCAAAGGTCGCCATCCTGTATAAAGGGGGTATTACGCGAGATGCTATCATCGATACGTCTAGTATTGTTGATCGCGCCAAACCAGGCAAAACAATTCAACGAGAAAATTAGGTGTAAAATTTTTCACTTTTTAAGTTGTCTATTTTGACTTTCATTCACGCATGCATTTAGGAAACACTTTCCCAGCATCTGAAACAAAAAACCATGCTAGATGAAGTTCCACCGTCCAAGCATTTCTTCAATCATGAGCTCCCTGAGGAGCACAACCCGAACGCTGTTTTTCCAGTAAAGTGGCTAATTGAAACTTATAAACCAACTCTTTCCTCACATCAAGTACCCTATTTACCCACGGGTGGACAGAAGTAAACTACCGATACAGTGTCTTGCTCAAGGACACAAGCACCGTGAAAATCTGGTTGGGCTCGAATCCACAATCTGTAGAATTATCCGTAACATCTGGAGTTAGATGCACCAGACCCCTTGGCCATATAGCACTCCAGAGTCAGTAGCATCGAATGCAACGCGCTTAAAGAGCAACTAAAACGCCAATTGTTGTTAATGACTTTTTTGACTTTTCCGACAGTTTAAAATAATACTCTTTTAACTGATGGAGATTAGTTTGCAGACGAGAGGGAATTGTTTTATTTAAGAAAATAGGATTGTTATTCTGAACCATTTATTCTGTTTTGCGAAAGCTCATTATGTATGTAAATGTATGTACGTGACCCCGTGACGTACACATGTAGAGTCGGTTGATACTACAGCCAAACACTATGCATGTACGTACGTGGAGTTGACGGATGCTGCTGGAAGAGTTTTGGTCGACATAACTCCTCCGTTTTCCCGTCTATTTTGTCTAATTTTGATATTATTTTCGGTATGAGCATGGTTCTGAGATAATCATTATGCCTCGACCGTGTGTAGTTGGGGGTTGCACGAGGAACAGCGACAAAAACCCTGACCTAACCTTCCTGCGATTCCCAGTGCTGAATGGAGTTAAAAGGCGACAGTGCAGGGTCCGCTTTGTAGACAATACAATATCTGATTTTTGGCTGTCGAAATGGTCGAAAATATGTGCAGAACATTTCGCCAAAGACTGTATATTGATGATAGTGTTAGTATGAAAACTCAGGTGGGTTTGAACGCACAATTCCGTTTGAAGGCTGGAGCCATTCCAACTCGAAAGGCACCGAGCATTCCAATCCTGTCCCGGACTCACGCGCCCCCAGACCACAACGACGTTCCCTGCGGTTGCCGGCTCGAGCAGCCAGAGCCCCGGCCGTCTCCCTGTCCACGCTGGCTTGACTCAACATGCATTGTACACACACGGTACCGCATGCGCTGCATGCGATTGAGTCTGGTACCTTATAACATAAATTGTGTGTATATGAGAAGGTGCGGGTCCTTAGGGCTGCATTAGCAAAGTCGCCAGACTAGAGTATAGCATCAGCTCACACACAACTCACCGCGCAGGTCCCAATAAAAGCCGACTGCAAACAAAGGAAAGTATGACCCATAACTAGCTTTTCAGCAAGAACAAGCCTACAACCCCAATTCTAAATGACTGTGTCTCACAAAGATGTCAACACTTTAAAATAAGTTTACCGTAGTGTTACACCTGAATCATGTGCAAAAAGCACAGCAAGTAATACTAGCCTTAGACCAAACAATACGTACAGACTCTACGTAAAACACTGTCGTATAATACAGTGACGTCATATGTTTCTACACGTATACGTCATCACTCGCGCGATACGGCACGCAGTTGACCTCGGCCTTTTCTGAATCGAGTCAAAGTGGCTCAGAAGGAAAAGGCTCAAAAACATTTTTTTTTATTTTTCAGAATCATGAAACTTGTTACATTAGTTTTTTGGGCGTTTTAGTTAGTCTTTAATATCATCCCAGTATGCGAGAAAGAGCAGGGGTCCATCGTAAATATCCCGTTCTGCCAGGGGTACAAGACATCACAATGTATAGACTCTTTCCTTCGATGAAGGGGGAGGGTATGCATGTATACGGTCTCGATTACTTGGAAAAATCAGCAAGACGTGTCCAGGAGAAAAATATTTCGGGGTCAAATTGTCCTCAACACCAAGTTATACTGATGGCTTGGACTGACGTGGGAACGTGAGTGCAGCGAAGCGAGACCTCAAAGATGGCCTCCCGCAAAGGATTATGGGAGATGTGACGTCAAGTGCAAACGCTATATTTTAATCAAGGCTTTACATTCCCTTCTTACCTGGTGCGCAATTTCGTGCGTAATCTCAAGACCGTTGCCATATCTCATCGCGCTTTCCCCGTAGATGATGAGGCCCCAGTTTTCCATTGCTCCAGACATTTTGCTGATTCCAATGTGGTCTGCTCCAAATTGAGCAAAGTCAGGCGAAACGGGACGATTAAAATTAATGGAAATCATCTTTTTGCAGAAATGTTAACATACTTTCCAAAGTGTTTAAACCTGTTATATGCATATTGTTAAAGCATAGACCGTTAAAGGTAGTTTTCAGAAATGAATGGATTTGGGCGTTAGTACCGGTATTTCATAGCAAATACTGTAACACTGACCTGTTTAAAGTTTTGTGTGCATATAGATGCTGAGAAAACAAAGTGAAAAAAATTGCTGTTCGTGTAGTCTGGTTCCCCGACCCTACTTTACACAAAACGGAGCAATTTAAAGACGTCAGGCAATTATCAGGTCAAATATACTGGCTGGCTTGCACCCATTCACGGATGTGTAACCGATTGCCAAACAAAATGGTCGGCCGACCATGGATGGAAATTCATACACAAATTCCTCTTTTCTTGAAAATTACAGCACACCAGGTGCTATGATTTTACATGGTGCTTGATACTATTATTTACTTGCAGTCAATTAAGTTTCTTTTAATAATAATAATGCAGTCTGTAGTTTTGTTTGTTTAATACCTTTAAACTGAATACGCAGTAAAACAAAATATCGTGGGAAAAGTTGCAGGAATAGTGTTGTTATGCGAATTGGAACAAAAGTGAGGCTCGCTAAACTTCAGAAGTGACGAAAGGATGAAAGGCAAACTTCACCTATTACGAGGCTCTACCGTCGAATGCCTAAACCTTACCTAGCTTGTCAAACGGGTATTTTATGTCAAATAAGGACTCAAAGAGTGTCTGGATCGTGATTGCGTCCTCCAGAGCGTTCGAGACATCTGAAATGTAGTCAGGCCGGATCCAGACCCGTACCTGCGACATAAAATATGGGATAAAAATAAACTATTGTGTTCTCAAAACTTTGTTGGGTATTTTGAAGAATTGATTTTAGTTTCGTTTTTAATGTTCTTTGACAGGCACTTCCAAACAAACAAAAATCAAACGCCTTACGTAAATTAATGGACTGATTTATCTAAGAACCGAAAAACCACGACCATCATGACTTTGACATAAAAAGAAGCACTTCGATCATGTTTGTATTTTTATAACCCCGGTAATGTGCCCTTCTCACCAGACATCCACTTTCTGTTGTCCCGTTGATATTTTCGAAGTCGTGCACAACCATCGCCAGGAGATATGTTGGCATCGCCCAGACACGCTTAAAGTACGTCCGGGACCAGTGGTCGTCCAGCTCTACAGTACTAGTCTCCATTCCGTTGCACAGAGCGCTCATGTCGCGGCGATGCTCGATTTGGACATCAAATGACGCCTTGAATGACGGCTCGTCGAAGCAGGGAAGGACGCGACGGGCGTGTGGACCCTCCATTTGGGTAGCGGCTGTAAGTCTGAATCAAACCGAGTGGGAATCAAACCAAGTGGGAATCAAACCAAGTGAGAATCAAACCAAGTGAGAATCAAGCCGAGTGAGAGAATCAAGCCGAGTGAGAATCAAGCCGAGTGAGGATCCTGCGAAATATTTTGCTTGCATTAGAAAGAGCAGACTTTGCTCTTTATTTTTATGCTCGATTTTACTTCCTCACGGCCATCCTCAGTATTGTATTTTCAGAACCAAATAGCTTGATGGGACGCAATGCCGTCTTTTATGAGAATGTAATTAATTGTTTTTGATGACATCTAGGCTAAACAAAGCTCTTGTTTGGAGCAAAGTAAAGGCCTACTCTATATAGATACATGTATTGTAGAAAAAATTACCTGATCAAAAGCGAAACTTTGTATAATCGGTCTACATGCATTCAGTGACCAAATCCAGTATCGACTAACCCCTTCTGTCTGGATTGATGGGGTGCTGGTATGCAAAGACGGACTTGTGCAGCCAAGCGTAAACGCAAACAATGGATTGAAAACGCGCAGGAATGCGCCCATAGACGACAACCGGCCAGGTGGTCTTTTCAAACCGCGGCTATGGCCGTCTTCCGTATTTAAGAGTTCCAAGTGAATTTTTATTTATTTATTTTTTTAAGTCCCTGCAACAAAAAGTCCATCACAAACCCTCCAGTCCTAATTCCAATCACAAGCCATTCAAATGATTTTTGGCAAAGGCATTCCTTTGTCATTGTTCATCCAGTTTACTTGTGACTGGCTTTATGAAAGGACTTGTGAAATGACTTGCAGGGACTCGACTACAGCCCTGGCTTTGATTAGGCTCACCTTAATTGGTTTTGCTTGTTGTAGTATTCACTGACGTAAAAGCCACGAAGCGATTGGGACAGCAGCCCGGAGAAGACAATACTGATCTCGTAATTCTTGCGAGGCTGTAGCGTCTCCTTCAGACTCAGCACCAAGAACAAGTGCTCGTCGTCCAGCGAGAAATCCTGCAAGAGCTCGCGGGAGTCGCCGGTGTCCAGCCCAGTCACGTTCGGCGCGCCGTGCACGGTCAGCGTGTCCGCGTGGAGGATGATCTCGTCCGTCGGTACAATACATTCCACTCTAATCCGCACCCATCCGTCGAAGGTATACGAGCGATTGAGGGTGGAATACGGTGCGTCGTCCTCGTAGAGGTACGGCCGGACGTTGAGCAGGTACCGACGGGGAAGAACGGTGCGGGGTAACCGGCCATCCATTATGGGGTCTACGGTGGCGGGTTGCGCTGTCGTCATTCTGGTCGTGCTTTGGGTAGGGGTAGTGTCATATGGAGACTTTGTGGTATAGAAATTAGTATTGGGAATTGTGGTATGGGAATTAGTATAAGGAGTAGTAATGGGATGTTTGGACACGTCGAGTGGTGGCTTGGTGCCTTTAAGATCCGATCGATAGGGAATGTAGTATACCATGAGCGCAACAGTAGATGTTGTCAAACAGAACCCCAGGACTACGACCGTTATTTGAAGCATGCTGCACTCCACCACGTGCCGTTTACCGCCACGTTTGGACGGATATACATCACCCGGGTTGTTTTCATCCACCTCGAATTTTGCTCCGGCCATTTCTTTATTGCAGAGTTAACTTCTGTTTTCAAAATGGGAAATCATCCGGAATAATCTAGAGTATATTGTATAACCAACAACAACCCAACCCAACCCATCCCAACCCACACAGTCATGTAAACGGGTGCAATCGTGGACCTCCCATTGTTCCTCTTTTGTTTATACTCTAACTTTTTCAGAAGACCTCCCATTGGTTTTGTACACGATTTCCAATCGTAGACGTTCGGTCAAACGTGGACCCCATTGTTTACGCCCGAATTCGTTTGTCCTAGGTCCACGATTGCCGGCATATACAAACTCAACCCAACCCAACCCACACAAGTGTGTAAACACCTTCAATCGGGGACCTCCTATTGTCCAGCTATTGTTCATACTTTAACTTTTTGGCAAGGACTCTCACTGGCTTTGGACACGGTTTTGAAACGGGGACCTTTCTCAACTGGGGACCCAATTGTCCTCTAATGTTAAAGGTCCCCTATTGAGTGCAAACCCAAACACAAACCCAAACCCATCTAGTATCCTTCGTGTATTGCTAAGTGCTTTCCGAGCAACTTTGTATAAACCAAGTTTCAGACTCTAATCAGGCGCAGTGGTGCATCCAGGTTTGGGGTCCGGGTGGCAAAACAGCCACTATTTTTATTTTTAAAAAGTGCACAATGTCGCTAGGAGAAACCCCCCCCCCCCCCCCCCCACAAACCTCCACCCCCTCCCCCCGCTGTGCGTTCGATCGTGCTCTAGGCGTGATCCAAGCTTCGGCCTTGATCATTTGACCAACAAACTCACTTTAATAAGACCGGCAATTTTTCTGCAATGCTACCAGTAAATCAACACAGGAACTGGAAACCCCTTTATAAACCAACACGAAAAATACATCCTTCTTTCAAAACTATATGTCACTTTTACCAGTAAAGTTGTTTACAAATTTTCAAAACTTACCAATTCAGTCTAATATTCTGTTCCTGCTTCATGCATGGGAATAGTGTTAGAAACACACTGTACTGGGCACGGACTTTAATACCTTTGGGTGGCTGATTCTAGAACTATGGGGTCATTTGTGTTGAGTAAATATTATTTGGCGATGATAAGTTTATACAATGTGCAATTATCTTTGAAATTGATCTGTTGTTAAATTATTCCGACCTTCTCAAACGAACCGATGTACTTTGGTGCTTAACGCTTCTATTTCAAAGCATAACCCGAATCAAGAAAATGATAATTGTTGTGGGAAAAAACCTCTCGTGAAGTTCTGCGGAGTGGGTTTTACTCTGTCTCTTTATATGCATCCTTCCTAACGTAGGGAAAAGCTTAGGGGTCAATGAGGTCACATGTTCTAATCAGGGCAGGGGAATCTGTGTAGAAAACAGCCTGTGCAACCAGGGGCGGATCCAGGATTGTTTGCAGGGTGGGGGGGGGGGGGGGGGGGGGGGGGGGGTTCTGATTTTTCCCCCTGCAGTGACCAAAAAGGTTTCTCAACGTTGGTGGCGCCATTTAACCTCTTTGATTTGTTTTTACCCGTACACGCAAAATATGACCTATGGGATTTTTGTTGTCTTTTCTGGTTTGCTGCGGTACCATATAGGCGCAGGCCCTTACAAGCAACACAAACAATGGCAACGAGCGAGGGGGGGGGGGGGGGGGGGGGGGGGGGGGGGTGGGGGGTTCGACCCCCCACCACCCCCCCCCCCCCCCCCCCCCCCCCTCTGAATCCTCGCCTGGCAATCTGCTTATAAGGTTGTATTTTTGCATCCCCTTCTTCTTTCTTCCTTATACCTTTTGGTATTAACCCTAGCTCCCCAGGGTGTGTTGAAATCATAATAAAATTGGAGGATTCAAGATTGTTTAATTGGGTTAATGATCCAGCCTGCAGATCCTATACGACTTCTTTATCTGATCTGATAAAAATAGCTGTTATGTAGTTTATATTTTAAAAAAGGATTTGTCGGAAAAGCCAAAAACCGATGCATTTATTAGGTATGCAAACTCGAAAAATACATTAGCAGACTGACCAATTTTGGCATCGCACACATCGTCTGCCTCGAGAAACTTGCAGTCGTAAATTTAGACTGGTTCCCGGTCCCTCCATTCTATCTTCGTTTACGGGAACCGGTAGACAATATATATTATTTTCTAGCCAAGAATGTTCAAGTGCGAACGATAGCTTGTCGAACTATATAGTGTCACTGGTTCCCTTTTCCCTTGTCACAGTTTAGCATGACCAATGTTGCTCCTGATATTAACAAGCGCGACTATTCATCTAGTCGACTATCCGTGATCGGCTAAAGTTCGGGTAAAGTTAGTCTAACAATCGTCGACTATGGTTAACCACCATGAGTCATTGATCGAACTGAATGACATCACTATATCTAGCGCCCTCATGCGAGTCACAATATAGGATCATGAATATGCATGATGGCAATTCTTGCCTGGGGAAAAAACCGCGCAACCGGTAGTGAGTGGTCTAATTAGCATAAACACGGCAGGTTGATGCTAACGTCAAACAAACAGGGGAACTAACCAGGTAATTTAAGTGAATTTTCCAAGTGAACAAAGACAATTGGCAGGAGTAAGATTTGAACCTGCGACGTACCTCAGGAATATCATACCGGTGCTACCAACTGCATGTTGGCGGTCTCTCAAAATAATTATCAGTGTCTAGTCTTTGTTTCGGGCGAACATGCATAATTCATTAGTTACTGTGACGCACTGTGACCCAGCATAAATTATTATGACGCGTCCAGAGACCCGCCGCCCTCTCTTGACGCCGGTCCCCTTGGTAGCGCACCGCATCGATGGTGCAGAACCCTGCAGTGGTGGGCTACAGCATGCACCAGCGTAGTCTTGGTTCCAAGACCTTCCTGTTGTTTATTCCGCGATCACGCAAACGCGCGTCACCCGCGGATCACTCACGAACCATCGCTGTTTATAGATAGAGGGCGCTATCTCCACGAACCGCTAAACATCCACAACCGCTATCACAGGAAGGTCTTGGATATTTCGTTTCCGGGTGTGGCCACTATACGGTAATAATAACTCAAGTCAGAAACAAACCTACCACAGCGCCCTCTGTATTCTGAATTAATCAATTTCGGAAAAAACACACCAACCAACCACAGCGCCCTCTGTATTATGAATTAATCCATTTCGGCTAAAAGCAATGCGAAGGTCTTGAACCAAGACTAGCACCAGCGGCCAATTTCATGAAGCTGTTAAGCACACAAATTTGCTAAGCATAGAAATGCTTCCTTGATAAAAACTGGATTACCAACCAGATTTCCATCTGTGGAATATTGCTTTTGACTGGCATTCAGCTGTTGTTTGCTTAGCATGAAAATTACATGGACTTTTGGCTGGTAACCTGTTTTTACTAAGCAAGACATTTTCATGCTAAATAAATTTTTGTGATGAACAGCTCTATGAAATTGGCCCATCACCTCCTGCAGATGGTCGGTGGAATGGATCCTCAGTGGAATACCGTCCGTGGAATATTTATTACATTTCTTTACCCAGGGTGTGCCCAAACAGTTTAAAACTGGTTTCCATTGGGGCCCTGCATATTATTAGTTAAAACTGAATATTTACACATTCATACAACATATTTAAACAAATACAGTAATGTTTACACAAATAAATATATTTTCGGTTAACTTTTCAACTCTTCAGAAGCCTATTGCTGATTTACGGGATGGGCGAAAAACCCGCGAAAAAGAAAACCTTTTAGGGTGAAAAACAAGGGGAAATTCCCATCCGGCTCCAAAGTATTTTGGCAACCAAGTTTATAACTCCGCAGATCAGCGTAAATGACAGAAATATCACTGATAGATGGCTTTACGTAGCTCCGATTTAAATGTACTTAAGGAGTTTATGGTTCTCATTTGTTCAGGCAGATTATTCCATATACTGGCACCACTCACAGCGAAACTTGTCACGTAGCATTCCTTTTTGGCGAAAGGAACTTTCAGTGCCATTTGGGTCGATTGTCGTGTTTCACGAATCACTGTAAGTGGTGTGAACAGATTTGTCATGTACAAAGGAGTCATTTTGTTAAGGCTTTTGAAAACAAAGATAGCCTTTTTGGACTGAACTCTTTCTTTAAAAGGAATCCAATTTAGTCTGGCAAACATATCAGCTGAGGGGGTGAGGGAGGTACATTTAAGGGGTATTGTCGTGAGATATGTACCTTCCTCCCCACACCGTAACAGCTAATACTCTAAAGATGGCATAACTATACTTACAAAGAGTGTGTGCAGGCTGCTTTTGGGGAACTGTAATCACGAATTCTGTTTAACACACCCAATTTAGACGAAACAGTCTTCCTTACGTATTCAACATGTGTACCCCAACTTAATGTTCTCATCAACAACTATACCCAAGCACTTTACAAGATTTCACTTTGTTCGATAACCTTATCAGCAATGCACACGTTCAGGTCGGCGTTGGATATTTTCTGCCTTGAACCAATAAGCATACATTTGGTTTTGTTGGCACTTTAACTGCTAGTTTGTTTCTTTTGGCACCAGTTGTGAATACTAGCAAGACCTACATTTAAGTTCCTTTCTATTTCGTTAATACTAGAGGAGCTACAAGTTAACGTGGAGTCATCTGCATACATAAATAAGTTGCAATTTTGGGGTATCTACAGAATGGAAAATCACTACTAAACAAGTGAATAAAAGTGGCCCTAAGATCGACCTTGTGGAACGCCTATGTCTATGGGCAAGACCTTCGATATTGTGCCCCTTACACAGGCTGACTACGACCGTCTAGGTACGACTTAAAACAATTAATTCCAGAAGATGACAAATTCAGCTTCTTCAATTTGCCTAGTAGGATTTTACATGATCCACACAATCAAAAGCTTTACTGAGATCTATGAACACGCTACCTGTAACTTCACCTTTGCTCCATAAGCCTCAAAACACTTGTTTGTTAAATCGTGTAGAGTGCTTTCAGTTCAGTTTGGTAGGAATCTATCGCCGGTGGAATACCGCGGGTGGAATATATACCGTCGGTGGAATCCCGCCGGTGAAATACCGTCCGTGGAATACCGTCAATGAAATACCGTCGGTGAAATACCGTCGGGTGGAATCCCGCGGGTGGAATCCCGTCGGTGAAATCCCGTCCGTGAATATCGTCCGTTGGAATACCGTCCGTGGAATACCGTCGGTGGAATCCCGTCGGTGAAATACCGCTGGTGAAATACCGTCCGGTGGAATACCCCTTGTGGAATAACGTTGGGTGGAATATTGTTGGTGGAGTGGAATATACCGTCGGTGGAATGCCGTCGGTTGAACTACCGCGGTGAGTGCATGGAATACCGCCGGTGGGATACCGTCTGTGGAATACCGCCGGCGGACATCTGTGGAATGTGGAATGTGGAATATGAAAAGGGATTGTGGAACCGAACTTTGGAAGGGGAGTTGGGAAGAGAGTAATTCCTGAGGTTTCTTATTCCACCAGACCGTTTCTTATTCCCTCGTCTATAGCATTCAGTGATTCCTCAAAGTCTAATTGACGATAAATTCAAGCCACTGGAATGAATGGAATCAGAAGTTAGAAATCCAAGCAGTGGATATGCCTTTAATCTCTCCTCTTCATCAGACATCATGGCCTCAAAATTTCCACCACTTTCAAAAAGTGCTGTGTTTATTTTCTCATTTCGAGCGTTTTCGAGATACTGCAAGGCTTTGGCCGCAGCCGCAGCTAGTAGCCTACAGTGCTGATCGAGTTGTTTCCCTCGTATGTACTGCCTCTCTTTCGAACAAGCTTCCCCTACTCCTGTATTCAGTGGTCGTAACTACGCTGGGGGGGGGGGGGGTGAGGGAGGGGGGAGGGGGCACTGCCCCCCACCCCCCCCCCCCCCTCCCCCCCAATTTGAAATATTATTAAATTATGCCGAAAATTATGCAAGGCTGCAGTTCATGTACTTTCAGTTCCCCTTGGGGGAGGGGGGCGGGGGGGGGGGGGGGGGGGGGGGGGGGGTCTGACTACACTATTTAGCCGTTGGTGGCGCCATTTAACCTCTGTTTTTGTTCTCACCCATAGGCAAAATACGACCTGTATTTGCAAGGCGTAGGCCCCTACAAGCAAAAGCAATAAAAAATATATAAAAATTAAAATGGCAACGAGCAGGGGGTTTCGACCCCCTCCCCCCTCCTCTCCCCCTCCCCTGGATCCGCGCCAGCGTTGGGTGACGCCATAAAAAGTGATCATACTTTTTGATGCCGCCGCACGATCGAACTGTTCATCCATGGATCGAGTCCTTCCTCCATGGTTCATCCACTGAGAGGGTTCATCCAACCATGGGAGGAAGAAAACCTCAATGATCCAACTGTGTGAAGGCCCGACCAAAACAAATACCCACTACATACAGTTCGTGCGGCACTATGCAGTAGTACACTTTTTAGTGACGCGAGCTCGAGGGTCGAGTACTTGATGATTCGTCGAGGCCTAAAAATGGCATCGGAACAAGTGTTACCAAAACTGCCCATGGTAAAGATTTTTACCATGTACGGAGCACCAGTCTTTGGACTACGAGAAGCATGGAAGTCACGATTGAGCAACATTCCTTTTGAAGTTATAGATCACAACAATCCAGGTATGTACAGATGTACCACCACTGGTACTGTAGGCACTACAGCCAGTCATGCCAGTGAGTGCAGCATGTGCAGTGTGTACCCCTAGAATTTATGGGCTCCCATGTTCCGGTAGAGCCCCATATTTCTAATTTCTACTTCTAGGGGTAGGCCTAGTGCAGTGTGCACGGAAAGCCCTACATCATGGCAGATTAGCCAGTGGCAGTGGGCCGTGGGTCATCTCTTGAAGAATGACTAGTGGCATATAAACTGGGGTGCACACATTTTGGCGATTGTGTAGTGTACATTGTACTAACTAGGTCCCCTCTTTCCCTTTAGTTTTGATGAAAGGGTATTTTTTTCTCATTCCAAAATGACTTTTTCAACCTAAAGCAGACTTCTCTTAATTCTATTGACATCGTTTTTTGTAATTTTAAACAGTTTATTTTGGTAGAAAATGCAATTTTCTTACGCGCTTTACGGCAGTTGCTATGCGAATGAACGCGGTTTTGCGTGTTTACTGTGCGTCGCGGTGATCGCCATCTTTATTTTCGCGTTGCGTTTTGTCATCCTCATCGCCGCTTTACCCCAAAATTTCCCTCAAAAACTAAAACCCTGCCCTTTATCTATGGCATACCTGTTGGTTTGTAATGTCGCTAACTAGTTTGGCAATTCAATAACCTAAAAGTGGATTTTTGTTCCCTTATATAGGGAACAGGGCTCTACACTACACAATCGCCCACATTTTTTCAAGGGTGGCACTGAAGTAAATGAACTGCAGCTTGTATAATTTTGTTTCATTTCAAGATTTCAAATGGGGGGGGGGGGGGGGGGGGAGAGGGCATGCCATGCCATAGACCTTATCGCAAATACCACCTGGTTGAGACATCACAATGGAATACTACTACTAGGGATTGTGGTTAGGAAATGCGCACAAAAATGGCTCCAATTTCCTTCCCACAATCCCTTGTGACCATATGTGACGTTTTAACCAGGCGGTATTTGCGATATATGGTCTATCATGATTATGGATGTCAGTTTGTGGGGGGAGGGGCACTGGCAATATTACAAGTATTGGTTTTTCCATGGGAATGATTTTTATGCTGTGCGGGAGGGGGTGGGGGGGCATATGAAATGAAATTACAAGAATTGGTTTTCCATGGGATATCGTTACGGGAATGGTTTTTGTGCTGTGCATTAATTATTGCATTTAATTTTTAAAAATTCTCCAATGAGTCCAAAAGATACGCTAGGCCTATGGGAAAGATTTTTACTTTATACCCCCACCAAAAGCAGCCAAGAAGCTAGAGCAGAATCTTTGGAAATAGCCAACCCTCCTCGATAACAGTTGTGGCACAACCAGTTATTTAAAGATTTATTCAACAAAATCCGTGAAAAATATGAGGTACATGTAGAAATTAACTTGTACTGTACCTTGTGCAAAAACATCGGCGATAATTGTGTAGTTACGGCCCCTATTTAGTTTTGGCCAAATAAGTCAAGAATGTTTTTATCTTACCAAAATGACTTTTTCAACTTAAAGCAGTATTCTCTCAAAACATGTTAAAGCACCATTTTTTTGTAATATTGAAAACTGGGGGATTTTGATGGATTGAGGATTGTAAGCCTAGCGGTACTGCAGGATTTTGATGGATTCAGGATATTGAGCAGTCACCAAAACCAACTTTTTGTGCATGACAAAATAGGTACAAAATGTAGATTTTGGCGGATTCAGGATACTTTCTAGTAAAGTTACCCAAGGGGTTAGGGTTAACCTTAACCCTCCTCAATCCTAGCTCCAAAATCCTCATGGTGGTTTTGGAGGATTTTGGAGGATTGTGGATGAATGGTGATTGAAGCACCGGAGGATTTTGGAGGATTGAGGATGAATGGTGATTGAAGCACCGGAGGATTTTGGAGGATTGAGGATGAATGGTGATTGAAGCACCGGAGGATTTTGGAGGATTGAGGATGAATGGTGATTGAAGCAAAGGATTTTGGAGGATTGAGGATGAATGGTGATTGAAGCACAGGAGGATTTTGGAGGATTGGGGATGGTTCCTAGCAATAAAGGCCCAGGGGGTTAGGGTTAATGATACTTTAATAATGGAAATTACACAGGTGAGCTGAAGGGACACAAAAAAAAGTCGCACTTTTGGACCCCAAATTTATGGAATTACCATATATACATATCATGTGTAAAGCTGTAAAAAGTCCTGCTACTGAAAAACACAGACATTGCAGGTTTAATGCTTTCTTTTTTCCCTTTAAAGGAAACATGCTTCTCAAATTGACCGGATCACATTTTATTTATTTAAAATGTATTAAATGTGAATTAAAAGCCAAACTGGTTCAAGTGAAGTTTTAGTGTGATTATTTGCCTCTCAAAAATTGACCCCCCCTTTTTGAAATTTGTTGAGACTCAAATTGAAGGCGCTGTTCGTGACATAGACCGAGGCACCGAAATTCATGGATCGACTCGATAGTCTGGACCCGGCCTGTATACACACACTAGGTCTACACGTGCAATTTCGTAAGTTGCAACAACAACTAACATCGAACTTACCCTGATTTTTTCCCTTTTAGCGAAGGCTCCTCTGGAAATGGGCCGTTTAACTGCTTTCGCCTTTATCTTACTCACATCTGGGAACTTTGTTGGGATGGCAGTGGACTTGAGCATATTTTTAATGGTCATCACAAAGGATTTGAAAATACCAGTATCGAAACACGACGGCTCAAAGTGGTCGCTACATAATGCTGAAAAGCTGCTGGGGCCGGACCACTTTGCTTTTGTCACCTTCACTTTCGCCGTCCAAATTCTCCGATATTTCGCTTCAGTTGGAAATAAATGAAGGCTTACTCCATCCGTCGTTGTTTTGCTGCACCCAGCAGCCACACACCTTGTAGGCATGGCCGAAAAACACTATATTTTGCTTAGATTTTGGACGAAGAATTTTCGCCGTACAATGTACACACAATGCATACCCGTGATGAATGGGTAATGTGCCTCGATATACGTCACACACTTATGTTAATGAGGGTCCCACTCAGGGGGCGGAGTAGCTTGGCAAACATTTTCAAAAATTGTTTTGTCATATTTAATCTGGGAAATAATTGTCTCTGGACACAAAATATCATTGTCAAGATAATACTTTATTGTTTTAAGCAGGAATAATGCAATATAAATCCTAAATCATGTTTCCTTTAATCACAGAGAAGGCACTGGCTCATCTACAAGATGCAGAGATCATACTAACGGACCCAGACCGCATAGGACCTTTTTTCAGTCACTTGCCCAAAACTAAATGGGTGCAGACTACGTGGGCAGGTAAGCGGTACATGATATACATGGCAGTCTTGTTGACTTGACTTGCTGACTCGGAACCGAGTCAAACTTGAGTCGCAATTTTTTTGACTTAATACTTGACTCGACTTGGAAAACAAAATGACTTGGGACTTGACTTGACTTGAAAGAACATGACTTGTGACTCGACTTGACTTGAATAAATTTGACTTGCTGACATCAACACTTTTGTTGAAACAAACAAAATTTGTAGGCGTACACACACATATCAGTTGAAAAAGTGCCAAGCCTACAGCGCATAGCGAGCTGGGTGTCCAGTACATGTACGTATGCGAGGCTGCAGCACTGGACGATTGCATGGAGAATCGTCAAGACGGCAATTAAGCCAGGTTGATTTTGTACAGTGCATGCGTGCCGGCCTATGTGTACTCATTTGTCATTGGAATTTGAATTTACTACGTGTGCAACAATTGACTTGACTTGAAAAAAATTGACTCGGGACTTGATTTGACTTGCAAAAAAATTGACTTGGGACTTGACTTGACTTGGAAAACAAATTGACTTGGGACTTGACTTGTGAATATTTGACTTGTGACTTGACTTCCCTGACTTGAGAAAAAATGACTTGGTTACAAAACTGGTACATGGTAGTCCAAAACCAAACCAAACGGGTCAGAACCGGCCCTAGAACCCTGCAGGAACAGGGACAAAGACAGGGTGGGGGACAGAGAGGGGGAGGGGCCCAGGAAAAAATGAGTACTCTTTGTACGCTCTTGAAAATGACAAAAATTGATGGTCCCTAAATGAGCAGCAGCCGATTTCACGAAACTTTGTGCAATGCATAACTCCACTTACGGCACATTTTATTGCGTAAATTGCGCAACAGACATTGTAGATCGGTGACATTTTTGAAATATATTTCACGAAAGTTATGCAGTGCGTAAGTCTGTGACTTGTACCACCGTGACATGGCGTAACTTAGATGTACGCACTCGTTTTAGGTGGTTTAAGTTGTCCGCACAAACACCGAAATGATGGCTCCGCTAGCTGAGCGTGAGCAACGTACGTGTAGAGCCTGTTAGTTGCTCAAACTTAATTCACTAGATTATTTCAGAGAGAAATGATATGATCATCCGCTGCAGGTTTACCTGTGAGGTATTTCTGAAAGTTGCCACCAATTTTTGTTTTTCGGAGCGAGAAGTTTCAAAAGTGGAAAGTTTAAAAATGGCACTGCCTGTTGGCTCATGACTGTTCCATGCATTTTTATTGTTTTACTGAAATAGCCTTCGTAAAAGCCGCATTCAGCCTCGTCCGCGATGTATAAAAGAACGTACAGCATTGTGAAATGTTTTGTGAAATGGATCTCAAGGATGTTGCGCAGCTGCGCAACAATTTTATAGCTTAAGTCCTACGCTATAGCGTAAGTTACACACTGTTTCGTGAAATCGGCTGCTGGGTATTAAATAATATACCGGGTAATGCCTTGAGTTTCCTTGGAGGACATGTATGTGCGCTTTATAAATTACGCATAATTCTTATTAAATGCATGTACATGTACATGTTTTCTCTCTACTGAAGGTATTGACGGTTTGAAAGTGAACAGCAAGGACATACCTCCGCCATTCATTTACACACGTTTGGGACTCGGACTAAGGGCCTGCATGGCTGAATATGTCATAGGTCACATGATCGCTCACGAGCGGCACTTTTACCAACAGAGGAAGGCTCAAGAGCAGAAATCATGGTAAGTCCAGAAAGAGAATTTAAAAAATTAAGTTTAAAATATTACTCCAAAAACAATTGGTTCACTTTGAAGGAGACTATACATGTACATGTACATGCACAGGGTGAGCCAAAAAAAACCCAAAATTGTCCCATATATTGCAAAGAAAATTTGTTTGCCATTTTAAAGGTAATACATGTATACATACACCATTTGCAAACATAAAAAAACAAAACTACTGAATTATTATGAAATACCTTACTTCACTCAGTAAATAATGGTCTCAAGCATCCTTTGAATCATGACACCTGGTGTGCTGTCATTTTCAAGAAAAGTGGAATTTTTGTATCAATTTCGAGCAATGCTTTGCCGACCGATGGAAAAAAACTGACTTTTTCAAATACTGCCCCCAATTTACCAACGTCAGTTAGTCCACATTTTGTTTAGCAATTGGTTACACATCTGTGAACGGGTGCAGCCCAGCTCGTCTAGTTCCCTGACGTGGTGTAAGTTATGTACTGTTTTGTGAAATCGGCTGCAGGGGCGTATTTTGGCGGTAGTAACAAAACAATATTTTGATTGTTTTGGCGACTTTGGTACTTTGGGACATCTTACGATTGGAATAATAGGCTTGGGGGATATTGGAGAAGAGAGTAAGTACATTCATAAATGCAGAAATAAAAGGACAAGTAACTTATTACCCTACCCTCTAGGCATTTTTACTAGGAAATGTCCTCAACCTGTCAAAATCCAACACCCTGCAGTAAACCCATGGCACATTCTTGGGATGTAGACAAATTGGGGCATCATAGCTCCATGTAAAGTACACTAAAGGCCGGTTTATAGTCGGTCGCGGGATGAAAATCGCCCGACGCTGATGGTCGCTGGATGCTAGGCCTTTTTTGTGCAG
The DNA here is from genome assembly GCA_037893225.1 of Hippasteria phrygiana. Lineage (NCBI taxonomy): Eukaryota > Metazoa > Echinodermata > Asteroidea > Valvatida > Goniasteridae > Hippasteria > Hippasteria phrygiana. The sequence goes on from JAZGUH010000311.1 coordinate 348,537, forward strand.
TTTATAGTCGTCACGCGACGTTTGTAAACACGCGCAGCATACGCGCAGCGTGTCTGGAATTCGAATGCGATGTGTGACGAAAAAATTATTTTAGCTGCGATAATTATTACTTATCAGAGTTAGCAGCTTTTTTTTATGTGCGATTAATGTCTGTCCCACCTACTTTAATAACAATAAATATTAAAACGCATAAATAAAATATAGGACGTTTTCGATGCTAATTGATAGTGATATATATTTTTTATGCCGTGTGCCATATTTACATATTCATCGTTTCTTACCGATCAGGCAATTCTATTGGCCCATTGAAAAAAGTGAGGTCAGCGACCATGTCAAAGTTCAATTGATTGAACTCTGTAGCGACGTCGCCAGCGTCTTTCAGCGACTAGTCGCTGGTGCTTCCGCGTCGAGTATAAACCGTGCGTGAGAGGATCGCGCGTCAGTTTTTAGTCGCGGCTACCATCGCGCGACCAGCCTTAAACCAGCCTTAAGGTGCCAAGGCTCTACAGTCCTGATCCCATCAAAATCCAACACATGGAGTTGGATTTTGGCAAGTTTGGGGCGGTTAGGGTTAATGTACATGTATGATTGATGAGGTATATTGTCCGAGTCATATAGAAAGTATGTGTGTATTGGAATTGAACCCCATAATAGATTGCATTGGAATTATACAAATGTGGCGCTCTCAATAGAGAACAATCCCTCATCGCAAATATTAATTCCTAGATTTGTTTATACCATTGGAAAGAACACATCATAAGCTTTAAAATGATGAAAGAATTATTAAAATCGGAGCAGTATTAAAAAAGTTATAATTTTATTTGTATTACATGTAGCCTGATCTAGCACTATTGTAGAAATCAAGTGATAAAGTTTGTCCTTATATATCTGCACTGCTGAATGGCTCATGATTAGGGGGTAGCTTGGTGTCTCCTAAAAGTGTCTCTCATTGGTTTATTTGTGGAAATATCAGTCAGATCAGCCAATCAATGAAGAGTTTGGATCACAAGCTTTAAATTAATACCAAGTTTGTTATGATTGCATTCAAAATGATGATGTACACAAATCGAAAAATAACGACTCTTATTAACAAAACTAAACACAAATTCTGGTGATTATCAGTGAGTTACCTTACTAAAATCTCTTTCTAAAACATTTTATTGTACTAAAATAATAAACGAAAACACCATATGTGACCCGCTCTGGAAAAAGGTATATTACATGTATGTCGCAAAATATGAAAAATGAGTTTTATGTATGTTTGGAAAGCCTGGAATGTAAGCTTTCATTTGGTACATGATAGAGCTCTAAAGCTCTTTCCGTTCTGGAGATATCGCATTTTTGCATATTAATTAGTTCTGTGGAGTTCAAATTGCACAACAGAGAAAACAGGCTTTGAAATAGCTAGTTCTAATACAATGCAATGGAACAATGCACTCTAAAAAGGTTATTTTTTAACTTATTGACTGAAATCAACATCATCGTGCACCAAACCTGAAACTTTAGATATTTAAAATGTAATTAAAGACAAAAACAAAATAATGATTTTTGATGAAAAATGTCACCCTCTTAACGTTGAAAGGGCCATTACACGTAAATGCATAGTGCGACTTATATCACCTTTTTCTGGAGCGGGTCACATATGATGTTATTTGACATAAATTAGCATTTTAAGCAATAAAACGAAAATCAACCGAAAATTTCGACCCTCAATGCATTTTTGCCTGTACATGTAGCTCAAAACAGAGGAATGCGACTTCAGACTGGTCCCTTATAAGAATGGCACAAATGCACATGCATGCCGCTTGTGGATAAATATTGCTCAATTTTGTGAACAAGTCAAATGGGAAACTGGTAACTTAACCAGTTCTCGCCGGGATTATTTTTGCCGAAAATTTCGGTAAAAAAAAAAAATCAAAATATAGCAGCCAACTTCTGATATACAAAGCCAAACGCCACAAATACTGATTCGCAAGAGTCATTTCAACAGTATTTGTACAATATTTATTGCCGTAACCTCATATATTTCAATACTCCGGTGTGCCCACTTGAGCGTAAATTGTAGAACAACAGGCCGTGCACAGCGGCCAAGTTCAACACACGGTCCACCTCCACAGACTTCTCAGACTTTGTGTGTGTGTGTACAAAACAAATGATTGATTAGCGTGTTAAGACGTCACCCGGAGGCGAGTCGAGGCAAGCTTGATGTTTTAACCTGTCAGCCGTGCCCGTGTATAAAACAGCCAGTGCGTGTTAACTCGTCCTCCGACGCGAATTACATGTAAATGTAGTTAATTGAAAATTGTCACTTTCTCGCACAATTACCAAAAATGGAGCAAATGCTTTATGGTAAAACAAAGTGTCATATTTTTGTAATAGTACCCACTCTAATAATTAAAGTGTACCCAGGAAATTTATTGAAAAAACTTCTGTCTGAAACTGTTAAAAACAAATTTATCGGGTAACAGCTCTTTCTCCATGTTTGCTGATCCACCTGGATGTAGAATGAAAAACTATTTTTTCCCCTCGTTCTGTATCTCAATGGAATTCTTTCCCTGGTGCATGTTTCCCTTCATCTTACAATCTTTCCTACATGTACTTCAAGAGGAATATTAATTCCTACCTCTTGCATATTTGATTCTTTTTTCCCCTTTGTATAGCTTGTTACGGTCTGAAAATCTCCAGACTATCCGCAAATATTAATTACTAGAAAAATAGCCTAAATTTTCTCACATGCAACAAAGAAATCAAACAAGATCACACTGATATAAAGAACAAAGAAACAATGTGATTTAATAATGAGAATATTCGAGAATCAACAGGGTTTAACAAGTGTAGAATTAAGAAAAGATCTTATACAATAAATAACTTAAAAGATCTTACGGGCGAGGACTTATATAGGCGAGGGCTCAGATGACTTGTTGGCGAGGCGAGGACTTGGGCGAGGACTTGGGCGAGGACTTGGATGGCTTGGGCACTCAGCAACGAACGAGGATGACTCTAATAATGCGAGCGAATACAGTTCTTTGACGAGCTGGAACACGGGGGGAATTCACCTCCAAAACAGCCGAAGAGAGACGAAAACAGCGGGGGACGACACAATTAAACTGGCTCCCGTCACGAAAGTATGGGGATATGAGACCCCAAATAATGAACCGACGACAGTTCACAAATGTCTCTTTTCCGGAAATAAAATTCGGCTCTAACTGTCTCCAGACGCTCCTACGCAGACGAGTCATATACATTTGTATACTACAGGTCACAGGTCCGAATAAAACGGTTCGATGAACTCGATAACCAAAATCCCAACGAAATTCTCCGTCCGTCTAAAGTCCTGGTTTTGTTCTAGGGAATTCTTACAATCTGGAAACTTCTTACGATTACGACACAGCTTCTCGAAAGAGCTAGCGTACACGAGATTTGTGTACAGAAACTTCCAGTACATGTCGCGTAAACAACTTTGACCCATTCATTTACCCAGGTGCGTGAACAAAAGATGCGCAAGCAGCCACAACAAAGGCTCCGCCCACATGTTCTATGTACATAATACTGAATGAGGGGCGTATATACATTCCGTGAGGGGAATTTCATAACACTAACAACATTTACTTGTGCACATAACAAGCTCTATACCTTGAGTGGTTTTTAGCCTTGTTTTATAGGGCAAACTTTTTTTGTTTAGCTTACATCAATTGAAAGAACCAATTGGTTCTTTCAATTGATGTCACTCGCTCAGACCACTGATTACATGTAGATCACGTATCACTGAGCATAAAGAGGCGGTCACATCTTACGGTCCTGAACGTACTTGAACGTAGTATGGTGTGACCATAGTTGACCGCAGTTGACCCTAGCAGTCGCAGTTAAACGTAGTTAAACGTAGTTAAACGTAGTGGACCGTACTTCTGAACGTACTTAGACCTTGAGGAAAGCCATGATTTGGCCGTAGTTAGCCCAAAAGTTTTCAACATGTTGAAAATATTTCTACGGTCACCTTGAATGCCTATACCGTACTGTAAACCTAGTATATACGTAGTTAACCCTAGTTGACCCTAGTTGACCCTACTTGCCCGTAGTGTGGACCGTAGTTAACCGTAGTTGACCGTAGTAACCACGGTCGAGGCACGGTCAACTACGATCGAACTACGTTTGAAGTACGTTCACAGTACGGTCACAGTACGGTTAAGTACAACGCGTAGGGTTAACTAGGGTGAAGTAGGGTCAAGTAGGGTGCAGTAAGGTTGAATTTAGGAGTTCCTGGGTGATAATAGGTCCTGCAATCGGTCTAACCTCTCCTGGAGGACAGAAGTCTTGTCTGCTCATGCTTCAATTCTACTTCTTCAACTCCATACAAACACAATGGGTGACAGAGTCAGGATGGCCAAGTACTTGGGTCAGGTCGACATGGAACTTGCTGGTCTGGCAAGAGACCTTGTGGAGTTGGAGGAGCTAGAGGAACAGGAAAGGAGGGAGGAAAGAAGACAAAGAAGATGGTGGACCAGGGACTGGCTGCTGCGTAGACCCCTCCACGGCCAGTATGAGGCTCTGATGACAGAGCTTCAACTGGAGGACCCCCAGGCCTTCCAGCAGTTCATGCGTCTAGATGTAGCCACCTTCCATGACATCCTGTCCAGGATAGAGAGGAGGATCACCAAACAGACCACCTATTTCAGGCGCCCCGTCTCTCCTGGGCTAAAGCTGGCGTTCACACTCGGGTACCTGGCCACTGGGAACTACTACCGAGACCTGAGGTTCGGCTTCAGGGTCGCCCACAACACCATATCAGGCCTCATTGTTGATGTGTGTCAGGCTCTGGTTGAGGTCCTGCAACCAGAGTTTGTCAGGCTTCACACAGAAGCTGAATAGTGGCAGCAGGTGGCACGGGCCTTTCAGCAGAAGTGGCAGTTCCCACACACCCTTGGTACGTGCTCTGGATGGGAAGCACATCCGGATCAAGAAGCCACCCCACTCAGGATCTACCTACCACAACTACAAGGGGTTTGACTCCATTGTACTGATGGCCTTGGTGGATGCCCAATACCGCTTCCTGTGGACACAGATTGGAGACGTGGGTTCCAGCTCGGATGGCCAGATCTGGAACCATTGCGACTTCCGCCAAGCTCTGCAGGATGGTGTCCTGGGTGTCCCAGATGTCCCAGATGCAGACCCGCTACCAGGGGATGATCTGAACACCCCGTACTACATCATAGGGGATGACGCGTTCGCCATGAGGACCTGGCTGATGAAACCCTTCCGTCGACGCGGTTTGGACCACGGCCAACAGGTCTTCAACTACCGGCTGTCCAGAGCCCGTCGTGTGGTGGAGAATGCCTTTGGCATCCTTGCCAACCGTTTCCGCTGTCTCCTCTCCACCCTCCAGGTCCATGTGGATACTGCAGCCCTCGTAGTGAGATCGTGTGTCGTCCTGCACAACTACCTGAGGGTGAGGAACCCTGCTGCAGAGCAGCATCTTGTGGACCAGGAGGATGCTCAGCACAACCTTGTCGATGGTGCCTGGTGGGCCAATGCCAACCTGTTGGACCTCACCCAACCACAGTGTGGGAACCGCGACAGCAGGGAAGCAAAGAGGCAGAGGCTATACCTCAAGCACAACCTGACGTCACCAGCTGGCTCGGTTCCATGGAGGACCAGCGTCTCCAAAAATGAGTGGGTTGAATCCCCCCCCCATCAAACCCAAAAAATTACCAGGGGCACACAAACTCATGTCATGATTTTAACCCCCCCCCCCAAAAAAATATAGAACGCCCCCCCCTGCCCTACTTGAAATCAGGAGACCCCCACCCATGCCATTTATTTGGGAGGGGGCTTAACCCACTCATTCTTTGAAATGAGTTTGGGTGCCCTGGGCCAATTTATTAAACATTACCATTTTTTTAATTCAAAATTAAACATTAAATGTTTAAGACAAATACAGGACAAACAAACATTTCACATTTATAGCATCATACAGTTGCTTTATTCTTTTGGGAGGATGTGGTGGCCCTAGGGCCGGGCGTAAAGCCGGGTGATTGTCGTATCCTTAAAAGGACCGTTCCCCACTTCCCCACCACCTTACTCATGTAAAGTGGCGAAGAAGTCAATCCCACCAGCGGGTGCACTGCCAGGACGCTGCTGGTCTGGCTGCTGCTGCTGCTGCTGCTGCGGCTGGTACTGGCGCTGCCAGTACTGGCGCTGCCAGTTAGCGATGAAGCCCCCTGGGCACTGCTGCTGCTGCTGTGTGGCTAGGGCTGATGCAATCCCAAAGTCGCCAATGGTGTGGTGGATGGTGGCACCGGGTGGCATCTCCGACAGGGGCGGCGGGTGTGGTGCGGCCTGAGTCACTGCTGCGGCCTGAGTCACTGCTGCGGCCTGAGTCACTGCTGCGGCCTGAGTCACTGCTGCGGCCTGAGTCACTGCTGCGGCCTGAGTCACTGCTGCGGCCTGAGTCACTGCTGCGGCCTGAGTCACTGCTGCGGCCTGAGTCACTGCTGCGGCCTGAGTCACTGCTGCGGCCTGAGTCACTGCTGCGGCCTGAGTCACTGCTGCGGCCTGAGTCACTGCTGCGGCCTGAGTCACTGCTGCGGCCTGAGTCACTGCTGCGGCCTGAGTCACTGCTGCGGCCTGAGTCACTGCTGCGGCCTGAGTCACTGCTGCGGCCTGAGTCACTGCTGCGGCCTGAGTCACTGCTGCGGCCTGAGTCCTGGCACGGGACTCCCGCTTGTACTTCACAAGTAGAGCGGTCACCTCCACCTGCAGGCCCTCAAAAGCCTCCTCATCCATCTCAGCTGCCGAGAGGCCTACCATGCGACCAAAAGCCGCTCGAGGGCTGTCCTCCTGAAATGACACAAAAAGGAGAAACATATTAAAATATAGAACAATTTGAAATTCACTGAAATTGCAACTGGTGTGACAAAACAATTTGGGAACAAGTTTTGGACAAACTTTTTCCCCAACACCATTTGCATCTGCAACCGCATTGCGGCTGGTGTGACAAAAACTATTGTATAATGTAATATTATATGTTTGTCCACAAAAGTCTTTTGGATACAAATTGTGGAGAAGCATGTTATGTTTCATCAAAATAGTTTTGTACCTGTTGGGCAATCTGTGCCGTCTGCTGCTGATTGGCCGCCAACCTCTTCTCTATCAAGAAGGATGTCAGAAGGCTTCCTCTTCCTAGAGGCGGAGCTGGTGGTCCTCTTGTTGGCAGTAGAGGCAGGCTCCTCAATCTGCGTGCCCGTGGGGGAGGTTGTCTGCTCCTGGTCGGAGTCAGACTCCGACTCCCGTGGCGGTGTGCCCTCAGCTGCAGGTAGGTCGAATCTCTCAGGATGCTTCTTGCGAAGCTGCCCCAAGAGCTGAAGGTAGAAAAGAGCAGAAATATTCATGCATTAATACATTTTCACATTAAACGTATTTAAACACAAACATTCAACATTGCCATTCAACATTAAAAATGTCCTTTGTGATTAAGTTATTTAGTCAATCATTAATTCAGTGAGTCAGTGAGTCAGTCAGTGAGTCAGTCAGTCAGTCATTATACTTACATCAACACCACCCCTGCTGGGCACCCTGTAGACATGGGCGCCCAGGAAAGCCAGGCGTTCTTTCAAACGCTGTTCACGAGCGGTCAACCGCTTGACCCCCTGGCCAGAGACGCTACGGGTCACCTTTCCATAGGCCGACCTCTGGCTCGTCCACCATGTCATCACACGGGCCCCCTTCGCAATGGAACCTGAAAAATATGAAACAAGAAATATGTGTTAATACATTTTTTCACAACATATAAACGAGTGCAGCACCTGAAAAAACAGTTGGGCATTATATGTTTGTGAATTTCAGTAATTTTATCTTGATAATAGCAAAATCAAATTACCCAAATTTGCTACTCACCATCATACTCATTGGCCTTCAGTGACTCTGCCAAAGACTCCCAAAGAGCCAACTTCTGCCCTGTTTTCAGGAAATCAGGGTGGCCTTTGTTGTAAAGCTCCTGGTGAGCCTCAACATAGTCAAACACAGTTGACTCCTGCTCAACGGTCAGCTTCAAAGCAGGTGTCTTTTTCTTGGGTAGAACAGCAGGGACAAGACCCCCTCCCCCCTTTGAGGTGCATCAAGCCTCAGGGGTTCAGGGTCCTGAGCCCTCTCTGGCACCCTCTCTGGCTCCTCAACCGTCTCCTGGACAGTAGCAGCAGCAGCAGCAGCATCAGCACTCTGACGTGGTGCTCCCTTCTTCTTCCTTGCAGGCATGTCAGAAGTAGAAAAGTAGAACACAAAAAGAGACAAGTTCAGATAAAAAACAGCAGTCTTGTCTCTCTGACTGTCCCCATGCCGTGGCCAACCCGCACTACGCAGATGCGGCCGCGAGCTTTTACCGTAGTACAACGTAGTTGACCCTAGTTGACCATAGTTGCACATAGTGCACACGTAGTTCGGCCGCAGTTCGACGTAGGTGACCGTAGTAAGACGTAGTTCAACCCTAGTAAACTGTAGCTGATTTGGCCGCAGTTCAACGTAGTTCAACGTAGTCGACAGTAGTTGCACGTAGTCGACAGTAGTTGCACGTACTTCACCCTACTTAACCGTTCTTTATATTTGCTCTTTTGACTATTTTGAACCTAGTTCGACCCTACTTCACCCTACTTCACCCTAGTTGACCGTAGTTGCACTACGGTCTACTACGGTCAAATGAACTACGTTCAACTACGTTCAGGACCGTAAGATGTGACCACCGCATAGGGCAGAACTGTCCTTGTCCAAGTCGGTGTAGGAGAGAATGATGTTGATTGGTGATGTACAATGTATGGCAGGGGTCGAATTTCGGTTAAAAATCTACTAGACAGCTGGGTTAATTAGTAGCACAAAAATTGTACTAGATCAGAAAGTAAAAAATAAAAATAGTGTTTTGAATGAGTGTGCTGTTTCAATTTCTTTCCCCTTTGCTGACCGTGTTGAGGGAGGGGTTAGAAATGCTGTTTTGATTGAAACTCCCTGCCTCAAAACTAAAAATGGCCAATCCAGGAATGTTGGGGCTTTTCCAGTTCACCAGATTTAGGGGAAAAAATGGACTTAAGTCATAGCATTTCACTAGACCACTGGACTTGTTTGGTCAAGAGTTCACTAGACCAACGCTACTGGACTCGGTCCAGTGGTCCAGTGAGTTTTACGATCCCTGTGTATGGGCCTTGTCACACAGAGCAATTTTTCCAAGCAGCTTGGAGGCGACCGACAGCACTGGATGCTAAAAGAATGCTTGGATAGAACAAAAGATTTTTTTTTCTGACATTGAATTTACATTTCAAAGAAAATAATGCGAAAATTGAAATGTGAACTTTTGGACGCAAAGATGGAATTTAGACCAGGCGAAATCTTTGAATAAATGACATGAAGAGTAACATATTGAGCCCTCTTACCTAATTTGAGAGTGTTAAGTTAGAAAATGAGGCTTGTGATGATGTGGACATGGGTTAAGGCCAACGGACACCTTTCCTGAAAACCCACAAAAGTCCTACTATTCTCCTACTTTATCATCTGGGTCGGCTTGCTTAACCCCTTGAGCACGGTATTTTACGGGAGACGTCGGGGTGTTGCAGCGGTTCTAGCAGCCAAATCAAACCGCTACAATGTGTTTGTGCAGTCAAGCATGACATACACAATAATCCAACAATGGATTGAAACTGCACAAACAGCGGCCAGTGGCGTCATCCGGCCTAATGACAGTTTTTTTTGCACCCACAGGCGTCATCTGTACGCAAGGGGTCCACTTTCCCACTGTTTTCACATCAGACAGATCAGGACTAGACTAAAGTAACGAAAGTAGGAATTGTGAAAATGTCCCAGTTTGCATTCTAAGACAATTAGGACTTTGTTATTTTTTTCTTCTCAGTTGCCCGGCTGTGCAAAGCCTTTGGCATGAAAGTTTGGGGATTAGGAAGACGTGATCTTTCTCCAGCGAAGAGATCGAAACACGTGGATGAGTACAGGTAACTGCACGTAATGTATTGAATGGTTTAACCCTAACCCTCCAGGGTATTTTTGCTAGAACCCTGCCAGACGCATAAGATTGCATACTTTGTCACATTGACTTGTGTGCAGAGTGCAGCAAAGTGAAGCTGTCACCACAGATGCACTGTGCTGCGTCTGGCAGGGTTAGGGTTAATGCTTCAAAAAGGTCAAAGTGTTTGGAATATTTGTGCATAGGGCAAACCCTGTGGGCATGAAACTTTCAAACGATAACGGCATGATCCGACTTGGGATACTTTGGAAACGTGCCATGGATCGGAGATGTACAGTGTACATGCGTCATGTCCAAGTCAGGTCAAGTCGTGTTATGTACATACATGTACAATGCGCATTTGGATGACAGAATGGTGAATGCTCCACATCTGGTCTAAGGGTGTGCATTTACGGGTAGTAAAAGAACCGGGTACCGATTGGAAAAAATAAGGGTACCCGTTATTAAGAAACCCAACCCAAAACTTCCAATCCCACAAGTTGTAATAATGTCTTTCTCTGAGATTCAAAAAGTCTGATTTCAAACAAAAGTCTGAAAAATCTCATGCATATATCCAGTATGGCCAGCATATTACAAAAGACGGTTGTCCAGGAGCTTTTTATGTACTCGTGTATTTATTGTGGAATAAGGCATGCTATTATGTTTCGTCGAGGCTCTTTATCCATACCCAGACTACAAAAACCACGACCAGTAAATTCCCTTTGTTGTCAACTTTAGTGAGCGTCATAAACATGCTGGTTTCCCATGTAGTTGGATTTTAATTTTGAAAATTCCCGACAAAGAACATTCAAAACCTTTGCTTTTCCATTGTCTGGGAAGTTACTATGCTGCGCTATACAAGGCCACACATCGTGACACGCTTTTTTTGGTTGAATACTCTTTCCAATCTGTGCGCATTTGTCCAAGGAACTGGCGAGTTGCAATTATACTGGATGTATTTGGTAATCTCTCAGCTTTTATTATCTGGAGTTTACATTAATCTTACCTCTAAATTTTCGAGAAATTTTGGCATCTTTTCTAGGCTTCATATGCACACGTACAACGTCTCTTGGCGGCAGCCATTTTGAATGTAAGAAGAATGACCCCAAAGTTGTGACGTCGTGATATATATATGCAAATCGCTCTTGTCGCTCGACGCGACTTCACGAGTTGTGATGCGACGGCTGTTTCTTGTACAAAAAAACTTGCACGCGCGCGGCGCCCCGTACAATTATTGCCATCGATACTGTATGGGTTGTCGCCGGACCAAGTCAGAAAACATCGTTTCTGTACCAAGGTTTGCGATGAGAACCCCATAGGAAGAGCAACTCATGTTTTGTGTCACTTAAAGCATCAGGTAGGGCCTATGTTAAATTCTTCCAAGAGAAGAAACAGCCGTCGCATCACAACTCGTGAGTCAAGAGCGGCAAGAGCGATTTGCATAACACGACGTCACAACTTTGGGGTCATTCGCTTCTTACATTCAAAATGGCTGCCGCCAAGAGACGTTGTACCTGTGCATATGAAGCCTAGAAAAGATGCCAAAATTTCTCGAAAATTTAGAGGTAAGATTAATGTAAACTCCAGATAATAAAAGCTGAGAGATTACCAAATACTTCCAGTATAATTGCAACTCGCCAGTTCCTTGGACAAATGCGCACAGATTGGAAACAGTATTCAACCAAAAAAAGCGTGTCACGATGTGTGGCCTTGTATAGCGCACCATACAGGGCACACTAGTGGGGCTAGTTCTAGACATGAACGGTTGGGTACTCGGGTTACCCGGTTCCGATGCACACCCCTAATCTGGTCCACATGTACCCTCATTAAATTTCTTGAAGTGATCCCCACAATGTCATTTGCCAGGTTGCATCATAAAGTTGGGGCGTGACCCGTGACTATACGGCATTATGGGTTTATGACTTCTGACTAGCGCCCCCGGACAAAGAGACTGACAATTTCGGAGACCACCAACAATAGACCTTTATCATGCTGTCACCATCTTTGTCTTGTTCCCTGTATGCATTAGCAATTATGAATAGTGATTCCAGTTATTGAATGAAGGTGCCAGACTATTTTCCTTCCAGCCTCAGTTTGGTTACATTGATTTTAATAGGAGAAAAACAAGATGGCTGTACCATGATAAAGGTCTATGTCAGTACGGTATTTCATAGGTCGCAGGTTTAAATCCCACTCTGACCAGTTTTCTTTGTTCACTATGAAAATTCTTTGTAAATCTCTAGGGATCCATATTTAGGTCATTTGGCTAATAACGAACAGTGCTGTACAAAAACACTCACATACACATGCTATTCGGTGGTTGTGTGGTCTTTTCCTTCTCCACAGGCAGTTATCAGGCCTAGCTGAGCTCTTGGCCGATTGCGACTACATCTGCAACGTGCTGCCCAAAACCCCAGCAACCACCGACATGCTGTCTGGCGACGTTCTTTCAAACTGCATCAAGCATCCCATCTTCATGAACATTGGACGAGGGAACGTCATCAGCGAAGACTCTATTCTCAATGCGCTGGACAAGGGATGGATCTCCCATGCGATACTCGATGTCTTCAGAACCGAGCCGCTACCAGCCAGTAGTCCACTGTGGTCTTCACCTAAGGTAGGACAAAGAATATGTCTAATTAGATGCTACTCCACCATTACAAGAATGTCCATCCGTTCTGGCACTTGCACTGTTAGATGTTGAATGAAATAAAAATAAATACAAGGTGCCAGTGTTCTAGGTTTCGTGACCTGGTCTCGGTCTTGAGACCATTCCAAACCTTTTTTTGTGGTTTTGCTCTTGTCCTATCAAAGTCTCTGTCTCAGGAGGGCTAGTCTAGGTCTTGAAAGGGCTGGTCTCAGTCTTGGTCTCGGATTCCAAGGGCTTGGCATTAACCCTCAAGACCCATGGAGACCACAACAAATATGCAGAGAAAACATGTTGACAGCCGGTTCGCCACTTGATAAATAAACAAATTGTAATTGTTCATTCGCAAGATGTATTATATAGCACTACAATCTTTATTTTATATGTATATGACATCTGAAGTGTAAGTTTTCAGGCTGAAGAAAGTGATTGAAGCAATAAATACCAGTCAGTGCAGCTTGCTGATTCCGAATGATACCTACGCACAGTTCAGTTGCCCACATCGTACGGACCTTGTTGGCCGGCCGCCTTGGCTTAGATGAGTAGACCAGCACTTACACCTCAAATTTGTTTATCGTCAAACAAACCACAAGGGAAACTGACTAGGTAATTTTGATCTTTGTTGCAGTCTTGGTCTCGGTCTCAGCCTGCAAGAGTCTCAGCCTGCTTGGTAATCTTTGTCTCAGTCTCGAAAGGGCTGGTCTCGGTTTCGAATGACTCTGTCTCGGTCTTGGCCTCGGATACCTTTGTCTCAGTCTTGGTCTCGGATACCTTTGTCTCAGTCTTGGTCTCAGTCTCAGCCTGCAAGAGTCATGGTCTTGGTAATCTTGGTCTGTCTCGAAAGGGCTGGTCTCGGTCTTGGCCTCGGATAGGCGTGTCTAGACTACAACACTGCAAGGTACTTAAAGTTGCCGTGTGCTGGCCTTTTTGGTGTGACACCATGTTAGACGAAAAAAGTTAGAAAGGCTAAGCGTGGAATAAAAAAACCTAGAACACTCTCATAAATAAAAACTTGCAGGGGTGGATCCCCCTCCCCGGCTCTAAAGATTAAGAGTCCTCCGCATTGTTAGGACTGTTTACCTGTATTTTGACCATCTGCTTGATCTTTCAGGTGACAATTACACCACATTGTGCAGCCAACACAATCACACAATCGGTAAGTTAGGGATAATTTCATATTGTCTGATGGCGGTATCAGTAGCATCATTTAAATCAGAAGAGATTTTTCCCCTTCCACGTAGTGTAGAAAAATCTCCCTTCTAATTTACACCATCCCCGACGCAAATTCCATCTTCACACTGATGACGTGGTACCTGCTGCTATGGGCTCCGTGCGTCACCAAAAGAGGGCGCTGTCCACATAGCAACCGCACTTCCATTGGGAGTACGTCGCTGGTATTACGCACTGCGCTTCGCGTTTATTTGATACTTGTATACCAGTGGGATTGCTTTGTCTATTTGCCGACCCTCGATAATTGAGTTTTCAATAAGAATATCATAGCGGGAACCAGACACTTAAATTGAAGTCGGGTAAGATGGCGTCGATATTGACCCCCAAACTCGCCTTTTCTTTCTGCTGAGGGGGTAGTTGTGCACGGAGCCCATATTGGATTCGAATCGGCCAGCTGACCCCGGCAAGCTCGGTGGTTGAGTGGTTAAGATGTCAGCACCAGTAAGCAGGAAGTCCTGGGTTCGAGTCCCGCCCGAGTAAGCCTGTGAATATTTTCCCAAAAGCTCTCGGAAAGCACTGATTAGCATACAGTGCTTCATAAATTGTCAGGAAGGGCAAAAACTTCTAATTTACGTCATTTCCGGGAAAATACATTGTACTTTTCTTGTTGCATTTTTAGGAAGGGGAATCTGCATTTGCTTCAACGGTGTATCCAGACGCGGTACGTTTTTTTCTCATTTGAAATGCTTCTTCTTCCAGGAAAATAAAACAACTTATCCCTAACCCTGCTAAATCCAGCAATATTAATATGATTTTGCATGCACCCTAGGGGGTTATGGTTAAATCAGGGGTGAGATTAGGCCGCGCCCCTTGACATATCCACCAATCACAAGTGTGATTTGGGCGGGGCTTACAGGAGCAGTGTATAGACCATGTGCCCTTTGACTTTCTGTTTACATCAAAACCAGCCTATATTCAAATGTGCCGGCAGTATGTGCTCGCATTGTGGTTTGCATAAATTTGTTTAAGGACTGACATCAAAGGTCACATAATAGGCCAGTTCAGTATCTCAAAGGTCGAAGGTTATTCGGACAAAATTGCTGATGTAATGTCATGCTCATTCTGATTGAATTTAACACGTGCGCGTTGGGCGACCAGCTTTTGCGTTCACACAAAATGTCATGACTTGCGCAGTTGAAATACCGAACTGGATTATTCAAAGGCGATCTGACCTGATTGGATGAGCTGGCAAACTACAATCCTGTGGTCTTGGGAAGATAAGAGATTTCAATATACAAAACATTGCATAACAAAATTAATGACCAAAAAAAAGTAAAGAAAAATTTGACCCTAAATTCTGATCAATGTATCATTTGCATTTCTAGAAAGTAAAGAGACTACTTAAGAGTCCTATAGAGTACCGAAGTGATGACGTCAATCAATGCAATGTTTGGAACCAGAATACATTCTAAACTGCATGTGTTTGGAACCATTGCTGCGGCAACTGACGTCAGACTTCGGTACTCTATAGACTAGTCAGCGTTTGGTACCAAGAAGTTCACATACAAAAGTGACATGTGATCGTAATGTCGGAGACTTGCATGCTCCATTGCAGAAAGACGAGAGGGCTCATCATGCACGCAGTGCTGTTGTCCCTTTCAGATCCGAGTCATCCATTTTATGAAGTATGAGTAACGAGCAATTTTAAGCGGTGTTATTTTTTCCCATTTGTCATAGCTTATTGACATCATGGAGGAGAATTACAAGCGCTACATTGACGGAGAACCTTTGAAATATGCGGTAGATTGGGAGGCAGGGTATTGATCAACCGATCTGACGGACACCAACTTCATTTTCCTAGAAAAGGACAAGTTGATAATTTTTACCCCTCAAAGAGCCGATGTGCTCCCCTCTAATTATTTGCAAAAGTGTCTCGGTGCTTTCTTTATTTGGGCTGAGCTTCTTACTCTTGTATTTAGGGTAGGGTTGTTCATTTTTGAATAATTTACTATTTGATATTCGAAACTGGGTTTGACCGAATATTCGAATATTCGATACTCGCCGATCAAGTTTTTCAGTGCATGCCACACCGGTAAAAAAACATTGCACGTAAAAGCACGCCGGTGTTTTACGTATGGCGATTGATATTATGGACCATTCAAGCAGCATTTTGTTTGCATGCCCCTGTTGTATCAAGGGTTTTACCGACAGGAACAATAAACTTCCGTCCACAAAAAATTGCGATTGACAAAAATGCGGCATTTGACACTGCTAAGCGCCGTAACTTTTCTAGTAAAATAGCATCAGAGTCGTATCTGTACGTGCATATACATGTATATCTTTTCGAATATTCGAACCGGCAAAATGGTATTCGAGTATCGGTATATTCGGGACAGCCCTACGTTTGTTAGGGAGCATTTCATAATTATTGTCCAGGTGCGGTATCGATTGCGGTACCACTGGTTTTTTGTGGCACTACATTCCGTACCTCAGTCTTATAATTAACCTAATTGTGTGCTCTCTTAGTGTGGGAGAGTGGGGGGCCCGCTCTCCGGGGGAGTGGGGGGCCCGCTCACCGGGGGAGTGGGTCCCTTCTCGGGCTGCTCCGAGGGAGTGAGTCTCTTGTGGGGACTGCTTGGTGATGGTGGTGGTCGCAGGTTCGAATCCCGCTCCTGCCAGTTTATTTGTTCACTTTGAAAGTGTATTCAAATATACCTAGTCAGTTTCCCTTGTGGATTGTTTGACGAATAATTATTTTTAATTAAAAAACTTATTTTTTGCCAAAAGTTTAATTTTTAGGCCCAGTTTCAGTTTGAAATTATGAATATTAAATTTTAAATGTTGAATATTAATTTGATTATTTCTGAATAAAGTGACACAAAATATGTCCCAATCTGCTGTATATTTAAGCAAATAAAAACATTTTAAAACCCGAAGTGGCTATCTGACCAAAGTTACCCAGCTGACCAAAGTTACCCCATCTTAATAACCAAAAAGATTAAATTTGGGTAATTTCAGGGCAATATGTGTCTTTAAACGTACCGTAGCGTGCAATTAATGATATTCAGTTCAACTTGTATTCACATACATACAACAATGTATTACAACATAAGTATGATCTAAATGCGTGTTTTGATTTGAAATAAAAGCAAGTTGGTGGTTAAAATATTTTTTTTTATTTTAAAGGGTGCGATTTATGTTTGGTAAAAGAAGGAACGTCTTGTCACAGAATGAAAATACAAAATCATGTCTCGAGAATAACTAGAGTTCTGAAAATGGGATAATTTCTTTGGTATCTATTGAAAATGTATCCTCTATTTAGATCTGGACCCAGGAAAACCGTAAGGGTGGTAAGGCTGGAAACCTAAAATGTGGCCAACCCCACCACCACCTCTGTAGTGGTAGCCCGTTACTCGGTTGTTAATTGGATCATCACAAGTCGCATCACAAGTCACTTCACAATTCTGGTCTCAAGCCATGTGGGGCGAAATAAAAAAAATCCATGTTTAGCGTCCCCGCCCGCTTCCTTTTTTGAAGCCGCCTGCTTTTTTTTTTCTTTTTTTAAATGAAAAAACCCGAAACAAATTAAGAATATTGGATCTTTTTCGAAAAAAAAAAAATCCCAAAACAAAAAGTCGTATTTTTAGACTCTAGCATCACCTTGTGTATGCTGTGTTAATAGTCGATTTAAAACGTGCATCCCGAGTCCAAGTGGCGACCATTTTGGATACAAAGCTGGCGGCCATCTTGAAAAATAGCCCAGCCGGACGTCTTGGAAAATGTGTCGAGCGGCCATTTTGAAAAAAAAAAAGAAAAAAAAAAAGGGCCTCCTCCTTCCTATTTTTTAAAAAGGCAGGACGCTAAACATGTTTGTTTTTTTATTTGGCCTAACAAGCTATTCAAACACTAAAAAAAAGCATTCCTTTGTCATTGTTCATCCCATGGCCCTTTTCCAAACCTTGGTTGGGGCTCGGGCTTCGGCTTCGTCTCCAGCTATTAACGTGGTAAAAGGAGATTTGCTGTTGAGGATGATGGTGTAGGAGAATCCGATGAAAAACGTGGTGGATGGTGGACAACTGTAGAGGACGATGGTATAGATTGAAGTATTTATGTAGCTAAATGGTATGCTGTGAGGTGGTGTTGGAGGCAACCGTAGATATCGAAGGTCGAGGTAGTGGAATAGATGGAGCGGTGTAATGAAATTCAAGCTCTACGTAATTCTGAGAAATAGTAATAATTAACCTTATTAAGGTTATATATGGTTATTATTATTTTTTTTTGAAGGAAATGTCGGAGAAGATTAACCAGTATTTATGTGAGCTGACTTGTGATTGACTTGTGATCGGACTTGTGATTGACTCGATTACAACTCTGCTACACATGTTGTGGCTTTTAGCCTTGTGCACTGTGGGGCGCTGACTGCAATAAAAAAAAGTACCTTTTTAAAGGAAACATGCTTCTCAAACTGGCCGGATCACATTATATTTCATAAATAAATTCATTTATATGTATTAAATGTGAATAAAAAGCCAAACTGGTTCAAGTGAAGTTTTAGTGTGATTATTTGCCGCCCAAAAATTGACCCCCCCCTCCCCCTTTGGAATTTGTTGAGACTTAAATTGAGGGCGCTGTTCGTGACGTAGACCGAGGCACCGAAATTCATGCATCGACCTGATGGTCTGGACCCGTACCCGTAAATGACGCATGTACATCGTATACACACGAGGTCTACACGTGCAATTTCGTAACTTACCCTGATTTTTTCTCTTTTAGCGAAGGCTCCTCGGGGAATGGGCCGTTCAACTGCTTTCAATCTGGGAACTTTGTTAAGATGGCAGTGGACTTGAGCATATTTTTAATGGTCATCCCATGATTTGAAAATACCAGTATCGAAACACGATGGCTCAAAGTGGTCGCTACATAACGCTGAAAAGCTGCTGGGGCCGGACCACTTCGCTCTTGTCACCTTCACTTTCGCCGTCCAAATTCTCCGATATTTCGAATCAGTTGGAAATAAATGAAGGCTTACTCCACCCTTCGTTGTTTTGCTGCACCCAGCAGCCACACACCTTGTCGGCATGGCCGAAAAACCACTATATTTTGCTTAGATTTTGGACGAAGAATTTTCGCCGTTCTGCACACACACACGTACACCCACACTCAATGCATACGCGAGACGCGTGATGAATGGGGCCGCCTGCTCGCGCAGCAGAATCTGTAATGTGCCTCGATCTACGTCACACTTATGTTAATAAGGGTCCCACTCGGGGGGCGGAGTAGCTTGGACAAACATTTTCAATTTGTTTGTTCTCATATTTAATCTTGGAAATAATTGTCTCTGGACACAATATATAATTGTCAAGATAATACTTTATTGTTTTAAGCAGGAATAATGCAATATAAATCCAAAATCATGTTCCCTTTAAAGACATACATGTATATGCACGATATGGGCCAGAGGGAACCCCCCCCCCCCCCCCCCCCCCCCCTCTTTTGTGTTGGTCATTGTGTTCCCGGAATCTCAGGAATTCTTTTCAGAGGTCTAGGTTGTTTTTTTAGGTAATAGTCTGGAGAGTGTGTAGGGTATAGGGACAGGGGGGGGGGGGGGGGGGGGGGTACCCGTCTGCCCCATATCGTGCTGGGTATATTTAAAGAACTAACGTAGCCTGATGAACCCCGCTTCACCGAATATTCAACTTCTTCTTTAGCTCCCAAAATGTTGCACTGAATGTATTTCATTATTCACCAGGAAGACCATGCACTTGCAGCCCATCCACTATGCTACATTTTAATTGATACATATTGTTTATTATCGTGAAGTATAGGGGCGGAGCCAGGATTGTTTGTAGGGGGGTTCTGAATTTTGTTTCCGTTTTCGTACATTTGCCCAAAAAGTTGACTCTCAAAATGTTTCGTCCCTGCAGACAAAAAAAAAAAAGTCTGTGAGTTGGTGAGGTTACATAACGGAGTCCTCAATATCTTTGGTCACTTTTTTTGAAAGGCCAACAAATGTCTTGCAAGGGGAGCGTTCCCCTTGCCGTTTTTATCGATTTTGACGCAAACACGTTCTGAATTTCGTCAAAATGCATGCATGGTAGGCTATAGGCCTACCTGTGAATCCGAGAATTGCAAATTAACTCATCATTTCTTCTATTTCTTGTGATATTGCATTTTTCCAATGATATGAAAACCAAGAAAGATTTCAGCAGTCAAGTCAACCAGTAGTTAAATCCAGTCAAAGTTGCTACGTTCGTGCTTTTTGTGAGTGCCACTTTGAAACAAATAATTTTAAAACTGAATTGCAAATTTGTTCTAGCTTAACGAAACTTATCACCTTTGCAATGAAACACTCAACGAAAAAAAAAAGGAATCCGCCTATCGAATAATTACATTAATCGTGAAGGCCCCGTACACGGGCGGATTTGAGTCGCAAACAGTTTTTACGGCACCAGGCCTCATTCAACAAAAGTAAGTTCCCCCCGAAATGAATCTTTATATTTCCAAAGATGTACACAGGATTTTTATTAACCTTGGTGGAGATCATCAGTGGGATCCATGGAACAAATGCTGAAACTGACTAGCCCATACCTACTGTTACGCATGAATGAGCCGAGTGTAAAAATTGACACACTTCAAAAATTGCAGAATGGTATGTGTCCAGTACATGGCATAATTCAACAGTCAGTTTGACTTGATCAGTGCCAAAGGATAATTCCAGCTCTGTGTTGAGCAAACTGCCTCGCATGTCGACCCAAGAGAGGGCAATTGCAATAGGCCTCCTGGAGGCTCATACGCCAGTAAAGCAAGTTGTCCGTAGAATGAGAAGTCCAAATGCAATTTTGAAAATTGCGTGATAAGTTCGAATTAACCGGAGCAGTCCAAGATTTGCCAAGAACCGGCCAACCCAACCAAAGTCACAACCCCAGCGGATGATCGTTTTGCAGTCAATCTTGCGCTCAGAAGAAGAATGTCAGATCATGGAGGTATAGTTAATATCTGTAGAGTTTGTGTCCTGAATAAAATTTGTACTGTGGAAAAGATTTTGCAATTTTTGAAGTGTGTCAATATCTCCTTTACACTCTGCTAATTATAATTCATGCTTAACAGTATGTATGGGCTAGTCAGTTTCAGAATTTGTTTCATGGGTCCCACTGATGATCTCCAAGGTTAATACAAATCCTATGTACATCTTAGGAAATATGAAGATTCATTTTTTTTTGGGGGGGAGGAACTTACATTTGTTGAGGTGTTTACATTGCGTTCCTTGAAAATTCGTTTGTTTGAAAAAGTAAACAAAAAATCTAAAGCCTATTTTTAAAATGTTATTTAAACCACCCAATGCAAGGCTTAAAGCCACTATGGGTAAAGGGTTACTATCAGAGGTGGTAGGGTTGGTGACATTTTGAATTGCCAACCCGACCACCCTTATCATTGGCCTAGGCCTAGGCCTAGATCTAAATAGAGGAGAATTCTTCAACAGATTCCAGAGAAATTATCCCAACATTCAGACCTCTAAATGACTTCGGTGAGACTTTAACTAGTAACTTTGGGGGAGAACAAGTATTTTGACGTCAGTGGTTACGTAGAACCGTTTTCGTTTAAGGATTATGACCGCGATTTTTTTCCCCACAATGAATGCATCAGGCATAATTCATCACTAAACGATATATTTCGCATACTTGGCCGTTTTCGCTTTCCGTCCTATCCTGCCGTTTGTCTTGGAAGTATTTTCTACGTCTAAAAATCAAAACGCCTATAGGCCTATATACTTTCGAATTCTTTTGAAGTCGAATTTCAAAGTAGCATAATTGATGTTCCCGTCTGACTCTCAATGAGAGTAATACTGTTGGTACAATTCCCATCAGCACAAGGTGATGAGTACAACTAGAGAGAACTTTCACGGAAACGCCCTGTAAAGTCACAAACTCAAGAGAAGTGTGGTACTTAGAGAAAAAAACCAGTTATTAGCCACACTTCTCTTTTTAGAGTTATTGACTGAATGTAGTCTCTAGTTGTACTCACTTTTTTTTGACTGGTTCTATTTCGTAATACTGTATACATGTATATTACTTCCAAGCATCGTTGCGTAAGAAGACGAGTTTGGCATTATGGGCATGCACGCTGACTCTAGATTCGGAGGTTGTGGATTCGAATCCTGCAAGTGTTCCTGTTAGGCATTTTGTTATTTGTCTTTTTTACTTCTTTTATTTTATAATACTTTATATATTACTTCCAATTATCCTTAAGTAAGAACTGAGGTCCAGAGAGTTGAAGTCCCGTGCAATTTCACTAGGTCAATGCCACTTGTTAAATCGCCGTATACAAATTTCAAATACTTATAGTGTGTTTCGTACTTTAATGTTAACGAAAACAAGTAACTAGGCCTTGCTGGGGCTCGAACCGGGGTCCAGAGAGTTGAAGTCCCGTGCATTTCCAGTATGCCACAGGAATTTGTTAGCAACGTGAAAATTCCAAATACTAAGTTATAGTATAGTTTGGTACTTTAATAGAAACAGAAAAAAAAAATCCAGCCTTGAAGGGGCTCGAGCCGGGGTCTCGAGAGCTGAAGCCACTTGCCTTTCCACTAAGCCACTGGCACTTGTTGAACCAAATATTTAGGTTTATTTTGGTCGAAAATGAAATTGACAACAATCGCCTGAAATTCTTTCTAGAGACATAGAAATGCCAGAAACATACAGTAATATAGAAATTCAGAAATATTGTAATTTTCGAAAAGGATAGATTTTGAAGAAAAAAAATCAAAATTATCCTAATATTAATCCCAATCATCTGTAATTACACGGTCGAAGTCTCCATTGTGTGCTCTACATCTGCTGCAATTTTCAGAGCAACTTATTTTTTGACCTATTTTTTTACCCTTGCCATGTTTGTCGATTTTGGCCCGAAAATGACATAATCTAATATCATGAAAATGAATTAAACTGTTGCAAACTGCTGACTGACTGAATGGACCTGAAATATACAAATAAAAAAATTAGCTGGCCTGACGTTTCGAACTTAAGCAAGTTCTTTCTCAAAGGCAAATGACAGAGTACAAGAAACGAACATGTAGGGAACACACATGCATGAGGGGGTGGGTGGAGAAACAGAAAAGAGGGATGCAATAAAGGAGCATGGCAGTGGGTAAACATCAAAGGGATGGGAAAGGACAGCCAGGAAGAAAGGAACAAAGAAGTGTGGTTGGGGTAGATGACTGGTTGAAGCTGAGGAAAGCGGACAAAGGAGTGTGGTGAAGGGGGGGGGGGGGGGGGGGGGGTAAATAGAAGGTGGTAATAGGGCAAAAGAAGGAACAAAGGGAAGTGGCAAGAATAAACAGGAAATGGAAACACAACCCCATGGGCAAGAGACCCCAAGAGGGTTTGCCAGGAGGATAATCTGTAAACAAATGACAATGGGGGAAAATTTAGAGTTAATCATTCCCTTTCTGGATGTTGAGACCATGTGGTTGAATAGTCCGAAGACGTTTCATCCACACTTTCTCTCTGCTAAGGCGAATGAGTCCTTGCGGTGGCCAAGTGATTATATGCCCTGTAGAATCATATCAGAAATGGAATGGTTAGGCAAGTTGTTGAAGTGATGACCAACAGGGGTGTCCATTTTCTTGGTGTTCACAGTCGATCGATGGCCATAGAAACGTTTTTTGAGCGTGTTCTTGGTCTCCCCGACATACTGGATACCACAAACCCTGCAAGAAATGAGATATATGACATTAGAGGTGTTGCAAGTGATGTTACCATTGGTTCTGTGAGTAGTGCCAGATGAATGGCCAGAAAAGGAGTCAGACTCCTACATGTGAGTCTGGCAAATAGCACACCTGGAATCGCACTTAAAAGTACCATGCTGTATGGGAGGGGATGCAGCCAAGGTGGGGACCTCGGCTCGAACAATCAGGTCTCGTAGATTGCGGGGGCGCCTATCAGCCAATACTGGGTTGTCAGGGGCGGCACGGGCAAGGCGATCTGAAGTATGAAGGATATAATCTAATATCGTCTGAAATTGCTTCTCTATAGGAATATCAGAAACCATTTTATAGAGTAATGAAAGAATGTATTTTTAATAGAACTATTCTCCTGCTGCTCCCACTCCCGGGTATATCCCTGCCATTTGGACTGATTTTAAAGTTTTTGAGTAATTCTTGTTTTTGAACGTTTTTCACCAAAAAATGATGAAACACAAGGCTATAGCCTTACCATTTGGACTGATTTTGAAGTTTTGGAGTAATTCTTGTTTTTATACGTTTTTCATCTAAAAATTATGAAACACAAGGCTATAGCCTTACCATTTTGACTGATTTTAAAGGTTTGAGTAATTCTTGTTTTTGAACTTTTCACCTCAAAATGATGAAACACATTTGGACTGATTTTGAAGTTTTGGAGTAATTCTTGTTTTTATACGTTTTTCATCCAAAAATGATGAAACACAAGGCTATAGCCTTACCATTAGAATTGATCTTAAAGTTTTTGAGTAATTCTTGTTTTTGAACTTTTCACCCAAAAATGATGAAACACATTTGGACTGATTTTCAATTTTTGAATAATTCTTGTTTTTATACGTTTTTCATCCAAAAATTATGAAACACAAGGCCGGCTATAGCCTTACCATTTAGACTGATTTTCACGTTTCAGTAATTCTTGTTTTTGAACGTTTTTCACCCAAAAATGATGAAACACAAGGCTATAGCCTTACCATTTGGACTGATTTTGAAGTTTTGGAGTAATTCTTGTTTTTATACGTTTTTCATCTAAAAATTATGAAACACAAGGCTATAGCCTTACCATTTTGACTGATTTTAAAGGTTTGAGTAATTCTTGTTTTTGAACTTTTCACCTCAAAATGATGAAACACATTTGGACTGATTTTCAAGTTTTTGAGTAATTCTTGTTTTTATACGTTTTTCATCCAAAAATGATGAAACACAAGGCTATAGCCTTACCATTTGAATTGATCTTAAAGTTTTTGAGTAATTCTTGTTTTTGAACGTTTTTCACCCAAAAATGATGAAACACAAGGCTATAGCCTCACCATTTGGACTGATTTTCAAGTTTGAGTAATTCTTGTTTTTGAACGTTTTTCACCTAAAAAATGATGAAACACAAGGCTATAGCCTTACCATTTGGACTGATTTTCAAGTTTTTGAGAAATTCTTGTTTTTGAACGTTTTCACCCAAAAATGATGAAACACATTTGGACTGATTTTCAAGTTGAGTAATTCTTGTTTTTATACGTTTTTCATCCAAAAATGATGAAACACAAGGCTATAGCCTTACCATTTGAATTGATCTTAAAGTTTTTGAGTAATTTTTGTTCTTGAACGTTTTTCACCAAAAAGCCTTATCATTTTGACTGATTTTAAAGGTTTGAGTAATTCTTGTTTTTGAACTTTTCACCTCAAAATGATGAAACCTAAGGCTATAGCCTTACCATTTGGACTGATTTTCAAGTTTGAGTAATTCTTGTTTTTGAACGTTTTTCACAAAAAAATTATGAAACACAAGGCTATAGCCTTACCATTTGGACTGATTTTGAAGTTTTTGAGTAATTCTTCTTTTTGAACGTTTTTCATCTAAAAATTATGAAACACAAGGCTATAGCCTTACCATTTTGACTGATTTGAAAGGTTTGAGTAATTCTTGTTTTTGAACTTTTCACCTCAAAATGATGAAACACATTTGGACTGATTTTGAAGTTTTTGAGTAATTCTTGTTTTTATACGTTTTTCATCCAAAAATGATGAAACACAAGGCTATAGCCTTACCATTTGGGCTGATTTTAAAGTTTGAGTAATTCTTGTTTTTGAACGTTTTTCACCCAAAAATGATGAAACACAAGGCTATAGCCTTACCATTTGGACTGATTTTGAAGTTTTTGAGTAATTCTTGTTTTTGAACTTTTCACCCAAAAATGATGAAACACAAGGCTATAGCCTTACCATTTGGACTGATTTTCAAGTTTGAGTAATTCTTGTTTTTGAACGTTTTTCACAAAAAAATGATGAAACACAAGGCTATAGCCTTACCATTTAGACTGATTTTCACGTTTAAGTAATTTTTGTTTTTGAACGTTTTTCACCAAAAAGCCTTACCATTTGGACTGATTTTGATGTTTTGGAGTAATTCTTGTTTTTATACGTTTTTCATCTAAAAATTATTAAACACAAGGCTATAGCCTTACCATTTTGACTGATTTTAAAGGTTTGAGTAATTCTTGTTTTTGAACGTTTTCACCCAAAAATGATGAAACACATTTGGACTGATTTTCAAGTTTGAGTAATTCTTGTTTTTGAACGTTTTTCACAAAAAAATTATGAAACACAAGGCTATAGCCTTACCATTTGAATTGATTTTAAAGTTTTTGAGTAATTCTTGTTTTTGAACGTTTTTCACCCAAAAATGATGAAACACATTTGGACTGATTTTCAAGTTTTTGAGTAATTCTTGTTTTTATACGTTTTTCATCCAAAAATGATGAAACACAAGGCTATAGCCTTACCATTTGGACTGATTTTAAAGTTTGAGTAATTCTTGTTTTTGAACGTTTTTCACCCAAAAATGATGAAACACAAGGCTATAGCCTTACCATTTGGACTGATTTTGAAGTTTTTGAGTAATTCTTGTTTTTGAACGTTTTTCACCTAAAAATGATGAAACACAAGGCTATAGCCTTACCATTTGGACTGATTTTGAAGTTTTTGAGTAATTCTTGTTTTTGAACTTTCCACCCAAAAATGATGAAACACAAGGCTATAGCCTTACCATTTGGACTGATTTTCAAGTTTGAGTAATTCTTGTTTTTGAACGTTTTTCACAAAAAAATGATGAAACACAAGGCTATAGCCTTACCATTTTGACTGATTTTAAAGGTTTGAGTAATTCTTGTTTTTGAACGTTTTCACCCAAAAATGATGAAACACATTTGGACTGATTTTCAAATTTGAGTAATTCTTGTTTTTGAACGTTTTTCACAAAAAAATTATGAAACACAAGGCTATAGCCTTACCATTTGAATTGATTTTAAAGTTTTTGAGTAATTCTTGTTTTTGAACGTTTTTCACCCAAAAATGATGAAACACAAGGCTATAGCCTTACCATTTGAATTGATCTTAAAGTTTTTGAGTAATTCTTGTTTTTTAACTTTTCACCCAAAAATGATGAAACACAAGGCTATAGCCTTACCATTTGGACTGATTTTCAAGTTTGAGTAATTCTTGTTTTTGAACGTTTTTCACAAAAAATTATGAAACACAAGGCTATAGTCTTACCATTTGAATTGATTTTAAAGTTGTTGAGTAATTCTTGTTTTTGAACGTTTTTCACCCAAAAATGATGAAACACAAGGCTATAGCCTTACCATTTGGACTGATTTTCAAGTTTGAGTAATTCTTGTTTTTGAACGTTTTTCACAAAAAAATGATGAAACACAAGGCTATAGCCTTACCATTTTGACTGATTTTAAAGGTTTGAGTAATTCTTGTTTTTGAACGTTTTCACCCAAAAATGATGAAACACATTTGGACTGATTTTCAAATTTGAGTAATTCTTGTTTTTGAACGTTTTTCACAAAAAAATTATGAAACACAAGGCTATAGCCTTACCATTTGAATTGATTTTAAAGTTTTTGAGTAATTCTTGTTTTTGAACGTTTTTCACCCAAAAATGATGAAACACATTTGGACTGATTTTCAAGTTTTTGAGTAATTCTTGTTTTTATACGTTTTTCATCCAAAAATGATGAAACACAAGGCTATAGCCTTACCATTTGGACTGATTTTAAAGTTTGAGTAATTCTTGTTTTTGAACGTTTTTCACCCAAAAATGATGAAACACAAGGCTATAGCCTTACCATTTGAATTGATCTTAAAGTTTTTGAGTAATTCTTGTTTTTTAACTTTTCACCCAAAAATGATGAAACACAAGGCTATAGCCTTACCATTTGGACTGATTTTCAAGTTTGAGTAATTCTTGTTTTTGAACGTTTTTCACAAAAAATTATGAAACACAAGGCTATAGTCTTACCATTTGAATTGATTTTAAAGTTTTTGAGTAATTCTTGTTTTTGAACGTTTTTCACCCAAAAATGATGAAACACAAGGCTATAGCCTTACCATTTGGACTGATTTTGAAGTTTTGGAGTAATTCTTGTTTTTATACGTTTTTCATCTAAAAATTATGAAACACAAGGCTATAGCCTTACCATTTTGACTGATTTTAAAGGTTTGAGTAATTCTTGTTTTTGAACTTTTCACCCAAAAAATGATGAAACACAAGGCTATAGCCTTACCATTTGGACTGATTTTCAAGTTTTGGAGTAATTCTTGTTTTTGAACGTTTTTCACCCAAAAATGATGAAACACAAGGCTATAGCCTTACCATTTGGACTGATTTTGAAGTTTTTGAGTAATTCTTGTTTTTATACGTTTTTCATCTAAAAATTATGAAACACAAGGCTATAGCCTTACCATTTTGACTGATTTGAAAGGTTTGAGTAATTCTTGTTTTTGAACTTTTCACCTCAAAATGATGAAACACATTTGGACTGATTTTCAAGTTTTTGAGTAATTCTTGTTTTTATACGTTTTTCATCCAAAAATGATGAAACACAAGGCTATAGCCTTACCATTTTGACTGATTTTAAAGGTTTGAGTAATTCTTGTTTTTGAACGTTTTTCACAAAAAAATGATGAAACACATTTGGACTGATTTTCAAGTTTTTGAGTAATTCTTGTTTTTATACGTTTTTCATCCAAAAATGATGAAACACAAGGCTATAGCCTTACCATTTGAATTGATCTTAAAGTTTTTGAGTAATTCTTGTTTTTTAACTTTTCACCCAAAAATGATGAAACACAAGGCTATAGCCTTACCATTTGGACTGATTTTCAAGTTTGAGTAATTCTTGTTTTTGAACGTTTTTCACAAAAAATTATGAAACACAAGGCTATAGTCTTACCATTTGAATTGATTTTAAAGTTTTTGAGTAATTCTTGTTTTTGAACGTTTTTCACCCAAAAATGATGAAACACAAGGCTATAGCCTTACCATTTGGACTGATTTTGAAGTTTTGGAGTAATTCTTGTTTTTATACGTTTTTCATCTAAAAATTATGAAACACAAGGCTATAGCCTTACCATTTTGACTGATTTTAAAGGTTTGAGTAATTCTTGTTTTTGAACTTTTCACCCAAAAAATGATGAAACACAAGGCTATAGCCTTACCATTTGGACTGATTTTCAAGTTTTGGAGTAATTCTTGTTTTTATACGTTTTTCATCTAAAAATTATGAAACACAAGGCTATAGCCTTACCATTTGGACTGATTTTCAAGTTTTTGAGAAATTCTTGTTTTTGAACGTTTTCACCCAAAAATGATGAAACACATTTGGACTGATTTTCAAGTTTTTGAGTAATTCTTGTTTTTATACGTTTTTCATCCAAAAATGATGAAACACAAGGCAA
The DNA here is from genome assembly GCA_037893225.1 of Hippasteria phrygiana. NCBI lineage: Eukaryota > Metazoa > Echinodermata > Asteroidea > Valvatida > Goniasteridae > Hippasteria > Hippasteria phrygiana. The sequence goes on from JAZGUH010000311.1 coordinate 377,817, forward strand.
TAGCCTTACCATTTGGACTGATTTTGAAGTTTTTGAGTAATTCTTGTTTTTGAACGTTTTTCACCTAAAAATGATGAAACACAAGGCTATAGCATTACCATTTGGACTGATTTTGAAGTTTTTGAGTAATTCTTGTTTTTGAACGTTTTTCACAAAAAAATGATGAAACACAAGGCTATAGCCTTACCATTTAGACTGATTTTCACGTTTAAATAATTTTTGTTTTTGAACGTTTTTCACTAAAAAGCCTTACCATTTGGACTGATTTTGAAGTTTTGAGTTATTCTTGTTTTGGAACGTTTTTCACAAAAAAATGATGAAACAAGGCTATAGCCTTACCATTTGAATTGATTTTAAAGTTTTTTGAGTAATTCTTGTTTTTGAACGTTTTTCACCCGAAAATGATGAAACCTAAGGCTATAGCCTTACCATTTGGACTGATTTTCAAGTTTGAGTAATTCTTGTTTTGGAACGTTTTTCACCGAAACATTTGAAGAGAGACTATTTGAAAAACAATTTGAGTATACAGTGTTTACAAAAAATGTCAGTGAAGGGAAATATTAGCCGTTTGTGGAATGTAATTGAGCACGACAACTTTGACAAAATCCTACCACAGTCGACAGCAGTCACAAACGGCAAAACATAACAAAAACATACACCAATAAACTTGAAAAGACAAGTTTCTTTCTGGAAAAAGAACTTTTTTAATTTATTTTTTACTTTTTCAAATCCTCGTCACTTTAAGAAAGAGTACAGATTATCAAAAGATGCGGATGCTACAATGGCAAGGTACCGTATGATCGTTACGTTAATCTTGTTTAGTTTAGGATTAATTAATCAAAGTTTACAACAATCTATGCATTGATTAGTAGTGAGACTCCGTTCATGCTCATGTACTAGAAACAAAAAACGATTAATGATGGCATCAACAACACATTGCAATGCCTGCATGCATGGTATTTACAGATGAAAGTTAAGGAAAAAATAATAGAGTCAAAAATCTGGCTGGTAAATTGTTTTAAATGCAGGAAGAACTCAAAACACCTACCGGTATACCCAACCCCAGTGCTTTAGAGTTCTGGATTCAAACCACGGACACCTGTTTGCAAGGACAGGTTGCCTACTACTAAACACCTAACATTAAGTATATATACTGGTTTCCATCTACAGGTATTCCTCATCAATCGCCTGCTTCTCTGCAGGACATTAAAATGATTCACCAAACGCTGAAGACAAAAACATCGACAAACCCATTCAACAAATTAGAATACTTCGAAAAAACTTCACAATCACACGCCGTGTGTAACCCATTCAGGCCGAGTATAAAACGCCCCGAAAATATGCAGTTTTTTACTTTTTATTTTTTATTTTTTATGAAAGAGGCACTCGATTTTACGAGTACAAAACATGCACAATTTGCTGCACGATTCACCGCATCATAAAAAATGTTTAGAAAAAGCATTTTTTTCTTTGTTAAAATGTTTAGAAAAAATATAATTCTAATTTAACAAGAGTAAACAGCAGAGCACAAATTAATACTTAGATGGTGTTATTTTAAATGCATGCAAGCACATGTTACAAAGATTCCCACACAAACGTTGGAAGCTGATATATATATTTTCCCTCTGTTCATTTCAGACTATATTTTGATGGCACCATATGTCCCTTTGCATGGTTCGGTTGAAAGAGACGTTATACAGGTAAGCTTCCTGTACTTGAATGAATTATGTCAAAGCTCAACATCGAAAATCCGCCGTTTCTCTGAAAATCATTGACGAAAATAAATTTGGGGACGCTAGTTTGGTTCGGAAAAGTTGGACCGTTGGAATTCAGAGGCGCTTTGGTTGCGTACATGCTGCGCATGTACTGTACGGCACCAGTCTGAATGTCCGGATGTCAATCAATGCTCCGTTTTTTCCCTCTCATTTCTCCGTAAATATTACACATTATGGTTGAACTTTTATATCCAGACCTTAAATAGGTATGGTAACTGAACAAAAATATTAAATTATGTTGGATTTTAGGGCAATGTGTGCCTGTAGTATGTTAGAATGACGGCACACTTACGAAGAGAATATGAGAAATGAAAAAACAAAACCCAAAAAGCAATGGTATACTTGCAATATAGTGTGCCTAGATCAGTCTTAATGTACATGCATGTCATCCGATAACAGATTTTTTTGCCGAACTTCTTAAAACACTTAAAACAATACCAACTTCGTCTGGTATCTTTAGCTTTGTCATAATGGTCCCCACCACAACCACAAGCACAGTTGGGTTAGGATTGGTTACACACGTCACAAAAAAGGTAAATTTCAATTGTAAATAAATTATAAAAAAAATAAAAATTCCCTTTCCTTTTACTTCCTTGCATATACTTTGGATTTTTCAACACTAAAGAAAATAAGGCTGAATCTTGACAGTTGATCTTCTTGACTGTTAAAGTCGTAGAATTTAAATTGCTAATAATTTTGCAATATGCTTGCAAGTACTGGCTCTACGTTTTGCCTACATGATACACTTAAAGATACATAAAAACCCTACTTTTCCTAAGTAAATCATGAAATATGATACTATAAGCCCGCCGAAAGAAATTTTGCCTTTCAACTATAAAACGTTTACATTATACTCTGGTACCAGCTATTCAATATTCACTGCTTGTCGACTATAGGTATGCTTCCTACTTTAACCAAAACAAGTTAAATATCGCAATAATTTAGAATTGGGAAAAAGAAAATTCAGTATTAATAAAGCATTAGAATATTTTTCATTCAAACTAGTAAGAAAAGACACTCTTTGAATTTTGACACACAGTCCAAAAATTCTCCAAACAATCTTTTGGTCCTCCAGAAGGACACATAATTATAAGAAAGTCAAAATAAATCTTGGATCTTGATCTAAAAAAAACCAGTCACTTCACATACCACTAACATTACAATTTACCCCTCAAAGAAGACAATCACTTTGACGGTTTTCGGACATTAAAATATTTCAACCTAACGCTCCGAAAAAACTACTGATTTTAATGACATGATCTTATAAATTCTTCATTACCGATGATGCATCAAAAAAGCGTCAAATTACAAAATAATACCTTTGTTATCAAACCAGTCGTGAATAAAATATGGTAATATTTTAACCAAAAAATACTATGGTAATTCTGTATAATTATATACACTACATGTACTACCGACGTTAACACTGTGTGCTCATTGTTTCTGCTCGTTGATTGGTTAAAAACACACAAAGACTGTCTGAAGGTATTTACAGTTTTGACAATGGGCCAAGAAGGCCAATTGTCATTCATCAGCACCAGGCAATTTTTGCAAGGGTACATTATTTTGGCTATATTCCAGTTTCTATAAAGTTTGGGTCAATGTTGAGAGTACATACATTGCCCCGCAAAAAACCAAAAACAAAAACAAAAACAAAAAAGAAACTGAGATTCGAAAAGCCTTTCTTACAGAATGTTCATCATTTGCTGTGTAAATGGCTGAACAGCCAGTAACAGAGGTACATGTGTACATGTATTTAGAACAATATTTAGTATTTTTTTCCAACAGTGAGTTCAAAGTAACCAGTGGCTTAACAGCATTTAATAGAGAAACAGGAAGACTAAACTGAAAATGCATCTGTCATCATCTTGTCAAATTCATTAAGAACCAAATTCCATAGGATTGCTTAACAGTTAACCTCACTATTGTCATGCGGTAAATAATGAAAACATTATATTGTGATAATTCTATAACTAAACACGGGCCGACTTAAAATACCAATTCAAAAACAGAAATTTGGGTGACCTCGAAAGGATCATAGACAGTAAATCTTTTAGTTTGCTTTTCTGAGAATCCTTAGTTCAAAATTACAGAATGGGTAAGCACTGAATTGTGAGGTTAGCAGAACTTTTAAAATTAGGCAAAAGTCCCATTTGGCTTTCTTAGTATAAAATAAGGGCATATTTCATATTGTCCTGGTGCGGTATTGATTACGGTACCGATTACGGTACCGCTGTTTTTCTTTGCAGTGCCGCATTTCGTACCTGACATGTGTGAGAATATGGATTTTGAGGTCAACTAGATGATGAATGGTGCACTGACTTATGTAGAACGAGCTCATTACATCAGGCATCTGGGTGGTAATACTGGTACTGCCGGGAAAAAACAGTGGTAACGCAATTGGTACCGCTTTCCGACAATATGAAATGATCCCTAACCTCCCTGTCCCTGTGGATTTTAATCCGAATCCTCTGGGGGTCGGTTGGCATACTTGGCCTGACGGATCTGCTCTAGTTTCTTGCGTGCCTCCTCCAGCTCTTTCTCCTTCTTCAGGATGGCGGCCTGGGCCTCGATCTCGATGCGGATGTTGCCGACCATCTTGCTGCTCAGGTCTACCCCGGTTACCTCATCCTCTTGGTCCGAGGCTTGCTGGGCTGCAGCCACCAGGCTGTCCGAGGCACGCTTGACGGCGTTGCCTGCAGCCTGTAAAAAAACAACAACAGACAATGGAAGTGTTAACACAGAAAATAAAGGAGACTGCCAACATAGGGCAAGATTGTTCAGTTGGTCAAGTGCCGGTTCGGTATTCTGGAGGTCGCAGGTTCAAACTGAGTGATCCCCACATTGTCGCTTCTCAGATTGCATCGTAAAATTTGGTGTTATCAATGCCTATATGGCATTATGGGTTCATGACTTCTGACTGGCGACCCGCAAGCAATTTGGGAGATTGCCAACATCGGGCAAGATAGCTCAGCTAGTCGGTATGGTATGGTATTCCGGAGTTCGCAGGTTCAAATCCCGCTCCTGCCAGTTTTCTATTACCCGGTCAGTTTCCCTCGTGGTTCGTTTGATATCACTTGAAAAAGTTGTATCCTCAAGGAGTGATCCCCACAATGTCGCTCAAAGTTGGGGCGTGATCCCAGGCTATATGGCTTGTGGGTTTATGACTTCAGACTAGCGCCCCATGAGGTTGTCACGTTTTTTTCAGTTACACGCATACAGCTTGCAGATAATAGTATAAAATATTTCGGAAATATTGCAAACGAAATGGCGCCACCCGTGCCTGATAGATATACTGACTGGATTGAGTGCCGATCCTACTAACCTGTAGCCGTCTCATGGGTTCACTGAAGGTGCTGGCCTTGACCTTACAAGCCACTAGCAGCTGAGCCGTAGAGCTAGCCACCTGTTTAGCCGATGAGATAAGCCGCTCCTGGGAGGCGTGGCCTTGCACGACAGCATTGGCTGCCTCACACAAGTCCTTTGTGGCTGCGGCTACCAGGCGGGCAGCCGAGATCAGACCCATGGACCACTGACCATCCTCACTGTACGGTGCTGGTTTGGCGACGACCTGTTCAGAACAAATTGCGACAAGACGAACTGAGTCAGTGTGTTCATTATTACCTTTCCTTACCCAGGGCATTCCCGAACAGTCGAAACTGGTTTCTCATGGGAACATGCATGCACTGCAAACTACTACTTGCATATTTTGGGCGGGATCGCCATCAATCGGAAGATTGCACTGAGCTTTCATGTGACCTGTCGTTTCAGCAATCATTTGATGGTGGTGCAAGAATCGCCCCATCCCAAACTACAGACAGCGCGATCTACCGATCACGCTAGGCAGTTTTGCCGCATGATCTACTGTGCAAAAGTTGTGAGATCAGTAGGTCATCTGGGACCAGGTTTAACCCTGCGCTGCACTGCCAATTCCTACCTACGCGGTGACACTGCCTGCTTCCTTTGGGGAAGCATGTGCTTGTAGCGTATATAAAAAGAAATAAAAAAAACACATGCCCTCCTATAAAGACCTTCGGCCTTGACTGGGTCGGCAGACTACAAAGGCCTGGCCATCTGGAGCTGGGCTATTGACATATCATTTACATGCCTGTGGTAAAACCAATTATGAACAAACAGTAAGGAGGTTTGTGCACAACCCTATGGGACTTTCTCTGAGACATGCATTTCTATGGCTTACCCTGGCTTGCCCTCCAACCCAGGCCACAAAGTGACTATACAGTGCTTTTCGGCAAGGACCAGGCTAGGCATATCTGGAGTATCAATGTATGGGGGCTTTTTTTTCTTTTTTTTATAAGGAAAACAACAAAAAAGGCGTCACCAAGTGACAGGGTTAAGCAAGTGATTGATTATGTGATGTCTGGATCAGTTGTGGATCCACTAGTGATCACAGAAAAAAGGTTTGTTCCCTACCATTCCCTGCTCCACCAGCTCCCTCTGTGCAGCTGACGCAGCCTTCACTAGGGCGCTGGTAGCGTTGGCGATAGACTTGGCTGCTTCCAGGATCTGCTCCTCAAAGTTCAGGCTTTCGTCCGCTTGCTGAAGGAACAAAATAGTCAGAGATCAAACGGAGAACCAGCACTTCTGATTCCGACCAAGGGAGGTTTTACCAGGTCTGGTTTTAATGCAAAATCTCAAGGTGGACAATTTGTATATTCACGACAACTTTCAAAGCTGCCCACAAGGAGCTTGTCTCAATACCAGTACACATTGAATACAACTGCATGTGATAGTGTGCAAGGTATAAAACAAAAAACACGCGTGGACCACCTGGAGTAATCATCGTACATGTATCGTATGAAGCAGGTTAAACTACATGCTCACATGCGGCACGCCTGACTGTCTACTTAAAATAGGCACTACGTTAGCATAACTACACAATACGGTCCATGATGAAAAGTGAAAAAGGCCGATAGCATCCCTGAATCATAGATAAACCTTGTAATTCTTTAAAAAATAAGGTCTTGTGTTATGGATTCAAGCTTGTCCTATTCCATGAATAATAATACAAAATTAAAAGCGAGGTTACCCCTAAGCAGATGTTGACATTCAAGTACAACAATTTCATACACCTCTGTTTAGGAATGCATGTATATGCACATACGTGCAACAAATCATTTCTAACAATCATTCTCCAGCATATTTGGACGTATCCGAAACCCCGTTCGAGTGACTCGAGTACAGTGCTCTCAGCTCGCTGATTTCGAATAAGAAAGAGTGCATGTCGGAGTGCTTGCTGGCATCATTCATGATGGCGACGCTCATAAACGACGCAGTGAAAGTCCAAATAATCTGCACAGCTTTTGTTTGATTCTTCGGATGAAGACGAGGAATTGAAAACGGATGAAGCGATATTTCCGTTTGCTACAACTTTTGCTACAACTCTTATTCGGGATCTTCTCTTATCCGGGATCCGAGCACATATGAATGCCCTGCGCTATCGGCGATCTTTGTTCTCATTATTCATCCACTCCCCAGATAGCGGGGAGTAAAAATCTTGTTTGCGAACGGTGTTCGCACGTTGGTTCGTGACAACCGATACCCTGTCAACACGAGAACAGGGTTTCGAATACGCCCACTGTCAGTGGGTTATAATGAAGAATTTTTTGTACTGTAATTGTGCTATTTTGACAAGGAGTTTCTTCTACACGTACACTGTACTACCCAAAACAAAACCATTTCCCTCTTGCATGCAAAAACTGGAAGGATTTTTAAAAGAACCGGAAACCACAAAAGTTGTAAGCTACAACCGGAACAGTCAGTCACAATATGATCCTTCAAAGATCCTTCAAAATCCAGCAAGAATTTGTTTAGTATTTTGCAAGATTGAGGACAGTAGAGCCAAGCCACAATGACTTGATTTAGGCTCGACTTCCCATGAATTTTAGGCTCAAAGAATAGGCCACTGGTTGACTACACTATGGTGGTGCATTTTGGAGAACTTTGGAGGATTTTCGAGGGTTCAGTAATTTCCCAGCAAGAACACCGGAAGAAAGGACAAATGTGACCCCCAACACCACCAAAACCAGGCTGAAACAGTTAACTTTGGTTTAGGGAACTTCCATATAGCTAATAAGTTTAGGGAGCACTGCCTAACCCATGGTCGGGCCAGGCCGTTGAAAAGCCTGGCCAAGCCCCAGGAACGCCGGGGCCTTTGGGCTTCTATAATCCGCTGGTTGTACACAATAAACTGCCCACTAATGCTGGAGTCCAGCCAGCACCCATTGTTCACCCAGACTTGATCTCTGGCCCGTGAATGGAATGACAACAAAAGCAATCACTAGTAGATGCTCTATTGTTAGGTGATTTATGGCTCACAATAGCAAGACTAAAAGCCAGCAGGCCCGGGCTTGGCCAGGCTTTTCAATGGCCTGGCCCGACCATGGGTTAGGCAGTGCTCCCTTAGTTTTAGTACTTCAATCTCATCCTAAGTCAAACGTTGTGCACAAAGAGCTGCCACAAGTATGGACTAAACAGTGGCAGAATTTGCTTTACTTGTGTAACTTGTAAATGAGAAGTGTTCCTGGTGATTTCAACCTGGTTTAGGGATGGTGTGTCGCAAATGTGTAGATACATGTACTGCATTCCATTGTACATCACTCGGTGTTGTAGTCAAGACCATCACAAGACCACACAAGACCACACAAGACCCTGCAAGACCAGCGCAAGACCAGCGCAAGACCAGCAGTCTTAATCCAAGTCTTAAGCTATTCAAATGAACTGTAACAAAAGCATTTCTTTGTCATGGTTTATGCCTGTTACTTGTGCCTGTTACAAGCTGGTCTTGTGAATGGTCTTGTGCATGGTCTTGTGCCTGGTCTTGAAATGGTCTCGACTACAACACTGACATCACTTCTCTCTAAATACTCTCTGTGAATAAACTCTACGAATACTGTAACACTCATGTAATCTTCCAACTTGGTCCTGATAATGACACTCGAGTACCAACAAGCATCAAGATCAACATCATGCTAATGGGGATTGCACTAAAGGATGATATGCATGTACTGTAAGCCCAGAAGCATGTGGACCGACTCCGTACTGGAGGGTAGGTGTATGCAGTAGCATATCAAGGTTTGGGCTGGGGGATAGGGGAAGAGGCGGAGGAAGATAACAGGGAGAAAGGGAGAGGGATGGAGAGGGGGATAGGATGGAGAGGGGGATAGGATGGAGAGGGGGATAGGATGGAGAGGGGGATAGGATGGAGAGGGGGATAGGATGGAGAGGGGGATAGGATGGAGAGGGGGATAGGATGGAGAGGGGGATAGGATGGAGAGGGAGATAGGATGGAGAGGGAGATAGGATGGAGAGGGGGATAGGATGGAGAGGGGGATAGGATGGAGAGGGGGATAGGATGGAGAGGGGGATAGGATGGAGAGGGGGATAGGATGGAGAGGGGGATAGGATGGAGAGGGGGATAGGATGGAGAGGGGGATAGGATGGAGAGGGGGATAGGGTGGAGAGGGAGATAGGATGGAGAGGGGGATAGGATGGAGAGGGGATGAGGGGGTTAACCCCAGATTTTTTGCGCCCAACATTTTTGAAAAGGTTCCCTCAAATTTGTTTGCACCTGGCAATAAATTTACCAGTTACCAGTGTTTCAAATCCTTAAAATAACACAAATCAGCGCAAAATGTCACCAGGGGATGCAAGTTTCCCCCAGGTGCACGGTACCCCCAGCTAGATATGGCTACATCTATAGGGAAAAAACAGCACTTTGGGTTGGATATCTCGGGGTTGAATGATGTCGCAGCTGAATTGCAGGGTCCGATTAAAAAGAAAGAAAATCTAAACATTTTATAAAAATCTGCCTGAGGATATTCTGTGCAGAACTTCAAGTGCTGTGTTGACTGTATTTTAACACTTGCTGTCTCATCTTGTCATAAGAAGGATCCATTAAACCACACCCCTTGATATATTGATTAAGCCACACCCCTTGATGCATTGGCCAATCACGACCGCAACTACAGTCCAACAAAAGTCCAATATTCTTGATGGACATGCGGTTCATGTGCCTGTGACTCGACAACACATCAAGTGGCAGGCTACAATGGATTGGACTACTGAAAAATGCTCAAGCGACCGAAAATAAACATGGGAGACTTTATTCAAAATGTGAAATGTGACATTCATTTTTCTTTTTTATGCAAGATTATTAAAAAAGAAAAAAGAAAAAAACCAGCCTACTGGTCTTTGGGTCTCCTTGAAGATGCCAGGTTTACTGGACTCGGCCCGCTGCAAATTTAGGCTCCTGGTTATGGTATCTCAGACAACTACAAGTACGTGTCTACTCCTTGTACAGACACTACATGAAATGCATGGATTAGGTTGAGCATCATATCATCACTATCAAGCCCAAAACACACATATCACGCAGAGCACTACAGAACCTGATGCCATCAAATTGTAAGAGCGACCTCTGTCAACCTGTTTTGTCTCCCCTCACTTCCCGTGTCCAATACATGTATTAATCCCTTGCGGCTGGCTGATGGCCATAGCCACGGTTTGAGGTGAGACCATTAGGCCGGTTGACATGTATAGCCGCATTCCTGCATGTACTCAATCCATTCATTATTCAACTATATTGTTCTTGAATGGCAGTGTAACGAATAGATGGAGCTTTTCCAAACAAAGTTTTCATTCACACAAAAGAGGGCTCAGTGTGCAATGAATCCGTGTGGTGCCTCTTGTTCACATTTACGCTCGGCTGCACAGTCATAGTTCCGGCAAATTATATGTAAATGAGTTCTTACACTGATATACCCGTAATGCATTGCAATGTCCCCAAAACACACAAGCTTTCAACAAATTAATTTCTCCATGATTTAAATTGATTTACGAGAATGAAAACGGCGTCCAACTCTTTAAACAACGAGAAATTATACAGTGCTTGCGCACACAAGGGCCAATCAGAAGCCCCATATATCCATACTTGCTATCGGCCACCTATATTTGTCGGTCCGGAAACATGAAAACGTTTGACGGGTGACATGCAATGCATGATTTTGAGGGAGAATAAAACAATAAATTGGCATGGAACGTCTATGGAATGCAATTTTTTTCAGTCGAAAATAAACAAGCAATCATACAAACGCAGCATCTGAAATACGTTTTTCTTTTTAATAGAACTCTCATGCCATGCTTACATTTGCCGACATGTACAAATTTGGAATTTGTGATGGGAGCCTCCTATCACTGTGAACCCCTTGGATGCGATTTTCTATTCAAAATTGACACAATGTGATCTCACTCACTCTCAGGAGAGATCTGTTGCTACTCTTAGTCTGTTCTACAGATATTTTCATGGTAAATGTTTGACTTTAGTTCAACAGCTTATAACCTCACTGGGCTCTGGATGTGATTTTGGACCCTCATTGTTACAATCACTCGTGGGATATAAATCCAGATTTTGTTTATAACAATCAGTTTGAATTCCACGATCCGGTTTCGATTTGGGAAACAAGATTTGTTTGGGGACACAGGCTAACGAAAACAACTGGAACATACTCCAATTTGCTCCATGATCTCTGATTGTAACTTGCTTGTGGTTTTCTTGGTCTATGAATAGCCTGCCCATCAATTTTTTTAAATTAAAGCTCTGAGGTATTTGTGTCGAGGCCCAGTGGCCACTGAATCCTGCAAACTATATCCAGTCATTGGGAGGGCTATTCATGCGGCACCTCACTCATCACTTTGTGTTGGCATGACTTTGAGCTGAATGGTGAAATCAGACAACCGTTATTCGGTTTGAATAAAATTAGGATAACTGGATTTTGAAATCTCTGATTTCTCCCGCCGCTAAAAATGACATCCGCCTATAAAAAAAACCTCCTGTCCATTTTGAATAGAAAATCCCATCCAACAGTCCGACAGTGTACACACACTGAGAGCTCGTGTGCCGTAACCATAACTTCGCCAGGGTATAGCCTGATTTCGAAAGGACCGTGCGAAATTGTCGGAGAGCACATCTCAAGCAGCACTGGCAAGTATTTGCAAGACACCACAAGGTATGTCTGCACTAGGTTGAGCTTTTGTAACGTCACCATCAACCCAAATACACACATATCACGCAGAATACTACAAAACTTGTCTCGTCCCGTGTTTCAGACAGTCACCTCTGGGTCTGGGATGACAAATGATCCGTCGCAACGACCACTGTGAGTTACCTTTTTTTTTTCCACCACTGGCCAATCCCAGGCTTCGCAGAACAGGATGTCCATCACAACGCTCCGATTGGCGAGTGTGGAACCAGAAAACTTGTCTTCATTGGTTGAGAGATGAAGGGAACTAGGCAACTGGTGTCCAATCATCAACAAGATAGTGTGCAGTTGCACGACACACAATCAACATGCAGCATTTAGTCGTGCCAAAGAGTGCAACCTGTGTCGTGACTGTAACAACATGCAATGACCAAACGCCAACGAAGACGGCCAAATGATCCCATACACAAGCAAGAGCTTCTCATACACTGTGCAGAGTACCAGTGAACATGCAGCTACGAGTTCCAACTAAGGCCGCATTGTACACGAACATGGGTCCGGCATTCGGTTACATACTAGGTTAGCGAGCTCCTGGCCGGCCCAGACGCGACGCCAGACCCCGTGGCTATCCAGCTGTCCGAACCCATCGGCCAATCAGTGGGAGGGGTGGGTCAAATGACGACAGACAGACAACATGATGGCATTATCGGGAGCGAAAAGACAAGTCATTACTCGCATGGTTGATGATGTTAGTGCGGTTTGATGCTGATGAAGTGACGCATGCATGATCGTCAGCAAATGTTTCTTCATCAGTGTTTACAATAATCTTATCACAATCAATGACCTTTCGGATCAAAATTCTTGTACTTCAACCAAAAAAATGGCAGTCTCTCAGTTTTTTGAAAATGAATTAAGTTCTTTCTCAAAGGAAGAAAAAAGTCCACGAGGGACAATAAGGAGTATTGCATAGTGGACTCTTTTGAGAAAGAAAGTTCGAGCCAGCTAATTTGGTTGATTTGCATATTTCAGGTCAATCCAGTCAGCAGTTTGCAGCAGTTTAATTCATTTTAAAAAAACTGACTACAAAGTGACAATACGAACTAAACTGTACATGTACCATCAATAAGCCAGTTCGGTATCTCAAAGGTCAAAGGTTATTCGGGATAAGCTTGCTGATGTAATGTCACGCCATGTTACGCGAACGCCCATTCTGATTGAATTTAACACGTGCGCGTTGTGCGACCACCTTTTGCGTTCACACGGGTCATTCGGGATAAAATGTCATTGTGCACATGCGCAGTTGAAATACCGAACTGGCTTATTCTCCTGATGATTAGAGGAACAACCTTATTACCCCCAAAAACCTTGAAAACTCCACCAAGCCTTCAAAATCCACCTGAATCCAACACCGGGTTTTGTTGTATTTTAATAGATTCAGGATTGTAAAACCTTAGCACCATTGTTCAAGCACAAAAAATGTGCCATTGCTTTACTGTACAATGTTGGATTTTGGCAAGATTCAGGATTTCTTCTTAGAAAAAAACAGAAACAAGCTGGGGTAAGGCCAGGAATCCATGTGTCCGCATTGCATAATGCATCAAAACAGAATTACGCGGAAAGGATGGATCACGCGAAACGGATAACGCAATGCGTTGCGTTAAATCCGTGATCCATTGCTTTCCGTGGAATTTCATTTTTACGCATAACGCAATACGGATACATGGATTCCAGGCCTAAGGGTGGAAAAAAAAAACCATTCAAATTTACAAGGTTAAACTTCTGTCTGTTTACATTTATCAAATCTCAGGTTTATAAGTAACCAAAAAATGGATGTTCTATTTTTAATCGGAATAATACAGTGAAGAACAAGTTTTCAAAGTGAACAAAGAAAACTGGCTTGAGTGGGATTTGAACCTGCGACCTCCGAATAACCATACCGGAGGTCACGGGTTCAAATCCCACACCTGCCAGGTTTTCTTTGTTGAACATTGATCAAAAATAAGCAGACTTTTGAGACACTGGCGGAAGCAGACATACCGGTCCTTTTTGCTACTTCTGAGCATGTGCGCGTTGTTCTGAACATGTGCGCGTTGTTCTGACCATGCGCGTGTCATTCCGAGTATGCGCACAACTGGCGAGAATAAAAGAAAGGGACCGGTATGTCTGAAAAGACTTCCACCGCCTATCAGTTTTCCTTGTTTGTTAAATGATACAAGCATAGCAATTCCGTTTAACAAGCTTGTCAAACACCCTTCCAAAAAACTGGTAAAAAAGCTGATGCGAAAATCACTCTTTGTGACTCCTCCCCAAAGATTTGTCTACGTACCCGTGCTCGACCTCTGGGCTGGAGCTGAGAGAGTTTCTTGGCGGCCGCCTCGATGGCATTGGCAGCGCTCAGGAGCTCGTTCTCGGCAATCACGTTAGGGTCGTCGGGATCGACCCAGTCAGCTCCTGCATGAATACCAAAGTGAGAGGTTACAAGTTAAAGGGGTAGTTTGGGCTGTGGATTAAACGAGGAATTTGACTGCTGAGAGAAACCGGTGTATAAACATTTGTAGTTTTATGCAGATTATGGTATATTTCAATAAAACGGGAATTTATTTCTGCCATGAGATAATAAAAAAAGTTACTTTTAAGAAATGTTCTTTATCAATTCCCAAATCCTCGCTGTGGGCAGCAAACAAATCTGATGTCATCCGACCAAGTCCCCTGTTGTGACTAGTACTCGAACCCACAATCTGCAGTATCTCTGAGATCTTGAGTTTGACACACTAAGCCACAGCGTGTCACCATTTAAATACCATTTAACCCCTTCCGGCTGTTATTCATGGTGTGCTGGTACGCCCAAAACAGGCTGCGCAGCCTAGCATATGATGCAAATAATAGACACCACACTGAATAGAGTGGTCCTAATTCATCGCACTTGGAGCCCTCATTTAGGGGAATGAAAGCTGTGTTTGAAAACAAGTTCCATCTATTCATTACACTTCCGTTCAAGAACAATATAGTTGAAACATGAATGGATTGAGTACGCACAGGAATGTGCCTATAGATGTCAACCGGCCACGTAGTCTTTTCCAAACTGCAGCTATGGCCGCCGTCGTTCATATTAAAGAGGTTTATAATAAACATGATCTCGTTTTGGACAGAGACTTTTGGTCCTCCTCCTTTTGACCATACTTGCCCCGCCCCTAAGAAGGAATAAACCAGCTCACCCTTGAGTGCTTCGGCAGCTTGTACGAGCTCCCCTACAGTCTGGGCAACCCTCTTGGAGTGTTGGCCCAGGCGTTGCTTGCCATCAACTGTCGGCCGTTGGATGTTCTGATGAGGTAAACAAAGAGAGGGTCGTGTACAGCCAAACCTGCTACTCTGGCCATTTTCAGTCGGTCCAAAAGTTAATTTGCATAATGTGGCAATTTTATTTGCACCATGAATTTTTTATTTTATTTTTTATTTTTTCACATAGACTTTACAGTTCAAAATCATGAACAGTGCCCTCAGTTGTCAAAAGGAGTCTGTGTGTGTTAAATTTTTGTTTAATCTCTGTTCTAATTTACATCATCCCCGACGCAAATTCCACCTTCTCATCTTTGTTTTCTTTTACATTTGAAATGTCAGAATCACTCCAGATATTCATAAACAGAACTTTACAGTTACACTCAGAAGACCAGCAATAATTGGTCGCGATACCAAGACCGAGACTGGTCTCGAGATGAACAACACTGATTCCCGACTAACACTGTCCCACATGGCCGTCTGTAAACTATACACCAAAGGGCTTTGAGTACAAACTTTTCTCCTTACCACGTGGACCTGTTCTAACATAGCCCTGAAGGCGTCCGAGCACTGTTTGCCGACGCCCAGCGTTCTCTGTCTCAGATCCACCGTTTCAGCTGCACTGGCAGCTCCCTTTGAAAAGACAGACAAAAACACAGAACAATTCATTAGTATTTCTTATTAAATGTAGTGTACACGATCGGTTATCCTCCACATTTTTTTTTACTGAATTATTACGAAATACCTTACTAGACTAAGTTAATAGCAGTCTCAATCATCCTGTGAAATGATGGCACCAGGTGTGCTGTCGTTTTCAAGAAAAGTGGAAATTTTTATCGTTGAAAACTGCCCTTCATTGACCGAATGTAGTTAATCCCTGTTGTGCCTAAAATGGGTTAACAATCCGAAAACGGGCGCATGCGTACTGTACCGAAGCGACACGTTGTAACCAGTGTATGCAATGGATCTTGGACATTCCCTCGGCCTTTGGCCTCTGTACATGTTATGTGACCAATTGAAAACGATCCCATTGGGCTTATTTTACAAGAGGGCGCTGTAACAAATGCCGCCCGACGGTTGAAAACGAATGCCGTTTTTCTTGTGTTTTTCACCATCCAAGAACACAAAACTTTGAACAGGTCAGTGGAACGATATTTCCTATAAAATACTAACCCCCAAAATCGGCCCATTTCTGAAAATTGCAACAATGACCAATCATGTACACTACATTTAAAAAAACAAAAATTTAAAAAAATGGACAAAAGTACTACTTTGGAGGACAAAATCAGGATAAAAAAAGTAGTACTTTTGTGGGCTTTTAGGAGTAGTTTTTTTATATACTCACACATGTCCACCCAAGTGTGTAAACACCGGCAATCGCGGACCTCCTATTGTTCCTCTTTTGTTTATACTTTAACTTTTTCGGAAGGCCTCCCATATGTTTTGTACACGATTTTCATTCGTGGACCTTGACTCAATCGTGGACCCTATTGTCCTCTTTGTTAAAGGGTCCACGGTTTGAATAGCTATACAAACTCACAGCAACACGAGCCTTATTTACTCACTCTTTCCATCCCTAACTAAAGCTCTTGGAAGTAAATTTATAGTAGTCCTGCACCCAAGCCCTTTGTTTTGGGATTTTCATATGACAGTGTTTAACAACGTTAAAAAAAATAATCAATGAGATTTCATTTTTCGGAGTTGTGGTCAAAAAGGTAGAAAAAAGTAGGAAAAATTACAGGGTTCCCACAGAAATCTAAAAACGAAATTCCATGACTTTGCCCAGGACTTTCCAGGACTAAAATATGACAATTTCCATGACATTTAACGCCATTTTGCAGAGAAAAGTTGTTTGGTATTATGATACTGATAAACCGCTGATGTTGGGCTAACCATTTGTTAGCTTTTGAAAATAAGTTTTCATTAATAATGGCCTCCTCCTCACATCAAAAGCGGCCCATCAAAAATAACGCTTGCATGGTCTTGATTTCCATGCTTTTATTTTTTTCTCAAATTTTCCATGACTTTTCCAGGACAACTTTTTTTCCATGATTTTCCATGACTTTCCATGACCCGTGGGAACCCTGAATTAGGAACTTCAAGAAAAAAAGTAGGAATATTTGAAAGCCTGCTGTTGAGAGACTCACCCTACAGCAGTCGATCATGGCAAACAAAGCCTGCCGTGCCAAGTTGGCAGCAGCGGTAACATCGTCTTGCTTTCCCGAGTTGCCCGCTCCGACAGCCTTGGCCGTGGCCAAGGTAACGGCCTTTGTACTGCGGATGAGCTGTTCGGGTGTGGCACGTCGGTCGCCCAGGGACGGGTTGTCAAGGATCTGAAAACCAACGTAACAAATTCAGTGTTATGGACCGACATTTTCACAACTCACAATTTTGCCAGGGCCAAAAAATTAGGGGTTAGGGAGCACTGCCAAACCCATGGTCGGGCCAGGCCGTTGAAAAGCCTGGTCAAGCCTCGGGAACGCCGGGGCCTTTGGGCTTCTATAATCCCCTGGTTGTACACAATAAACTGCCCACTAATGCTGGAGTCCAGCAAGCTCCCATTGTTCACCCAGACTTGATCTCCGGCCCGTGAATGGAATGACAACAACAGCAATCACTACAGATTAGTTTGGGAGGGGCCGCAGCCTGGCCGGGAGGGGCCGCAGCCTGGCCGGGAGGGGCCGCAGCCTGGCCTAGCCTGGCAGAGGCCGGGCTTTATCGATTAGTAGATGCTCTATTGTTAGGTGATTTGTGGCTCACAATAGCAAGACTAAAAGCCAGAAGGCCCAGGCCCGGCCGGACCATGGGTTAAGGCAGTGCTCCCTTTATACTGAAACAAACAATTTAAAAATATGGTCTGAAAAACTTTGATGAACTCGACTACATCCCTGTGTCCCTCCCATACAAAAACTCTCCTGCAAACGCCTTTCGCCTTCCCCTGTGTACGCCATGCCTCCCCTGCCCACATCCCATTATCTATTCTGACCTTAGCTTCCTGTGTGATGGCATCGATGGTTGCTTCCAAGGCTCTGGTACCTCTCAATGCATCATCCTCTACGCTCTTGACAGTCTTGAGAAGTGACGTTACATTGGTGACCATAACCTGCAAAAAACGATATCATATTGATGAGATCAAAAAGGAAATCACCCCCAAAAATAGTTTGAGATTGAATTCAGTTTTAAAACTTTATTAAGAGATTTTTTAAATGTAAAAATCTAGAAAACTGACTTTTCAGATCCATTGTCAATTGATTGGTGGAATTTAGTCACATGACATTGAATCATTTGTCCCATTTCATTGACAAATATTTCATTGTATGATTTTTAATCATACATCATGCCAAATTTGATTCCTTGACTGTGCATTTTGGTTCCATTTGTTTCGCTCCATTGCAGGCGTGCCTCGATGTCAATCGCGGAGCGTGAACTTTGCTACTGCTATGAGATTGCAGTGTTACGCATTGACCGTACAATGTACATGTACATGAAAAATAGTACTGACACTGTCGATCGCAAACTTTGAAACAAACCCCGACATGAAAAAAAAAAAAAAGTTACGCCCAAGTATGTTTTTTTTCATAAAATATGAAATGGCAAGCATCGATTTAGGTGTTGTATAAAACAAAAAATTAATGTTTTTTTTTAATTCATGAAATGGAAGGAATATTTTCATTCCGTGAAAGATTGACTGTTCCATTCAACTCGGCCACGCCTCGTTGAATGGAACAGTCAATCTTTCACCTGATGAAAATATTCCTTCCATTGCACTCATAAATATTCATTATACAGCTTGTAAACTCAGAAAGCCATAGTGTGACTTTCCTCTCATTTTGTGCTGTCAGGTCATATTTATTTCTACAAATCAGTACTTCATTTGTGGAAAACTTTCGTATGAAATACGGAAAACGGGTGCAAGATGGCAGGTACTCTGCATACTGTCCACATCCCACTAGGGGTGTGCATCGGAACAGGGTACCCGAGTCCCCGACCGTTCATGTCAGGAACCGGTTCCAGATTATGGAATTGAGTACCCGTACAACTTTACATTATCGCATAGTAACTTCACAGAAAATGAAAAAGGAAAGGTTTGGAATGTTATCTGTAGGGAATTTTCAAAATTAACACCAGACTACATGGGAAACCAGCACAGATTTCATGTTTATGACGCTCACGAAAATTGACAAAGGGAATTTAGCGGTTGTGGTTTTTGTAGCCTGGTAAGAGCCTAGATGAGACATAATAGCATGCCTCATTCCACAATAAAAACAACTGTATAAAGCTTCTGTCTTTTGTGATGCCGGCGCATGCACGTGCCTGAACATGCAATGGCGGAGAAGTGATCATGTTTACTGGACAGGAATGAGATTTTTCATACTTTTGTCGGAAATCAGACTTTTTAATATCAGAGAAAGACATTGCAACTTCCAGGATTGGAAGTTTTGGGTTGGGTTTCTTTAACAGATACTCGGGTACCCGTATTTGTTTCAATCGGGTACCCGGTTCTTTTACTACCCGTAAATGCACACCCCCTACATCCCACTAGAGGTATCCAAGTTATACTACTGGTTTAACCTTTTGTTGATTGAAATTCTTATCTATATGAGTAACTTCCAACACAGAAACATCTGCAAGAATTCTTCATTTTTTTATTGTAAAGCATGCCTCAGTTCAGGTTTTCTATCCCGTGTAACTACTTCGCAAACTTCTATTTGTTAAAGAAACGACCACTGCAAAACTGAGAATGATAATTACTGGGACAATCTGTCGCTGTTCATGCTGTATGTGTAGTTTCTGCATGTACTTATTTATTTATTTATTTATTTATTACATTTCTTTACCCAGGGTGTGCCCAAACAGTTTAAAACTGGTTTCCATTGGGGCCCTGCATATTATTAGTTAAAACTGAATATTTACACATTCATACAAAATATTTAAACAAATACAATAATGTTTACACAAATAAATATATTTTCGGTTAACTTTTCAACTCTCCAGAAGCCTATTGCTGATTTACGGGATGGGCGAAAAACCCGCAAAAAAAAACCTTTTAGAGTGAAAAACAAGGGGAAATTCCCATCCGGCTCCAAAGTATTTTGGCAACCAAGTTTATAACTCCGCAGATCAGCGTAAATGACAGAAATATCACTGATAGATGGCTTCACGTAGCTACGATTTAAATGTACTTAAGGAGTTTATAGTTCTCATTTGTTCAGGCAGATTATTCCATATACTGGCACCACTCACAGCGAAACTTGTCACGTAGCATTCCTTTTTGGCGAAAGGAACTTTCAGTGCCATTTGGGTCGATTGTCGTGTTTCACGAATCACTGTAAGTGGTGTGAACAGATTTGTCATGTACAAAGGAGTCATTTTGTTAAGGCTTTTGAAAACAAAGATAGCCTTTTTGGACTGAACTCTTTCTTTATAAGGAATCCAATTTAGTCTGGCAAACATTTGCATTTGTGCATGTATTTACTTAAGGATTACCAGCAATCATTTGGCTAAGGGATTACAAAGATAAGAAGCTGGCAAAGGTCTTGAAAAGTAAATATCAAAAAGGCAGTGGACATTTGCTCTCTCTAGTGGAGCGTTTCCCTCATGTGGGTTTTACAAATGGAACTATCGCAATTCCACCATTCGGAAAAGAGCCCTTTTGCAGTACCTTTTCCAACCAGATTTGACGAGCTACAATCTTCCAGTTCAATGTTAATCATGCTGCACATTTTCAAGAAAAGACCCAGATTTTCATCCCCATATTCAATATACAACTAGCAACGCACCTTGGCCGAGCTCTTGAGATTGCCCACTGTGGGGTCATCGACCCCCTTCCCGGATGCGCTCTTGGTGGCAGTGATGAGATCGCCCAGTGCAGAGGCTACGTCCTTCACCGCGTTGATCAGTAACACCTTAAAAAAAAAAAAAATCTAATTCAGTACACCTTGGGTAAGCTGACGTCATTGGACCAAAAAATGAGAACAAAACTGTGTCCAAACTGTCAAAAATATTTTTTTTTTTTATTTGCGCGGGGGGGGGGGGGGGGGGGGGGGGGGTAACTTTGTTTCTGAAAGCTGATGGATACTTCATAGAAACAAACTGGCAAAAATCACACTGCAGAATTCTTCTTGTTGCCAGCTTTTAACCCCTCCGGCTGTTCTTCATGGGGGACTGGTATGCCAAGAACGCCGGGGGCTGTGCAGCCAAGCGTAAATGCAAACAATAGGCACCACACTGAATAGAGCGGTCCTATTCATCGCACTCCGAGCTCCCTCCCCTTTCGTGTGAATGAAAGCTTTCTTTGAAAAAGCTTCATCTATTCATCACACTCCCATTCAAAAAAATATAGTTGAAATATGAATGGATTGAGTACGTGCAGGAATGCACCTACAGACATCAACCGGCCAGGTGGTCTTTTTCAAGTGGTTAAAAATTGAATCGCCAAACTGTTACATATATATCAGGCTATGTACATGAGTACAAGTTTCAACAGCAAATGTTACTCGCTATCAACAATCCTATTATTGACCAGTATTGTAGCGTATTCTCTGGTGGTCTTGATCCCAAGACCAGCAAAATATTGAGACCTCAAGTGTCCGAGACCAAGATGTAGATCGGGACCGAGACAGAGACCATGGGCATGAGGGGGTACAGTGACCACGACCAGCAAAAACTGGTCTCAAGACCAAGACCAGTTTCGAGACCTGAGGGCCACGTTACACGAGGCAATTCACAGGCAATCAGTTTCAGGCAACCTCCAACAAGATATAAATTCTAATTTTCCCGCAATTTTCTTAGGAATGTCACTATCGCGGTCACATGGTATCTGCATGTTTCAGAAAGTCAAATTTAAGACTTTTTAAGACCCTATTAATGCTGCCCTAAACAAAATTTCAGACCAAAATTAAGCAGACCGGCACTAGATGTATGGGCGGATTTTGGATCCCGGGATTGGAATGCTCGGTAAATACATTGTGCGGTGTCTGCCACGTGCGATCAGCTTTCCGGAAAAATTTGCTATGCACTCAAATAGAGGAATCCCACAACGACGAGTTTAGCGCCGATCTGCGCACTTCCGCGTTTGCAAACGAGGATCTCAATGTCACAGTAAACAACTTTATGCTGATCGTGCGCCTGCGCTGCCTTTTATGGCCTGATTAATTCATGCATGAATGAATGCGCTGAAAAGCGTGGTTTTGTTTGCCACTGACATTCTCGCTTTCAACCCGGAAGTGCGCAGAAGGGGCTAATGTGAAATTCCTCTATAGCTGATTTTTGTTATACACACCGTGTGATCGTTATTTACAAGCTGATAAAAAAAAATCATCACTCACTTCTTCCATTTTTTAAGACCTTGGAGAACTCAATTTAATACTTTTTAATTGCTTTTCAAGGCCTTAAATTGAGAAAATTCAATTTCACACTTTTTAAGACTTTTTAAAGACCCGCAGATACCCTGGGTCAGAAAAAAACTTAGTGCTACCTAAGCATTCATTTAGCCTTGAGTACTGTCAGTTGCCTCCAAGTTACTTATGTAAGTTGCCTCGTGTGACATGGCTCTTAAAACCCTGCCAATGCCCCTACCTGTCCATCAGGGTCATCCCCACCCAGTGTGGCAGCCCCCAGCTTGACCACATCCGCCAGTTTGGTGATGGTGGAGACGGCCGACTGGGCGGCGTTGGCTAGTTGCTCCTGGGTGGATGCTGCGCCCGTCACCAGAGTCTTAGTGTCCTCGACCAGAGCCTTGGCTGTCTTTAAGATACTTTCCCTGCGAATGCCAAGAAATATCATGGGAGGTGTTCCAGTGGCCTTTCATCATTAGTTCCCCCTGTCCAATCTTTCAGCAACTCTGGCTGTCTCATCACATCCTTTCACTGTTGTTCTAAAGGCTAGTACTGTGAGAAACAAGTTTTTTTTCCCTCGTACTGCCTCTCTTTGGAACTCCTTACCTGTAACCTGCTTCCCTTCCACCTATAATCTTTCACAATTCAAACAAAATGTGAATAGATACCTTCTATCCCTGTGATTTATGTCTTTTCTTGTCTTTTTAGGCATGCAACTTGGAATAGAAAAAAAATTAACCAGGAAATTCCAATCTTTACAAGACTTTGTACAGTGTTTCTCAATTTTCAATGGCATAAGTGTGAAGTGAAAAACCAGGAAATTAGCCGATCCGAGGAAAAGTTGCATGCCTGTCTTTTAAAGGCCTTCCACTATTTGTTTCCTGGCTAGCCCAATGGGCTAGCTAACTGCAGATATTTAGTAGCCCGTTTAGAATTTTAGTAGCCCGTTTAGAATTTTACCAGCCCGTTTAGAATTTTACCAGCCCGTTTAGGATTTTACTAGCCCGTTTAGGATTTTACTAGCCTGTATATATTTTGGGGTTTCATTAAATTTTTGTTATGTCTTTTCCCTTTTAGTCCAAGTTCTACTTGGTGCACCAGTCATAAATCTGATATTTTGGAAAATAAAAGGTCGGTGGTAAATGACTTAGAAGGCATTATGTACTGTCCAGATAAAGTCGCTTTAATCACTAGTCACCAAGTCAAGATTTTTCAATAGCCCACCGGAAAACCAAGCAAGTTTGGGTAGCCCGGAGCAATTTCAACTAGAATTTGCATGCAAGGCTAGTACTATTTCGAGGCCTGTTTGTAGCTCACACCTTGAGTGGCCTTTTGGCCTTGTGCTGTGAGATACAGTGTACCCATAAATTAACTTGATTATTAAATATAAATCTTTTCATACCTGTGGTCGGCGAAGGAGCCACTGTCCGGTTCCGAGCTCAGCGTTCCGGCCGATGCAAACATGATAGTGGTATCCAGATCGCCGATGATACCGGAGACAGTACTGGCTGCATTGATGCATGCTTGGGTCCCGCTGGAACCGGCCTGCAGGGCTGCCATCACGAAGTTACACTGCCACGACACAAGGAACCAGACATCAGTGAGGTCTAGGGTTTACCTACCATAGTCTGAAACTTTAGGGCTCTCACACAGTGTGTAATAGACACTTGAACAATGAACTTTTGTGGCCGTGGGACAGCACTTTTGTGGCCGTGGGACAGCACTTTTGTGGCCGTGGGACAGCACTTTTGTGGCCGTGGGACAGCACTTTTGTGGCCGTGGGACAGCACTTTTGTGGCCGTGGGACAGCACTTTTGTGGCCGTGGGATAGCACTTTTGTGGCCGTGGGATAGCACTTTTGTGGCCGTGGGATAGCACTTTTGTGGCCGTGGGATAGCACTTTTGTGGCCGTGGGATAGTACTTTTGTGGCAGAGGACTGTGGGAAATATTTTTTGGGTATCGATGGCACAAAAACAAGTTAATAGCGTGGCATGCTCTAAGCCAATCAAGAGATAGGATCTATGGATGGGCAGTTATAAGAGCCAATAGAATACCTTCTCCACAACTGCGCGTGCATTCTCCACGAGATCCCTCTTGGCCATGTTGTCGGTGGGACTACACTGTACCGTGCCGGCATTCTTGACAAGCTCGATGCTGGCATTGCCGAGATTGTCCACGGCCGACTTAATCCTCAGTGCCACCTGTCACGATGCGGAGCGCGGGAAGGGCGAAGAAACAAGGCAGACGAGGAGCAATGGATAGAGAATGGAATAGCAAGGATAGGGAGAGGTTGGGAAATAGAAATAAAGTACAGAAATCATAGATAGGATGCGAGGATAACAACAGCCACAAAAAAAAAGAAAACCACAAAATTAGTTTGATCACTGATCAACTTATGAGGCTTAATATACTTCTAGAAGAACAAAACTAACATTAGAAGTACAGGACGAGTACACACCCAAGCTGATTGATTCCCCGTAATTTCTTGTATTTCGCAGCGTCATTTTTAAACGTATAGGTACGAGGTTGTACCTCTTGACCTTTCTTAGATTTCAAAACCATCACTTAACCCCTTGCGTACGGATGACGCCAAATGGCGCAAACAAAAACAGCGGCACCAGGCCGGATGACGCCATTTGCCACTATTTGTGCAGTTTTAATCCATTGTTGGATAATTGTGTATGTTACGCTTGACTGCACAAGCCATTGTGTCCGTTTCGCTTGGCTGCCAGATCCGGCGCGACACCCTAGCGCCTCCTGTAAATAACCGTACTCAAGGAGTTAACCCACTGAATAAAGATGACGGCCATAGCTGCGGTTTGAAAAACACCACCTGGCTGATTGTCATATTATATGCACATTCCTGCGCATATTCAATCCACTGTTTGCCTATTGTGTGCATTACGCTTTTCTGCACAAGCCCGTATGCATACTAGCGTCTCATTAATAACAGCTGCACAGAATGGGTTGAAACAATCATTTGCTTGGGATTAAAAGCCAACTATGGAATAATATTTAGGATCGTTGACTACTCGCCCTGTACAGTGATACAACATTATGCTTACTTCTATATACATGTAATACAATCAGGAAAGCGTATCAAATGTAAAGGAACAAATTCAGTATGTAACAATACATAACGTGCCTATAGAAATCCAGTTAACGATATCGCAGTTACGAAAAAACTCCACATGAACCCCGAGTACAAAAACATGTTTCACAAAAGTTCTATGTTGCAGAAATATCTCGGCTGTAAAGGAGGTTTCAAATTTAAACAATGTATTCACTATTCCTATTTCTAAACGCCTATGAACTAACTCTACACACTAACATGGCTGTAGTCAATCCTGTTACGGCCTGAAACAGAAAAATTAAGCTTTGCAACGATGTGTGAATTACAGTAAACGGTCACTTGAGAAATATTCAGTTCGTCTCAATACACTGAAGAAATGTGAAAATAATGTTTTGTTTTTATTCAATGCAGATCAAAGAGCATTCAGTTTTGAATATAGAAAGCAGCAAAATAGATTTTTTATGACAGAAGAACTATTTAAAAAGGAGTTGGTTGATCATGCCAACATGCTTGTACTAATCTCTACCACTAATCTATGATATTTGGTCTAAACTACTACAGGAAACACAGTTTTTCACTGGACAAAGAGTTCATATAAATGATCTGATAAGAGATGACATCAAATAGTGCCGATATTTAGGTTACCGAATGGGCAACGAGTTAAAAAAAACAAAAAAGGAACATTCCAATTTTTATGTTTTATTTTAATTTTAAAAAACTTGGAAAAAAAAAGAAACAAAATCCACAAGGGGTGTATAATCCCTGGCTAAACAGCATTTTGAGTTTATGACTTCTGACTAGCGTCCTCCGCGCAAAGATAGACAATTTGGGAGACCGCCAACATAGGGCAAGATAGCTCAGTTGGTAGAGCACTGGTACAGTATTCCGGAGGTCGCAGGTTCAAATCCCGCTCCTGCCAGTTTTCTTTGTTCACTTTGGAAAAAAAACCAAAACCACATTTTGGGCATATGCGACAATCCAAAAAACTTGATTACCGTTTGCTTTCGTGCCACTAACCTACAACAGATCTGTCCCGAGGGAACTGAAAAATTGTCGGGCTGCAAATGGACTTTAAATGGGAAAATTTGCAGTCTTAGTTTGTGCTGTCTTATTCAAAAGTGAATAACTTTTGTATTACTAGAAAAATAGCAATTTGAAAATGAAATTTTTTTGGGGGGTGAAATTTAAAAAGAGCAGTATATTGCAAGCTACAAGATGGCCCCTCTAATGAAAGTAAACTCAAAGAAAAACACGATCAAAGAGCGAGCCCTGCTTGTACGTTTCCAAAGTTCAGAAAGAAACTACTTTTGTCCAGTGAAGAAACCCTTAAAGACTGGTTCGATTCTAGTGGGTCCACGTCTGGTTTCAGACCCGGCGCCGGCCCCTGACCACAAGAATTGCATTGAATGCCTGGATTACATGTACTTGCATGCACGGCGTCCTTCCGCAAGACTTACTGCCGAAATGGCAATTCTACGGGAAATTTACTTCACCTGTGGAAAGAACTGAGCCTGGTGTTAATATATCAAGTTATCAAAATGTGACGGGCTTTCTGAAAGTCAAAACTCCAAACAGAAGATGAGAGTTCAGAGCCAAAAGTGTAAGATTTCTCTTCCAGACACTGTCCAGTATTAAATTTGGTTCATTTTCTGTCACCAGTGCAATTTTGCTATCAAAAGCCTGTTTTACGGCATAAGTCGGCACAACCACAAAAAGTGTGTGTTAACGTACATATAATTATCTACATGTATGCACGATGCACTTACAGATTTATTTGACAAAATATTTGGACAAAAAAATTTCAAGAGCTTTAATCTCATAATTGTTTGTCATTAGTGTATTATTACTGTCCCATCAAATCACATATCACTGACTGCTATTTTCTTTTATAAGAGAAGCTGACGATTCTTTATGGTGCCCTACGACTGTTTCTTGTTCAGAGAGTACAAACATGAAACAGTCCCAGTCATGTGCTGAAAGTACACTTGCGAAGCATTGCACTTTCGAAGCATTTTGTGAAATGGTTCATACAAAGAGGGTTTATACAACACATTGCCATTGGGTGGAGATGAGATATCCATGGGGACGAAAATAGATCAAGATTAAGACGAAAATGCAGGCTGGTGCCTACTGTGGCAATCTTGATTTTTTCTTTAAGGGATATTTATTTCATTTATTTTACCCAAGGATTCCTCAAAAGCACATATTGCACTGTAGCTCGAAAGCCTGAAGAGACTTGTAGGAAGATGACGAAGAAATGTTTACTTTTAGAGGTGGGAGAAAAACCCGAGATTGATCAAGATTCAGGCAGGGACTGAAAACCCAATCCACATGTCGGCCCTGGTGGGATTCGAACCCGGGTCACAACAGTGGAAGGCAAGGAAAGAACCACGAGGCAAACCCGACTCCCCTGGGATTTGATCAGGGGTCGAATTTCAGGTGAAAATCTACTAGACAGCTGGGCTAGTAGCACAAACATTTTACTAGACCAGAAGGTATTTCAAAAGACCAATGATCAAAATAAGAACACAGTGTTTTGAATAATTGTGCTGTTTCGATTTGTTTCCCCTTTGCCGACCTTGTTGAGGGAGAGGTTAGAAATGCTGTTTTGATTGAAACTCCCTGCCTCAAAACTAACAATGGCCATTCCAGAAATTATGGGGCTTTTCAGTTCACCAGATTTAGAGAAAAAAAATGGACTTTAGTGATAGCATTTCACGCAGTTGATGAAAAAAAAATCACTAGACCACCGGACTACTTCGGTCAAGAGTCCAGTAGACCAACGCTCAAATCACTGGACTCGGTCTAGCGGTCCAGTGGATATTTTGATCCCCGTTTGATGAGACAGTAATAATACTCTAGTGACAAACAATTTGACCAAGGTGGCCACAACAACGTAGAATAATTTCACACAA
This sequence comes from Hippasteria phrygiana, assembly GCA_037893225.1. Taxonomy (NCBI): domain Eukaryota; kingdom Metazoa; phylum Echinodermata; class Asteroidea; order Valvatida; family Goniasteridae; genus Hippasteria; species Hippasteria phrygiana. The sequence goes on from JAZGUH010000311.1 coordinate 406,192, forward strand.
ATATAAATTTTATTTTGACCAGGGTACGGCAACAGTGTATGAAAAGTAAACCAAACCCTTTTTAAACGGTGCATTTGATTGAAAATGAAGACAATGTGGTGAACCCATGAGTCCCGCTGGATGCTGCAAGTTAAAGTAAGACAAACAAAAAACTTGCGGAGATGCTAGAGTGAAAAATTAAATCTGCTGGGAAAAATATGAAAGCATGAATTGCAAAAGAAATGTGTATGTTACGTGAAGAGGTCAGGATAGGTACAGAGGACTAACACAACATTCTCGCTTGGTATTTTCTCCCAGCTTAAAACGGAGCGTATCAACCAGGGTAATCTAAAAATTATAAGTGATTATTTTAATATTATGAACTTTTTGACATCATTGGTGCATCATAAACGTTGGTACATGTATGTCACAGGCTTTCAAGCAGACCCAGGTGAAAAAGTAGGAGAATAGTAGTATCAAAATAAAATTAAAAACACTTGAAAACAGCAGGACTTTGGAGGTCAAAATCAGGATAAAAGTAGGACTTTTGCTGGCTTTCAGTAGTTTTCGTTGATACTCACTCATGTCCACAGCATCACAAGCCTCATTTGGCATGTTCTGTACTCACAACACTTGTGCTCCACCGTCAACTAAGCCCTTGGAAGTAAAGTTGCAGTACTCCTGCACCCAAGCCCTTTATTGTGGAATTTTTATACGACAGTGTGTAAACACTTATGAATAGGGCTGTTCATTTTCTAATAATTTACTATTCGAATATTCGAAACTGGGTTTGAACGAATATTCAAATATTCGATACTCGCCAATCAAGTTTTTCAGTGCATGCCGCACCGGTAAAAATAAACATTGCACGTAAAAGCACGCCGGTGTTTTGCGTATGGCGATTGATATTATGGACCGTTCAAACAGCATTTGTTTGCATCCCCCTGTTGTATCAAGGGTTTTACTGACGGGAACAATAAACCTCCGTCCACAAAAAGTTACGATTGACAAAAATGCGGCATTTGACACTGCTAAGCGCCGTAACTTTTCTATTAAAATAGCATCAGAGTCGTATCTGTACATATCTTTTCGAATATTCGAACTGGAAAAATAGTATTCGAATATTCGCTTGACGATCGAATATCGAATATTCGGTATATTCGGGACAGCCCTACTTATGAAAAATCTTCAAAGAGATTTTAGTTTTCGGAGTTGTGGGACAAAAAAGTAGAGGAAAAAAATAAGAATTTCAAGAAACAAGTTGGAAAAGTAGGAAAATTAGGAAATGATGACTGAGCACCACTGATTTCAAAACAATGGCTACAAATGTTTTATAAGCTGCTCTTAGAAAGTATTCATAGAAATCTGATGAACCAACATTTATGATGCAATGACGATCTAACTCATAAAGTTAAACATAACAGTCAATTTCTTTTGAATTACTTTTTGTTGTTGCTCCGTCTATCAAAATGATTGAACCAATGTGTCTTAATCATATTTCTATTCCGTGCAAAGAATTCTTCATTTTTGCTGCAAACCAAAGTATGTTAATTTCTGAAACAAGGACAACCTGACGTTTCTACAAAATGGACACATCATTGCTGGAATGTCGGCAGCGCTCAACAGAAAGCGGAAATAAGGATTCAGAGATTAAAGTAAATTTGCGAAGCTGAAAAAAAAGAAAAGCCATTTGTAGTTGAAGGTCTGGTTAAAAAGAAAAACATGGTGAAATGTTGTGAATGTAGTATCAAAAGCTAGCCGATTGCGACTCATCACATCAGTTATGGAGCATAAGTTTCTGTACGTACATGTACATGTACAAGAACATGTGTTTGGACAATTCCCCATGATGAAAGTTTGGCCTTTTTGTGGTAAAACTAGCAGATGGTTAATTTTGATTAACCATCCTATAGTTATAACTATCACAGCTGATCAAAAAATCTACCCACTTCGTCTCACAGCTTGTGTGTGTTTCAACCTGTCACTTGATAGGTTTTGATATATAAGGTAGTTGGCTCCATTTTGGCCCTGAAAGAGGGAGGGTTAACTTTGATTCGTGGATGTATAGTTATTTGTTACATGATCCCAACGTATGTGATGAGTCACGGCTAAGATTCCCTGCTGATGAGAGGGGCAAACAAAGCTGAATAGATCAAGAGCAGAGGTCGCTGAAATAAAAACCATGTTTAGCAAATGAAATCACGAGAAGTGCAAAAATAAAATTGCTGTAGAACATTGCAAGTTTGGGGTGAAAAGTCTTGTCTGACTTGTGCACTGTACCCAGAATGCATACTGGAGTGGTGTACCGGTGGGGGAGGGGGGGGGAGGACTGGTGGTCTTGAGGCCCCGCCCCCAAGGTTGTTGGTTTAAATTTAAATTTTTTAAAAATTGTTTTTATAGTCACACGCGTGCAACGTAAAGAATAGTATAACACATGTAAATATGCCAAAAATGAAAGGGTGCCACTGATGACGAACAAATCCTCAAAACATTTGATACATGTTGATAATTCAGAGGTGACCATTACATGTACAATAAATGCAAAATACATGGATAATGCTTAAGGCTGGGAATCCATGTGTCCGTATTGCATGATGCGTAATGCGTTAAAATAAAAACTACACGAAATGCACACTTCCAGTTATCCTCAATGCGTATTGCGTATAAATCCCTTTTAAGTGATCCATTGCTTTTCGTATAATTCTATTTGAAGGCATCACGCATTAGGCATAACGCAATATGGCCACATGGATTCCCGACCTTATGAGTTTACATTGTTCCATGAACCAATACACAATTGAAACAATGTGTGTGGAGTAACACCGCGAATAACATACAAAAGTGACAGGGTGCCTGTCCAAAATGGCGGACACGTTTTTGACCTCCCCCAAGTTATTGTCTTACTCCTCGACAAGTCGAGTACTAGACATCCAACCTCCAAAAATTGCAATGTTCTACAAACTTGCCCAAAGAAGACCGTAAAAACCAGCTGCCCACTGAAAAAAACATTATGAGCGTTTGCTGAAACCCAGGAAAATAAATGTACTGCAATGAAAAGTATAAAAAAAAAAACAGCTACGTGTAGAAAAAAAGTACAACAAAATAAGTTAGTGAAACCAATGTTGTGGTGTAGCTATTAATGAATGTGTTGAGATAACTTCACCATGATAGCATGGGGGGGGGGGGCACAGGCTGGGATCGATTCTAAAACTTTCAAATTTCCAAACAAGGGTATATGTGTATAACAGAGGAAAAGAGCTTTGTTCCATTTTCAGGTTTTCATACATGACCAGTGAGCATTTTTGTCTTCTTTTTTTTTACACTGATACCATTATAAAATCCAAGGGATTTTTTTTAAAAACATTTTCATTTCAATCTACGAACTGCAGATTATATGCACAAGAAAAATGAAAAAACATTTCTTCATCATACAGCTTTCACATTGCTTGAGCTCCGAAGCATTACCTCAGCAATGCTGTAATTCAAGACGACACGTTTGGGTGCTGGTCTTTTTCACCCCAACCCCCGACTAGGGTGGAACATCCCTGCCTGTGCTCCCTGGGAGACTGAGATGGAGTTTGAGAGAGTTGAAAGCCCGTCACTCACCTGGAATCGCGGACCTACCTCCGGATTGGTCGAGGCCATGGCTCCCCGGGCGTCCTCGGCCAGCTTGGTGTACTCGTGGGAGAGGTTGTTGGCCAGCGTGCCGAGCTCACCCACATTACTGTTGGCCTTGGACACCTGAAAGGAGAGAGACGAGGGAGGATAAACCTCAAGAACAATTTTTTGTTTGTTTATGAAGTTTCCGATTGAAAACTAGCAGGGGTACCCGAGTACCCAATTAAAAACTAGCAGGGGTACCCGTGTACCCGATTAAAAACTAGCAGGGGTATCCGGGTACCCAATTGAAAACTAGCAGGGGTACCAGGGTACCCAATCAAAAACTAGTACGGGTACCCGGGTACCAAATTGAAAACTAGTACGGGTACCCGGGTACCCAATTGAAAACTACATAGGGAAAACAAATTCAAAAATTACATCTCAGAAATTGTTCATATTGTTCATAAAGGTCTGTATGTTTTGATGCATCAATGTAGTATTAAAGTGGGTACAGTGATCTCTATAGCTTTACGGTGTAAACTGCATTTTCGCAAGCGTTTCGTTTTTTCCATGTAGCCTGGTTTTCATTTTGAATATTCCCCACAAATGACATTTAAAAACTTCCTTTTTTTTCATTGTCTGAGAAATTACCGAGTAATATGGCACTCGATTCCAAAATCTGGAACCGGTTCCTGACATGAGGAGTCGGTTACTCGGGTACCCGGTTCGGATGCATAGCCCTATTTCTGTCCTTTCAACACCATGAAGCACTTTTGTCTGTCAAAATGTCTGACACGTGAATAACAGGCAGACGGTGTCGACGTTAAATGTCTGGAACATAAGCAGGGTTTACACATCAGACATTTAAAATGTTTTTCTTGCGCCTGGCTGTTATTGATGGGGCGCTGGTATGCCAAGTACGGGCTGCGCAGGCAAGTGTAAACACAAACAATAGGCACCACACTGAATAGAGTGGTCCTATTCATCGCACCTGGAGCGCCCCTTTCCTGTGAGTGAAAGCTTTGTTTGAAAAAGCTCCACCTATTCATTACACTCAAGAACAATGAATGGATTGAGTACATGCAGGAATGCACATGCAGACAAAAACGAGCCAGGTAGTCTTTTTTCAAACTGCTACTATGGCCATCCTCTGCATTCAGGAGATTAATGCCTGGCACCTGTGCATGTCACTGAAACGTCCGTCTGTCACACCGAACTGCATGATTGTGCATGGTTTCACGAACACTCACATAATGTGAACACTTGATCATGGAAAATGATCACACAGACATGTCATAAAATGAGGATTTGCAATCTGCGTCCCAACTTGAACTCACAGCAGACGGAGTTAGATAGAAGCCTTGAAAGTATTTACAAGATGTGACGGAAAACTCCACGGAATATACACTTAAGCCGGGTGGTATTTTTGGGGGAAAAGTTGAGATTTTTGTTGTAGATTTATAGCAGGTTGTTGGGGGGGGGGGGGGGGGGGGAGAGGTCTCTGGGTGCAGGAGGGGTGTGTTGGGGTCAGGGTGTTCGGTTGACGAGTTGACAATGTTTGATATGAGCAAGGTCCACAACGTCAACTCTGGTTAATGTTTTAATGTTCAGTTGATGATTATTAGATACATAAACATAATAGGTTAAAAGAGGACAAATAAGATCAGGATTCTTTGTGTTCCCCTCTCCCTTTTTCCCTCCAATTCCCGCTTTAAAAAAATCAGACAAAATGGCGCTACGCTCACCATAGGTAGATGCATAATATGCACGCTTGTACTTCAGTTCCAAGGCTTGGTAATTTTTTTGCGTAATGAACTTATTTTTTCTTGAATTCTCAAACTGAACAAAGAAAACTGGCAGGGGCGGGATTTGAACCTGGAACCTCCGGAATACCGTACCGGTGCTCTACCAACTGAGCTGTCTCGCCCTGTGTTGGCCGTCTCCCAAATTGTCAGAAGTCGTAAACTCATAATGCTGTATAGCCAGGGATCATGCCCGACATTGTGGGGATCACTCACTATTTTAAATCTTTTTTTTTCCCAAAAGTGCTTTATATCGCACAAAGTGAAGTGAGAAAATAAATGTAGCCTCTGCAATGCATAATGTTGAAAACAAGTGGTTCAGCCAGTTAGGGTGTTTGAACGTGAAACTCGGTTTTCCGCCTGTTCCCACCAATATACATGTACTCCCAGCTGTACCTACAATCCCAGCCAAATCTCGTTGGGCCCCCGACCCCCTGCCCCCTGTCAATGTTGGCTCTCATTGCGCGGAATGCGCTCCGGCTTGAGCTTACAACATTGAGCGGGGGAGCGGGGGCGCGGGGATAGTACGTTTATTGACACGTGGCCCAAGCATTTTGGCCGGGATTGTAGATGTAGAACATTATAAGCTATGCCAACAGCTTTTTCCCTCGTTCTGTATCTCTATGGAATTCTTTGCCTGGTGCATGTTTCCCTTCATCTTACGTTCTTTCCTGCTTCAAGAGGAATAATAATTCCTACCTATTGCATTTTTGATTATTTTTCTTTTTGTAGCTACATACCTCGAGTGGCTTTTAGCCTTGTTCGGGGAGAACTTACATAGACAACAATTTTCGTACAGAAATCTTGATGGGAAATAATTGGACAATGCATCGGAATAAGATGGGAGATCAAGGTCGGACCCAGTCGGTCGTTGACAAGTGATTTCTGTTCAAATGACGTCACAGTTACAAAGATAATAGCGGACACACTATCAAACTGCTGCATATATCGACGTTCACGAAAGTCTGGGGCAATTTTTGTTTGGTTCCCACAAGTGAGGTTAAAATCAGTTCAATCTGGCACGTGTTCGACACAAGCACAACATTGAGAATAAAGGCATGCATGCTTTGATTAAAAAAAAACAAAGGGAAAACAGCCAATGGTATTGAAAACGTGATAAAAATGGGCAAAGTTTTTGTATAAAGACGTTTGGCAGTATAGATATATAGAGGATGGAATTTGCGTCGGGAAATTAGAAGACCGCTTTTCGCCCTTTCCTGACGTAGTGTATCAAGCATTGTGTGCTCAGTGCTTTCCGAGCGCCTGTGCGAAAAAAAATCACAGGCTTACTCGGGCGGGAATCGAACCCATGACCAGTGTTGTAGTCGAGTACTTTTCGAGTCTAAAGTGAATACCAATGTATTAAGATTGTCTAATGTGAATTAAGCCCACAGATATACACTATCCAGTCTATGCCCATGGAATTCCATGCATGAATACGAGTGTCAGTGTTTTTGCATTCAAGTGTACAAATAATAAAGAAAATAACTAGAAAGTGCTCGGAAAAGTACTCGGCGAGTACTTTCCGAGTACTTTTGGAACTAATGCATACATTGCACCTTGACCTAGAAGGAAAAATACTCGTATCTTGTATTCTGTCAAAGCACTCTAACCACCGTTTTCAAACTCAAACTTGATTCATGATCTACCACTGGAATACTAAGTACATGTGAGATTTTAAAAAAGTACTCGAAAAGTACTCGACTACAACTCTGCCCATGACCTCCATCTTCACGCTGAATATACACGGCTACATTGGATTCGAATCGGCCAGCCAACCCCGGCTAGCTCGGTGGTCGAGTGGTTAAGATGTCTGCACTTATAAGCAGGAGGTCGTGGGTTCGAGTCCCACCCGAGTAAGCCTGTGATTTTTTTCCCCCACAGGCTCTCGGAAACCACCGAGCATACAGTGCTTCATATACTACGCCAGGAAGGACAAAAAACTGTCTTCGATACATAGAAGCTGACGGCAGGTATGGTTGAGTTGACATATTGGCGATGGTGGATATGACAGATTCAACAAGACTCACATTCCTTTTGCTCACTGCAAGCTGGGAGCACGGGGGGGGGGGAAGAAAAAAATAGAACCAACATCACAAAACGGCTCAGCAAAACATTACATTTTTTGCATCAATTTTTTTTCAAAATCAAATCTGCCTTTTAAGATTTTGTTACAACTCATGAAAAAAAACTGCTTCAACTTCGACCTGTCGAAGCTTGGGCCGATGTGTCATCAGTGCTGCAATTTCAATTTCTGCATTATGAGCAAAAACGATTGATACTTACCACGACCGGACAACCTAAACGAACAAAAACACTGCAGCAGAGGACTTGGGGGTAAAAATGGGAACTTGGCTTCCTGTGCCAAGCACGGACAGCAAGTCTTTGATCTCACGCACAAAGCAGATGTACACCGTTAACGCAATAACACTTTTAAAGACCTAGTACCGGTACATCGCTTTGAAAAAATGTGAAATTATTGTCTCAGTCTACAGATATGTCAATATAGAGAGCAATACACAAAAAATATGTTGTACTGTCCTTTTTTAATTAAAAAAAAAATGCAAATTGGCTCACTTTTGAAAATCCTATCATCTGAAAAAGCGTACGTCACGTCCCCCATTTGCATGTCATGCATTATGCATTTATTGCGCGTGACGTCATGGTGTGTAGTCCGATCGTTGCACTTGGTACAAGTTCATACATGAGTACGCGGTATTTACACAGAATACATGTTGAATTATCTTCGTCTCTGTATCCCATCATGTAAGCCTACTATTTCAATTCCAAATCTGAGTTTAGTATGGATGACTACACGCGATGACGTCAAGGCTAACAGCGCGCCGCCGACGGCAGCAGGGGGAGAACCTGGAGTAAGCGCAAAATTTTGAATATTAAATGAGCATCTTTCTCTCGTCCGTTAATTAATAATGATGGATGGAAAAATGACAATATTTAGCACGAATTTGGTTTCTTGTAATTCATAATCAAGATACTAATCTTTTTTAGAGAATTAAATTTTGGTTATAGTAGGTCTTTAAATGGGGGTTGCAAATCGCACTTTGCGCACATTTATGCACTGTTGTCAAATAGCCGTTAACAATGGAAAATCCAGTAAATCTATACCTCGTTTTATTCCCTTGCAGCTTCAACCCTAACTACCCCAAGCCTTACAAACTCCCACAGCAGGTTTTGTCAAATTTTCATGGGTTCAGGACTGTAGCGCCTTGGCACCATTACTTTACATGGAGCTATGATGCCCCAATTTGTCCAAGTCCAAAGAATGTGCCATAGGTATACTGCAGTGTTGGATTTTGACAGGTTGAGGACACTTCCTAGTAAAAATGCCTAGGGGGGGGGGGGGGGGGGGGTAGGGTTAACACGTTGATTGCCAGCCATAATTTATAGGGCGCCACCACATTGCCATTGTGCAATCTGGACATACAGCGCATGCGTCCATACTGATGAGGTGCTTTCAAGCTGTCTCTATCGATCACAACCATTCCATACATTGATGTACTCATACTGCCAGCAGTGTATTTGATGCTTCTTCAGTGATGCCAGAGTATTCAATTACCATAACAATAGCGTTTGGTTCACTATGAGTATACTCGTAGTGGCAGAATCCGGTACACCCGTCACTACGAATATACTCGTAGTCGGCAGTCAACGTGTTAAAGAGGGAGGTATTAAAGTTGGTTTCACCAATGCCGGAAGTTACGTCGCCTGGGTCTACGGGTCTCAAAATGGGGATAATTTCTCTGGCTTCTGTTTTCTCGGTCCTCTATTTAGATCTGGACCCAGGAAAATCGTAACGATGGCAGGCTGGCAAGTTCGATCAATGAGCATTAGTTAACCTTGGTCCTGCCCAGTAATGTCCAAGTGCGAACGATAGCTAGTCGAACCATGATGTCACTGGTTCCAACTTCACTTGTCACATTTTAGTACGAGCATACCCTGTAGGCTGTTCTGTCTAGTCGACTAGACGTGACCGACTAGCCAGTATTTGTGTAAAGTTAGTCCAAAAGTGCCATGGCCTAGTGGTTTGGAGCATTGAATTCGTGGTCTGCGGGTAATTCTGCAGGTTGTGGGTTGGAGCCCAGTCCTGGGCTATGGCACTTCTACGCTCAATATGGGTAGAGGCATTATTAATGCCTTGCAGTGGACTAGTTACCCATCCCGACCCTATTCATACTGTGAAGAGATCAATTTATCTTGTCTTGTTTCAGTGTGAGGGGATGGTTCTTCCACACTTTCCTCTGTAGCCCACACCTCGAGTGGCCTTTAGCCTTGTGATGGGCGGTTTGCATTAAAAAAAAATTTAATAAATAAATAGATAAATAAAAAATAAATAAAAATCAACTATGGTTATCCGTAGTCCTTGATCCAACTTGCTCTAAAATGTGGCCAACCCCACCACCTCTGTTGTAGCCCTCATTACAAAAAGAAAATCTATTTAGATCAACGTGTGAGAAAGATAGATTCCTTGATTCTATCGTAGATACAATAAAAACAATTATGACAACAACAACAACAACGGCAATCAGATATAGACATGGTGATTCTATGTGTACATCAAGTCACTTGTGTAAGGGAGGATTTCATATTGTGCAGGTGCGGTGCTGATTGCGGTACCGCTGGTTTTCTTTGTGGTGCCGAATTCCTTACCTCAAACCTTGCTGATGAATGGGAAGCCAGGCGGCTTGAATAAACTGAATAATCATGAGGTCAAAACTGGAGCTTGAATGAACACAGCTGGAAACAGCAAATAGAATTTTCCTTTTTGCGCATTAAGTCTGCAATGAAGGGCAAGTATATTACCATGTCGTGCGAGGTCTTGATGATAGCCCTGCAAGATTTCACCATACCCGTCTGGTAGTCCACAAACTCGCCCGCTTCGTTCTCAGGCAAAGTATCATCCGTCTAGAAAAAAAAAAAAATGTTTCCCCACTGGCGAATCATCACAGACAATTTATTTTTTATGAAACATAAATTAAATTACTCTGGTATATCAGTTCTGCACAAGAAGTATTTTGAGAAAACTAAATTTCATGGGCAAGACCGAATCAATAATTGACAGAGAAAACGGCCATTCCTTGACTATTTTAGCAGTTATTATTCATTTTAAGACCATATGAAAGATTAATTTTCATGGAACAAACTTTACACATAACATTTTACTTTTTTAATCAACCCTCGGGGGTGAAATCTTTGGTTGAAAATACCATTTAGCAAGCATTCAGCTGCCTTTTCTCATTGGGTAGTTTACGCTCGACTGCAGAGATGTAGTCGAGTCCATCGCAAGTCAACGCAAGTCCCTGCAAGTCCATCACAAGCCCTCCAGTCCTAATCCCAATCACAAGCCATTCAAATGTGCTTTGACAAATGTATTCCTTTGTCATTGTTCATCCAGTTACTTGTGACCGGCTCTATTAAAAAGGACTTCTGAATGGGCTTGCGAAAGGACTTGTGAAAGGACTTGCAGGGACTCGACCACAACTCTGCTTGACTGAACAAAGAATGTGGTGCTGGGGGACGACAAACCAATAACCAATGTGGTACTGAAAGGGGTGTTAAAATGGCAACACCAACATCACAAATTGCCCCTCCCACTCCCCATCAACTTATTTTCCGGATGGAAGATTGCAAAAGGTGACACGCCCCTTTTTCCCACTGGGTCTGTGTTCTGACACCCTCCCCACCCCCTCTACAAAAAAAGTTGCTCCGGATCCGTCAGTCATCATAAGTGGGCGGGGGTATCATGCCACGCCTACCTTTAGGATAGCTTTGGAGATGGTGTCCACCATTCCAGAAACGATGCCGAACTCACTGGCCGCCTCCTCGAGCATGGCGTTCAGGTCATCCACTGCTTCTTTCATGCCCTGGGCGGCTTCGTCGATGGCCCCGTGGGTATGTACAGCCTAGGATAAGAGCAAGTACATGTTGTAGCGGTATCAATTATCTGCATAGAATACATTGCATTAGAAAGCTAACCTCGGAATGGGAATTTCTCTTCACACTTTTTTTTTTCTCATCCCAGGGAATTCTTTTTCTATTTCACAAAACATGAAAACAATTTCTATAAAAACAGTGGGGAAATATTTGCAGGCCTTTTCACACAAGTGGGAAAATATTTGATCACCTTTTCTCAAAAGTGTGGAAATAATTTCCCACTTGAATTCGCAGGGGGAAAAAATTACACGCGAAATGCGAATGTGAATGCGACTTGGAATTCTTTTCGCAAAATTTCCCATTCACATTCACAGTGTTAACTTTCAATTGTACTGTACAATGCGTACATTAACCTCTTGAATACGGACAACGGCCATAGCCGCGGTTTGAAAAAGACCACCTGGACGGTTGTCGTCTATACGTGCATTCCTGCGCGTACTCAATCCATTCATGTTTCAACTACATGTATATTGTTCTTGAATGGGAGGTAATGACCAGATGGAGCTTTTTCAAACAAAGCTGTTATTCACACGAAAGGGGGCTCCAAGTACGATGAACAGAACCACTCTATTTAGTGTGGTGCCTATTGTTTACATTTACGCTTGGCTGCACAGCCCGCATTCTTGGCATACCAGCCCCCAACCCCTAACAACCGGACACAAGGGTTTAACCCTTTGCGTACGGATGACGTCTGTGGACGCAAACAAAAAGTGCCACCAGGCCGGATGACGCCATTGGCCGCCATTTGTGCAGTTTCAATCCATTGTTGGATTATTGTTTATGTTACGCTTGACTGCACAAACACATTGTAGCGGTTCGATTTGGCTGCCAGAACCGCCGCGACACCCCGACGTCTCCCGTAAAATACCGTGCTCAAGGGTTTAACAAACATCTAGTTCAAAAGCGTCAATTCTACGTTAGTGAATAGTTACCCGAGGGGAAACTAGAATTGCAACTTGGAGCAATTCGAGTGCTGCTGATCTAGTCCCTTTTGTCAATTTTGCGATTGAAATCACGCATGCGTGGTCTGTTTTCACTCGAACGCATCTAGTCGATCGACTATGTCAAATCTAGTTTGTGTAGCAACAACAAACTGTAAAGAATTTCGTCTGCTAATTGTTAACGAAGCAAATGTTGGTACGTCATTTTTATTTTCTATTATTTATTTCTTCTATTTTCTCTACTTAACTTTAGTGCAATAAATTATTCATTATCTTATTGCAAAGAGTTATTATCATTAGACAAAACTAACAATTTACCGTAAACGTTTGCAAAACTTGCCAAGTTTACCTATCCTCCATCTTGAAACCGTGACGTAACTCGCGAGTGACTAGAGAAACCATGGTCCTGAGCTAGGTTGATCCAGTTGGACTAGCTAGTCAAACCACGCAGCGTTCGAGTGACATCTAGATTGACTAGGGTTAAGTCTAGTCACTCTAGTCGCCCAACCGAACTTGCTCTTGGCCTACCTTTGGATTTCCACCGCCCTCTTTGGCGGCGTAGAGGAGCTGCAGGCCCGACTCGGCAACCGTTTTCGTCAGGTCCAGGACGGCCATCTGTCTCTGGGAGTTGTGGGTCTTGGACGCGGCACCGATGGCGCTACGGGTCAAGGGGTCGAAGTAGTTGGCCATGGAAGACACCTGTCAGGTCAATCAAAAGTGAAAAAAGGACTCAATGGATATATCAAGTTCAACTTGTTTTCAGGCATATTTACGGTCTTACAAAAAAAAAAAAAACATGATCTAAATGCTTGTTTTTTATTTAGCCTTGATCAAGGCTGTCAAAGCTTTGTTCCCTATTAACGAGCTGAGCGAGCGCCCAGCGCTGACCTGGCCAACACAACCTAGTACGTAGGTGCCCAGTCACCACCATACGTACACGCATAGTCGAGGCGAAAGACAGCCTTGACCCAACCGTGTCTGCTCACTATGATAATGAGTACGAGCTATGGTAAACAGTCTTCTCTCATTGGATAAGGAGATGAGATGACGCGCGCGCGCGCATCACATGCGTGTTTACATTTAAAGCGCGTGTTTACTTGGGACTGTGTACGTGTATCGTGCATGCAGCTATGCTGACATGAATATGCATATTCGAGTCAAAGTTTACAAGGTTTGATTGGCTCGGCCAGTTTCGGCCGAAAATGTAAAGAAATACATAAGAAACCCGCCACGGTTGGGTCAAGGCTGTCTTTCGCCTCGACTGTGCATGTACGTATAGAGACTGGGCACGTACACGTACTGTATTCTTCGTACCGTTTACAGATGTGTGTGGGGGAGTACGTGCATACGTACGTACGTGCATCGGTACGTGTAGGCCAGGCCAGCGCCTGGGCGCTTGCTCGTAAATAGGGAACAAGCTTGACAGCCTTGATCAAGGCTAGTTTTTATTGGGAATGAAAAGGTAGTAGTTTATCAATTCTTCAAAAATCCTTCCTTCAGTTTGGAACAGGTTTTCAAGCAGGATCAGGTGAAAAAGTAGAATAGTAAGATAAAAAAAGGTAGGATTTTGGAGAACAAAATCAGGATCGAAGGAGGACTTTTGCTGGCTTTTAGGAGTAGTTTCTGTTGATACTCACCCATGTCCACAGCATCACAAGCCTCATTGAGCATGTTGTGTACTCAAGGTAGGTTGTATTGCAGTAGATTGCATTTGAATGTTAACCTGGGAATAGGAATTTTTCTTCACAAATTTTAACTTCCCAAGGAATTTAATTTCATTTCACAAAATGTGAAAAAATTTACCCTCGGGGGAGAAAAATATTTTCACAGCTTTTCTCAAAAGTGTGAAAATAATTTCCCACTTGAATTCCCAGGAAAATTACGTGGCTGAAATGCGAAATGCGAATACGAATTGCAAATGAGACAGCAAATTGTTTTCACAAAATTTCCCTTTCCCATTCACTGTATGTTTCTCACACACTAATCATCCAATTATTCTCATCTGAAAGACATAATGAAACTTACAGCATGTCCGAGTTTCTCTGCCTGCCCCTTGGATGCAGTTGCAACCTCATCAATCTGGTACTTGAGTTCCACAGCGCTGTTGGCCATCTGTTCCGTGAAGCTCTGTTAAAAAAATATTCAGTACATGTATGTATTACAAAACAGGCATTGTGACAGATTCGCAGGTACGTCCGCAGCAAGCCAGCGTTGTAGGTCTTGAGACTGATTTCAGACTACATTTCGGTAGCCCATGATCTCAATCTTGATCACAAACCGTTGAAGTTTTGATATTGAAACCACCCATTATTAACAAATAGGGGACATCATTATTAAACATGCGGTATCATGGAGAACAGAAGTCTGACGTCAGTTGGCACGACAACTGGCTCCAAACAAATGGAGATTTCGACTGTTTCTTTGTTAACCCCTTGCGTACGGATGACGCCACATGGCGCAAAAAAAACAGTGCCACCAGGCCGGATGACGCCATTGACCTCTGTTTGTGCAGTTTCAATCCATTGTTGGATTAAACAGTGCCACCAGGCCGGATGACGCCATTGGCCGCTGTTTGTGCAGTTTCAATCCATTGTTGGATTATTGTGTATGTTACGCTTGACTGCACAAAAACATTGTGGCCGTTTCGCTTGGCTGCCAGAGCCGCCGCGGCACCCCGACATCTCCCGTAAAAACCGTACTCAAGAGGTTAACAGCCAGTCATGCAAACACATTGACAAAAAATATCAAAAGCATTCTGGTTCCAAACATTGCATTAAGGTTTTCCCGGCCAATTTCGGCAACATTTTTCATTTTTATTAACACCCTTTCACTTTGAAAACTCATTAAAATGACCTAGTAAGTTTCCCTTCTGGCTGTTTGAGAGTATGTAGGTTTTTCAGACGTCAGCAAATCTGGAAAGCTGCTCCGTCATAATCAGCATAAATTTTTTTAAAATCCCAAACTAAGTTACAAATCTTACCAAAATATGTGAAATGGCACTCGGTTCAAGGCACAAACGATGGACCTCATTTTACTGGAAACTTGTGGTTTGGTGACTGCATTCTCAACACTAACTTAAAAACATCTGTCCACAGAGTAATGGGTGCACCTGTTTAGATCGTCTTACCTTGAGTGTAGCGCCCTCGTGTGGTGGAAGACTCTGGCTCATAGCAGCCAGAGAGGCCTGGTCCAGATCCCTCATGGATTGGTTGACCTGCTCGATGGCGTTATCGCATTCCAGCTGGCCTGGGGCATGGTCCCTGAAGCAGAAGTCAGAAAATTGTAATGACAACAAAATATTTTTTTGAAATGCCGTAAAGCCATGATTTCAACCTGCGACCTCCACAAAATTGTGCCGGTGCTCTACCAACTAAGCTATCTTGCCCTATGTTGGCAGTCTCCCAAATTGTCAGGTGTCTTTGTTCGGGGGGGAGGGGGGGGCTAGTCAGAAGTCATAAACCCATACTGCATTATGGGTTCGCTTCTTGGGCTGTATTGTCAAGTTGGGGCATCATCCCTGGCTATACAGCATGCTTCATACAGTGAAACGCCAATATAACGAACATTGCGGGATCCACAGATTTTGATCGATCAAGCGATCGTTCGGTCTAGCGATTTTCAACTGCCGGTCCGCCGCGTGCCTATTTTTTAACATGGTGTCCGTTCTTTTAACCCTCGGAGCAACCAAGGCACTGCAGCGGAAGTAGTTTTTTCGCAATTTGTTATTTACTAAAACATCTTTGGGCCAATATTGCTCAATATTTTTTTGAACTCGAGTTGAAAGCCATAGTTTGAGACTGTGCAATCAAATTTAACAGAGGTCACACACCTGGACATGCCAGCCCTGAGAAAGTAAGCCCTCTGGCATGTGTTCGGCTATAAAGCCCCATTCAAGTGTGTGTTATCTAATGCCTTTGTGGTCGGTATACACAAAGGGTTCCCCCCCTGGGCCGACCCCCAGAGCAATGAATCATTCTGTCATTGCCCACGTTTCTGAATGGCAATAGGATGGTGTCTGACCCAGAAATAGCATCAGGGTACTCCTGGCTGGCCTTACCCGTAATACAATAATACTTCCGCTGCAGTGCCTTTGTGTCACCGTGTATATTTTTGTACAAGGATGCTTCCAGGGTTAAATAGCGCCCTCTTGCGTCGTATTTGAAGTGCGCCCTCTTTCGATTGTAATTGAACATGTGCCGGCCATTGAATCATGTAATTACATGTTCATACTTTCTAAGCTTACCGAATTCTAAAGCAACAGTTGGCTTTTCCCTTCTATTCCTTGGGGAAATAATAGCCGCCTGTCACTCTTCAACATAAAGCTGCGGCCGTTTGGGAATTACAAACAGCCCAAATACCCGGTACAATTTTTAATCCGTTGCCTTTTTTATGCAACGATGATGTTTGGTAAGTTTTGTATACAAAATTTGGGAGCCAAGGATGGTGTTCGGTATAGCCGAATGTTCAGTATAGCGGTGTTCGGTATAGCGGCGTTCCACTGTCCATAAATACTTTGGTTTTTTTTCAAGTTGGCATTGCGACAGTGGAAGCCCACTGAATTGATTTAGAACAAATAAGAGATCCCACGAGAGTAATTTTCTGTATTCCTATTTTAATATTTCCTTTCATTCTTAATTTTATTCCTTTTTGTCCCATTTTTTCCCCTTTTACTTAAAAGAATAAACATAAAAAGCAAAAAGGAAAGGTCTCCCAAAATGAAAGAGCGCATTGACACCAACCTGATGGAAGACACAAGTTTCTTGATGGAGTCCGAGACATCCTTCGAGTGATTGGCCAGCTGTTGCCAGGTGGGCGGGTCCTTGGGGTTGAGGGCCAACGGCTTGGCCGTCTGGATCAGTGCACAGGAGCTGGCAATCATCATCTTACCGGCCGAGATGATAGGCTCCATGGCTTGACGAGCCTGACAGGGGAACAACGTCCAAACATCAGTTCTCTTGTCATTGAAGGAAGATGAACAACTTCCATCCACTTTATCTGAAGCCCTTTAACCATAACCCCCTTGGCATTTTTACTAGGAAGCTTCAACCCGTCAAAATCCAACACTGTGCAGTATACCTATGGCACATTCTTTGGACTTGGACAAATTGGGGCATCATAGCTCCATGTAAAGTAATGGTGCCAAGGCCCTGCAGTACTGAACCCATCAAAACTTGACAAAACCTGCTGTTGGAATTTGCAAGGCTTGGGGTAGTTAGGGTTAAGGGAGCATTTCATATAGTCCTGATGCGGTATTGATTGCGGGACCACTGTTTTTCTTTGCGGTGCCGCATTCCGCACCACAAACCTTGCTGAGGAATGGGAAGCCGGCCGACTTGAATAACTGAATAATCAGGTCAAAACTAGAACTTGGAGCTTACGAAGACGTTCAGGGAGATACTACCTGTACCTTGCATGGCTTTTAACATTGTTCGTGAGGAACGTGCATTAAAAAAGAAAGCAAATCAGTTCATCGGTCAGAAGTTTGAGGAAAGGCAGGGGCGGATCTTTGGGGGGGGGGGGGGGGTTGCTGAGCAAAGTTGTTTTTCAGCCCAATATGAGCAAATTCTTCTTTAACCAGTTCACGTCGGAATTATTTTGACATTCACGGACCCAGCCGCGGGAATATTTTTCCCGAGCCTAGATAGATGCCAGACCGGTTCAGGCAGAATCAGGCCGTAATCTGCGGGCAGAACACCCTGATATTTCCGGCCTCGCTCACTGCCAGTGGGTCGCTGACAGATAGATACTGGTCTCCATCGAGTGCGTGTTTATCAGTCAGCCGTTCAGAGTACCGCAAAACCTTTGCGAGTTAACTCGTCATCCGACGCGAACTGGTTAAAAACCACAAAATTATGCAGCTTCAAACGGTGCCCGTGATGCCTTAGACTGCAGGAGAAAACCCCTGGATTTCAAAATTTTCCAGGGGCCATGCCCCCCGACCCCCCTAGTGAGAATGTGCCTTCGGCACGTTCCACGTTTGATGGGTGAATGGTACAACCCCTCCCTAAATGAAAGCTAGATCCGCCCCTGGGAGGGGAGGTATTACTGACCTGGGGCGTGATCTTGGCCGGCACGCTGGAGAACTCCGGGGAGGAGGCGAAGGTGACGAGGTTCTCCACAGCTTCCAGGAGCGGCTTGGTGCTTGAGGCACACTTCTGCCTGTTCTCTTCGCTGAAGTTACCATCCAGAGCCTGTGAAAAAAAATCGTGTGGGGCGTAATCGGTTTGAGTTACTTACAAGATTTTGATTTATTTCAAACTACATTGACTGAGATGCCGGACAACAAAGCTGGTCATTTTATATCCACAGCAAAACAAACATTAATCAAATACACAAATTATAAATTTGTCATTAGATATAAAAAAAACAACACAATGGCAGTGTCTTTGATCGGGGGAGCGAGGGGGTATCACATCGCCAGCACAAAGTAGGTTTATTTTCATAAAAGGAAGTCCTTAGAAGAAAAAATTACAATCAACGGACAGTATATCTTTTACCCTTTCCAATACCACAGCTCCCCTGTTGCTTACCAATGTCGAGTTTACTCGACAAGGAAACCACACACCAGAGTATCCAAACAACAAATATATTCACCATGTTTCAACCAACTGTAGTGCTTGTGTTTTTGGCTGTCCATACATGATCTTTACACGAACAGAAAGAGCTTCTTCATCAGATCTTTCATTTGTTCATGAAACAAACAAGTTTCCCCCGTTTGATAAAGGGGGCTACCCGAGAAAACGGCCATCATTTTGCTACTTTTCCAGTCATGACTTTCATTTTATACCATATGAAAGATAAATCTTCACGGAACTAAACTTTACACACATTTTCCTTTTCAATAAACTCTGAAAGTACAACCACTCAGCAAACAGTCGGCTGCTTTTTCTGCTTGAGTGGTTCACGCTTGACTGAACAAAGAATGTGGTACCGGGGGGGGGGGGGGGGGGGGGGGGGGGGGGAAGGTAAGCCAATAAACACTTGGGTAAATGAAAGTGTTAATCGCTTCCAATCACTGATCTCTATGTAAACTGGATAGCCCATCGACTGTTCAAGTTGAAGCCGCCGTCCACCATATTACCACTCCTAAAACAACAGGGCCAATTTCATAAAGCTGTTGAGCACAAAAATTTGCTTAGCATGCGAATGCTTCCTTGATAAAAACTGGATTACCAGCCAGAATTCCATGTGTGGAATATTGCTTTTGACTGGTATTCAGCTGTTGCTTGCTTAGCATGAAAATTACATGGATTTTTGGCTGGTAACCTGTTTTTATTTAGCAAGACATTTTCATGCTAAGCAAATTTGTGTGCTGAACAGCTCTATGAAATTGGCCCCTAGTTTGACAACCTTGTCCCCAGGGTCTACTTTCATCCTCATTCTCCTTACATAGAGATCAGTGGTGAAATGGGAGTGGTAACATGGCAGCTACTGACTTCACCTACATGTACTTGAACAGTGCACAATGACTTAATGAGCTATAATTGGCTGAAACTTTTCTGAAACAGCCCTTGTTTTCGTTAAGATTTATTTATTTATTTATTTTTATTTTTCAGACTATTGCCTATAGCATTTGTACGCATTACTTTCTTACCGGCACTTTGGCTACTTTTATGCAGCCGATTGCCTTTAAACTTGGCAGACACTTAGACTAACTGCTCAGAATGTATGCCGAACATTTACGTCATGATGACGTCATCACGTCATTTTTTATGAATTTTTGAATTTTTTTTTAACTCTTAACATTCTTTTCAATATATCTAGTGAACAAAACAGGATATTTTCAAAATTCTTTTTGTTATAGCTTTGGTATGTCTCAAAGATATGCCCTAAAAGGGAAAAAATGTGTACGTCATGATGACGTCATCGGCAAATTTTCTATGATTTTTTTATTTTTGAAATTTCATTTCAATCACAAAACGAAACAGCCCTGTGTTTGTCCACAAACACTGTACCGTACATCTAGTTTTTACCTTGATGCTCTTAACCAGGTTGGCCGTGCTGTTGGCCACGTCCTTGGCCGACTGCACAAAGTGTTTCTTGGCGACCGGATTGCTGGTCTTCGATGAGGCCACGCGACAGATGTTACACAGTGCCGACGTGTGCTTGGCTACTTCAGTGGCTGCCGCAAGAACCTGAACAAAAAAAACAAACCCAAAAAAAACGATGAGGATCCACATTATTCTCCCAAGTCTTTACAAAACTACCTCAAGAACACTATCAAAACTGGCACTGTGAAAATTATAATCAAGAAGGATTTCCTGAATCTTATTATTAAGGGAGTACAGCCTAACCCATGGTCGGGCCAGGCCCGTTGAAAAGCCTGGCCATGCCCGGGCCTTCTGGCTTTTAGTCTTGCTATTGTGAGCCACAAATCACCTAACAATAGAGTATCTACTAATCGATAAACCCTGGCCTCTGCCAGGATAGGCCAGGCTGTGGCCCCTCCCAAACTAATCTGTAGTGATTGCTTTTGTTGTCATTCCATTCACGGGCTGGAGATCAAGTCCGGGTGAACAATGGGAGCTGGCTGGACTCCAGCATTAGTGGGCAGTTTATTGTGTACAACCAGGGGATTATGGAAGCCTGAAGGCCCGGGCGTTTCCGCGGCTTGGCCAGGCTTTTCAATGACCTGGCCCGACCATGGGTTTGGCAGTGCTCCCTAAACAGGGCCCAATTTCATAGGGTTGCTGAGCATACAGTTTCATGCTAACGAAACCTTGTCCATTTTGTAGAGAGACTGCAAGGGATCATTTCACATTGTCTGAAAGCAGCATCAATTGCGGTAACGTTGAGATCTTAACCTCACCCCTGGCTCTTTCCAGAGCCAACACTTCCTCACAGAAGACATGACTTTCCATGGTGTACACGCAAACCTACTCTGTATGCAGGCATTAGAACAACTTGGCTTCGAAATAGTGCAACTTTTCCGCTAACCATTAAGCAGTTCTATGAAACTGGGCCCAGAACGGAATGTGCTTTTCTTTATTCATAAAGTGACAGCCATTCAAACTGGCATGCTATTTGAATATCAGGAAGCTATTCAAGTCAAAGCCAGCAGCTTGCTGGAGTAGTATAGCTGAAATATACACTTCAAAATAAAATATTTCAAATCAAGAAATTTCTCTAGTATTTGCTTCAGAAATGTATAACTCTCTAAATGTTTAATTCTGGATTTCAATAAACGGGTCTACATTCAATATCATCTTCCATAACTTTGTTAATTTTGTTTGCACTTAAACATAAATACATGGAAAAAATAATACGGAAGTTTTAATTTAAGCTGAAGACTTTGATAGATCTATAATATTGACAATGACGTCTTGGGGAAGCCATGCATTTTATATGCCTTGGATTATATATACAGTCACACCTGAGCCAACCGGCCACCAAAGAAAATAAAAGGGGTTGGACACAGTGTACCAAAGCTCGAAACAGAAGCCAAAATAGAGGCCACAACAAAAGCCACAATGGAGGCCACAATGGAGGCATCACAGAGGCCACAATGGAGGCATCACAGAGGCCACAATGGGGGCATCACAGAGGCCACAATGGGGGAATCACAACAGGAGCCACTACGGAGGCCACAACAGATGCCACAATGGAGGCCCCAAATGGAGTAAACAATGAAGGCCATAATAGAGGCCAAAATGTCATTATATACCGGTCGGCCCCCAAAAAACCGGAACAGCATACTTCCACTACCTTAAGAGTCAAACCACCTGTGCCGATGGATCGATAATCGTTCTGGAAGAAAAATGATACCAAGACCTCCCGATTCAGTCCAGTAGTTTTTTGCTCCAGAGCCTATTTTGTGAAGCAAAGTCAGGTCGCTTGGCCATTTTGTTCCATGCAGAAAATAGGATGATAGGATGATAGCATACTTGTTATACCTCGGGACCAAATGACCCCTGACATTGTTTCACAAAATAGTGTCCAGAACAAAATGACACATGCACTGGTATAGGTTGTTTGAGTCTCATTGTAGCGGAAGTATGACGTTCCATTTTTTTGGGAGGCCACCCTATATTATGATTATCAAGATTTTCTTTGCAATTCAATTTGGACCATTAAACCAAGTGGAATAACTTTCCCTTATGTCCACCTGAAAAACGGCGTCCAGCAGCAATTTGTTCAACCATGTTCAATGCCTGCCATTTAGGGCAGCCTGTCTATTCGGCTAGCCGCGATATCAGCAAGTCTGGCTATAAAGTGGCCATTTTGGCCACAATTAAAACAAAACTTGTAAACATAGCCACTTAATGTACCTGGAGCTTAAATCACAGGCCTACAGTTGTTAACAACTTGCCAATAACGACCCTGTAATTGGCCTTTAACCCTTTCCTTACCAATGTCGAGTTTACTCGACAAGCCACAGCACCTCTGTTGCTTACCAATGTCGAGTTTACTCGACAAGGAAACCACACACCAGAGTATCCAAACAACAAATGTATTCAACCATGTTTCAACGAACTGTAGTGCTTGTGTTTTTCGCTGTCCATACATGATCTATACACCATCGGAAAGAGCTTGTTCAGATCTTTCCAATGGTGCTATCAAATTCATGTGTCACCGTTACAATATTTTGAGAAAACTGCATTCGAAGTTTCCCTGTCGAGTTATTTGTATGGAGTGCCATTGGTTCATGCGACAAACAACTTTCCTGTTTGATAAAGCGGGCCAGAAGAGAAAACAGCTATAACTTTGCTATTTTAGCAGTTGTGACTAATTCTTAACACCATATGAAAGAGAAATTGTCATGGAACAAACTTTACACACAACATTTTCCTTTTCAATCGATTTCTGAGGGTGAAATCTTTAGTTGAAAATGCAACCATTCAACAAGCAGTCAGCTCCTTTTTCTGTGTAAGTGGTTGGGTTTCATGATTGTGGTAAGGAAAGAGTTAAATCTGTCTATATACATGTACATGGCCAATAGACGGATCCAATAAGCCCCGTCTCTTGACATGTTGACCAAACAGCCGTCACTATGGTCCAACAAAAAATTGACATGCATGACGTAATATATGCCTGGTATCGGCAGCTGTGAATGATCAATACATAGGGGGGCGGGGCTTAATGCGTCAGTCTTTCAAATCCAGGTATCACTGTACTGTTGCCAAAAGTTACGCAATTTTAATGACAATCCTTTAAGAAAAGAATAAAACAACAACAAAAACGATCAAACAAATCTGGACTGCAAGGCTGAAATCAAAACAAAATGAAAGGATTTTTAATAAGCAAAACCGCTATCGTTCCTCGGCCCTTCTTCAGAGCCTAAAGTCCACGAAACATCACTTAAATTGCCCTTACTTGCTCTAAAATTACTGAATTCAATTGTAAATGTCTTTCCAACTGTGGGTAACTTTGAGCGGGCGATTTTCTCATTTTCTGTTTAACTTCGTCTGTGTCCCAGTTTTATGCTTAATGCTGTCAAAATCTTTATGACCAGTTTAAACAGCTATTTGAAATTGATCATATAATTCTTAAGTTTTGTTTTTTGTTTTTTGTGGTTTTTTTGGGGTGGGGATTTGTTGTTCTAGGCTTTCCATACTTAAAACAGTCAACGAGAACACAATTTCATGTGTACGATTGGAAATTTGCAAAGAGGATCTCTGTTGCAAACAGCGTTGTAGTCGAGGCCATCACGAGGCCAGGCACAAGGCCAGGCACAAGGCCAGGCACAAGGCCAGGCACAAGGCCAGGCACAAGGCCAGGCACAAGGCCAGGCACAAGGCCAGGCACAAGGCCAGCTTGCAACAGGCACAAGGCCAGCTTGCAACAGGCACAAGGCCAGCTTGCAACAGGCACAAGGCCAGCTTGCAACAGGCACAAGGCCAGGGCACAAGACCAGGCACAAGGCCAGGCACAAGGCCAGGCACAAGGCCAGGCACAAGGCCAGGCACAAGGCCAGGCACAAGGCCAGGCACAAGGCCAGCTTGCAACAGGCACAAGTAACAGGCATAAACCATGACAAAGGAATGCTCTTATTACAGTTCATTTGAATAGCTTGAGACTTGGATTAAGACTGCTGGTCTTGTGCTGGCCTTGTGCTGGTCTTGTGCTGGTCTTGTGCTGGCCTTGTGCTGGCCTTGCAGGGTCTTGTGTGGCCTTGTGATGGCCTCGACTACATCACTGGTTGCAAAGTTTCACAACATCGTCTGCCACTCTTTGGGCTCTGGCCAAAAATAGGCAAGTCCTTTTTGCCACTTATCAACTTTTTGGGGGTCTGGCCCAAAATAGTAAGGTCCCATTTCTGCCCCCCCCCCCCCCCCCAACCAAATCTGCCTACAAATTATGCCTGCTATATGCACAGACAGTGAAATGCAATAAAATAATCTCGGGTGACACATGCAGAAACCGCCGTAATGAAACCACCTGCCATGCATTTTATAGAAATGAAACTGCAAATAAGGAGACCATGATTCTCATGGGCATCAAAACAAAACACTATCTGCAAAAAGAGAAATAAATAAATGGCTTAAAATGTAAGCAATGGGGGTTATATGCTTTCATGAAAGATTATATTTTTTAAGAAGGCTGCTTTAATGAGGGAAAGAAGTAAAGGTGCACGCATTTGTAACTAGCTCTGGACCAATCAGTCTATGCAATTTAATGTTAAGTCCATTTCTAATGGAACAAAACGTGAAGTTGCAATCCACAACCACATTTACTTATGTTTTGTTATTAAAGCTGACTACGTCCGTCTTTTTTAGGTGTCTCACCCTGAAACATATTTTTGCGAATTTGTTGGCATTCCTCACAAAACAAATCTAGTGTAGTTTTTTTTTCTTCTTTGCAAAATGTGGTTTTCTTTCATGGTTCATTAGTAGGAATAAGTGGAGAAATTTTCAGATGAAGTATGGAAATAGCAGCTTTTAAATATTGTCAATTTGTGCTAAATTCACAGGATAAAAAAAAATGCCATGTATTTACATGTATTTAATGGAATTATGAGAGTTCTGTTGCAACATTTGACTAAATCATTTAATCTTATATGTTTTACAAATTCTCAGAACTTTCAGGCAGAATCGTTTTCTTCACTGACGATTTATTAAACTCTTTATTCAGGGCAAAACGCAAAACTTCAAATTCTATATTTTTCATGGAGGGTTCCTGTCATTGTTTTACAATATTTTCCAGTTGGGTATTCAAATTCCTGTTTGGTAAAAAAAAAAGGGAAATGCTTTGGTTTGCGGCAGACTTTCAACTGCGATTTTAACACAAAATGTACCTGCAAATAAAATTAATCCGTTGTTTGCCATTTTGCCACAGCCATGAGTAGTCCAGAGCTAGTTTTATTTTTATTATTATTTTTTTTTTTTAGCAAAGTCTGTGGCGGTCAAGTATAGAGAATATTTGGTTTTCTTTGCTAACCAGCAAATTGGTCAGATGATCGGACATACGGGGTGATAAACGGACAGATGAATTGATGGAGGAATAGGGGCCGAATGGTTTTCCCAACAGAGGAGTGACCGCGGAAATTCTCGACATCAGGGCGCCCATGGTCTAACGACAAAAGGCACAAAAATGCTTGTGTTAGTGGATTAATCATGATGACAGGCAGTTGGAGGGGTTGAAATGGAGAGGGGTGATGGGGGGGGGGGGGGGGGGTGATGGGGGGGGGGGGGGTGATGGGGGGGGGGTGATAGGGGGGGGGGGCGGAGGGGGAAAGGGGAGAAAGGAAAAGGTTGTTTTTAAACCACAACATGGATGATATCGGCAAGAGTGTAAAAACAAAGGACTCAATTTGGACAAGGTTGTAAATGCAAAGTTTAAAATTACTGACGGCAATTGACATATCAGACCTTTTCCGCAGTTTAGTGTTTTTGTGTTTCGTTTCTTTGCTTTTGGTTTTTATTAAATTTCTTTTTTCTAAGAGGAGGGTTGGGTGACTGGTGCACAAAATAAATCTTGTATTAGTGCTTTGAGTTTTACCATCACCAGAGGCATGTTGGACGTGAAGGGAAGGAATGTGATAAACAATTCTAAACTTTGA
Organism: Hippasteria phrygiana; assembly: GCA_037893225.1. Classification (NCBI taxonomy): domain Eukaryota; kingdom Metazoa; phylum Echinodermata; class Asteroidea; order Valvatida; family Goniasteridae; genus Hippasteria; species Hippasteria phrygiana. Next base: position 432,465 of record JAZGUH010000311.1, read on the forward strand.
AGCACACAGGAATGGTTCTAGCAGTAGGCTCTAGCCATAGTGCAGAAAGCCTATACGCAGTCTAGATTCTTGACAATACATGTATTTAAATGTACTCTTTTTCTCTGGTACTATAGTTCATACAAACACTACAGTAGAGGGCATGTTTACTATAAGGTGACCAACGTGGCTTTGCATATTTTGGAATAAGATCTAGATTACAATTAGACACCCACAGTTCACTTTTTCTGCTACAAACTATTCACATGCAATGGATGAGAAATTTGATAGTTAAAAGACAAAAACACATGTTTTTGTCTTTTTAACCCCTTGAGTACGTTTTCTTTTACGGGAGACGTCGGGGTGTGGCGGCGGTTCTGGCAGCCAAGCGAACCGCTACAATGTGTTTGTGCAGTCAAGCGTAACATAAACAATAATCCAAGAATGGATTGAAACTGCACAAATGGCGGCCAATGGCGTCATCCGGCCTGGTGGCACTTATTTTTTTGGATGATATATGCCGTCATCCGTACGCAAGGGTTTAACCATTAAAAATGTATCTTTTTTTTAAGCAAGTTCTTCCTGAACAAGAGTAAAAGCCACTCAAGGTACGGAGCTAAAAAAGAATAGAAAGCAGGAAAGATCGTAAGGTGAAGTGAAACATGCACCAGGCAAAGAATTCCAGAGAGATAAAGAACGAAGGAAAAAGCTATTGGCATAGCTTTCTATTCTACATCTAGGTACAGCTAGAGTGTATTAATAAGTGGGAACAGGCGGAAAGCCGAGTTTCTCGCTGAAAATCACTAAATGGAGGAACCAAGCTGGACAAGCCGGTGGAACATTTACCATGAAAATATCTGTAGAACAAACTAAGAGTAGCAACAGATCTCTCTGGTGAGAGAGTGATCGTAAGTATGAGCCCAACTTAACAATGCATTTCTGTACTCTTATCTAATAAAGCGAAGTGACAAGCAGATGCGGAAACAACGTATGGCTGTCTTGTAAAAGGTAAAGGATAACAGCAGGACTGCCCATTCAACTGAAACCATTCACTGCATTTGAATAAGTTGAAGAATTGAAAAAGAACATTTTCAACCTTTCTGTACCATACACACAAGTTGATTACTCGGAGCCTGGGTGTGGGATCTGAACGTGTGGGATCTGAACGTGTGGGATCTGAACGTGTGGGATCTGAACGTGTGGGATCTGAAGGTGTGCGACCAAAAATCCAGACAGACTGAGCATAAGACTGAAATGGTTGATCACCACGATTGTTTCAAACTTTCATTTATTTCTCAACTATCCTGGGTAGCCCGATTAGTGCACTAGCTCTCTTCTCTCTGGTCCCACTTTAGATAAAAAGACGACAAAAATATTAGTCTTATCAGTGGCGGGGGGAACCCCCAGCGAACAATTATACACAGAAAAAACCCACGTAATCAGGTCGGGACTGAAAACCCAATCCACATGGTGCACCTGGACGGGAATCGAACCGGGGCCACCAGAGGTGGAAGGCGAGGGAAAGAACCACTACCCCAATCTGACTATCCATTCAACTAAAACCATTCACCTGTGTGCTTCAAAACAAGCAGAGTACATTGCGATTGAAAGTTAACAATTGGAATGGGAAATTTTGCAAGAAAAAATTGCAGTTGCATTCGCATGCAACATTTTGCACGCAACTTTTCCCCCTGCGAATTTAAGTGGCAAATTGTTTTCACGCCTTTGAGAAACGGTGTGAAAATGTTTTGGAACTTGTGTGAAAAGGTGTGAAAATATGGAGAGATATTCCGTACCCTGTGGAGACATGAACACAATGTGAACAAAGGGACTGAATAGGTCTCCACAGGGCAATTGTATGGGTTAGGATGTCTCCACAAGGAATGTTGTGTACAAAGTCTATGGGGGTTTGCTTATTAAAAGTACACAGGGACAAAGGGGAGAACAATGCCATGTCTCCACAGGGATGCAAATCCGCGGATGGGTGTTCCCACTTGTGTGAAAAGGTGTGAAAATATTTTCCCACTGTGGGGAAATTGTCAATTTTTTCTCTCACAAATTTATTCCCTAGGAAGAGGAAAAGTGTAAAGAGAAATTCCCATTCCCAGAAAAAATAACTTAACAAATGCATTTATACTGTCTGTCTGAGTAGTGGTATAGGCGTGTCAGCACCATTTTAGTTCATTAATTGTGCACAAGCGAACAAATTCACACATACAACACAAACAAACTGAAGGTGGTTCCGACATGCACTGCTCAGTGAAATGTCATAGTGGACTGGTTTTGTGATCGCGATGCATTTGATAGCCCTACACATCCCCTTTAACTCTTTGTACTTCAGTATAAAAAGGGAATTTTTTGTATTAACACCTTGCGTCCGACCGTTATTGATGGGGGTGCTGGTATGCCAAGAACGGGGCCGTGCAGCCAAGTGTAAACGTGACCTGTAGGCGGTGCACTGAAAAGAGTGGCCCTAAAGAGGAATTTCACATTAGCCCCTTCTGCGCACTTCCGGGTTGAAAGCCAGAATGTCAGTGGCAAACAAAACAACGCTTTTCAGCACATTCATTTATGCATGAATGAATCAGGCCATAAAAAGGCAGCACAGGCATACAATCAGCATAAAGTTGTTTACTGTGACATTGAGATCCTCGTTTTCAAACGCAGAAGTGCGCAGATCGGCGCTAAACTCGTCGTTGTGGGATTCCTCTATTCATTGCACCCGGAGCCCCCTTTCATGTGATGAGCAAGCTTTGTTTGAAAAAGCTCCATCTATTCATTTCACTCCGATTAAAGAGTTACTGCAGTTTTTGCTCAGGTACAGTCTACCGCGTGCAGTGTTTTTGCATCAGTCTTTTGAATGAAAATCCACATTTTGTGAACACTAGAATAAAAATGAAGTCAAAACATTGACCGGAGAACTCACAAACTCTTGCCGGTTTTAAAATATTCTGTGAGGAAACTCCCTGTGCAGGGCTGTTCATTTTCAAATAATTTAGTATTCGATTATTCAAAATTGGGTTTGACCGAATATTCGATACTCACCAATCAGGTTTTTTCACGCATTAGCTGCAACTGCATGCCGCGTCAGTAAAAAGTGGCATGCAAAGCATGCCGGTGTTTTATGTGCGACAAAGCCGCCATCGACATTCTTTTGCATGTGCCTGTTCTATCAAGATCATTACAGGTACATACATTCTGATAACAAGAATCCAAACTCCAGCCTGCGTTTTTGCAGTAATTATTTTATACGTGTCAATAAACAGTTACAGTCGACAAAAATGCCCAATTTGACACTGCTTAAGCGCCGTAACTTTTCTATTAAAGTAGCATCAGAGTCGTATCTGTACGTGCATATATATTTTTTTCGAATATTCGAACTGGCAAAAAGGTATTCGAATATTCGGGACAGCCGTACTTTCCCAATACTTCCGAGGACAATGCTTTGTGTTTCCTATTGTTCCTGTAATATAACCCAACCCCATAGACTAAGCACGTATTTTTACGTCCGGGGACCGTTTTCAACAAAAGACCTACTTGCGAGGACAAGAAAGGTTCCTTTGTATTTTCTTTCTCGACTTGTCCTCGAACGTATATACAGAACCTGTACATGTAGGTAGGGGACTGGAGAACCAGACCACATAGTACCCCTAGTGGGATGTGAACCCAGCTCCCCAGTGGTGGAAGATGTGGGACGGACCAATGTGGCAACCAGACTGCCCCACGAGCCTCATCCCTCAAGCAGGCCCTTCAAATGGGGTCAGGTGAGTGGGTCTCACCAACAGAGGAAGCTACTTCACCTGGGTCTTCAGGTCTAGAAAATTGGTATAATTTCTTTGGCATCTAATTAGATCTGGACCCAGGAAAACCCTAAGGGTGGTAGGGTGCACAACCTAAAATGTGGCCAATCCCCCCACCTCCGTTGTAGCCCGTTACCTAGAGTGGCTTTCAGCCTTGTATTGGGCGACTTCCGCAAAAAAAACGAAAAATCTTCTGAAATGTTAAATTTCGGTTCCATGGGTTTTCTCCAGGAATATTCTCCGCAGTTTTCATCCCACATCAAAACTGTGTAATTTCCTTCAACTTCTACAAAGGGGCTGGCCGAATGCTACATCAATAATATAACAGACCAATCACAAGGCAAAGCGAAAGAAACGAGGGTGGTACGAACCTGTTGTTGGCTGCTCTCTGGGTTGAGGAGGCTGTTACAGGCTGCTTGGATGGCCTGGTGGGCGCGGGCAAACTGTGACTGGTCGACCAGACCTGGTCTTCCTGCTACGCTGGACGGGTCAGCAATGCCCACAAGGTAGGCGGACTACAGAGGGAAAGTGAGTGAGAAATTGTAGAATGATGGTAAGCACGACTTGATGAGAAGATGGAACAAAGGCGAGGCAATTCCTCGCTGACCACACGTTAACTATGTTAACCTCGGTGTTATCATCGACAATATACAAACCGTGATTTTTTTTCTCACAACTTGTGCTAAAAGCTTTCTCATTTAATAAACATGTTCAGAAAATATGTGAATACTTTTTGAAGTATGGTAAACTTTCTGCCAAAAATATATCCGTATATAGGTCTGAAAATTGGGATAATTTCTTTGGTAACAAATGAAGATCTATCCTCTATTTAGATCTGGACCCAGGAAAACCAGAAGGGTCACATGGTAGGGCTGGCAACCTATAACGTGGCCAACCCCACCACCTCTATTGTAGCCCTTTTAATACCTAAAGTGGCTATTAGATTATAGTGGGGGGAAAAACAACCATTTTGTAACCAACCTGTGCTGCGGCCTCGGTCAGTCCACAAACAGCAGCTCCAGCCGCCTCCACATTCCGACCAAACTCCTCCAGCTGACCGTTCTTAGCATTCTGTGTGATGCCTCCCATGCTCTCTCCAAGATCCTAACAAGGAAACAGGAAGCAAAAGAAACTGCAGAATGAAGGTAGAGCATAGAGAAAGGCTAAAGGAGATACAACTCAGGCACCTCAATATGCAGGTCTTGGTCTCGAACCCTCGGGTCTTGGTTTCGGACTCTCTGGTTTTGGTCTCGGACTATCGGGTCTTGTTCTCGGACCTCGGGTCCTTGGTTTTGGACACTTGGATCTTGGTTTTGGACCCTCGGGTTTTGGTCTCGGCCTATCAGGCCTCACTCTGGGACCCTCGGGTCTCACTTTGGGACCCTCGGGTCTCACTCTGGGACCCTCGGGTCTCACTCTCGGACCCTCGGGGTCTCACTCTCGGACCCTCGGGGTCTCACTCTCGGACCCTCGGGGTCTCACTCTCGGACCCTCGGGGTCTCACTCTCGGACCCTCGGGGTCTCACTCTCGGACCCTCGGGGTCTCACTTTTGGACCCTCGGGGTCTCACTCTCGGACCCTCAGACCCTCAGGTCTCGGACCATCAAGTCTCGATCGTGGAGCCTCCGGTCTCGCACCATCAGGTCTCACTCTCGGACCATCAGGTCATGGTCTTGGACCCTCGGAGCTTGGTCTAAGACCATCGGATCTCGCTCTTGGACCATCGGGTCTCACTCTCGGACCACCAGGTCTCATTCACAGTCGGACTTTCAGGTCTCGACTGCAACAATGCTACTCAAGGTACCCGACATCCGAGAATAAGGGTGAAATACATGGAGCTGCTAAGCACAAAAATGTGCTTAGCATGGAAAGTCTTCCTTGGTAACAACAGGATCACCAACCAAGTTTGATATACACTGCTTGTGACTGGCATCAAGCTGTTGTTTTCTTAGCCTGAGAACCACATGGACTTTTGGCTTTTTTACTAAGCAAGCCTTCCTGATGGTTAGTTCTACGAAACTGACACCCGACCAACCTTAGATTTCTCCATGACGCCCTGCAGGCAGTCAAAGTAGGTCCAGTCATTAATGGGCTCGTTGATGTTATCCAAGATGTTGCTCATGGTCTGGATGTTGCGTAGAGCATTGTCGCACTCCTTCTGGCCCGGGGCGGCCTGCATGAATGTGTCGATCAAGTTGTTGATGCTCTCCGTCACTCCTCTTTTCTCAATCAAGAAGACACATTGGCAATCAGTATACGAGATCAATTCATATTCTCAGAAGCTGAACACAAATTAGTTATTCAGCCATAAAAAATGTACACACACATATATGGATACATGCAGTACATTGCAATTGACACTGTAAAAATAAGAATGGTAAACTTGGTAAAAACAAATTCACATTTCGGAAATTATTTTCTCACTTTTGAGAAAAGGTGTAAAAAAAAATGTCCCACTTGTGTGGAAAGGCGTGACAATGTTTTCCCACTTGTATGAAAAGGCGGGAAAACGTTTTCCCATTCCCTGGTTAACTTTCAAATGCAATGTACCGCATAATTTTGAGAAAACTCTATCCGAACTTCCCCTGTAAAGTAGTGTGTATGGAGTGCCATTTGTTGTGACAAACAAGGTTCCTGTTTGATAAAGTGGGCCAGAAGAGAAAACGGCCATAACTTTGCTATTTTAGCAGTCATGACTTTTACCTTTGCACCATATGAAAGAGTAATTGTTTATGGTACAAACGTTTTCCTCTTCAATCAACTTCCGAGGGTGAAATATTTGGTTGAAAATACAACCAATCAGCAAGCAGACGGCCTTTTTCTATTTGGCTTGAGTGGTTTACGCTTGACTGAACAAAGAATGTGATACAGGAGGAAGATTAGCCAATTAAGAAAGTGGTACTGAAAAGGTTAAGGATCAAAGATGTTCCTAGGATTTAGATGTTCCTAATAATCTGTAAATCTGGCATGCTGACAAAGTTGAACATCAGTCAAGTTCCACTCTAACTGTACCTTGCTGCAGCAGCTAGGAGGTTCTTGGCATTCGGAGCGTTGGGATCGGCCGACATCGCCTTGACAACCAGCAGCAGCTTGCTGGACGTCACTGAGATGGTCTTCAGACTGCCTACCATTTCACCCTGGGCTTCTTTGCTCTGAGGTCAAAGGCCAAAGTTTGAGAGGGGTCAGAGTTCATCATTTAACCAAGAACAAAAAATCTGGAGTACGGAGCGACAAAATATGCAATTACAGGAAAGCTGGAGAAACCAATAAAACCCTAAAGCCCGGTTCGTACTTCACGTGAACGTGAAAGCGAAGCAACTTTCATGACGTCATCAATTGCTATTTCATCGCGACATTCTAAGTTACCCCAAGAAATTTGCGGTCGGTGCTCTCAATTTTGCGACCTTAACCCTCTCTAGGTTTTCTCTAAGCACCCTGCTGAATCCAACAGATTCCAACTGCTAGAACTGCACATTCTCCAACAAAATCCAACAGAAATAACAATGTTGGACTGTGCATGGTTAGGGAGCACTGCCTAACCCATGGTCGGGCCAGGCCATTGAAAAGCCTGGCCATGCCCGGGCCTTCTGGCTTTTAGTCTTGCTATTGTGAGCCACAAATCACCTAACAATAGAGAATCTACTAATCGATAAAGCCCGCCTCTGCCAGGCCAGGCCGGGCTGTGGCCCCTCCAAAACTAATCTGTATTGATTGCTTTTGATGTCATTCCATTCCTGGCAGCAGATCAAGTGTGGGTGAACAATGGGAAGTGGCTGGACTCCAGCATTAGTGGGCAGTTTATTGTGTACAACATGGGGATTATAGAAGCCTGAAGGCCCGGGCGTTCCCGGGGCCTTGGCCAGGCTTTTCAAAGGCCTGGCCCGACCATGGGTTAGGCAGTGCTCCCTTAGGGTTAATGTATGCTATAAGTATGTTTAACCCCTTGCCACAGGTTGACACATTATGTGCGGTTAAAAAATTACCACCTGGCCGCTGGACATCCATACACGCCAATCACTGCATTTTCAATCCATTATTGGGGTATTGTGTACGTTATGCCTGGCTGCACAAGCCTCTTGTTTCCGTTTCGCTTGGCTGCGCAAGCAATGGTGCCCTGGCGCCCCCATATAACACTTGGGCTCAATACTGAATATGGATGACCGCTATAATCATGGTTTGAAAAAAGACCACCTGGCCGGTTGATGGAGAACCGCATTCTGCAGCGTATTCAGTCTATTGTTTGCCTATTGTGTGCGTTACGCTTGGCTGCACAAATCCGCATTGGCATGCCAGCGCCTCATAATATGCCGGCGCCTCATAATATGCCGGCGCCTCATAATATGCCGGCGCCTCATAATATGCCGGCGCCTCATAATATGCCGGCGCCTCATAATATGCCGGCGCCTCATAATACCCAAGCGCAAGGGGTTAACCCTAACCTCACCTAAAGCTACAAAATACTACTAGTAAGGCATAAAGTTCATTACTAAAATTGAAAATGCACACGATCTTAATCCTTACGTAAGAGTTAAGCTTATACACGAACTTCATGTGAATACGATTATAGTCTGATAGTCAGCTTCCTACAAACACAAACACAAGGAGTACTGAAGAGTCTTCTAGGTACCTGCATAGGATCCCGGTGAAGCAGGATAAATTCAATGGTATGTTCTGGAAAAGGTTCTCGGAGTTTGGGGTAAAAGTAGACCTGCAATACTCAATCAGACAATGGGCACGTGTCCAGACTTTTACAGACTTCGAGTACTCTTCAAACACTCAAATTTGGCCAATTTTTGAATGGATGTCAGTAAGAAGTTATACTCCACAGCAAACATTTTCACAAACACCCATTTGTCCAATTAACAATTTGTTTGGTTTTAATTGCAAAAAAAAAGAAGTGCTTTTGGCATGGAATTTTACCAACGTCAAAGGCTGTCAACAATGATCAAGCAGCAATATACAAAAAATGTACAAACACAAAAACACAATGATCTGTAAATTTAACAGCATTTAAAGTTTAACAAAAAATGCTGAGATACATTTAACTGTACATTTTGTTTCTGTTTTTAATAACCAGAAAAAAAGACAAGATGACTTTAATTACCAAATTTTTGAGGATTTGATATAATTGTCTAGCATGCTTTTCAATTTGTCTACTGCTGTAAGGGAGCACTGCCTAACCCATGGTCGGGCCAGGCCGTTGAAAAGCCTGGCCAAGCCCCAGGAACGCCCAGGCCTTCAGGCTTCCATAATCCCCTGGTTGTACACAATAAACTGCCCACTAATACTGGAGTCAAGCCAGCTCCCATTGTTCACCCAGACTTGATCTCCAGCCCGTGAATGAAATGACAACAAAAGCAATCACTACAGATTAGTGTGAGAGGGGCCACAGCCTGGCCTAGCCTGGCCTGGCAGAGGTCGGGCTTCATCGATTAGTAGATGCTCTATTGTTAGGTGATTTGTGGCTCACAATAGCAAGACTAAAAGCCAGAAGGCCCGGGCACAGCCAGGCTTTTTAATGGCCTGGCCCGACCATGGCTCAGGCAGTGCTCCCTATTAAAGTAAACTGGCAGGATGGACAATTTTGGTGACAATTTTATACACTGATCATTTTTTTCTTCTTTTTAATGCATGCCTAAAAATTGCCGGCACTTACAGATTAAGCGTTCAACTTCGTGGGCAGTACTGTCTGGACACGTGCCGTAAATTTATCAAGTTGGCCAAACATACCGATTGGTCAAATCTCATTAGAACTCTCTATGACATCCCCAAAGCCTAACCCAGAGCATGATTTTTCTTTGAGACAAAGCATTAGGTGCCCTTCATGACCCCCAAGCAATGACAATGTACTTGGCATGACAATGGGTTATTTCAGCAGACAAATTCTCAAAAGCAATAATTATATTTTTTTTTGAATCACCTTTTCTCCCTTCTTTTTTTCTGTCTTTTGACGCAAAGTGTCACTTCTGAAATCCTCTACAGCTGTCTGTTTTTTTTTTCTTTGAAATAAATTTGCAGCCTTACTGTGCTTGAATGTTTTTTTGTCGAGCTGCCTGGAACAATGTAGAAGGTCTTTGGGTTTCAGGACCCTCTAAACAGCCTGACTGATTGAGTGATTACAGTAGTACTGGACGGTTACATGCTTCCAAGGTTTGTAAATGACTGAAAGTCTGAAATGGGAAAACCAACTTTGCTGTTTTTTGGTAACCTAAAAGAGTCCATTAGTTTTCAGCTTTAAAAACCATGTCAAATACTAGGTACATGTACTACCAAAAACCTCCCAACCTTATCCTGATTACACTACTTCTGCTGGAAACTAAGGTCTTAAAGAGGAACTAAAACCAATTTGCATTTTTCCACTTTATTGGCTTTTCAGATAGCTTGTATATTCTTCTAACCGAATACAAATTGGTAAAGAACGATTAAAATTTATTTCATTGAAAAAAAATGGACTAAAATTGCCCCTTGGAGTGAGCGTTTGGTCTCAATTCCTGAAAAGGTCATTAGGGATGCAAATGTATGCATATGACCTTATGACGTATGTGCGCTTACCCAGCCGTGCAGCCACCACGTCTGCAGCGTGTTGGTACTATCATCCACGCGTGTTTTATGACATTTTCGTCGTCAGCTGGTCGTACTTTCTTGGCATTTTTTGCCGAATTCACGGCCTTCCTAGCTTACTTTTGGAGTTATTCGGATCTCGAATGTATTAAAGTTAATAAGTATTATGCCGAGAACGTGTGTGGTAGGTGGCTGCACAAGAAATACGGACAAAAATCCGAACCTATCTTTTTAAAGATTCCCCAAAGTTGATGGGAAACAACGACGGCAGTGGGTCCGGTTTGTGGAAACAACGCGATCTGACTTTAGGCTGACGAAATGGTGTTACATATGTAAGGAACATTTTACGAAAGACTGTGAAGATGAAATTGTATCTTTCGGCAGGCAGGCAGGCAGGCAGTTGGGGAAAGAAAGGAAGGGAGAGAAGAGACAGAGAGAAGTGTAGAAAGACGGGGGTTCCGGGAGAGAAAAAGTGCCGGTAGGGACTCCGGGCCTTCAACCCGATTTTGCGCCAGTCAGACGGGCCGAAAATCCACGTCAGGGTTGGGCAGAGTCCGGCGAGCGGGACGGAGCTCCCACCCCGCCGTACGGCGCTCCGCTGGGCCCCATCAGACCCGGGGCACCCGATAGCGGGAGGTGCGAACGGCAGATTTTGCGCACTGTCCAATGGCGGGTTCAGCCATGTCACACTGGGCACCCAGTGTTGGTCGACTGGGGGTACCGGGGGGTGGCCGCGCTCGGCCCGAGCACGCTGGAATCAGGCCGCAGTTGGACGGCACGGCTGGCGCCTGCGCCCGCTGCTGCGATCCGAAGTCGTACTTCGGGTTCGATTTTCCAAGGGACCGGCACGGCCAGCGGGACACGTAATTTTTCCCCGCCGTCCAGCGGCGCGGAGGCCCCGGTGACCCGCACGGGAGTGGTGTGCCACGAGCACACGTAATTTGTTTTGCCGCTATAACATATGAGCCACGACCAAGCCGATGTTGAAGATGGGAGCAGGAGTCGATCACGCAGCGCGACACCATCGCCTTTTAAGCGACGACGTATGCGATCTGGAGGTGCTTTCCGGAAAAGGGAGAGGGCACGAGTAAGTATTAAAATGGTCATTGATGATGTTTAGAGTACAGATTGCTACCGATTGTTGGGGTGTCTGGCAGCGTCTAAACAGCAAAATTTTCATTAGTGGGCATTGCAACCAATTCGTGATAAAAAAAATACTTGTGTCGGGGCGCCATGGGCGCGGGCAGCGAAGGGTCTTCGGGGGAGTGGGATAATATAATAATATATACAAACTCATCAGTGCAACGTTCATGCAATAATGCACCACCAGGAACAAGAAAATTAGGACAAAACCCAACACATAGTACTTAGTAGACATGCACGCACGCAAACACAATGGGCACTCGCATAGTGACGTCATCTATCTCCACGCAGCTACGTCACACGATTGGATTGTAAACACGCGGTTGACCCCGAGCTTTTCTGATTCTGAGCGAAAGCGACTCCAAAGTAAAACTTCTCTAAAATTGCCAAATCCATGCATAAACTCTTCAAACCTACTTTGTTAGGTTTGGGGAGGCATAAGCTCTCAGAAAAGCCACTAAAGTAGAAAAATGCAAATTGGTTTTAGTTCCTCTTTAATCTCTTTAAATGACAGGAAAAAAGCAGAGTTGCACTCAAATCAATCACAAGTCATCACAAGTCACTTCACAATTCTGGTTTCAAGCCATGTAACAAGCTATTCAAACACACTATAAAAGCATTCCTTTGTCATTGTTCATCCCATGTAGCTTTTGAGCTGACTTGTGATCTGCCTTTTGATCTGACTTGTGATTGACTTGATTACAACTCTGGACAAAAGTATAAATATGAGACAACCAGAGCAGTCAAACAATGAAATCTGAAAATTTCAAGGACTAGATTGACATGCTTGAGGCCTGCAAACTTAATACGCATGGTTGGTGCATGGCCATCCTTCCCAGACAAAGGTCCAGCAGACCATCCGGAGACCAAACAGCCAATGATAAGACGCCTGCATGTATGTTTATTTTTTTTTTAGTGGAATTTGCCCACTCTGGGTAAAGAGTTAAGAATAGAGATGGTGGGTTTGCCAACACTATCGTCCAAACAGTTTTCAAGGACCCAGTGTTACATGTATGGAGACATGAAAGTCTGAGACCAATGCTCAGAATGGAGAGTCATGATAATTATTAGACCAAGACCGAGACCGAGACCAAAACGAACACCAAGACAGTGAACAAGACCTGCTGATCCAAGACAGACCAATACTGGTAGCTTGAGACTGAGACCTGGTGGCTTGAGACCGAGACCTAGTGGCTTCAGACCGAGACCTGGTGGCTTCAGACCAAGACATGTTGGCTCGAGACCTATGGTGGCTTGAGACCTATGGTGGCTTGAGACCAAGGCCTGGTGGCTTGAGACCAAGGCCTGGTGGCTTGAGACCCATGTAGGCCTGGTGGCTTGAGACCTAGGCCTGGTGGCTTGAGACCTAGGCCTGGTGGCTTGAGACCAAGACCTGGTGGCTTGATGCCGAGACTATGAGACTGTGTGTAAATAATAGCTGACCTTGATGTCGAGACCAGCAAAATATCGAGACTGAGACCACAACTGAGACTGGCAAGACTGCATGGGCCCAGATCTAAACAAAGGATACATTTTCAACAGGAGCCAGGCAAATGACCCTAATTTTAAGACCGACAGCACAGAAACAGGTGGGGTTACTTCCACCACTGCTAAGACCAGCCTCATCTCCACCTCTGTTCCCTTTTATCACAAACTCCATTTTGAACACCATTTCAATTTTCAAGAAATCGTTACATTTGTTTCGCGCCATCTTTGAACACAAATCACTTGAAGAGAGCACAGTACCAAAGCAGACCAAGACAGAATTCACGTAATACCAAGCACCTCGTCCAAACTGCACTACCAAGCGTAATACAGGACAAACTGTACATGTACAACAGAACATAGCACACCAGTAAGAGGCACTTACCAGCTAAACATATACGAGGTGCGATCAAAAAGTTCCGAGACTGTTCCTGTTGTGAACAAACGGAGCGCAGCACAGTAATGTGCATATAGCAGGTGTATTAAGCAATAACTTTCTTAAGTATTCCAGGTTACATCGCTTAATCAACATCAGCACCTGTGTTACAAGCATTTTTGTGACCACTGGTACGTGCACATTTGTGATTTCATCATGGACCTGAAACTTGAACAGAAGCAGCACCGTGCCGAAGTCTGCGAGGATCTCCGTCAACAGGCCCGGGATGACCCAAACTTCATGTCCAGGATCATCAGCAGTGACGAGAGTTGGGTCTACGGCTACGACCCAGAGACCAAACAGCAGTCTTCGCAGTGGAAGAGCCCACAGTATCCAAGACCGAAGAGGGCGCATCAGTTCTGGAGCGCAACCAAGACTGCAAGAGCATGCTCGTCATTTTCTTTGACATTCGTGGGGTTGTGCACCGTGAATTCCTCCCCCAGGGTCAGACTGTCAATGCCGAGTTCTACTGCACCGTTCTGAGATGTCTGAGGAAGAACATTCGGCGCAAACGGCCTGAACTGTGGCGCGCTGGCAATTGGGTGCTCCAACATGACAACGCGCCTGCTCACAATGCGTTGAAAACGCACGAGTTTCGCAATCGTCGCTCCCCACCTCCTAACTCGCCGGATTTGGCTCCCTGCGACTTCTTTCTGTTCAACATGAAGTTCAAGCTGAAGATTGTGCTTGACGTGCTTACAGAACAGGATTTCCAGGGAGCGTTCCAAGCGTGGCAGGAGTGCTGGGAGCGGTGTATCGCTGCACAAAGGGGACTACTTTGAAGGGGATGGCGGCCAGATTTAAATCACGTACGGTTTTTGCTTGTTATAGGCGCAGTCTCGGAACTTTGTGATCGCACCTCGTATCCCTCATGATAAACATAAAGGGGAGGACTTCCTTAATAAACATGCGGTACTGTTGGTGGTACCCCTGTTTTTGCCAAGGTACATGTACCGCATTCAGTGGGCTTTCGAATGGATGGAAATCCCAACTTTTTGAACAGTAAAATAAACATGAGGACAAAAACTCAGCGAACTTGTAACAAATTAAGAATACTCTCACTATACCAGTACCCCCCAAAAAGCAGTACTGCTCATTATACTACCTGTTGAGGGAGCACTGCCTAACCCATGGTCGGGCCAGGCCGTTGAAAAGCCTGGCCAAGCCTGGGCCTTCGGGCTTCTATAATCCTCTGGTTGTACACAATAAACTGCCCACTAATGCTGGAGTGCAGCCAGCTCCCATTGTTCCCCCTAGACTTGATCTCCAGCCCGTGAATGGAATGACAACAAAAGCAATCACTACAGATTGGTTTGGGAGGGGCCACAGCCTGGCCTAGCCTGGCAGAGGCTGGGCTTTATTGATTAGTACATGTAGGCTCTATTGTTAGGTGATTTGTGGCTCACAATAGCAAGACTAAAAGCCAGAAGGCCCGGGCATGGCCAGGCATTTCAACAGCCTGGCCCGACCATGGGTTAGGCAGTGCTCCCTTAAAATAGATATCCTCCCTCGTTCTGTTTCTTTGTATGTGTTATGGTAATAAAGTGTGTATCAAATTCCAAGACACTTCTATTAACTGTTTCTACACATTATTAAATTGACTGCAAAGCAAGTCAAACATTAGGAATTAAAGCAACAGGGTTGACCCATCTATGTCTGGAAATGTGGCAATCACCAAATGCGATTTTATGCTAATGAACCTGTAAAAAGAATCTTATGTGGTATGATTTTGTTATTTGACCACAACACGACCGACATGTTATCAGGGTCGAGTCAGACAAAAGCATAACTGAAATGAACCCCGAGTTTAAACAAATTTTACATTAGCCCTGTCTCTGCACTTCCTGGTTGAAAGCGAGGCTCTCGGTGCTGAACAAACATTGCTATTTAACAAATTCATGCATGCATGCATAAATCACGGTAAATGACAGCGTAGCGCACGGTCAGCATGTTCAAGTGGTACCAGTTCTTTACGACAAAAAATCTTCCAAATCGTTCATCTATTTCACAGAACAATGATTTTCACATAAATGTGCCTGCATTAGATTGTTCTTGGACGACTCGATATCAGCCACTTGTCAAAATTCAAAAGGTTTTACCGTGTATAAATTGCACATGAATGAAGGCGTCATACATTGATCACTGAGCCTTGCTTTCAAACAGGGGGAGTGCACAGATCGGTGCTATTTTCATCCATGTGAAATTTGTCTACATCCCATATTAATGAAACCCATGTCACCATATCAGTATCACTGCATAGCCTAAAATCTTCTCTTTAAAGTAACAGGTCACCAGTCAACATCACTCAATCCTACACTCACTTGGATCCACACATTTCTTTTCGCTTTGCACAGACACCTCATGCTCAGTCCGTGACCTGATACTGACCCATTATTTCAAAGAAAAGTTACATAAGGATACTAATTGGTGGTAACAGTCTGATTAACCCCTACCCCTCTGGGACTCTTACCAGGAAGTGTCCTCAACCTGTGTCAAAGTGTCAAAATCCAACACTGTGCAGTGACTGAAATTCACGCTACACCGGCACTAGAGACCATCCAAGAACTGTTCAATTTGTTCATTGCGGGTTCCTCTAAGAACCACATTTCTCTTTTTTGAATTTTTGAAGTGAACAACAAAAACTGGCAGGAGCGGGATTCGAACCTGCAACCTCCGGAATACCGTACCGGTGCTCTACCGACCGAGGTATCTTGCCCTTATGTTGGCAGTCTCCCGAATTGTCAGTGTCTTTGTTCAAGAAGGGCACTAGCCAGAAGTCATAAACCCATAATGCCATATAGCCAGGGATCATGCACATTGCGACCTTTCTCTTTTTTGAGTTTGTTACTTCACATAAAATCATTTAAACAAAAACTGTCCAACATGACCAAAACTGTTTCTCCTGCCTTTTCATACTTCAAAGTTGTAAGTCTTCGAAAGGCTAAAATGAGAACCTTTCAAGGAAATTGTCCGTTCTGGAAAAGTCTGCTAATGGAGATATCCAATGAAACATGTTGGTTCCCAAGATGCAAATGCAAGACTTGACGAGTGATGCAATGATGCACATAAGTATCACAAGCAACAACAGGTAAACCATAAAACCCACTCAGTTTAAAACTGACCGAAGATCTCTAATAGAACACGGCCAAGACCCCCCCCAAAAAACATGCTCCGATTTTTAAAGAACACAAAAATCTTTATCACATTAAAAGTATCATGTTCCAACAAAAATTTCCCACAGATATTTTTTTGGGGGGGAAATTGATGACATCATTCTACAACGAAAAAACAAACCCAAAACAGAAAAGGATAATTTTTGGGGGGTTTGGATTGCGTCAGAGTCAAAGTCTTCCAATTACATCTTTAGGCCTTTTCACACGAGGCAAACCTCGGGCTGACGACGGGTTGCAAACAAGCGATGTTTCATGCTTGTCTGTTTTCAACCCTGCACCCCACCCCATTGCCAACCTCGCGATTAGCTTTGCCCTGGTTGAACTCAACCCTTCTCCGGACAAGGGTTGAGGTTTCTCTCCCCGGGTTGAAACTCTCGCCCGATTTGGAAAAAGTGGTGAGAAATGAGCAGGGGTTGAACTCGAAACAAGCGTGAAACACCGTAGGTTTGAAAAATCAAGATTCAACACAGAGCAGCCCCAACGTTAGCACTACATGTCGGTTAGCCCGAGGTTGACTTCAACCCAGGCGTATAGGCTCTAGTGTGAAAAGGCCTTTGGTGACAAATACGACAATCTTATCTCACCGACGATGTATACACAGGATCCGGGGACCAATTTGTTGTCTAATGGAGAGGCAAGGCAGTAAACGCAAGGGTAAAAAGCAAAGCAAAACGATTCTTTTCAATACTCGTGCATGTAATTCTTTGGCGGATGCCGAGTTGGAGACAAGTTCGGGTGTTTAACAAAGTTACAGAAGAACTTTCATCAAATGCTTCGACTATTGTCCAACATCTCAACGCTTCACAGAAACAAAACAAATCAACTAACAAAATGTGCAATTCCTTCGACTTCAGGATCACTTTTCATCACTGTTTATGCGAAAGTCTTGGTACCAAACACTGACTAGTCTAGCACCAGACTAGTCTAGCACCAGACTAGTCTAGCACCAGACTAGTCTAGCACCAGACTAGTCTAGCACCAGACTAGTCTAGCACCAGACTAGTCTAGCACCAGACTAGTCTAGCACCAGACTAGTCTAGCACCAGACTAGTCTAGCACCAGACTAGTCTAGCACCAGACTAGTCTAGCACCAGACTAGTCTAGCACCAGACTAGTCTAGCACCAGACTAGTCTAGCACCAGACTAGTCTAGCACCAGACTCTTAAGTCTGTCTTGAATTTATAGCAATGTGAATAATAGATTGATTGGAAGTTGAGGTTATTTTGTTTATGATGATCATTTTGGTAATCAATTTGAAATATTTCAGTTCCTATTGATTAGAATTAAATACGATTCTCAGAAGTGCCTTTATAAACTCAAAACAGGCTCTGGTGAATCATCCTATTTTGTTGGTTCGGGTTACATATTTTTTTGTCCTTTGTGACTCTTCAAATGGAATCACTATATTGCTTTTGTATTTATTCCCCCACCCCCCAAAAATGGAACAATACAAGTGTGTCGATAAAGCAAAACAAATAAGCCTGTGCAGGTAGGTATGGTATGGAGGGCACAATAGGAGGCCGCTATACGGTTTGGGTCAACACAAAAAGGAACAAGTTCGACCGAGAAAAATTGGTTATTAACAGTGGTCGCTTTGTGACGTACCTTACACCCGTTAATTAACATCCAAGTGCGAACGATAGCTACATGTAGTCAAGCTCACTGTGCCACTGGTACCCTCTTCACTGTGACACTGGTACCCGGTTCACTTGTCAAAGAACGGTGGTACCACTATTGGTATTGCTTTTAGACAATGTGAAATGACCCCTTAGTCCAACAATTATTAGTCCTTGAGTGAACTTGCTCAATGTTTACCCGCTTTACCTAGCACCCTCCTATTATGTCTACCACCAGTGATGTAGTCGAGACCATCACAACACCAGGCACAAGACCATGGACAAAGACCATGGACAAAGACCATGGACAACACCATGGACAAGACCAGCTTGTAACAGGCACAAGTAAACAGGCAAAAACCATGACAAAGGAATGCTTTTATTACAGTTCATTTGCATAGCTTGAGATTTGAATTAAGACGGAAGGTCTTGTGCTGGTCTTGTGATGGGTCTTGACTACATCACTGTCTACCACATCTTAAGAAGGCTACAATAGACCATTCTCTAGAACTTCCATCAACCTTTGGATGTTTTAAGATATTTTGGGGAAACCTACCGGTGCAGCGCCTGCCATGCCCATCCCCGAGCGCATCAGGTCGTCAAAGTCTTTGCTGAAGGTGTTGGCAGCTGAGGCCAGCTCCTGGGGAGTTCCGCGGGAGACATTGACCAGCTCACTGGCCGCAACGTTCAGACCCTGGGCAGCTTTGTTCAGGGAGTTCTGATGGTCCTGGTACTTTCTGGCATCACCCTCGGGGAGCTGAGAACGATGAAGTAAAGAATTCGGTTAAAAATACCAGTAATGGTTGTACCGAGCCAATATGGCTCCTCAGGCCCGTGTTAATATCCGGTTTCCTTTGAACTTAAAATGATCAAGGATATTTCAGTTTTTCCTGAACTGTGCTCCATGGTGGAGAGAGGCAGTGTGGTCAAGTGTCTTGCTCAAGGACACAAGTGCCAACACAACCAACTTTCCAATGACTCAAAGAGCAGAATTTGGGTCCATTTTGTTTGAGAGTTATACGGATTTAAGATCAACAGGTGACGTTTAAAACCACTTGGAAGCTGTAGACTAGACACTCCTTGTCCATCCTTCTCGGGATGGGGATTTGTCCTGTAATAGCACAATTTCTAAATCTAGGAAACAATTAGTAGTAGTTTTCTACTTCAGCTAAGCATTTCAAGTCACCCATTTCAAAACACTTAAGTTCTGTAAAGTTTCTTTAACCCTCCTACTGTTATAACTATAATAACCTATCAAAAAACCTCAGACCTTCCTGTGTGTTTCAACCTGAAACTCGATAGGTTTTGATAGGTAGGATAGTTGCCTCTATTTTGGCACTGAGAGAGAGAGAGAGAGCGATAATCAAAGCTTCATTTTACTCACATATTTCATATGTCTTCGCTTTCATGCAATTTGAGTGCACATTCGATTTCATGCAATTTATATACTATCTACACGTACAGTGGAGGAATTTTGCTTTAATTTAAGAATTTTACGAGTAAACTGTACAAACCTGTTGTTCGTAGTGAAATTTCCATTAAAAAGAAAACACTCCACAAACATTATCACCGTTTTATGTACAGAATCACACCAGTGAAATGATTTCCCAACAAAACGAACATTTTCCCACATGGACGAAAAAAGCACCGATCTGTGTACTTCCTGGTTTTAAATCGAGGCTCAGTGCTACGTAAAGAACGTATGTTGCATTCATTTGTGTGCAATTTATGTACGGTAAAATCTCTTGAATTTTGAAAAGTCGCTAATCGAGTCGTCCAAAAACAGTCTAATGCAGTTAAGTTTATTGGAGAATCATTATTCTGCGAAATACATGTAGTTGAATTCCATATCAATCAAGAATAATGCGATTTTTGTCGCAGTGAACCAGAACCGCTTGACCATGCTCTACGCTGCCATTTGCTATAATTTATGCATGCATGAATGGATTTGTTGATTAGCACTGAGAGCCTCGCTTTCAACCTGGAAGTGCACAGACGGGGCTAATGTGAAATTCACCTACACACCACCCATATGAGTACAACATATTTCCAGCAACGACTTTAGATAAGGATTTAGTGATGAGACACAGTGGGTATACATGTACATTTATCACAGGGCTACATGTACAACAGTTCTAGGCTAAAATTAGGGGGGGGGGGGAATCGTGGCTACTGAAATATCCTAACATTTTCATAAATTTCCCCCAAATTGTGCAACCTTTAAGCTGCATGTCTGTGCTTTTTCGGATGTACACACAAATGTATATGTATCCCCCAAGAAATAAATTTTAAAATTGAATTGATAATTTGTCAGCATTACATAATGTATGAGCTTTCCTATGAGATACTTCATAAACAAAAAGAAATCAGCTAATGAGAGAAACAGACTTACATATTTTCTAGTGTGCAGTGTTGTGTTTTTTCGTCTTCTTTTGTAACTTCTTAGCGAGGGAAATTTGTCGATTGAACTTTTCAGTCACAGCACAGACATAGCCGCTTCAAGAAATTCTAAACATTTTGGGGTTTTTTTTTTGGGGGGGGGGTGAGAAGGTACAACAGATTGGGGGGGGGGGGAGGGAGATTTCCAATCTTCATGTCTAATTCCCCCATAAAAATTTTACTCTGTTTTTTTTATATGAAGATGTACTTACCAATTTACAATGAGGGATAACTAAACACATACATGCCTATAAATGTACACGTTCGCACTGGACTTTCTTTGGGTAAACTCACCGGGACGATGGTTACTTTCCACATTTCAAGCCCAGTGTGAACAGCCCGGGAAATGTTCCTCTCGGTTACTATTCCCGAGTCCAATGGTTACTTTTACCGGCCAAGCTCTGGCCAGTAAGAGTGAACGGAGGTCAATTTCATCCTATATGCACTGTGCGTGATTTGTTTGACATGGACAGACTGTCACTCCTTCACACGCTTTATTTGTTTCTATATTCATTTTTAAACCCCTTTAGTACGGTTATATATAATAAGGCGCCGGGGCGGCCTGTGCAGCCAAGCAAAACGACACAAGAGGCTTGTGCAGCCAAGCGTAACATACACAATAATTCAACAATGGATTGAAAATGCAGAAAATATAAGTTATCGCACGAGCGCTGAGTGGAACACGGAATTATGTAGTGCGTCCGTGTCCCATATTCCACGAGGCCGAAGGCCGAGTGGAATATGGGACACGGACGCACTACATTATTCCGTGTTCCACGAGCGCGAGTGGGATAACGAATTTATCTTCAAGCAAACTTGACGCACAGTAAAGATGGAACACGCACGGTGCTGTGAGCGAAACCTGTACCACATACACGCACACATCGAAACAGTCAGAAGAAACAGGAGCTATCCGGAAAAAAACAAGTGTGTGCCGAAACAGACGTAGCGGTCCACATGGGACGCAAACGTGCAGCTTTTGAATTACCAATGGATTGTGCAGCACTGCGTTTTGCGCATCGCGCAATTAGAACAGCGCAATTCGGAGTGTGTGTATGGGCCGTGTGATATTATTATTATCACACTCTCAGCTGCCACGGATCGACCAATCAGGATCGAGGATTCAAGTTTGCTTGAAGATAATGGCGTGTATAGACGACATCCGGCCTGGCGGTAAATTTTTGTTGGCGCCTATAGGCGTCATCCGGCTTCAAAGGGTTAATGACATTCATGGTAGATACACGTTTTATAAATATCAGTAGAAATTTATTTACTTCACAACAGTGCATTCTTCGGAGACATTAGTGAAAATGGATGTTCATTACGAATGAAGACAGGGCACTGGATGCATTTATTGAAAGCTCGGTAAGATTTAACCCATTAAATACGGACGACAACCATAGCCATGGTTTGAAAAAAACACCTGGCCGCTTGACATCTATAGGCACATTCCTGCACATACTCAATCCATTCATGCTGTAGCTATATTGTTCTTGAATGGGAGTATAATGAATAGATGGAGCTTTCTCAAAGAAACCTTTCATTCACACGAAAGGGGGCCTCCAAGAGCGATGAATAGGACCACTCTCTTCCCCATGGTGTCTATTGTTTGTTTACGCTTGGCTGCACAGCCCATTCTTGGCATACCAGCCCCCATCAATAACCGCTGGACGCTGGGGTTGAGCATTGGATTTGCTCACCACGGCCTTGGTTAAGATTTCACACAAAACAAGTCCAGTGCGAACGCGGCTTAATGAGAAACGGGACAAAGGGGGGTTGTGATGTACATACACGAGATGTGAATGCCGTGTCCTGGTCCTGGGACGCCAATACGGCCTCGCTGATAAACTCGGAGGTGTCAGAGAACTGCTCAAACACCTCGCTGAGCTGTGAGGAGGATGCAAGGAATGACGGGAGGAAAGGAGGAAGGAAAAACCAGACATGACAAGGGTAGAGAGACAACACCATGCAACCCACGATGGAAATGACAGGTTCGGGGTGGGAAGAGGGGGCTGCTGCTATCAAGATGGCTTTATACCGGAAATATACCGGAAACTTTATACCGGAAATGCTTCTTTTGTAGGAACCACGCAATATGAATACTCGGAGTGTGCATTTACAGGTAGTACAGGAATCAGGTGCCCGATTGGAAACAAGCACGGGTGCCCGATTGGAAACAAGCACGGGTACCCGTTTTAAAGAAAGCCAATCCCACAAATGAAATCTCGGAAATTGCTGTCCATATTGTTCGTTAATACTAACACACCGGTGCATCAATGCAGCAAGATACAAGTGCGTACAGTGAGCTCTATAGCTTTGTATAAATTGAATTTTCCCAAGCGTCATCAACGTTAATCTGTTTTGTTTTTCCATGTACCCTGTTTTTTGTTTTTGAGAATTCCCTACAAATGACATTCAGAAACTTTTTTTTCAGTATCTAAGAAAGTAAAAATATCTGAAATTGGTTCCTGACATGAGTGGCCGGGTACTGTGCTTTTTCTTAATGCAGTTTTTCATATTCATCAGCCGTAGCATAATTGTTCAACTGACTGAAAAACAGGTATAAGTTTTTCATACATATATGACATGATTTGCCTTATAAAATGACACACGTATTACAATTCTGACCAGAAACGGTATTTGCGTCCAACTTTTCGTTGAAGCACCTTATAAAAAATCTTAACAAGCTTTTTTTTGTAACTAAATATAGCAGCAACCCCTCAATGAATGTGGATAGGACGATCAACTCTCATGCACTGGAAATGAAAACGAGGGTTACATAAACCACAAGTGATGAATACATTTGTGAATTTACACAATTAGTTTCTATGGAAACGGAACCAAAAAACTCAAAAAATGCCAATATGCCAAATTCACCCTGGTTGCAAACCATTGCAGGAAATTGTCACTATGTATGGCCGCTGGAATACGTTTCAATGAGCGTGCAAGGCAAGGCACTAAGACCAAAGTTCAGCAGAATTACGACCGAGTTTAGCAAGTGAGTTTTTCGAACTGATTTTCCCGCAGTCCCG
Source organism: Hippasteria phrygiana (assembly GCA_037893225.1). Lineage (NCBI taxonomy): Eukaryota > Metazoa > Echinodermata > Asteroidea > Valvatida > Goniasteridae > Hippasteria > Hippasteria phrygiana. The sequence continues at coordinate 456,129 of JAZGUH010000311.1, forward strand.
CTTTTTACTGCACGCGTTATACCTCGGTGAAAATTCCCTTCAAATGTTAAGGAATGTTAAAACAGCTAGCATGGTTATAATCAAGCTTGAATAGTGTGAAGGAAGCGTGGCAGTTGGTATAAACACGCCTCGTCTCCAGACAACGGATAGATCAGTCGGTAAAATGTTGCACGCTGGAAACGACCAGGCAAAGCTGTGCAAACACAATCGAGTGTCTGTATTTTATGTTCAGTTTAGACTTGTGTAGACAGTCAGTAAAAAAAAAAAAAAAAAAAAAATAATGAAATAAAAAAATTGAGAATTGTTGCCTACAATTAAAATTTGACCCAAAAAAGTGGATGACTGATTTAACAACAACATTAACTACAGTACACTGCATTTGAAAGTTAACCAGGGAATGGGAATTTCTCTTCACAATTTTGTTTTTCTTCCTAGGGAATTCACTTTCATTTCACAAATGTGAAAAAATTCTCCCACAAGTGGGCAAACATTTCCACACCTTTTGTCAAACGTGTGAAAATAATTTCCCACTTGAATTCGCAGGGGGGAAAAAGTTGCGTGCGAAATGCAAAATGCGATGCTAATTCTTTTTTACAAAATTTACCCACTGAATACAGATGACGGCCATTGCCACGGTTTGAAAAAGACCACCTGGCCAGTTGCCGTCTACATGCGCATTCCTGTGCATATTCAGTCCATTCTTGGCCTATTGTGTGCATAATGCTTGGCTGAACAAGCCCGTGTTCGCATACCAGCACACCATTAATAACAGCCAGACAGAATCGGTTTACTTTCAATTACAATGTACTGCACATGTCCTTTCACCAAGGAATCTGCATAAAAGTTTTGACACAAATTTCGAGTTGTCCACGTTAAAAACAAATTCTAGAATCTTGTCCGGTATCTGGAGAAAAGGTCTAGGCACCAGGCATCGTAAGCATGCAAGAGCTTGTTTAGTATGTTAGTAGCTTACCCTTACGGCATGTTCATGTTGCTCACGAGCCAATCGGATAAGCTACAAGAGGGTCAGAGGCAAGGCCGGTTCGAATTGGACAAAGGTGATGTCAAGGGTTAAGATCGGCTCTGGCCAGGCAATGGAAATCAATCATACGGTGATGCGGGTTAATCATTCTACATGCTGAAGACACTAATCGTTTCACTACAAGTATCAGCAACAGACTACAAGTATCTACAGACTACGACAAGTATGTGTATTTATATGAATCGTCACTCCCCCGTCACTCCCCCGTCACTCCCCCGTCACTCCCCCGTCACTCCCCCGTCACTCCCCCGTCACTCCCCCGTCACTCCCCCGTCACTCCCCCGTCACTCCCCCGTCACTCCCAAGTCAAAAAGCTAACGTGAAGTGGAACTTTTCAAAGCGGCAGAAATATTTGCATTGGTCAGCATTTTGCAACAAGATGTACATCTTTCTAAATAAAGCTGACTACAAGTTCAAATTTTTTTCGAGTGAATTTCAGAAATTTGACTACAGTGAGATTTGAACCTGCGACCTTTCAAACACTATAATGGCACTCTACCAACTGAGCTACCGGTACTTTGCCCTATGTCGGTGATCCTTGAATGTTTCAGTGTCTTTGTTCAGGTTTCATTTTATTGGAAAATATTTTGGCTGTCTTCCCTTTTTTTTTTTTTTCGGCACAAACTTCAAGGAAGGCAATGAAAATTGAGCTCTTGCGTACATTGTAAGTGTTGACAAATCGTGGATGAAGTGGCAAGGCTAGGGTTATTATGCTTAGTAAACAACCTTGAGGAAATTTCACTTTGTGCAGAACTAAATGGTAAACCTCTTTCTAAAAATGCAAAACTTGTTATTATCATGTATGTGTTGGGCGCGATCGGTCGATGTGCGTGATCGGTCGATGTGCGTGATCGGTCGATCGTGCTGCGCTATTAATAGTCGATTATGACTGATATCTTGGACTTTACTTACCTTTAAAAAAAATCCTCCAGAGCTGTGAATTAGAAAGAAAATGTGTTCGACTGGTGGCAGCGCGACCGGCTCAAAGCGTCATGATCGACCTATAGCACAGCACGATTGACCGATTGCGCACATCAACCGATTAAGCCCAACATATGTAATCCCATTTTTTTTATAGAAGGTAATTAAATTACTTGTCATAATGTTCTTTATTCAATCTGGCATAAAAAACAAATTATATTAAAAAAAAAATTAAAAAAAAATGGCAATGCTTTGTTTCAAGTGTGTTCAAATGGCTCTTTAAATCGGTATCAGTCAAGTGGGTGGAATAGGCTTCAATGGACAAACCAATTGATCACACACAACTGTGCAAAAGGCTGGGATTTTTTTCACCACTTAACGCTTAACCCTTTTCTTACCAATGCCGAGTTTACTCGACAAGGAAACCACACACCAGTGTATCCAAACAACAGATATATTCACCATGTTTCAACGAACTGTAGTGCTTGTGTTTATCGCTGTCCATACATGATCCTTATACCAACAGAAAGGGCTTGTTCAGATCTTTCCAATTGTGATATCAAATTCATGTGTCACCTTTACAATATCTTGAGAAGAACTGTGTCCGAAGTTTCCCTGTACAGTCATGTGTATGGAGTGCCATTTGTGTTTATGTGACAAACAAGTTTACTGTCTGATATTAGAAGTTGGCCAGAAGAGAAAACAGCCGTAACTTTGCTATTTTAGCAGCTATGACTTTCATTTTTACACCATATGGAAGAGAAATGTTCATGGAACAAACTTTGCACACAGCATTTTCCTTTTCAATCATTTCTTGCGGGTGAAATCTTTGGTTGAAAATACAACCATTCAACAAGCAGTCAGCTGCTTTTTCTGCGTAAGTGGTTTCATGCTTGACTGAACAAAGAATGTGGTACTGGGGGAATATAAGCCAATGAACAATGTGCTTAGGAAAGGGTTCAGAACAACACTTTAATAATATGTAAAAAAAAAAAAAATTCAAAAACGTTTCAGAAGTATATAAAAATTTGTGCCAAGTGTGGGTATCGATCATTTTGAACTAACGCTCCACTCCCCAAGATTTAAACAGTTTTAGAATCTCCACAAGGTGCCTTTATAAGAAATGGACTTAACCTACAGCAAGCACGCCAAGCAGCCTTTAGTCGGTATGCATTTAGCGTCTGTCTACGAACATGCAAGTGAGCAGTAAGCATGCTTGAATCATCCGTGCTGTTAGCCACCTACCTTGCCGGACATCAAACCCTTGCTAGCCTCGACCACCGACTTGATGGCCTTGTCGACGTCTCGCTGTCCGGGCAGGCAGCTGACGCAGCCATTGAGAGCATGGGATACGGCCTTCGCAACCTAAGAGGGTCAATCAGAAAAGCATAGAAAAAATGAAGCCCAAAAACTAGAGCTGTCCCGAATATTCCAAATACTCAAATATTCGATCGTCAACCAAACATCTTTATAACTTTTTGCCGGTTCTAATACTCGAAAAAAACATATATATGCACGTACAGATACGACTGATGATATTTCAATAAAAAAGTTACGGCGCTTAGCAGTGTCAAATGGCGCATTTTTGTCAACAGTAACTTGTTGTGGACGGAGGTTTATTGTTCCCGTCTGTAAAATCCTTGACACTGCAAAAACGCAGGCTGGAGTTTGGTTTCTTGTTATCAGAACGTTGTGTGTACCTGTAATAATCTTGATACTACGGACGTATGCAAAACAAATGTCGCTCAGGCGGTCCATAGTATCAATCGCCGCACGTAAAACATTGGCGTGCTTTGCATGCAACTTTTTACCGGCGCAGCATGCAGTTGAAGCTGACGCGTTAAAAACGTGATCAAAATTGAGATTATGGTGTTTCCCGAAAGCATAGGTAAAGCTTTACGAAAATGAATTAAATTGCCGCAAACTGCTAACTGACTGGATTGACCTGAAATATACAAATCAACAAAATTAGCTGGCCTAACGTTTCAAACTTAAGCAAGTTCTTTCTCAAAGGTAAACAAATTTTAAAATTCTGCTTTGAGAAAGAACTGCTTTAAATTCAAAATGTTCAGCCTGCTAATTTCGTTGATTTGTAATAAGCTTTAATTTGATGCATTGCATGTTGCAATAGCTCGCAGTCTTGTTGACTTGAATTGCTGACTTAACTTGAATCAGACTTAAGTCGCAATTTTTTTTTGACTTGAGACTTGACTTGGGAAAAAAAATGACTTGGGACTTGACTCGACTTGGAAAAAAATGACTTGGGACTTGACTTGAGAAAAAATGACTTGGTTACAACACTGATAGCTTGTACCTAGCCCTTGCCACCACTCTTAGAAGTTGCGAGCGTCATGCCCCTTTACTCGAAGACAGTAAACAGACAAACCCTTCCTCTGAATGCAAAACCGTTCACTAACACCACAATATTTTGCAATTGAAAGTTAACACTGTGAATGGGAATGGGAAATTTTGTGAAAAGAATTCGCAGTCGCATTTCGCTCGCAACTTTCCCCCCGTGAATTCAAGTGAGAAACTATTTTCACACTTTTGAGAAAAGGTGTTAAAAATGTTTTCCCCAATGCGAGGATTTTTTTTTAACATTTTGTGAAATAATAATTCCCTGGGAAGAGAAAAAAAATGTGAAATTCACATCCGTGGATTAACTTTCAAACGCAGTGTAATGTACCTGGGCCAGTCGTTGCTGGTTGTCCGGATTACTGGGATTAGCCAGGGCCTTCTTGGCCTCCTCCAGGAGATTGGAGGACTTGTCCAAGACGTCCTTGGTACGGTCGATCATGGCATCACGGGCTGGCTTCTCCTAAAGCACGAAAAATACCCAAAAGATATGAGCATCTCAGGAATTTAAGACTTTCCAAGACATCTCAAGAATGTAAGGCTTTATCCATAGCTTGCCGTTTTTTAACCCCTTGAGTACAGTATTTTACGGGAGACGTCGGGGTGCCGCGGCGGTTATGGCAGCCAAGCGAGCCGCTACAATGTGTTTGTGCAGTCAAGCATAACCTATACACAATAATCCAACAATGGATTGAAACTGCACAAACAGCGGCCAATGGCGTCATCCGGCCTGGTGGCACTGTTTAATCCAACAATGGATTGAAACTGCACAAACGGCGGACAATTGCGTAATCCGGCCAGGTGGCACTTTTTTTTGCGCATATTTGCGGCATCCGTACGCAAGGGGTTAAATAAACCAGAATAATAATAATTACTTAAAGGTAGCATACACAATTGGTAATCCTCCAAATTTGTTTTACTGAATTATTACGAAATACCTTACTAGACTAAGTTAATAGCAATCTCAATCATCCTGTGAAATGATGGCACCTGGTGTGCTGTCGTTTTCAAGAAAAGTGGAAATTTATATCATTTTCCAACAATTGTTTTACGAGTAACAATCGTTTGAAATAGTCTAGTTCCCCGACCTGATAATTTCCTGACATCTATAAGCTGCTTCGTTTTGTCTAAAGTATGGTCAGGGAACCAGACCACCAGAACATAATTTTTCTCTTTACGCAGACTACGGTTTCTCCCAGCATCTATGCACACAAAACTTGAACCAGGTCAGTGATACAGTATTTGCTTGCAAGCTATAATATACTAACCGCCAAATTCATTTATTTCTCAAAATTACAGCAAAAACCTTTAAAGCGTGCCACACACACCAGATTTGACAACTCACCTGTGTTGTCGCTGCGACTCCTCTCACGGCTCCCGTTAGGCTCTGCAGGGAGTTGGCCGTCTCCCTGGCCGCCATACCCGTGTAGGTCTCGTTGGCCTGCGATGCAGCGGTCAGAAGCTGGGCCATGGAGGCACCGACATTCTTAGACGTAGTCCCCAGCTGCGTGGCACAAGACTCCGGCTGAGGAAAAACAAATTTTTTTTTTTTTTTTCAGTTGAGCTGATGCTGTTAAGACAAATGTGACATGTTCCCATGAAATGGGGATAAAGTAGCAAAATTTGAAAATCAAGGTTAAGGTATTTCCTGAAAGTACAGGTTAAAAGCTTTAATTTGATATATTGTGTGTTGTGGTATCTCGTTCCTAGCCCCCGATACAACCTTTTAAAAGTATCAGTCTTGACCCCTTGTTTGGAGAAAATGAAGCTCAAAGTTTGTGATCTGTGCATACTTTAACCAGAGTTCAAACAAGAAATCATCCCCAAAAATATTTTCTGAAGAGATTGTTTAAAATTTGTGGGATATGATAGAATAGAGTTTTCCAAATAGAAAGTTGTTAAAATCAAAAATTGTTGTTTCTAATTGTAACTCAGAAAGCCATAGTGCGACTTTATTCTCATTTTGTGCTGTCAGGTCACAAATGTATATTAAGAGCTCTGGATTGGAACAATTTAATTCCACACTGCCCACCGAGATGGATTAGCCATAGAGCCAGGAGATTAGTGACGGCACAATTGATTTCTATGTAAAGCACTTGTAGTGAGAGGACCACACACTCACACTCCTCATGAGAATTGCTGTGATTAAACTGCCCGAGTGCACCGACCTGTATAGAATGAGATTATTATATCAGCCAGCTGGGCATTAATATTGGGACTGCCAAAAAAACCAGCGGCACCATAATTGATACCGCTTTCAGACAATATGAAATGATCTTGGGTTATTTTTTAGGTGCCACCAAATACATAACAAAAAGTATCCCCATACTGAAGGGCGAGGTGTGGAAGGGCGAGGTGTGGAGGGGCAAGGTGTAGAGGGGCGAGGTGTGGAGGGGCGAGGTGTGGAGGGGCGAGGTGTGGAGGGGCGAGGTGTGGAGGGGCGAGGTGTGGAGGGGCGAGGTGTGGAGGGGCGAGGTGTGGAGGGGCGAGGTGTGGAGGGGCGAGGTGTGGAGGGGCGAGGTGTGGAGGGGCGAGGTGTGGAGGGGCGAGGTGTGGAGGGGCGAGGTGTGGAGGGGCGAGGTGTGGAGGGGCGAGGTGTGGAGGGGCGAGGTGTGGAGGGGCGAGGTGTGGAGGGGCGAGGTGTGGAGGGGCGAGGTGTGGAGGGGCGAGGTGTGGAGGGGCGAGGTGTGGAGGGGCGAGGTGTGGAGGGGCGAGGTGTGGAGGGGCGAGGTGTGGAGGGGCGAGGTGTGGAGGGGCGAGGTGTGGAGGGGCGAGGTGTGGAGGGGCGAGGTGTGGAGGGGCGTGGTGTGGAGGGGTGCCACTTACCGTTTCCCCAGGTAGGGGCGTGAGTTTGTTATTATCTGCTGTCAGTCTGATCTGTTCTAGCTGATCCTCCAGCGCCTTGATCATATCCAAGGCATTATCAATCTCTTGTGCGCCGCATGCCTCCTGGGCCTAAAGAATGAGGGGAAAAAAGTACTTTACTATTATCCATTACGTAGGTTATGTATACAAGATGTCCCCTGATTTCACAAATCACGTGGCATATCAAAAACAGGATCCCAATAATAATTCAAAACCTGAAATTATTTTATTGTTAAATTATCGTTGCAGGATTTGATCGTTTGGTGTCTACCTGGAAAGCTACCAAACTCTGGTAATGCTGGAAACTAATACCAATTCAATTTCATAATTTGTTTTTCAGAGTGCCGCGCTCAAAACCCACAGACACAGCAAGTTTAACCTCTTGAGTACGGACGACAGCCATAGCCGCCGCTTAAGAAAAAGACCACCTAGCCAGTTGTCTATATGCACATTCCTGCACGTACTCAAGCCATTATTTGCCTATTGTTTGCCCATATTGGGATACCAGCTCCCCAATTAATAACAGCTGGACAGAAGGGGTTGAGGAGCTCCACTCTCGTTGGTGACGTACCTTATTAGCGGCTGATCGGAGGTCCGCCAGCGAAGTGGCCATATTCTTGGTGCAGTTCGCTAGCTGTAACGCGGCAGCCTTGTCTTCGACGGTCGGTATGGCAGCTCTATTGGCTGAGATCAGCTCAGTGCCGGGCTGCAGGAACAAAGAAATGATTAATCCTTAAATCTTTGAACTGCTAGAAAGTGCCCAACAAAAGATGTAAGTCGAAAGTCCGTATTTAGAAAGTTAACCTGGGAATAGGAATTTCCCTTCACACTTTTTCTCTTCACAGAGAATTCTTTTTCCTTTCACAAAATATGGAGAAAAAAAATCCCACGGTGGGGAAAACATTTTCACCTTTTCACACAAGTGGAAAAACATTTGCACGCCTTTTCACACAAGTCAGGAAAACATTTTCACGCCTTTTCACACAAGTGGGAAAACACTTTCGCGCCTTTTCACACAAGTGGGAAAACATCTTCACGCCTATTAGTGGAGGTCTTCCATTGTTGAAATGAATGTTTATTCCTAAGAGCTCTGGCTTCGGAATTCTTTAATCCTCCATTGTCCACCTACTCGGATTAGCCAGAGAGCTGGCCAGTTGGGTTCTTTGTGAAGCACTAGCAGCCAGCTCATCAAACTCCTCATGAGTATTGCTATGACGAAACTGCTTGTGTGCACTGACCTGTATAAAACAATCTCATTACATCAGCCAACTAGACTTAATGCTGGTACCGCGAAAAACCAGCAGTACCACAATTGATACCGCTGTCAGACAATATGAAATGATCCCTATTGTTGGCAGTTAACTTATTTTTACCGCGTTCGATTACTTCCCCGGCGCTTACTCGTGCAAGCGCGAGCCCGTTCGATTTAGCCCTCACGTGACTTCTCGCGCTTACTCGGGCCTGGCCCTACTAACCGACTCGCCGAGCCGGTTAGTAGGGTAAGTATCCCATAATGCCATGCTAAAAACATGGCTGCCACGTCCGGCCAAGCGCCAGCGGTGGGAAATTAAAAAAGACCAAAAATTTGTATCCAAATTCTATGGACGATGGACATAAATTTAACACATGTGTACACAGTGCAAATGAAGCAAGTATGTCACCTTATTTAAAACCAATCCACTTTATAATGGGGCTCCGATTCTGTCTGTCCATCAATCATGTCCATGGACGCTCAACCTAACGTTAACTTGCCACAGTCCTACTACTAGTAGTACACAGGCCTGTCATTCAGAAATTGAACTTCACTTTTGAGTTTCCGAGGAAGACAGATGTTGTCACTAGCTGTGTTAACGTCACTCGAGTGACCCGAGATCGTTCGTTTACTCTAACGTACTGCGCATGTGCAACTTTCCCCGATTTAGAGGCACGAGTAAGCGCGGGTGAGTAATCAAACACACTATTTGGCTTAACAAATCTTCTCTTGGCTCAGTTTCCTACCTGGATGAAATGCTGGCTGGCATTGATCAGGGCCAACTGCGCTCCAAGGTTATCGGGCTGCTGCATATAATCACGTACACCTTGAACCAGCTTCGGGATATGTTCGGCCACAATCTGTCAACACAAATAACATCGTCAAACAAACCACAAGGGAAACTGACTATAGGTAATTTGAGTGAATTTTCAAAGTGAACAAAGAAAACTGGCAGGAGTGGGGGATCTGAACCTGCCACCTCCGGAATACAGTACCGGAGCTCTGCCAACCGAGCGATCTTGCCCCCCATGTTGGCGGCCTCCCAGATTGTCAGTGTCTTCAGAGCTGCCAACTTTTCCAAACTCATTTCAGTATTGAGAAATACATTTTTTTGGTCATTTCAGGAAAAAATATTTTTTTTAAATTATGAATGCACATTAAATGCTGCAATGAATTCCCCATGCAAAAACTACTATAAAATCATCAAAATAAAAAAAACAGTGCCTAACAAGGGTAAAAACCTTTGATTGCGCCGTCTTGGATTCCCATAATGCATTACGGTAAGTCACACAACATTTGCTAAGTTTAGTAAGCGGTTGCCATGGTAACCACGGCATTCTTAGAAATTTGAGCCAAACTGACGACCGATAAAAGTTAGAGAAAAATAAAAATAATCACAAAAATGTCATGTATTTTTATAAAAACTGGTATTTAAAAAAAAAAAAAAAAAAAATGGTAAGCCTGACCTTGCATTCGTCTATCATGTGCTGCTGTGCGCTGGGGTTCTTGGTCGAGTAGTTGGCACCCTGAGCGGCGGCGATGGTCTGGGTGGAAGTGGCCGCAGCCTGCTTGGCTGCATTCTGGGAAAATTCAAATCATAATCAAATCAAACTTTTCTGAATCTGATCTGACAGAAGGGGAAAATTGTACAACAATCAATACCACATCTGGATGATGTAAAATGCTAAATTATTCTCTGGGCTTTCATCCCACATCTAGAACCAGTGTTGGAGCAAAGGCTTTGACTCTCAAGGACAAGGCCCCAATGCCAAGGCTTTAACCACCAAGGCCCAAACCAAGGCCCAAACTAAGGCCAAGGCCCTATACAAAATAGGGCCTTGGCCTCCGTCTGGGCCTTGAGGGTTAAAGCATTGGCATTTGGGCCTTAAGGGTCGAAGCCTTTGCCTTGAGGGTGAACAGCCTTTGCTCCAACACTGTCTAAAACTGTACCAAGTCCAAAGACTTTTGTGGACTATCGTGGCTGAATAAATCCTAGTTCTAAGCAGAGTTGTAGTCGAGTCCCTGCAAGTCCTTTCACAAGTCCTTTCGCAAGTCCAGTCAGAAGTCCTTTCATACAGCCGGTCACAAGTAACTGGATGAACAATGACAAAGGAATGCCTTTGTCAAAGCTCATTTGAATAGCTTGTGATTGGAATTAGGACTGGAGCACTTGTGATGGACTTGCAGGGACTTGCAGGGACTTGTGTTGGACTTGTGATGGACTTGCAGGGACTTGTGTTGGACTTGTGATGGACTTGCAGGGACTTGCGATGGACTCGACTACATCCCTGGTTTTAAGTACTAAGGATTGAATCCACACTTTTCTTCCACCTTACCTCCAAGCGCTGCAGAATCTTCTTCTTGAGAGCATTATTAGCCGCAGCGTTGGTGGCCGTGCGCAGATCCTCCGCGGCCTGCTTCAGCCTCTGCTGCTGGGCCTCGTCATGAGGATTGTTGGCGCAGGCCTTGGCAGCCTCTACCATCTTACCGGTAGCGTCTGCGAGCTGCTTGGCGGCGCCCAGGAGGCGTTTCTGTGAGTCACTCTCAGTGACGGCTTCCGCGTCGCCTTTGATCGCATTGACCAGGTGCGAGGTGGCCTTAGGGTTGGGAAAATAAGGACAATTGAGAATATTGTTCAATCGCGTACAGACTTTGTACACATGATCTTATTGTTTCAAAAGATAAAGGTATACAATTTTGTAACTAGCAAATTCATGAGTTTCAAAAATGCCCTGCAAGGAGTTAAACTCGAGGTATTTTGTGTTGAAAATCCCGGCCGGTGTTCTGGTGGCAGGAGTGGGATTTGAACCTGTGACCTCCGGGAATACCGTACGGCATCTTGCCCTGTGTTGGCAGTCTCCCAAATTGTTAGTATCTTTGTTTGGGAGACCTCCAACATTGGCAAGACAGCTCTGTTGGTAGAGCACTGGTACGGTATTCTAGAGGTCTCGCGTACAAAATCCCGCTCCTGCCAGATTTCTTTGTTCGCTTTCCAAATTTTCATGTGAAGCATACTGTGACTGGTATTCCGCTGGTTGCTGGTTTACCAGTGGTGCGTTTAACCACAAGATCCCGACTCACCATGGCCAGAATCTTGGCCTGCTTGACCATCTCGGCTGCATTGCCCACACTACTGAACAGCTTCTCTGTGGCCGTCATGATCTTATCGCAGGCGTCGTCGTACAGGGTAGTGGGTCTGCCCGCAGCCGCTGTGCCTTGCTTCACATGCTGCAGCAAGTCGTTCAGGGCTTTGGTGACAGCCGTCGCTGCCTCGCCTAGATCGCGCAGCAAGTTCTCGTCCTCTGTGGCATTCTGTAGGGGGGGGGGGGGGGGGGGGATAAAAGTGCATTTATTTCAGAGAGTAACAACATCTGTAACAAAAAGTCTAACACCACATCATAATTGCTAACCCTACAGTACATTGCAATTGAAAGTTAACACTGTGAATGGAAATGGGAAATTTTGCGAAAAGAATTTGAGGTCGCATTCGCATGTGCATTTCGCACTCAACTTCTCCTTCCTGCGAATTCACGTGGAAAAATATTTTCCCCAAATATGAGAAAACGTGTGCAAATATTTTTCCCACTTGTGTGAAAAGGCATGAAAATGTTTCCCAACCGTGCGAACATTATTTTCACATTTGTGAAATGCAGTCTTGTTGACTTGACTTGCTGACTTGACTTAAATTGGACTCGAGTCTTGAGACTTGACTTGACTTGGAGAAAAAATGACTTGGGACTTGATTTGACTTGAAAGAACGTGACTTGTGACTCGACTCGACTTGACTTGACTTGACTTGACTTGAATAAATTTGACTTGCTGACATTAACACTTCTGTTACAATAAACACAAACATACAGGTATCAGTTAAAAAACAAGCCTATAGCGCATATATAGCAAGCTGGGTGTCCAGTACGTATGCAGGGCCGCAGCGCTGGCCGAGCTGCATGGAGAAGTGTCGAAATGGCACACCAGGTTGATTTTGTACAGTGCATGCGTGCTAGCCTATGCATTGTCATTTTGTCATTGGAATTTCTATTTACTAACAATTGACTCGAGACTTGGTACTTGACTTGAACAAAATTGACTTGGGACTTGACTTGACTTGAGAAAAAATGACTTGGTTACAACACTGGTGAAATGAAAATGATTTCCCTGGGAAGAGAAAAAACTGTGAAGAGAAAGGTTAACTTTCAAATGGAATGTATTGTCACAGAAAAGTGCCGCGTTTCGATTTCGGGAGAAACTGACCTTTGAGGAATCTACGACAGCTTCCACCGATTTGGCTACCAGCTTGGCTGCCTCAACAAGCTGTTCCTGACAGGCTGGGCTGCTGATGGTGGGAGCTACAACCTGAAGAGTTAAGAGAGGCAGGGATTATAATAAAGTATTTCGGCAATGTGGCCGGGGTAATGCAGGGGAGCCTGGTGTAATGATCCTATTCAAACGTGCCCGGCGGTATGTGCACGCATCATGTTCTGCATCAATGAGGTTAAAGAGGAAGTTCAGTGGTGAGAGAAGTCTGCGTCATTTTTCATTTTTATGTACATGTAGATTGCATATTGCAAAATCAAACGGCAAATTATTTCCACCATGAAATCAAAACAAAATTACCGACTGACCCTCCCTCCCGATTTTTCCATTGAACCCTTTCCTTACCACATTGTTTATTGGCTTATCTTCACCCAGTACCACATTCTTTGTTCAGTCAAGCGTAAAACCACTTACGCAGACAAAACAGCTGACTGCTTGTTCAAGGGTTGTATTTTCAAACAAAGATTTCACCCTCAAGAATTGATTGAAAAGGAAAATGTTGTGAGTAAAGTTTGTTCCATGAAAATTTCTCTTTCATGTGGTGTACATGTACAAATGAAAGTCATAACTGTTAAAATAGCAAAGTTACAGCTGTTTTCTCTTCTGGCCCACTTTATTAAACAGGAAAGTTGTTTGTCACATCAACAAATTGCACTCCATACACAAAACTGTACAGGGAAACTTCGGATACAGTTTGCTCAAAATGTTGTGACACATAAATTTGATAGTACCATTGGAAATATCCGAACAAGCTCTTTCTGTTCGTATAAAGATCATGTATGGACAGCGAAAAACACAAATACTACAGTTCGTTGAAACATGGTGAATATATTTGTTGTTTGGATACTCTGGTGTGTGGTTTCCTTGTCGAGTAAACTCGACATTGGTAAGGAAAGAGTTAAGGGCAACACAAGGTTTTTTTGGCCTAAATCCATCAATATCCAACGGTGAGTATTTTCTGTTGGATTTTGTTCTAGCTGTAAGATTCTGTCCAATTCAGCAGGTTTGACACTTTTCTGTTCTTGGACTCAGTTGGTTTCAGCAGGGTGCAGAGAGAAAACTTGGTGGTTAAAAAATGTTTTTTTAAACAAAAGTTTTTTGGGGGGTTATCACCCAACAGAGAGCCAAAAGGTCACCCCAGGTGTGGGCTACAAAAGACAAGAAAAGACTGAAATCACAGGGATAGAAGGTATCTATTCACATTTCATTTGAATTGTGAAAGATTATAGGTGGAAGGGAAGTAGGTTACAGGTAAGGAGTTCCAAAGAGAAGCAGAGAGGGGAAAACACTTGAAGAGTACCTCACAGAACTAGGGTTCGAGTTAAAGCCGTGCTTTCAAGAAAAAAACAATCTCAATTTTTAAACTTTGATGCATTCCGTCCGCTTGGTATCGGCAGGTCACATTTTTGTATATAAACATTTCTTTCTTTCAATAGGTACCACCCTGAATAGAGTGGTCCAATTCATCACACTTGGAGCCCCTTTCGTCATGGGAACAAAAGCTTTGTTTGAAAATGCTCGATCTATTCATTACACTCCCATTCATGAACAATAGGGAGCAAGTTCGATCAAGGACCAATGGTTAACTAGTGGTTGGTCCGTGACGTACGTAGCGCATGAGCACTTCAGTTGAAATGCGAACGACTCTTGTCGAACTATTGTCATGTCAACGCCACCATGAGTAAATGCCGGTGGCTAGTTTGTTTTACATTTTTTGACGAGTTCATAGATGAAAGCGACACGGACGATATTTGCTCAGTATATCAACAATGTCACAAGTGGTAACTTGTGTATATTATTTCAACATGTTCAAAGAAAGACAAAGTAACAAAAAATGATCGTTCACTGCTGCTGAATATTTACTTACATCTTTCGTTTTTTCCACCATTTTTCTGATAACTGGTCCTCTCTGCACTGCGCTATTAAAACGGCTATTGGTAACCAGCGATGCGACCAACCTCGGTAGGCTGGTCGCGAATCGTCGACTAGACTAGTCCAACCATTGTCGACTAGCGTGCGTTCGATCAGAGTTAGTCGAACTATGGTTAACTATAGTCCTTGATCGAACTTGCTCATAGTTGAAACATGACTGGATTGAGTACGTGCAGGAATGCGCATATAGACAACAACCGGCCAGGTGGTCTTTTTCTTAAACCACAGCTATGGCTGTCGTTCATATTAAAGAGGTTAAACATTAAACTACAGCTTACCTTGGTGCAAGCCACAAGTTGGGAGGTATTCAGAGCACACTGTGTGGCCGAGCCGATGACCTTGTTCTGCAAAGCCTGGTCCTCCGTCGTGCTGGCAACGTTCTTAGCTTTCAGGACCAGGGCGGCCGTGGCATTGGCTACAGCCTTAGCTAAGCCAAGCAATAGATCCTGTCAGGACGGGAAGCGATAAGACATTTTAATTTGTATCGGATGTTCATTTTAATTCTACGTTTCTCGTATTTAGTAGTGTTGATCAGTCGTTCATGATTGATCGCCTTGAGACAGCTCGGCCGTTGAGACAGCTCGGCCGTTGGGACAGCTCGGCCGTTGGGACAGCTCGGCCGTTGGGACAGCTCGGCCGTTGGGACAGCTCGGCCGTTGGGACAGCTCGGCCGTTGGGACAGCTCGGCCGTTGGGACTGCTCGGCCGTTGGGACTGCTCGGCCGTTGGGACTGCTCGGCCGTTGGGACTGCTCGGCCGTTGGGACTGCTCGGCCGTTGGGACTGCTCGGCCGTTGGGACTGCTCGGCCGTTGGGACTGCTCGGCCGTTGGGACTGCTCGGCCGTTGGGACAGCTCGGCCGTTGGGACAGCTCGGCCGTTGGGACAGCTCGGCCGTTGGGACAGCTCGGCCGTTGGGACAGCTCGGCCGTTGGGACAGCTCGGCCGTTGGGACAGCTCGGCCGTTGGGACAGCTCGGCCGTTGGGACAGCTCGGCCGTTGGGACAGCTCGGCCGTTGGGACAGCTCGGCCGTTGAGACAGCTCGGCCGTTGAGACAGCTCGGCCGTTGAGACAGCTCAGCCAACTCGACCAGTTCGACTGAAAAGACTAGTCATCAGCTGAGACAAGTCATCATTGGGACAAGTCATCTGTTATCGAACCCTCCGCACCGAGCCGGCCCACGCATGCACCGAATCACAACTGGGTTCTTCACAGCTACCGGGCTGGGCCATGCACATGGCTATGCAGCTAGCTCGCCACCACTGAGAAGTCACCCGCAATGGTTTAACTCATGACACCTGTGAAACGCCACTGTGTCCTGCACACTACATTGCCCAGCACGCACATAGATACATCGCATAAACATCAAATAGTCTTCACGATTGAAGTCGACGTGTCTCAACGGCAACAGAGAAAATGGTCAAGGTGTCTCATGGTCGAGTTGTCACCGATAAGAGACCGATAAGAGACCAACTCGACTCCTGACAACTCGACCGTTGGCCAACTCAACCGTCTGTGCGAAAAGACAAGTCGTCCACCGAGACAAGTCACTACTGAGACAAGTCGTCTGTGGTTATTGACCCTCCACACCGTGCCAGCTTGATTGAGTTGTTTTCACAATTGAGGTCGACTTGTCAACAGGGACAGATAAAATGGTCGAGTTGTCACAACGGTCGAGTTGTCTTAAGACAACAACCGAACATCCCTTGGGATGATCCCGGACGAGTTCTCAACTGGAACAGGCTGTTCCTGTGTAAGCATGCAGACTCGTAGACCACTGTTCCTTTAAAGTGTTCCTGTTCGATACAACGGGTGATCCTGATATAAATATTCAATGTCCTTCTTGCAATGTTTTAAGAGTTCCAACTTTTGAGATAATTCCTTACATACCTGGAACTTGGGGTCCATGTCACCGGTTGAACCCATACTCCTGAGCAAGGCAGTCTGGGCCTCGCCGACTCTGTTAGCAGCACTTAGCAGGTTCTGACGAGGCTGGGGAATTGGGAAAAAGATGAAATAGTCGGGCCTATTTTTCTACAAATGTTCGATCAAAAAAAAAAAAAAATCCCACAATAGTGAGAAGATGGAATTTGTGTCGGGGTGGAAATAAATTACAAGAGAGAATTTTGCTCTTTTCCGATGAATGAAGTGAATGAAGCACTGTACGCTCAGTCATATTCAAGAACTTGTGGGAACAAATTCACAGGCTCATCCCGTTTTTTTTATCTTGTATTAACCCTAACCCCTTGGGTAACTTTACTACAAAGTATCCTGAATCCGCCCAAATCCACCTATTTTGCCATGCACAAAAAAGTTGGTTTTGGTGACTGCTCAATATGGAGGTATCCTGAATCCATCAAAATCCTGCAGTAACGCCAGGCTTACAATCCTCAATCCATCAAAATCCCCCAGGTTTCAATATGGAGGTATCCTGAATCCGCCGAACTCCTCCAAAACAGGGGAAGGATTTTGATGGATTTATATACGTTAGGGTTAATGACTGCCTTGTGCTCATCAAACCTCAGAGAAACACTGCCTTCAGCCATTTTTCTAAATAGACTTTTTTTGGGTCAATCTACCACAGCTTTTCTGTAAAATGAATTACGTCCAATGGGGACACGCAGTCAACTTATGTCCCTGCGAACTAACCGCAACCGTGATGTAAAACTACCAGGCAGAAAGTGGTCGCGTAAGATTTCCGCGCAGCCATGGGAAGTTATCAGGGACGATAAATAGTCCAGCCCTGTGCTGTAGAACTACCGCGACTGCGATGTAAACCACTTCGCAAACAATGCAACTTCCTGTATTATGTCAACTACACAGCGATTATCTACAGCGCGCGCACAAAAATGTTGGTATGGTTCCCCGTCTCCTTGTTTATAGTACACAGTGGTGCATTTGATGACGAAGCCATTATCTACAATGTACTAGACTGATCTCTTTGCGTCAACACGTCCAGTAGCCGACTATTCCATGCAATTTTAGCGCGAGAGAAATTATGTTATGTCACCGAGCCATATTCCGTTGGGGACAAAGGTGATTGTGCACAGTGCCCTCAATGTGTGACATTCTGCCAGCCTCGCAAGGTGAATAAACGTTTCATGGCACTTATAGAAGTCCAAGTGGGAACGCACGGTAGAATTATGCAAAGGCGTGTCGCGTTAAGTTTCTGCGAGGCCGCAGACGAACAAGTCCAATGGGAGCAAAGCTCTTGGCAACTTCCTCTGTACGCATCCCTCCCACTGACGCAACCATCAATCCAGACTGCCCTCACCTCTTGACTCTCGGGCTGGGCACACTTGAGGAGGTCGGAGAATGCTCCCATCAAGCCCCTGGCTGCATCCAGGATGTTGTTCCCACCTCCTTCCTCCCCGAGCAGGGCAGCCAGCATCTTGACGCCCTTGGTCATCTCCGTCAGGTTGGATGAACTGTAGAAATTTAAAGACACAGAGGAGAGGAGAGTCATGTTGGCGTCAGTGTTGTAGTCAAGACCATGTCAAGACCATCACAAGACCATCACAAGACCCTGCAAGACCAGCACAAGACCAGCAGTCTTAATCCAAGTCTTTAAGCTATTCAAATGAACTGTAACAAAAGCATTCCTTTGTCATGGTTTATGCCTGTTACTTGTGCCTGTTACAAGCTGGTCTTGTGCATGGTCTTGTGCATGGTCTTGTGCCTGGTCTTGAAATGGTCTCGACTACAACACTGGTTGGCGTACTACTCCTTTCAGCGCCCCACCCATTTTTTGTCCTGGATAAGTGTCAGAGCTGGCAACCTGTTCAAATTCATTTCAGTATTCAAAGAGAAAAAAAAAAACATCAGTATTTTGCTCAGAAAAATCAGTATTTTCCATGAAGTTTAAACTTGACCTGAAAATCTGAATTTTTTTTCTTTCCCGCAGCACAGTCCGCACCACTGAAATGTCAATGGTTCTTAATAGTGAGAACGAAATTCGGCATACAACACACGGATTTCATAAAAGAAAGGTTATTTCTTCTGCATCTGCCTGTTGTAGGCCATCGTCGCATTTTTGCAATTAGTGAAGAGTTTGTTGTTTAAGATTATTTGCTAGCGCTGATATCCCTTGACAAAACATCATTATGGTCGGATTTCACAAAATCCGAATTTATAAACAAAAATTCATACTTCCGTATTTTTCGTGAATGTCCGTACGAAATAGGGAAAATCCGTACTGGTGGGGAGCTCTGTTCTTGTGCGACCCTCCCCCCACCCCCAGTTGCCAAATGCAGACAAGGGGAGCTAGACAACTGATTTTATTATAACGTCAACTCTTCCATTTCTCATCCTCGCTCGGTCAAACCAAAAACACAACTACACTCCAGACGACTACGCGCTTGCCAACGACACTGACTTATGGCCAAAGGTTTCCCGCCCCCTCACAACAAAAGAAGTATACATGTCTTATCAAGTGTCTATTTTTGGGAGTTCCGTCGCGACAGGTGCATCAACAACCAATCAGACAACTGGAGCAAGGTGAAGCTTGACTAAGAGTTTGGTGAACCTACTCCGGCGCGGCGCTAGTTCGGGGAATCTACGCTGGTGTACAAAATAATAAAAGGGTACAAAATATAATATATCCCCTCAACTACAGGAGCATATTGTGTTCATATTGTTCGGTTATGGGTTATTCTTACATGGTGGTTATATGCGATCCAACCGACGTGTAGTCCCTGTCGGACGGGTCCCCGGACGTTTGGCTGATAATAGCAGCCGTAGCAGCGGACATGGCACTCAGCTGTGATTGGATGTTCTGCTTGTTGACATCAATGGTATTCTGACGCCACTGCTTGGAAGCCTACGTGGGAAAAATCGGAAAGAAAAATTTTCCCTGTTTGACGATATAAGTGAAAATGACTTAAATATTAGAACTGAGCTTGTTTGCCCTTTCCCGACATATATGTATGAAGCACTGTATGCTCAGTGTTTTCTGAGAGCCTGTGGGGAAATATGGCTTACTCGGGCAGGACTTGAACCAACGACCTCTTGCTTACTAGTGCAGACGTCTGAATATTGAATTTGAATCAGCCGGCTGATGCCGGCAATCTTGGTGGTCGAGTGGTCAAGACGTCTGCACTAGTAAGCCATGGAAGTGCCGTGGCCTAGTGGTTTGGAGCATTGAGTTCGTGGTCTGTGGGTAATTCTGCAGGTTGTGGGTTCGAGCCCAGACCTGGGCTATAGCACTTCCACGCTTAATATGGGTAGAGGCATTATTAATGCCTTGCAGTGGACTAGTTACCCATCCCAACCCTATTCATGCTAGTTACCCATCCCAACCCTATTCATACTGTGAAGAGATCAGATTATCTCGTCTTGTTTCAGTGTGAGGGGCTGGTTCTTCCACACTTTCCTCTGTAGCCCACACCTCGAGTGGCCTTTGGCCTTGTGATGGGCGATTTGCATAAAATACAAAACATTAAAAATTAAGCCTATGAATTTTATCCCACAGGCTCTCGGAAAGCACCGAGCATAGTGCTTCATACACTACGTCAGGAAGGAGCAAAAATCTCAGGGGTATCTCATGATTAAGGACAATCTTACAGTCCTAACATCATTGTCCATGTACTTACAGGATCAGTTCCGAGTGGCGGCAGCTCAGCCTTGGTCATGAGATCATTCTGGGCTGCGTCCACCGCCGTGAAGCCTCGCTCCACATTGCCTTGGAGCGCCTGCTGGGCCGTGGTCAGTCCGGGACGGCGGGCTTGATTTGGCTGGAGGAGCAAAGAGAAAACTTACAGCGATTCAAAATCTGCATTAGTAACAGGCTTTCAAGCAGACCCAGGTGAAAATTAGAGTAACAGTAGGAGGAAAATTACCCCCCCAACACCGCAACAAAAAACCTTTGGAGGACAAAATCAGGGACTTTTGCGGGCTTTCAGTAGTTTTCGTTGATACTAACCTATGTCCACAGCATCACAAGCCTCATTTTGCATGTTCTGTACTCAACACTCGAGCTCCATCCTCAACTTTAACCCCTTGAGTACGTTTGTTTTACGGGAGACGTCGGGGTGCCGCGGCGGCTCTGGCAGCCAAGCGAAACGGCCAGTGTTTGTGCAGTCAAGCGTAACACAATAATCCAACAATGGATTGAAACTGCACAAACAGCGGCCAATGGCGTCATCCGGCCTGGTGGCACTGGTTTTTTTTGCGCCATGTGGCGTCATCCGTACACAAGAGGTTAAGCTCTTGGAAGTAAAAGCTGCAGTACGCACCTATGTCCTTCATTGTGTGATTTTCATATGACATTAAAGCCCAGCGGTTTTTAAGTTTGCAGTGGTCAGACCAAGGACAAAGAACCCTATTAGTGGAGGTCTTGCTGCAATGAATGTTTATTAAGAGCTCTGGCTTCGAACACTTTTATTCCCCACTGTCCACCGAGATGGATTATCCAGAGAGCCAGAGGTTAAGTGATGCTGCAATTCGGTCAATTCACAACTCAGTGCGCCGCCAGCGGCAAGCCGGGAAAGGCCAATTTCCCACTTCCGGGGTCAACATCAAGTCTATCGCGTTGTAAAGATGGTGGACAGTACAGCAGTATGGATTTTGCGCGAATGCGAGTGGATGAGTTAAAGCAATTTATGACTAATCGGGGAATACCTTGTGCGGGAAAGAAGAGAGAGGAGTTGATAGATTTAGCGGAGAAGGGGTGTAAGAAGTATGATTTGATAGAACCGTAATTTGGCCTCTCCCTGGCTCGCCACACCGAGTTATAAAGCGACCGAATTGGATTCATTGTAAAGCACTCACGGCCCGAGGACCACACACTCCTCATGAATATTGCGGTGATGAAAAAGCTGTGTGCACCGACCTGTTTAGAAAATCTCATTATCTTAGCCAGCTGGGCGTTCAGAGCTGCTAACCTTTTCGAACTCATTTCAGAAAGCAAAAAAAAAATCAGTATTTCACTCAAAAAATCCATATTTTCCAGGAAATTTAAACTTTACCTGAAATCAGATTTTTTGTTTTCCCGCAGTGCTGAAATAGTGAGAATGAATTTGGCATAATTACCCAGACCTCATCAAAAAACGGGGACATGCGGCGTGCCTGGTGAGTTTAACGAACCCGCGCGTTGCATGTACCGTCTTTTTATTTTTTTAATCTTCACAGCTATAAAGTTGCATCCATTCAGTTAGGATCGCAATAACACGCACAGTAAACTGCATAATACGCATGACAAAACATTATTATGGTTGAATTTAACAAAATCCGTATTTATAAACAAAAATTCATACAGTGGTGTGCAAAATTATTCAAACACTTGACATATCTAAAGAAATTGATATTTAACGCCTTACAATGCCTGGTTTACATTTTTCACCTGTATTAAATAGAAAAGGTAATTGTTGTGAGCATACATGTAGCTCACATTAGTATCTGCCAGTCCTACCATCTTTTTTTAATTAAATCAAACTTTACTCTAATATTTGGTGTGTCCAATCTTGGCAGCAATCACTGCGGCACATCTTTTGGGCATAGTGTCGATATATTTCCTGAGAGTTTCTACACTAATGCTGTTCCAAGTCTTCTGAAGTTCATTCCAGAGGGTTTCATTTGAATGTACATTGGTATATTGATCACAAACAACTAAAGTACCTAAAATATGCCAAGTGTTCGAATAATTTTTCACACCACTGTACTTCCGTATTTTTTCTTGAATTTCCGTACGAAATACGGAAAATCCGTACTGGTTGGCAACTTTGGGTTTAATGCTTGTACCGCACACACAAAAAACGGTACCACAATTGATACTGCTTTCAGACAATATGCAGGGCTCGACCTTAGCACTAGCCCGGCATACAATGTCTAGTAAAAACTGCTCCGGGCTAGTGAAAAGCACTCTTTAACTTGCCCGGCGGGCTAGTTAAAAAAGCATACCTACCTGCTTAAAATTGTCACTGTTGCTTGATATGAATCAAACAAACGTTCTTGGTAAGTTTGAGTGAATCTTCTTGTTTCATTTAATGACCGAGTACAGCGCTACGGCGTCCCGCACAGTCAATACTATGCCGAGCCGCCGCGCTAGCGCTAGCGCTAGCGCTATGCATGCCGCTCGCTGTCTCACAGCAGCTAGCTTGTGTCCCGATGGTAACATGGTAACATGTGTACGTGCGTACATGTATGCCATTCATTGCGCGCGTGATGGCACAAGCGCACATGACTTGTACAAGGTTGGTAGTCTCATATCAAGTCCAGAGTGTGTTGTGCACTTTTTTTTGCCAAATGCTGTACGCATGGGACTGGTTGGGTGTGGGAAGAAAAGTACAGTGAAAGTGCACACAAAAAAGACTATGGATCTTTTCTCAATGCTCGGCTTCGATACGGCTGACACTGAAACATTTTTATTTTGTACATTATCAGTGTTTGAAAAAAATGATTAAGGACCGTCACATTTTTGGCCCATGTAAATTTGAAGGAAAACGCCAACTAATATTGGCGGAATAATGTCATGAATGTCTATAAGACGCAGCGAACCGTATGCCGTACGCGGCGCTATACAATCTTTGGTACGTCGAACTGAAGCCAGCTTTGATTAATGGGCCCAACCGGGGAATTCCACGTGCAAACTGAGCATGCGCATCGGCACTTGACCTCAGCGATTCCATGAGCCATGCATGCAGTGCATGAAAGGCATGAAAGGTAGGTACGGGGCGCGCGCGCGAAGATTTGTGCGTGTGGTCTGTACCGGGCCGGTGTACGTGGTTGGTGAGAAGTTTTATTCACTTGGGTCTTAACATTTTCCGTCATGTGGCGATATCTAAATGTATCCAATCCGTCCAAAAAAGGAAGAAAAAGAGCATACGATGCAAACTAGAGCAAAAATAAAAGACAACGTGTCTACAGACAAGACTGGGAGCGGGACTTTGGCTGGCTTAGCTACGATGGAAATACGATGTTTTGCCGTGTTTGCCGCGAAATGAAACTGACCGGAGGGAGTGGAAGGAAACATATTACCTTATCATTCAGTAATTTCTTTTCTATTTTATAGTTTGAAAAATCTCTTATTAGACTCTACTGAATCCTCCTGAATTAATACGATATTTCGGACACCGTAGGGAGTTTATCGTTAATGGGATATTTACAATGTCCATTAAATGTGGGCTAGTAAAAATTTCTGCGGGCTAGTAAAAATCCCAGTTAACTTGCCCGGTGGACTAGTTAAAAAAAAGCTTAAGATCGAGGCCTGATATGACATGATCCCTAATTTCTACCGTACTTACCACGGGTGCAGTATGTGTCATGTTAGCCTGGCCTTTGGTGACCGCATGCTGTGGAGGTTGCATCTCTCCAGTAGTGTAAGTGCCAGCTATAGAACAGACAGAAATTGCCAAGTTTTAACCATTTTTCTACCATATTCGAGTGGTCCAGTGGTTACGGTCTCCAACAGAAAAGTCTTCCTTTGCTAAAAACTGGATTACCAAACAAATTTATATTGCTTGTGACTGGTATTCAGCTTAGTTTGGTAAACATAAAAATCACATGGAATTTTGGCTGGTAACCCATTTTTACTACTACTACTACTTCGAATAATAATTAATTTATTTATTTATTTTGCGCAGACACCATACAAATGTTCTAATGCAAATTGCAAATTCAGAACTGTTTTTAAAAACAAGATAAATTACGTTTTGAAATTAAGTACTAAATCCTATAAAAATATAGACATTGCCTATTTTAGAAAACACTATCACAAGTGATAAAACTTAAATTTACAAAGTAAAAACCTACATGTAAAATACACAAATGCTGGTTATAGAGTACCAAAGTGTGACGTCAGTTGGCATGACAACTGGCTCCAAACAAATGGAGATTTTGACTGTTCCTTTGTTAACAGCCAGTCATGCAAACACATTGACACAAAATAACAAAAGTATTCTGGTTCCAAACTAAGCTTGTGCGATTTACCGGTAAACCGGTTTTTCCGGTTTTATAATTAAACCAATCACGTCTGGTTTTGATTTTTGAAAAACCTCAAAACCGTCTGCAACAAAATTGTATTCATTTCAGAAAATCAGAGTGAAAAAAATGTCAAACAATACTTCCAAAACCACAAAGAAAAGATTACCGTACTTGTCTGAAGAACACTGAACAGTCTTTGTCTTAGGCGCAAATGACATTTTCCGAATCGTGAGGCTTATTAATTTCACGCATCGCAAGCGCGAGCCCATGCTGGACACAGCGCTTGCCTGCACCTGCACATGCACACACTACACACACATGCCACATACGCGCTGCATGCACGGCGGGCTGGCCGGCGGGCTGGCCGGCGGGCTGGCCGGCCGGCGGGCTGGCCGGCTGGTGGAAACGAACACCACTGGATTTACTATACTCACGCGCGTCTACGATCTACGTCACAAATCTCATTAGACTTCGACCTAGTACTCTATTGGAAACACTCATATCGCTCACGTAATAAACGCATCACGAAAATTGACAAACAGCCAATTGAACCAAATAATTTGACTTGGCGAGTCTGATTCTCGCATTGTACATGCAGGGGAATTCCCTCACATGTGTAATACGTTCAATTTTGCACGTGTTCGCAGGTCGCAGGGATCGTCAGCCTCGTTGGTTCCGTTCCGCATGTACCACTATTAGCGTGACAAAAGCTCGTGATTACGGAAGCCAGCGCTGCGTTCCCAGTCATGCGAACGATGGCTAGCTTCGCGAAGAAATAATTTTTAGGATCGACAAGAGAGTGATGGCGTTCGCGTCGTTCGCGGGAGGGGAACGCTTCCGGTGTTTCCGCGCGCTCGACGTGAGCTCAAAGCCAGCAGGGACAAGATGGCGGTGCCCTTTGTTTTCAAGGTCGGTAAACCGGTTAAACCGAGTCAAACTTGGGCGGTTTCTTTCGGTTTTGGTTTAATCTAAAACCGCACAAGCTTATTCCAAACATTGCATTGATGTCATCACTTCGGTACTCTGTAGAACTTTAATCAAATGCCTTTTTAAAAAGAACTGTCTTCATAAGCTTGGTCTTACAAACTGAAAGAGAAAGAACAGACTGAATCTTGGCTGGCTAGTCTCGTAAAGTGGAAGTGGCTTTGTGCACGGCAATTATTATTATTATTTTTTTTTTTTGAATTGCCTCTCACCCCCCACGGTGCCAAGCTCAAGTTATTTTAAGTAAGATTTGAGGCTTTGCATGGCAGAGATACTAATGAATGAAAAGTTTGCGGAAACACCATGTGGAAATATTTCTCAATTAGGAGAATGGTTCTGAAAAGAACCAGAGGTATAAACTTGACGTTCCGGTCAGTATGCTCTGACCGTCTTCCGGAGAATGACTAAACTCTAAGAAAGTTAACCTTGGTAACCTTAAGTTGCATCCTGAGAGGATGCCAAGTTACATCCTGAGAGGATGGCAAGATGCATCCTGTGAGGATGCCAAGTCACTAGAATCCTAAAGCAAGCTAGGATTTGTGGTGTGCCCACTGGGGTGGAACAGTAGGGCAACAGTCTAGGTAGAGAGAGGACCTCGGGTATAGAGGACCCATCAGTCTGATGTGTGTGGTTCCGTAGGAGTGGAAGTCAGATATCACCGAGGTGAAAGCCGACATCTTGTGGGACTGTGTTGTACTTCCGGATCTCGATGGCTTCCCGGATGCATCTTGGATGCCAGGACTGAACCGGAGCAATGAGTTCAGCCGCATCCCAATCAACTTTGTGGTCGTTGATGTGGCAATGCTTGACATTCAAGTTATTTATCCGCTAACCCTGGTTGTGTGCTCAACCTACCTGACCCGCCGGCCCTCATGACGGCAGGCAGGGCCAATGACCCCTCGGACGCATGGCCTGGTCTGTTGGTCTGGTGTTGCATGAAGGTAGCCTTGGCCGGAGACACACTGTCCTCCAGCAGGGTGGACTCCTCCTCTCCATCCATACCGATCCGATCTTTCCCCTTTTGCTGATATCAAGAAAAAGAAAAAGAAAAACTAGATTTTATCTCCCAGCAGACTTGAATCCTTGATGATTGATGCATAGGCATAACAGTGCAATATATCATACTGCGTGGCCTGTTGCTTTTCTACGCTGTGCACATTTTAACCAGTTGTGTCCAGCTGTTACTGATGGGGGGGGGGGGGTGGTATGCCAAAAACAGGCTGTGCAGAAATTTTCATGAATAACTCAGTGGTTGCATTGATCACTGCACAGCTAGCACTCAGGTTCTCGGTCTCTTTTTCCCCTTAAATTAAAAATATCCCAAAGATATCACAGTAAAGAAAAATGGGTACAGGTGGATTCGAACTATGGACCTTTTGATCCATAGCCCATCCCACTATCCACTAGACTAGTCTGTAGCAGCTCGACAAGAGGCGTTCTTTAAAATGATTGAATGTAACCCAGTTGAATTAAATAATAACAATGCTGTGACGTTCTGTTCTATTATAATGAATAAACATAACTTTCTCAGCGAAACTACTGAATTATTCATGATCATTGCTTCACCCACCTACGGGAAAAAACAGTGCGTAAGTTCAAACAATAGGCCCCACATTGAATAGAATGGTCCTATTCATCGCACTTGGAGCCCCCATTCGTGTGAATGAAAGCTTTGTTTGAAAAAGCTCCATCTATTCATTACACTCCCATTCAAGAACAATATAGTTGAAACACGGTTGAAACACAGTTGAAAACACATGGATTGAGTACGTCCAGGAATGTGCATATAGACGACAACCAACCGGCCGTCGTCCGTATCCAAGAGGTTAATACTAAAAAACTCACCTTTTTGAGGATGATGTCAATATAGCCTGCGATAAGGGCGCCGATAGCTTCACCTTCTTTGGTCTGGACTGAGTAATAGGATTCGGAGTAGTCACCGAAGTCAAGCGTGAAACTGTTTGGGGACGCTGCCCAGCGACGGACAGTTGTCAGCAGCCAGGTTTTCATGATCTGCAGAAATAAGAGAAAATAAGGACATTTGTGAGCAGATCGTACCAAAATGACTCGCACGTCATTTTCAAATTGTTAAGTTTTGTTTTTGTGTTTGCATTAGAACAGTTTCCTGGCACTTTATGAAACCAAAATGTTCCCGTTTTGCCTAATATTTCCCAGAGAAATTTCAAAAAATTCCATGAGAAACATTTTCACTTGAACAAGGTCGCTGGGAAATCAACGGATGGTTGCGGCAAAGCTGTTAAGATAGTGATAACGCACAGAACATTTTTCAGCTGTGATATTATCAGGTCAAAGGTTATTACAATACAGGAAACCGTTAGGCTGTTTTAGTACTGCATCGCACAATAAAGTCAAAATTAAATTTATCGCACTACAGATCAATATTCAGTGTTCTCCACGAGGGGTTTTAGCAGGGCGGGCCGCCCTGCCAAAATTGTATGCCGCCCCGCTAAAGTTTTACCGCCCCGCTAAATTTTTCACCGCCCTACTATTTTTTTCCATTGGATTTTCCCCCATTCTCCACATTCTTCACAGTTTATCTAAGTACGAAGAAGTTTACCGCACTCTGTGGAACGAACATGAAGAGTTTGCCAGCATTAACATTCAGCAGTATTGCAGTAGCGTTTATAGTAATCGAACAGATCTGGACGCAACGTACGCAACATATTATGCATTCACATTATAAACCTATACACGTAATATTATTCTGGACTGGTTCCAATCTCCCTGGTAATATCATTTTCACTTTGTCGCGTCGAGAACCAGTTTACCTAAATTACAATGTTCCGTAACGCTTGAGGGCGTCTTTTTCTCTCGGAAAATACCTTATCCACGCGCGCTGTGCCCACGTGCATGTTTAGCTCACCGGCCGGCCGGCTTAACCCCCTAAAAATCTTGCCTTCATTTCAAGTTGTAAACACGAGCAAATTTGATTCAAAGAGTCAGAAGAAAGTGGCCAGGAAATGCCTCAGATTGCACCACAGAGCATCTAGAATCCAAAATTTCCCGGGGCCCTTCAGCGGGCCCCGGACCCCACGCCCTAATGGCTTCACGCTCCGCGCTCGCATTGTGTCTGCCGCCCTTCTAAAATGTAGGGCCGTGGAGAACACTGATATTACATTTCAGGCCTAACTGTATTAAACTACAGGTCCATTTCGCAGCACGGGCCATAACAATGGCTCACTGTAGGTCAGGAGATCATAATGAAAGAGCTTTGACCGAAGATGCCAAATTCAGATAAGAAATGATTGAATTTGTTCCCAGTGTCCGATGGATATCCGAATCCCATGAATATCGGACTCTCTACCCATGATGCATTCCAACACACTGGCAACGGCATAATCTTTACCCTCATCCTCATCCCAACCCAAGCCCTAAAAACCCTAACCCCCAACCCTATTTCTCACCCTAATCCTGACCCTATGTGTTTCATTGTTTTGGTGTACGGGGGGGCCTACTGAACATCTGCAAGTCAGATTTTCAGGGAGTCTGCTCTTCACACGACAGCGGTTGGATGTCGATTGCTGCACTTACTTCTTTGGTTCTCTCGTCAACTCGGAGCACGCTCTCCTTCGTTACGCCTAGCAACCGAGGAACCAGTTTGTTCTTACCCTTCATCTTCTCCTGCAAGGCGAAAAAAAAAAAAAAAAAAAACATAAAAAGATAAATATATGGCGGGACGATTTACAACAAAATAAAACTAGAGATTGTTATTACAATCACACGGTGTTGGTCCATGTTCGGTTAGATGGCAAGAAAAAAAGGTTTTACAGGCACGTTTGAAGATTGCGGTAGAAATTGAATACGATGTTGTTTACGCTGTACTTCCAAGTTCATAATGACTGAATTACGAACATTTGAAAGAACACATGAATAATTTTGAAGCGGTTACCGGAAACTGCGCCACACAAATTAACTGAAAATTCATTCTTGACATTTTTCAACATTGCCGCCAGAGGGAGTATGATTGCATGACGTCACCGGTCAAATTTTTGAAAACCCCCGACTTTGCCGCAGACTAGCCTCGTTGAAAGCAAGTTCACATCTTTTAGCAATTTCAAATTACAAGGCACTTCCGGTTTCAACCGGAAGAAAGGGTCAAGTGATTTTGCACGCAATATAGAAAAATGAAGACCCTGTATTATTCTATCAATTCCCGTAAAAAGCAAAATCAGGTCTCTCTCGGTTGATTATATATTGATTTTCAACGATTAAATCTAGAAAGCTTTGATTGCTTGTAATCTGATACTTGATGACGTCATCGTGGCGTCATTACCAGAAAACTCGAGAGCCATGTGAACTATGCATCTGAAGCAAAAATCTGGATTATAATCTCTAACGGTTGATTTGTCAGTGATTTTGTAAGGTTTAAAGGTCTTTTCATTGTCCCTTCCGGTCTGATGACATCATCAATCTGAGCCCTCACACACATGTTGCCTGCATGAAGGTCATCATATATATGTATCAATTATAAAGTGATTACCGCAAACTTCGCCACACACATCGACTGAAAGTTCTTTCACTTTCAAATTATAAGGCACTTCCGGTTTGGACCGGTAGGAAAGGTTATGTGATTTTGCACGTAATATCAAATATGAAGACCCTGTATTATTCTATCAATTCCCGTAAAAAGCAAAATCAGATCTCTCTTGGTTGATTTTATATTGATTTTCAAAGATTAAATCTAGAAATCTTTGATTGCTTGTAATCTGATACTTGATGACGTCATCGTGACATCATTATCAGAAACCTCGAGAGCTACGTCAACTGTGCCATCTGAATCAAAAATCTGAATTATATCTGTTGCGGTTCATTTTTCAGTGATTTTTTAAGGTTTAAAGGTCTTTTCATTGCAACTTCCGGTCTGATGACGTCATCAATCTGAGCCCTTGCACACGTGTTGCCTGCATGAAGGTCATCATATACATCAATTATAAAGTGATTACCGCAAACTTCGCCACACACATCAACTGAAAGTTCATTTTGAATATTTTTTAACCTGCCGCTAGAGGGCGCTCGAATATTTTATGACGTCACCGCACACATTTTCGAAAAGTTTAGCCTGGCCAAAGACTAACATCATCTTCAGACGGTCAGAGCATACTGACCGGAACGTCAATTTTATACCTCTCCATTCTCTCATTTTCGCTTCCCAGGTTGTATCGTAAAATTGGGTGTGATCCCTGGCTATACGGCATTTTGAGTTAATGACCTCTGACTAGAGCCCACCCGAACAAAGATACTGACAATTTGGGAGACTGCCAACATAGCAAGACAGCTCAGTTGGTAGAGCGCCGGTACGGTGTTCTGGAGGTCGCAGGCTCGAATCCCGCTCCTGTCCGTTTTCTTTGCTCACTTTGAAAATTCATTTAAAATTACCTGGTCGGTTTCCCTTGTGGTTTGTTTGACGATATTATAATTCACAGGCAAAGAAATTCCAATCTTTACAAGACTTTGTACAGTGTCGTTCAATTTTCAATGGCATAAGTGTGGAGGAAAAACGAGGAAATCAGCTGATCCGAGGAAAAGTTGCATGCCTGAATATAAAATTCAAACAGGAATAAGGGTGGCAAAATGCTGAAAGTTGCCCGTCATGTAAGTCATCAAATTAAGCATTAAAACCATGATAGTTTTGAAAATTACGTATTCACAAAATACATAATTCTTTGCGACAGGACACTTACAACGCGCTGTGTGGGTGCACACTTTGATCATGTGGGATCTGAAGCTCACCTGCATTGTAGCCTTGTAGCGATTTCAAGCATCGACGCTACTCGACGCCGACACTGCAATTTGAATTGCAATTGCATTTTTGGAAGAGTCGACTCCTTGAAGCAGCCAATGAATATTGCAGATATGTGTCCTCCTCCACAATAAGCCAGTTTGGTATCTCGATCAAGTAGTCCAGGTCAAAGGTTATTTGGGATAAAATTGCTGACGTAATGTCACATGATGTTACGCGAACACTCATTCTGATTGAATTTAACACGTGCGCGTTGTGTGACCACCTTACACGCTCATACGCACGGGTTATAACCCGAATGACATGTGACCAATGTCATTGTGCACATACGCAGTCGAAATACCGAACTGGCTTATTTTGATAGAAGCCCTTTACTCAAAAATGCACCAGCAGGTTATCTGTACATGCAACATTGATAGCGAGGGTCACAATTTAGCAAAGAGGGGGGGTTTACCTTGACCAAGAAGAAGGTGATACCATACGTCTTGAGCGAGCGACAGAGCTGGGTGTAGCGCACCCTAGAGTCTAGCTCACTCACTCCGATCAGCTTAGCGTGTTCCTGCATGGGAAAGAGTAAATCAGGGTCTTTTCTCTCAATAGTCTGCTATTTATTAAACATCAAACCTTCAAAGTTAGAGAGCAACTCCAACGGTTTTGAAAAGTGTTAGAATTAAATGTTATTGTGTTCAATATAATAAATTACTTTTTCATTACAAAATCATGTTTGTTTTGCGTCTCAATGTTGTGTTATTTTGCGAGAAATTATTACCATTTTCTTTTGAGTTTATGAAAACTGTCCACAAATTGGTCGCTGGTGGTGCTGTTGAGAAATGCAAACAAAAAGATGTACATGTAGTACTGTAGAAAGCCGCACGCGATGTTACGCGCATGTATACCTGTCGCGTTGTTGCATGCTCACCAGTAATATGTCAGAAATGAATATTCATTAGATGTAAATGAGCTTCGACGTCATGCTCGTTTTCACGAAACTGGGATAGACTCGCGGAAAGGAAGGCAACAAAAATGCATTTTTTTTACATGAAAACCGGCGTCAAAGATAGGGATATCGACAAGTATCAGTATTATTTGACATAGGTCTTCTCAATTAAATCGAAACCTAAGAAAAGTTGGGAATCGTTTGGAGTTGCTCTTTAACAAGTAAACTTAATTACCTATCCAGTTTGATGATATGTTAAGTTCAAAAAGTCACATCTTCACTGAGTGTTCCCCACATTACGCTTTCCAAGTTGTATCGTAAAGTGGGGGGCGAGACTATGAGCTACATGTAGATGTGAAATCAGATTTCATATAAAAATTAGGATGACTGGATTTGGAAATATCTGATTTCTCCCACCGCTAGTCTACCATTACTCCCCCCCCCCCCCCCCCCCACCAACCCAAAGTAAACGATCCAGATGGCTGTGATGCATTGCTTCATTGCACACTCGGGTTTAGACCTCCCCTCCCTTCAGAAACTATGGTCCATGTGTCTGCGTACTTACACCAAAGATCCTCTTTTCAGCTCCTTTGAGTTTCACGTATTCTTTGGGGAGGAAGTCTTTCAGGCTGTGGGGAGGACAGAAGAAAAATGAACATTATCTACTGCTGTGATGCAACAAGGCCGTAGCAGTGATGCTCCAGCCAGCGCGGCGTGATTGGACGGTACAGTTCACTGTTCCAGCCACATACAGCATGCAAGAGTCAGTTTTTCTCCAACGACGGTGGGCCAACCATCACTGGAAATTCCACTTTTCTTGAAAATGACAGCACACCAGGTGCCATGATTTCACAGGATGCTTGAAACTATTAATTAATTTTACTAAGGCGGGTTTGTGTTCCATCTCATTTAGTAGGCTAAATGGCGCGATGGATTACAATTACACCATAAAGGCATTTTACTTAAAGGCAGTGTACATGATTGGTCATTGTTGCAATTTTCAGAAATGGGCGGATTTGGGGGTTAGTATTTTAAAGGAAATATCGTTTCACTGACCTGTTCAAAGTTTTGCATTGTTGGATGGCAAAAAAACGAGAGAAAAACGGCGCTCGTTTTCAACCGTCGGGCGGATGATAGCCTTTAGTCAAGGCGCGCGTGGCTACCTGGACGTGTGACGCGCCCCGAATGCCAGCCTGTCCGGGGTGCGGCGCGCCCGGGTAGCCACGCGCGCCTTGACTAAAGGCTACAAAGCAGTTTTCCAACGCAGTTTTCCGTTTTTCAATACAAACGGTATGTGAATCGTTCGACGGTATGCAAATTATGTCTTTAGACCGTCGAACGGTTTGTAAACAATCGTTTAGGCCTCGCTTTCACTAGACCCCCAAACGGTTTGCTTTTTTGTATCCGCTTCAAGAGCCCAACAAAAGAGGCTGATTGCCATTGCAGTTTTACCGAACAAAGGAGCGTCCTGCCTGCTGGACTTCAATGGCTGTGCGGCTGCTAATCCTTCAGGGTTAATTAACCCAGGAGGATTAGCCATGCACAGCCATTTAAGCGACAACTGTTATCACAATGGCGACTAACCCGATAAGTACTCCATTGTGCAGCCTACAAACCTCCAGACCGTGAGCGCTCAAGTGTATACCGTTTGGGCTGGGGATTAATACCGCTTGGGCCCATACCGTTTGCGAACTCTCAAGTAATTTGCATACTGTTTCTAAATCGCACTGACGCCTTACAGTCAAGGTATTTCATAATAATTCAGTGAGTTTTGTTGATGTTTGCAAAATTACCTTTAAACAAATCAACACTGTTGATCTCAACCATGGTTACAGCTGAACAACAAAAACAATCGGGTATCCCAAGCACTAGGAATGGCTGAATTAAGACTGAATGAAAAATGATTATGTTGTACTTACTCCAGGAAGCCGATCTTATGCTTGGCAGGGTCGTGGTCCCCGTAATGAATCTGCATCTGTGTTCCAGCAAGCTGCAGAGCCTCCTCATAGGAACAAGGATGCGTACCGTTGATGATGGCATCTCGAGACTGTGCAAGCAAACAAAAAAGGTTTAATTCATCAAAATAAGAAGCTGGCAAAAT
The DNA here is from genome assembly GCA_037893225.1 of Hippasteria phrygiana. Lineage (NCBI taxonomy): Eukaryota > Metazoa > Echinodermata > Asteroidea > Valvatida > Goniasteridae > Hippasteria > Hippasteria phrygiana. The sequence continues at coordinate 490,509 of JAZGUH010000311.1, forward strand.
CCACATCACTAGAAAGAGCACATGGAAGTTACCTCGCCTGGGTCTATACTCTATAGGTCTGAAAATTGGGATGATTTCTTTGGTATCTATTGAAGATTTATCCTCTATTTAGACCTGGACCAAGGAAAACCGTAAGGGTGGTAGGACTGGCAACCTAAAATGTGGCCAACCCCACCACCTCTGTTGTAGCCTTTTACCTAGAGTGGCTTTTAGCTTTGCATTGGGCGACTTCCATTGAACAAAATATACATTAAACCTAACCCTTCCTGATCATACCAAAATCTAAGATGAGATGTTGTAGGATTATGTAGGATTATGCAGGGTTAAAGGTAGTGTACACGATTGGTAATCTTTAAAACAATCTTTTTACTGAACTATTACAAAATACCTTACTGGACTAAGTTAATAGTAGTCTGAATCATCCTGTGAAATGATAGCACCAGGTGTATATCGTTTTCCAACGATTTCCAGCTGGAAATCGTTGGAAAACTGCCCTGTAGCCATTAGTCAAGGCGCAAGTGGCTACCCGGACGAGTGGCGCGCCCCGGACATGATGGCACCATGGCATATCTGAGGCGCGTCACGCGCCCACATAGCCACGCGCGCCTTGACTAAAGGCCATCATCCGCCCGCGGTTGAAAACGAGCGCCGTTTTTCTCTCATTGTTTTCGCCATCCAACAACGCAAAACTTTGAACAGGTCAGTGGAACGATATTTCCTATAAAATACTAACCCCCAAATCCGCCCATTTCTGAAAATTGCAACAATGACCAATCATGTACACTGCCTTTAAGGAAAAAGAGGCCAGCTAGTTTCTCTATAGGAAGCATCTAAACATCGGAACGCTTGGAACATTTCAACGAGGGCACTGCCTGTTACTGTTGGGAACACCCACTGTTCCCACTAGCTTGGGAACACAGTGTGATCTCGTATGGGAACGTGGTCTATGCATGTCAACGCTTACTAGGAAACGGCCTGTTCAGTCGGGAACACAGCAGAAACACCGCGCTTTCCCAAAGTCACACAATGGGAGACTTTTTAGACGCTGGAGGGCAGCAGACATACCAGTCCTTTTCAACTTGTTCCGAGCATGTCAGGGATGAGATTGTCAATAAAGGGAAAAAGTCTGAAAATTGATGAAATGTCTGAAAAATACATATATTTCTATTATAATAATGTCCTTCTCTGAGATTAAAAAAGTCTAAATTCAGATAAAAGTATGAAAAATCTCATGCCTGGCATGTGTGCAGAGTTCTGAGCATGCGCACGTCTTGTGAGAACAATAAAGGGAGCACTGCCTAACCCATGGTTGGCCCAGGCCGTTGAAAAGCCTGGCCAACCAACAGGAACGCCTAGGTCTTCGGGCTTCTATAATCCCCTGGTTGTACACAATAAACTGCCCACTAATGCTGGAGTCCAGCCAGCTCCCATTGTTCACCCAGACTTGATCTCCGGCCCGTGAATGGAATGACAACAAAAGCAATCACTACAGATTAGTTTGGGAGGAGGGGCCACAGCCTGGCCTAGCCTGGCAGAGGCCGGGCTTTATCGATTAGTAGATGCACTATTGATAGGTGATTTGTGGCTCATAATAGCAAGACTAAAAGCCAGAAGGCCCAGGCATGGCCGGGCTTTTCAATGGCCTGGCCCGACCATGGGTTAAGGGAGTGCTCCCTAACAAGAACCGGTATGTGTGCTGCCACCAGCGTCTCAAAAGTTTCCCGTTCTTAGGTGACAAAAGACAAAACTCGACTCACCTGTACATAGAGCAGGTTAAGCTGCACGGGATCTCTCTTGTCCACATTCTGGTCCGAGTAGAAGTATTTCCGCCGGAAGATGAGCATCTCAAATTCTTCCACGCCCTGTTCTCGCAGTGTCCTCGTGTGATCCAGCCAGTTCACTAGTAACAGGTGAGCACAGAAACCAGGAAAGGACCACTCGTAAAAAGGTGGGTTTGGCCTACAACTGTGCCAAATATTCCATCCATAACCCAATATTTGAATACCTATTTTTCAATTTGAATGCTCGGCACGAATGTCTCGGACATTCTATTTGCTTCTGCAATTAAATGCCAATGTGGGGTTGGCAGTTCACTTCTGTGCGTGTACTCTATGAAGCAATCTAACATCATTATCTCTGAATAACCATTTTCCATATTTTTTTAGCTATCGTCAAACAAACCAGGGAAACTGACGATAAGTGGTAGAGCACTGGGACGGTATTCCGGAGGTCGCAGGTTCAAATCCTGCTCCTGCCAGTTTTCTTTGTTCAATTTGAAAATTTATTCAAATTACCTACATGTAGTCAGTTTTCCTTGTGGTTTGTTTGACGATATCCTAAGTTAGAAAACATCTCCCTTGAATGATCGCCACAATGTCGCTTCCCAGGCTGTATATTAAGTTGAGGCATGATCCCTAGCTATACGGCATATAATAGGGCTTCTGGGTTGGGGACTTCTGACTACTGGTAGTGCCCTCTGAACATAGGGTAGTTGGTAGAGCACTGGCACGGTACTCTAGAGGTCGCAGGTTCAAATCTCCCTCTTGCCAATTTTCTTTAAAATTGTTTTTTTAGCTCACAAAAACTTTTGGTACTTCACTTTATGAAATAAGTGAAAATTGCGCGAAAAATCATCAATCAATGTTCCAATTTAACAAATACTTTAGCGGATAATTCTTAGAGTAATTTGTTTTTAATCTCTCGTTTTCCAAGCACTAATAAAATTATGTAAAATATGGTTCAGACAAAATGTTACCTGAATTTCAGACTGGTGTAAAGTAGTTTCGATGAAAACGGTCACTTTTTACTTTGCATGTTTTTTTATGGTGAATTACAACCGTTCTGTACCTTATGTGAATATACACAGCCATAGGGATTAAGGCTTGCCATACATTGTAGATTACCTTGAATTAGACAGGCGTTTGAGAAAAATAAAAAAAAATAAAAAAATGACGACAAAATGTTGGTGTTGGAAGTAGACGTCATTATGCATTCAGTATCCTGCTGTGATAATTTTGATTGGAGTTAGTCGAAGCAAAATCACATATGAATGCAGTGTTTCACATCACATGTGGCATTATGAATGTTGTTTGAGTTTGCACAAGTGGATGAATTTTTCATTAAAACTACGGGAACTTGGCTCGGTGACGGAAAAAAGAAGAAGATGAACATGACCAGAGAAGGTAGCTCACCGGGGCAAACTTTATAATGACATTCACAATACCACGCACACCACCACCACGGACACTGTATGGTTTCTAGTTCTGCAGTCTTGTGTAAACGAGTCTAATCAATACTACGAAGTCCTTTCTGTTTTTGTGGCCAGGATGCATTCAAACTTAATGGTGATGACTTCGCATTAAAAATGTATATTTCAATGACATAAAGCTAATGCTATTTTTGTCTGAGAGAAGTAATTGAGCGAATTTATTGGAATAACTTATTTGTCGTCATAAAAAGACTCCAATCAGAGATGGCCTACATTGTATGTATTTCTGCGGTGGAAACTCTGTACTGATGACCGGTAGAGGAAACTGAATTGGCACACATTATACTTTCAGATATTATTTTTTTTTTCACCATATTCTTTTCATTCTGAATATTTGAAACAACATTTAAAGAAAAAAATTAAAAAAATTTTAATTCAGATCTTTTGAGGTAAATTAAATTAAATTAAATTAAATTAAATTAAATTAAATTAAATTAAATTAAATTAAATTAATTTAAATTTTAAAAAAAAATTAATACAAAATCAGGGACCCTTTAATGTTTTTTATTATTATTTTTGGTGTTGTTTTAGTAACAAAATTGTGCGCAGTCTGTATTTCTGGCCAACCCAAGAAATACGCTCTGGATCTACTAGTGCTTACATTCATCATCAGTATGCAGTTTCCTCTTCAGCGTTTCCATCTTTTTTTCATCTCTGAGAATGGATGATGAACCCTTTTCCTGAAAAGTGAAAAAAAAAAAAAAAAACATTTTGACAAAACATACATAATTATAAAATGTTCACGTACATGTATATCCCCTTCAGGCAAATCTAATCATATATTGCAAAACTAGATTTGGGTCTTTCCACACTGACAGTGACAAAAGTGTGACATTTAGAGGGAACCAAGGGCAGGAGTCAATCAAGTCATTTGTCATGTTTTGTCTTTCTCTACATCCAATATCGTTGTCAGAACATTGCCCATAAATTTCTTAGCTTTCAAGAAATTACAGAAGATTACCTTCAGATTTAATGTTCATAACATCGACAGACGTTTCATTGTAAAGGGTTTATAGGACGTAGCAATGAAATGCATACATTATCCCTAATTTTGTTCCTATGCAAAGCTATCCATTGAAGGATTGCCACTGGCCAATCTTAGGTTAAACATCTAGGTATTTTTTTAAACTACAGGGTGTACGTCTTCAAGACAGACATTTGTCACAAAACTTCTGTCCATAAATAATAAATAATTTCATAAATAATAAATAGGTTGCTTTAGTTTGAGTGATAACAATTCTACATTGAACGCATAATAAAAATGGAACAAGGTCTGGATTAATTATAACAAGAATATTACAGTATTATACAAATATTTCTGTCCAAGTAATGAACGTTATCGTAATTTCCTACACATCCAGCAAATAAGCCTATTTATTTTTCAGTGCAATCACGAATGATACAGGAATGTCTAGGAAACAAAAATTGGTAAAAAAAAACCTCCATGTCTCACCCCAAAAGTTATCAGTTGTAACCGTTAGTGTGAACAGACCCTTTTCCGAATTAATAACTTGATTGAAAAGACCATCAGATTTAAGCTGTAAGCTGCTATGTGTGGGTCCTGATTTACTCAACGAGGAGAGCCACAAAAAAATTCACCAGTTTTCAAGACGCTGTAGCGTTTGTACATTGTATTTTTCACTGTCCACATACATTTTTGTATGGAACTTGCTAATAAATACAAGGCTAAAACCCACACTTCATTTTACCATCGTCTCGGTAAAACCTTCCAAAAAATAAGTCCAGTGTGGACACGGCTTAAGTCCAAAGAATGTGCCATATGTATACTGCACAGTGTTGGATTTTGACAGGTTGAGGAAGCCTCCTAGTAAAAATGCCTAAGGGGTTAGGGTTAATCTTCATCTATTATACCAACCGAGCCGAAAGAGCATTTGCAATCTCTCAGGTGGTATTATCAAATTTCAGTTTTGCTTCAACTTCCAAAGACGTCAATCCTCCAAATTCCTCCATTAAGCAAAGAGGATTTTTGAGGATTTGGGAAGGTGAGGCTTAAGAAAGATTTTTCATGCTAAGCAAATTGTTGTGCTTAGTAGCTGCCCGAGTTACAGTAACCCTCGTCACAACCTACCTTCTTGAGCGTAGACCTATTGATGGTTCCATCTTTCTTCTCATCTTCTAGGATGTCGCGACACAGGGAGTACTCATCGTAATTTGTCACACCTGTTTGATGACAATCCATTGACAAATTCAAGGTGATATATACAACATTTTGCAAACATCAAAAAACAAAACTACTGAATGATTATGAAATACCTTACTAGTCTCAATCTTCCTGTGAAATCATGGCACCTGGCGTGCTGTCATTTTCAAGAAAAGTGGAATTTTTCTATCAATTTCCAGGATGGTCGGCCAACCATAGTTGGGAAAAATTGCTGACTTTTTTGCAAATACTGCCCGCAATTTAACAACGCCAGTTAGTCCACATTTTGTTAAGCAATTGGTTACACATCCGTGAATTGGTGCAAGCCAGCTAGTCTAGTTCCCCAACCTGGTAATTCCCTGAAGTCTATCAATTGCTCCGTTCTGACCAAAAATAGACAAATTTCACATGGACGAAAATAGCACCGATCTGCGCACTTCCGGGTTTGAAAGCGAGGCTCAGGACTAAGCAAACAGCCTACGAGCTTGTTGCATTCATTCGTGTGCAATTTATACACGGTCAAATCTTTTGAATTTTGAAGAGTCGTGATTAAGTCAAAATAAAAATCTAAAGCAGGTAAATTTATCTGAGAATCATTCTTCTGTAACATAGTTGAACACCATGTCATTATAAAGAATGAATTTAGAGGATTTTTGTCGTGATGATTCGGTACCGCTTGACCATGCTGACCGTGCGCTGTCATTGGCCGTGATTTATGCATACATGAATGAATTTATTGAATAGAACTGTGGGTTTTTTTTGTAACACTCGGAGCCTTGCTTTCAACCCGGAAATGCACAAACAGAGCTTAAGTTAAAATTTGTCTATGCGACTCTGAAAACGGCATTCCTATGTAAAAGCTGAAACTGACATTTACTTTCAGATCTTACCAAAACTGAAGACTCAATCGGCAGTGAAAAAGAGTCTGCTCGCTGAAATACTCAAAACAGGACCAATGCACCGCAGTCTAAACAGACGACTTAATAAATAAATTATGTACAAGCACACGGTGTGACCAGAAACTACATATGCTCTTGCAAAAATTGTCCTCAAATTTATACTTTATGCGTACAGGTCACTGCGACTCCTTCAACCAATCAGAAGCCAGTTTGGTACTTACCAAGTCTCGTGCATATGGTAATCAACATCTGACTGACTGCGTTGCTGTCGTCAATCTCAAGAAGAAAAAAAAGAAACACAAATTATAATAATAATAAAAATAACAAATTCACTAAAAATAGTTTTATCAACATAAAGCTATCAAAATGTAATTATGCTGGGTTTTTTTTGTTTCTAACGACAGACATTCCGAGGGGGAAAACAGATATGCCTCACACTTGTGTAATTGATAAAAAAAGAAATACAAGAAGACGGTTGTCATAAAATGCTCCGATAGCATTCGTGTGTTGGAATACGTTGCAAAACGACACAAGACCAAAGGTATAAGGTTTGCATCAAAACCTGTCAAATAGACTACAGTACTGTACATGTAGGATGAGATTTTTGAAATGAGTGACATGAAGAGACATTTTTGAGTAAAAGCTGGTAACATTACCCTCTTACCTAATTTCCAGGCATTAACCCCTTGCGTACGGATGACGCCATATGGCATAAACAAAAAAAGTGCCACCAGGCCGGATGACACCATTTGCCGCCGTTTGTGCAGTTTCAATCCATTGTTGGATTATTGTTTATGTTACGCTTGACTGCACAAACACATTGTAGCGGTTCGATTTGCTGCCAGAACCGCCGCGACACCCCGACGTCTCCCGTAAAAAAAACATACTCAAGGGGTTAAGTTACCAACTTCAATTTTTAGCCCTTTACTTAAAAAACAAAGATTCAGATATTAGCAAGACAAAGAGCAGACGACGTTATATCATTTGCCCAACAAAGTCGGGTTCCACTACGCCTTGGCATTCATTTTGTGTTGAAAAGATATCTTTACCAGACTAGTCGGCACCCTTACTGTGCTTTGTGTGCTTTATTCCTCGCACAGGGTGCTAGACAACGTGTTAACCTACTTGATGAGGAAGTCACAAATCGATACATATACAGTAGTGCCATAAAAGAGAGGTTTTGGGTGGGATTTCCACATCATTTGAAGGGTGATACCAAAGAGAAAGTTTCAAGGGGAATGGTATATCAATTCATCTTCATTTATTCTTAATTCTTTATTTATTCTAAACCTGCCCGCACAATTGGCAACTGACCGACGCTTGCGTAAATAACAGATCACAGGACGGCACAGCATGATCCCGCTGATCGCGACCAACAAGTACACGTATACCATTTTCACACGGGCCTTATAATGTTCCCACTGGTATTTATGTAAATTGTACATTGAGTACCAGACATCCACACCTCATTCACACACTCTTCTCTATACCCAGCACGACATGGGGCGGAGGGGTACCCCCTTTTGTCACTATACCCTATACACACTCCAGACTATTGTTACCTAACACAATTCCCCTAGACATCTGAAAAGAATTCCTGAGATTCCGGGAACACAATGATCAACACAAAAGAGGGGGGTTCCCTCTGCCCCATATCGCGCATCATATGCTCTTCTCCACCATGCTTATTATCAAGAGAAACGTGTATACATGTACATAGAGACAGCTAGAGCCATAGCCCAGTAACCCCTTGAAGCCTGCTGCCATCTGTAGAAAATTACCACCTGGCCGGACGACAGCTATACACACATTCTATGCATTTTGTATGTTATGCTCGACTGCACAAGTCTCTTGTGTCCATTTTCGCTTGGCTGCACAAGCCAGCATGGCACCCCGGCGCCCCATTACAACACCCATACTCAAGGGGTTAAAGTGGAAGCCAAGACTCGTAGGAAGGGACTCGGTCCAGTAAAGTCACACAAAGTGGAATACCATGGAGAAAAAGTGCCCAAACGCTCCACCCCTACTCCCCTCAATAAATAAGGGAATGCCTACATGCTATTTTACGGTGACCTTTCCTCTCGATAACAAACGGCAGATAGTGGAGACTCTTGTGAACGGACCAGGTCCAATCTGGGCCCAATTTCATAGCGCTACTTAACACACGATTTTCTGCTAAACAGAACCCTCGCCCATTCCAAAGAGACTGTAAGCAGTATTGCACAGCTAAGAGCCCGCTAACTTCGGAAGCAGGATTTGCTTAAATTAGTGACGCAACAATATAAATCTCCATGCACGCGCAAGTGTTAGCACGACTTGGCCATGAAATATGCTATTATGCTTAAGCAAATTTTCCTGCTATAGTTAGCACAACTTTTCTGCTTACCGTTACGCAGCGCTATGAAATTGGGCCCAGGTCGCACAAGTAGAATACCACAACAAAAATTGTAGGTGTATCCCCCCCCCCCCCCCCCCCCAAAAAAAAAAAAATTCTGCCCGCCCCACGTTTTTTTTTATTATCAAGGGAGACCACCCACCCTCCACATGATATCAGAATACACACAACCAAATAAAGTGGAACCTGACTATTTTTGGACTCCCGAGACTCTTGGGAAGGTACATGTACTTGTACAAAAAGTACTAGGCCTGAAGTGTACACACAAACTTTATGTACAATGTATGTACATTTTACATAAGTACAAGAACAATACCATATTCAAATGTATTGTAAATGTATGAACCTCCAACTCCAACCCACTCCGTTGGTATCCAAGAAAACATCTAGAGAAAGAGTTGATTAGAGTGGAAGCTGATACTCCTGGGAAGGAACGAGGGTTGATGTCTACATACATGATACGAGCTTACAATTAAGATACCAAATGGTACGATATCTGACACCCCCCCCCCCCCCCACCCCTTTTATTATCAAGATAGACCTTCGATAGAGTGCTAGAGTCAATTAAAGTGGAAGCCAAGACTCTTGGGAAGGGACTATGACTGATAAGGACACAAACCTGAATATCCGGGCCAAAAAGACAAACATGTTCACTCCAACCCATAGAGTACACTGCAACTGTACTGGGCAATGCTTGGGCACGTTTTTTTACGGGAGACGTCGGGGTGTTGCAGCGGTTCTAGCAGCAATGTGTTTGTGCAGTCAAGCATGACATACACAATAATCCAACAATGGATTGAAACTGCACAAACGGCGGCCAATGGCGTCATCCGGCCTGGTGGCACTTTTTTTTTTGAGGCCGTGTGGCGTCATCCGTACGCAAGGGTTTTAACACTGCATTTCACACGCAACTTTTACTCCTGCAAATTAATGGGAAATTTTTTTTCACACTTTGGGAGAAAAGGGGTAAAAATGTTTTTCCCATCACTTGTGTGAAAAGGTGTGAAAATGTTTTCCCCGACTTGTGTGAAAAGGCGTGAAATTTTTTTCCAGGCTTGTGCGAAAAGGCGTGAAAATGTTTTTCCGACTTGTGTGAAAAGGTGGGAAAATGTTTTGCCACCTGTGTCAAAAGGGAGAGATATACATGTACATGTACCGTACCCTGTGGAGACATGAAAACAATAGAGACAAAGGGACTGAATAGGTCTCCACAGGGCAATTCTATGGGTTGGGTTGTCTCCACAAGGAATTTTGTGTACAAAGTCTATGGGGGTTTGCTTAAGTACAGGGACAAAGGGGAGAACAATGCCATGTCTCCACAGGGATGCAAAAACGCGGACACATGAGTGAAAATGTTTTTCCCACTTGTGTGAAAAGGTGTGAAAATGTTTTCCCACCTGTGTGAAAATGTGTGAAAAACAATAAGCTTGCAGACAAACTAATGCTATTTTTTTCTTGGGGGGGGGGGGGGGGGGGTCACTACCAAAGCTAATATATATCTTTAAATTGTTGTGGTTGGAAAGATCATTCAAAAGTAAGATATTAATGTACATGCACACGACCATATCTTGAAAATGTGAGGTCTGAAAATCATTGACGGAATACTATGTACAAGTATGTATAGTCTCAGGGTCCTATTTCTCCAAACCAAACTTCCGTCCCCAAAAGTATTTTCAATGATTTTTAAACTTGTCAGATGAATTTATTAATTTATTTTAGTTGTTAAGCAATTTTACAAAAAATCATGTAAAATTCAGTTTTAACTGCCAGACATGTTTCATAATAAACCATTATTGAATTGAACGAATTGAATTAACAGCGCATTTGCAAGGATGGGCGTGTACAATATTTACATTCTAATTATGCAGGATCTTTCCAACCATACATGTAGTAATTTTAGGACATTTGTAGCCTAACTGGTGAGCTGCAAAACAGTAATAAATCAGCTACAGCCTTAAGTTGAAAACTTAATCATATATACATTTATTTGTGTAAATATTCTTGTATTTGTGTATATATTTTAAACCCTAACCGTCCCAAATCTTCCAATTTTAACCCTAACCTTCCCAAATCCTCCAAAATCCTCTTTGCCAAATGGAAGAATTTGGAGGATTGAGGGTCTTTGGAAGTTGAAGCATCGGAGGATTTTGCAGGATTGAGGGCATTAGAGGATTTTTGCCTCTGGAGGAAAATGGAGGATCCAGGTCATTAGACCCAATCTGATGCTGGATGATTTCAGAGTATGTACAATGTACATGTAGAGGTTACTGGGGTGTTTATCCAAAATACCAAAATTTTGCAGGATTCAGGCAGTGGTCCCCAGTAACAAAGATTGGATTTTCGAATCGGAGGATATTGGAGGATTCAGGTTAGGCAAAATAAAAAATAAAAAACATGTTTCGCGTCCCCGCCAGCTTCCTTTTTGGAGGCCGCCTGGATTTTTTTTTTATTTTTACCACAGAAAAATTATGTATAAACTAAACAAAAATGTCAATCAATCGGAAAATAAATACTTGCGAGCCGGAATTTTTTTATTTTTTATTTATTTTTGCTGATATGGTGCAACACACTAAAAAACACTTTAAATATGTTCAGTTCTCTTGTCCAACATGTCTCTTTCATTTTTAATGTGTCTTTGAACAGGGAAACACCAACGGTTGCCAGAATTTTTTGAAAACCCGGATGTGAAACATGTTTTATTTTTTACTCTGCCTTACTAGGAAAAATTATGTAGGGAATTAGGGTTAATATGATTTTGTATGCACCCTAGAGGGTTAGGGTAATTAAAATGTATGCAGGGCACCAATGGAAACCAGTTTCAAACTGTTTGGGCGCACCCTGTGTAGAAAAATGTAATAAATGTGTCCCTTATAATGACAAAAGTACCCTTTAGGAGACACTTTGTTGTCATGTTTTATACCTTAGGGAGACAAGTGGAATTAGGGAGACATTTCAGTGTCTCCCTAAGTACCCAGCCCTAAAACGAAATGGTCCAAAACGAAAATATACCAAAATTTGTGGGGGTAGGACAGGGGATATTTGGGTTAGGTTACATTAAAGTTGAAAAAAATGTGTGCACGCGTCTATGGCAAAGTCTCCCAAATGTCCCATTTGGAGGTATTATAATTTTCCTCAATTGCCGGTTAGGGCGACACATAATCCTGGAAAAGAGTGCGTTAGGGTGACCTGGTCGAATAGGGCGACACATAACTGTCGCCCTATTGTAAAAGTCGCCCCTTTGGAGTGTTTTTTAGTAAGGTGCATGGGGAAAGTGCTCTAAAAGGGCGACACTCGTGTCGCCCAAATAAGGTTATTTCGGGAAGAGTCGCCCATTTGCCGCATCCAGGAGATTTATTATTATTATTATTATTATTATTATTGTTGGTTTATTAAAATTCATGAATCGTGGCCAAAAAGCCAAATTGTACATGATTTACAAATAATTAAAATAAATTTCAAATGCAAGATATAAAATATAATGGGAAATAATATAAAAACAAACAGTTAAGAATACTCGGAAAATAGGGTAACTTAAAACCAAAAGAACTGCAATTAAAAATAAAGAAACAAGGAGTAAACAAATTAAACATCCACGTTTACTAAAAGAAAAACCACTAAAGTAAAAACAAAACAAAATATAATGGAGGAATTCAGACGAGACACACCAAAAAAGGACAACTAACAACACCTAAACACTAGCATTAACCCTAATATTCTAGGCATTCATTTACGGTAAAGTACACGTACGCTATACTACAAAATACTACATAAATATACACAATTTGTCATATACATTGTATGCCTGCGTAGTAAGAGTGCTGCATACAACAGTTTATGCAAGTAGTATTTTGTAGTAATACATTGTAGGTGAGGTTAGGGTTAAAGGTAGTGTACACGATTGGTAATCCTCCAATTTTTGTTTTACTGAATTATTACGAAATACCTTACTAGACTGTAAGTTAATAGTAGTCTCAATCGTCCTGTGAAATTATGGCACCAGGTGTGCTGTCGTTGTCAAGAAAAGTGTAAATTTATATCGTCTTCCAACGATTTCCAGCTGGAAATCGGTGGAAACTGCCCGGGCGAGTGGCGTGCCCTGGACATGCTGGCATTCGGGGCGCGTCACGTGTCCAGGTAGCCACGCGCACCTTGACTAAAGGCTATCATCTGCCCGACGGTTGAAAACGAGCGCCGTTTTTCTCTCGGTTTTTTTCGCCATCCAACAACGCAAAACTTTGAACAGGTCAGTGAAACGATATTTCCTATAACACACTTACCCCCAAATCCGCCCATTTTTGAAAATTGCAACAATGACCAATCATGTACACTGCCTTTAATGAGACCAATATATATGTAGTATGGGATCGGACTATTTTTGAAACGACATTTTGGTTGTTATGGTAATATCTTTTGCGTTACGAAGGTTTCTAACGTGCTTGTCAAATCTACATGTAGATAGAGGGGAAACAAAAATTACAGCAATCATTTTTCAAAAGGTTCTTGGCAAAATTGAGGCAGTGTTTTTAAAGACTACTGCACTGATTACTGGTAATTCCAAAAAGCCAACATACATGTACATGTACATGTACATGTACATGTACATGCATGACGTGATCCCAACATATTCTGATTGCCAAAGCGGACATCATTCACGATCTGCTCTACATGTTTGCATGTGCCCTCTTGGCAATTCATAGATCGTTCACAGTGCCAGATGTTTTAAGTAGTAAATATGGTAAATATAACTGGCCAAGAAACAACTCTGCCCCGTTTAGAACAATACAATTGATGCACACGTACGTGAAATTAATCTAACAGGAAATGCATGCAGCACATGGAAACACGGAAATGTTTTTTTGTTTGGCCCAGGCTTCAACAAAGAATCTATCTCGCAGATACTAAAAATAACATTATAAATCTTCATTTCAATGAATTGGATAAATGATGCATGTTGCATGCAATTCACCTAAATGCATACATGTACATGTACGAATGTTTTTGTAGATACTTTCATAGATATTTATATACATTCACATACGTGTACATGTATGCATCATTGTTATTGTACGAGTTCTGCTAACTGTGACATGGGTCTGTCCACACTAAATGACCCCATTTGGTGGACACGGGAGGGGAATTTCAGATTGAAATATTATATAAAATAATTGTCCATTGATTTTTGTCACAATACATTCAGTACCCATCAACAAGTTTGTTTTAGCCAAAAAAAATCAACATCTAACAGTATTTGAGAAGTTAGATCTGGAATCATCTTCAAGATATTATGTTTGTAAACATAATTTATATCACATCTTAATTTGTTAAAATACCCTAAAATATGTTATAATTTCCAATGATAACAATCCTGACATTGTTGGAGATGTAAACTGACCAACATTTTCTAATGTTACTAAATTCCTCTCTTTTTTCCCAGTCAATATTAAAATAATGTCCGTCCATGTTACAAACATAATGTCTTGAAGATGACCCTCTAATTTCTTACATATCCAGAGTGTTATCCATCAGGAAAACATTTGGGCAAAATACTTGATTTGATGTCCCTCTTCCATAGCTTACTCCCATTGCTATCTTTTGATGCTAAATGGTCCCTTTATGAATCACGTTCACCAACAGTATACATGTATATGTATTTTTTTGTCAGATGTTATCTCCCTTTCCGTCTTTTTCTGATTTCCTGTATTGCTTCCATTGTACCCTGTACATCATGTACATGAGTTGGGATGAGTTGGGTATAAAAAGGACAGATCCTGGGTAATTTTTTGGGGGTAGGGGCACCCCCCCCCCCCCAAAAAAAAAAAACATTTGAAAGTAAACCTGGGAATGGGAATTTCTTTTTACATGTTTTCTCTTCTCAGGGAATTCCCACAGCAGGGAATTCCCACAGCAGGGAATTCCCACAGCAGGGAATTCCCACAGCAGGGAATTCCCACAGCAGGGAATTCCCACAGCAGGGAATTCCCACAGCAGGGAATTCCCACAGCAGGGAATTCCCACAGCAGGGAATTCCCACAGCAGGGAATTCCCACAGCAGGGAATTCCCACAGCAGGGAATTCCCACAGCAGGGAATTCCCACAGCAGGGAATTCCCACAGCAGGGAATTCCCACAGCAGGGAATTCCCACAGCAGGGAATTCCCACAGCAGGAAAACATTTTCCCACCTTTCCTCGAAAAGTGTGAAAATAATTTCCCGTTTGAATTCGCAGCCCTGGGGGGAAAAAGTTGCGTGCAAAATGCAAAAGCGATTGCGAATTCTTTTCACAAAATTTCCCATTCACAGTGTTGTCATTCAATGCAATGACTTTGCCTGTAGATACATTGTACACGTGCATGCATAACCAATATTATTTTTAATCCTGTACTGACTGAGGGTCAAAATTCCATTCATACTTTCCACTAACCTCTTTTTGGAAGTTATTTTTGTATCGTACAGATACCGAACATTGTTCATCTCCACTGAGGCATACAATGTATATGAGGCACACAATGTATATGAGGCTATCTACAGACATAAATGTACGTGCACATTGTGCATGTACTTGGCAGGGCCATCAGATATTTGCATGGCTCAAAAGTGAAAAATCTGATTTGTCTAGTGAGCACAAATATATTCATGCGGCAACTTTTTGCCTGAACGAATGAGAACCATAAACTCCTTACGTACATTTCAATCGGAGCTACGTAAAGCCATCCATCAGTGATATTTCTGTCATTTACGCTGATCTGCGGAGTTATAAACTTGGTTGCCAAAATACTTTGGAGCCGGATGGGAATTTCCCCTTGTTTTTCACCCTAAAAGTTTCTTTTTCGCGGGTTTTTCGCCCATCCCGTAAATCAGCAATAGGCTTCTGGAGAGTTGAAAAGTTAACCGAAAATAGATTTATTTGTGTAAACATTATTGTATTTGTTTAAATTGTTTGTATGAATGTGTAAATATTCAGTTTTAACTAATAATATGCAGGGCCCCAATGGAAACCAGTTCTAACCCCTTGCGTACGGATGCCGCAAATATGCGCAAAAAAAACAGTGCCACCAGGCCGAATGATGCAATTGTCCGCCGTTTGTGCAGTTTTAATCCATTGTTGGATTATTGTGTATAGGTTACGCTTGACTGCACAAACACATTGTAGCGGTTCGTATGGCTGCCATAACCGCAGCGGCACCCCAACGTCTCCCGTAAAATACCGTACTCAAGGGGTTAAACTGTTTGGGCACACCCTGGGTAAAGAAATGTAATGAATAAATAAATAAATAAATAAGCCAGAAATGGTTCTTGTCCCAAGTTCGACAACATTTTCCAACATGGAATGCAAAAACTGCACACCCTAGCCAAAACTGGGGTGTCTCGTGACCCTCTGCATTATGCACAGTATGATTCACAAGAGCCCCACTCCAATCATAAAATGTCAGCGACACACTTAACATTGTTTATTTGCCAGTTTACATTTCTATAGCTTCTCCCTCTTATGTCGTGACTCAGTTTATAACTTAAACCACACCGCTCAGTGCTCCATCGTTCCAAGTCATGGACGTCCCTAACGGGCAAACAATCCAAGAGAACGCATTGAACAATTTATCATCCCGGTATGATATGCCATTACCATGCCCCCCTGAATATAATATCTGGCAAGAGCCAATAGTCGATTCCGAAATGCCCGGGCACGCTGCATTCCTAAATAAACATGCCTTGTTTGCCCCGGGTAAACACGAAAATCAATCACGCTACAGCTGCTCTCGCTAGACTAATTAAAGCGATACAGGTAGTGTACAGTACCAAAGTTGATATGTGATTTAGATGAATTTCTGTACTGTCATCTGCAGTGTCAAGTACGGTGAATTTGTGTATGTACATGTACATGTAGCTCAAATTTGACATGACTGATTTTTGTTTTAATGGGAGTTTGCCCCGAATAAGGCTAAAGGCCACTTGAGGTACAGAACTACGAAAAGAAAAAGAATCAAAGAAACTAGAGGCACACGTACATTTGTACATTGTACAAGGTTGGAATTAATATTGCTCTTGAAGCGGGAAAGAATTCCATAGAGATACAGAGGGAGGGAAAAAAGGTATTGGCATAGTTTTTTGTTCTACAATGTACATGTATGTAGCTACAGCCAAAGTATATTATAGTGGGTGCCAACTGCCCCCCCCCCCTCCCTCCCCCCTCCCTCCCCCCTCCCTCCCTCCCCCCCCTCACGTGGGAACTCTTCAGTTTCTTGAAAGTGCTGCCAATAAAAACTAACAACCCCCCCCAAAAAAAAAAAATAAAATAGCTCCACAACCTCCCAACCTCCACCCCTACTTTTCAGATTAAAGAAAATTTGCCGTCTTCCCCCCTTCCGCCGCCAAAAGAAAAAAAATAATAATAAAATAAATAAATAAAAATAACAATAAACCAAAAAAAAATTTGAAACCTTTTTACAAAAATTAAAAACTTTGGGCCTGAAAATCTGGGACAAATAATTTCACTTGCCCCTCTTGAAAATGGCTGTTCCCCTTGAAAATGGCTGTGCCCCCTTAACGCCCCCCCCCCCCATCCCCATCCCCACCCAAACAGAACCTGGCAGTGCCACTGAAAAAAAAACCTGAAATGTACCAAGTCTTATGAGGGACAATTCGTGCTCAAAAAGTGATGTGGCAAATAATCATTGTCCATTAAAAGTTCAAAATCTTCCATGAAAACATGTATGGAAACATGTATGAATGTATGTACATGTAGAATACAGACATATCTCAGCACAACAGATGGACAGAAATGAAAACGTCTGTGTGCACCACCACAGAATTATTGAAGGATGACTGCAGTACCCTGTGAACTTTCACTCAAGCTGTGAAGGTCTCGACTGAATGCTTTAAATGATGATTGCTTTGATCAGATAGCCGTAACCCACTCCAGGGGACCACAAGAGCTTAATACATCTCATTGTACATATATGCGTGTAAATTTCACAAGTTTGTGGAGCTGTCAACGCAGTGTAAAAAATCCTCTACAGGAAATGTTCATGACAACACGTACACCGATGACATTTGAGCTGTGTTCATGTTGGCCGCCGCTGCCACCGCCGCCAATGACGACGACGACGACGACGACGACAACAGCTTTAATTTATAGGTGACCATGTCATGATCGACATCTGTAAGATGATTTTCAATGGGCCATCTTTGTGCCAAGTGAACAAAGTTCATAAGGTTTTAACGTTACACGAACGAGGACAGGAAAGGGCATTTGTGTTATTGCCGCGCTTGTCAGTAAAATTTCTCCAATCAAAAAGCAAGTGTGAACAGTACGAAAATATAACCATTTGCATTTTAACCATCACCCCGGTCAAATTTAACACAAAATCCAACACAGTTTACACAGTGCGAACACAAAGACATGTTTTCCTATACTCCTGAGGACAATGCTTTGTGTTTCCTATTGTTCCTTAATAATATAACACAACCCCGTAGACTAAGCACGTATTTTTACGTCCAAGGACCGATTTTAACAAAAGACCGACTCCCGAGGACAAGAAAGATTCCTTTGTAAGTTTTCTTTTTCCTCTTGTCCTCGAACGTATATAAAGTACATGTACACAGCTTTACAGACATGACCAACATCCCCGTGGCAAGAGGCGTCGTGCACTCCTTATCCTGTTACCACTAGCTCGCCAAGCCTCGGTGAAATTTCACACAATATAAGCCAATGCGAACGCAACTTCAAAGACTTGACAAACTTCCTCATGGCAAGAGGCGTCATGCACTTCTTATCCTGTTATCACAAGCACGCTAGGCCCTGCTGACAATTTAATTAAGTCACAGAGACTGGGACGGCTGCCCTAATGCAATATTCTGTCAATACTTTTTGGAATTGACTGATAAGAGAGGTTGTAACTCTCCAAAAAAAAAAAAATGTGACAGCCTACGGAGATGAAGGGATCCTCATGAGTCCATACGTACTGGGGTTCTTTGAAAATGCATAGTGATGTACATGTACCGATTAGGTTGATGCAGTTTTGTGCACATTTTTTTTCTTATTCTGCTCTGCTAAATCCAACAAAATCCAACAATTGTAAAAAGCTGTTGTCATTTGTTGGATTTAGCAGTCGGCACAAACTACATGGTGTGTTCAACTGTTGTATTCTGCAGGACAGCAGCTAAATATACCTGCAGGATTTTGGCATATTTACATTTTTTGTAGCAAGGTGGAAGCTAAATATACCTGTTGGATTTTATCGTAAATGCATTGAGGAGGGTGGAAGCTACTGTAAATATGCCTGTTGGATTTTGTCGTGCATATTTTTAGGGGGGTGAAAGCAGACTTCAAGTAAAATTTCTGTTGATTTTGTTAGATTTGGCAGGGTAGTAGCTGCTAAATGCCAAGGCTGGTGTGTAGGTGGTACACTGCAGAATCCAACAGAATTTGCTGTTGGATTTTGTTGTATTTAGCAGGCTTCTCACTTCAGTTTTGTTGGAAACTGTTGGATTTAGCAGGGCCATGAAACATCGAAGGGGATTAGGGTTAATAATAATGACAGCTCCTATTTACAGAAGCTAGTAGCGCTACCCTTTCCATCTACTTGTATAAGATGGAGATGATTAACCCTGCGGTGTGCCACGACAATATACACGCACTGTTACACCACGGTGACCTACTTAACCCATTGAGCACGGTATTTTACGGGAGACGTCGGGGTGTTGCAGCAGTTCTGGCAGCCAAATCGAACCGCTACAATGTTTTTGTGCAGTCAATAATCCAACAATGGATTCAAACTGCACAAACAGCGGCCAATGGCGTCATCTGGCCTGGTGGCACCGTCTTTTTTGCACCCTATGGCATCATCCGTACGCAAGGGGTTAACAAAACAGCGCCACGGCACACTGCAGAGTTTAGGGCCTGTCATGCCCCAGACCAATGCACTGATTATTGCAAGGCACGCTAATGCAAGCAATACATGGTGTGGTTTCCCATCCTAGTACTGCCTGCAGTCAACATTACTTAAAGGTAGTCATGAATAGTCATTGTTGCAATTTTCAGAAATGGGCGGATTTGGGGGTTACTATTCTATAGGAAATATCGTTTCACTGACCTGTTCAAAATTGTGCGTTCTTAGATGGTGAAAAAAATGACGTTCCTTTTCAACCCGTCGCTTCAGGACACTACACGTACATTGTACATGTACTATAATTGCAACCTTCCGCCCGTTTTCGGATTGTTAACCACTTTCAGACACAACGCGGACTAACTACATTCGGTCAATAGAGGGCAGTATTTTTAAAATCCTTTATTTTTTCTACCGATTGTTCAGCCAAACAATCGTTGGAAAACGATTTAAATTTCAACTTTTCTGGAAAGCGACAGCACTCTAGGTGCCATCATTTCACAGGATGATTGCGACTGCTATTGACTTACAATAAACAGTCTAGTAAGGTATTTCATAATGATTCAGTAAACAAAAATTTGGAGGATTACCGATCGTGTACACAACCTTTAACTTCGGTAGCGTGCCACTTGTTCTCCCACTGAGCCACCTGTCATGGGACACCATGTTTTTGAAAGCGCTCCGTGTATTGATTACCCCGAATGCCTGGTTTCCATTTGAACAAACAGGATATTACAAACCACTGGCAATGTTTTTCCCAAACCGACAGCTACTCTTGGCAGTATTCACAGTGTGGTCGTTTCTGATGGAATACTGTTGCCACATACGGGCCAGAGCTTCTGCCGTTTATCTCTATTAAATCGGGTGCAGAAGCGAATCGTTAATCTGGTTGTTGAAGAGTTGGGCTCATCCTTACAACCCCTTTCCCACCGTACAGTAGGTCTGTAGCCACCATCAGTCTGTTCTACAGATATTTCCATGGGAATTGTTCCACCAGTCTGTTTAACTTGGTTCCTCCTGTCAGGGTGTTTGAGCGTTCAACCAGGCTCTGCTTCATCTCACCCATACACTCTAGCTGTGCCGAGATGTAGAACAAAGAGCTCCTCTAATATCTTTTTTCCACGTGCTGTATCTCGTTGGAACTCCTTGTCTAGTGTGTGTTTCCCTCTGTTCTATGATCTAGCTTGTTTTATGAGGAATATCAATTCCTACTTCTAGCTTTCTTGATTTCATTCCTATATTTTTTCTTCTTCTAGCCCTTTGCCTAGAGTGGCTTTTATACCTTGCAGGGGTGATTATGCATAAACAATTTTTTTTTGTAATGTGCTTCGTTCTCTGTTTTTGTGCCACAAATATTCATCGTTTGACTTTGGATCAGTGCGAGCGTAGAACATTTGAAAGGTACTACCATAATGAGTTTTCCTATTTAATTCTTGCACGTCCACAATGCAGCTTGTACCAATCATTTTGTTATTCTTCCAAGAATTGATCAACCTGGGAATCCGACACTCTGCCACCTCGTGTGAATTTTTCCCACCTGGAGAACCCTGGTGAGTGGTTTCCCCACAGGAAATCCATGAGATGACCCGGATATTATGACACACGAAAATAGTATATTTCAGTCTTCCAAGCAGACCCAGGTGAAAAAGTAAGGAAATATTAGGATGTAGGGCTGTTCATTTTCGAATAATTTACTATTCGAATATTCGAAACTGGGTTTGACCGAATATTCAAATATTTGATACTCGCCGATCGAGTTTTTCAGTGCATGCCACATCGGTAAAAAAGACATTGCACGTAAAAGCACGCCGGTGTTTTACATATGGCGATTGATATTATGGACCGTTCAAACAGCATTTTTTTGGCATGCCCCTGTTGTATCAAGGGTTTTACCGACGGGAACAATTGCGATTGACAAAAATGCGATTGACAAAAATGCGGCATTTGACACTGCTAAGCGCCGTAACTTTTCTATTAAAATAGCATCAGAGTCGTATCTGTACTTGCATATATATATCTTTTTGAATATTCGAAATGGCAAAATGGTATTCAAATATTCGCTTGACGATCGAATATCGAATATTCGGTATATTTGGGACAGCCCTATTAGGATGAAATATTTTAAAAAGGACAAAAGAAGGACTTGAGGACAAAATCAGGATTTTCAGGAGAAGTTTTCATTGCGACTCGTGTCCACAGCATCACAAGCCTCATTTGGCATGTTGTGCACACAACACTTGTTGCTCCATCCTCAACTGAGCTCTTCGAAGTATTAAGTGGCAGTACTCCTGCACCCAAGCCCTTCATTGTGTGATTTTCATACGACAGTGTGTAACACTTACAAAACAAAAATTCAATGAGATTTCATTTTTCGGAGTTGTGGGACAACAAAAAGTAGGAAGAAATGGAAATTTCAAGAATAAAAGTAAGAAAAGTAGGAGCAAGGGTGGAGTGGTTAATCTGTGGTCAGGCCAGGCTGTTGAAAAGCCTGGCCAAGCCCCTGGAATGTCTGGGCCTTTGGGCTTGTATAATCCCCTCATTGTACACAATATACTGCCCATTAATTCTGGAGTCCAGCTGGCTCCCATTGTTCACCCAGACTTGACTGACAGCTGAGGCATCTTTTAATCCAGAATGAATGGGTACAGATTAGTGTGGGAGGGGCTACAACCAGGCCTGGCCTGGCAGAGGCTGGGCTTTATTGATTAGTTGATGGTCTATTGTTAGGTGATTTGTGGCTCACAATAGCTAGAGTAAAAGCCTGAAGGCCCAGGCATGGCTGGGCTTTTCAAAGGCCTGGCCCCGACCACAAATTTACCACTCCTCCATAAACAAATTGGGCAGGAAGACCAGGAATTCTTGAAAGCCTGCTACCAACGTAGCTACAATGATGGAGCAGCGATTCACAAGAAATAGATTTAGACACTTTCTGAATCGTCCAGCACTCACCAACAACGTTTTCTTGGCGCCATCCAGCATCTTGACCTTCAGGGGACGGATCTTCTTGCGATACTCCAACAAATCCTGGCAAATGCGGATGAAAAATCACATTTACTTTGACAAATAATACTTGTGTACCGCTTACGTTTGGAAACCACTTACATGTCGATTGACTCCAAGTAAGAATCACAATATCTCTTCCAAATGCACTCCATACATCCGCAGGTCTACCGGTCTAAAATTTGGGATAATTTCTTTGAGTATCTATTGAAGATTTATCCTCTATTTAGATCTGGACCCAGGAAAACCGTAAGGGTTGTAGGGCTGGCAACCTCAAATGTGGCCACCGCTGTATTTTTAGCCTTGTATTGGATGACTTCCATAAAAAATACAGAATACGGAAGTCCACTGTGTATTCTATGAATCCGCACGGCGTCGTGATTGGTTTCATGGATGGAACAGCTGGCTGTGAAGTATTGCGAGTGGTCTTAATTTTCAGGGAATCGGCAATCTTTAAATCCTTTCTTTTGGAGGTGAGATTTGAAGGTCTGTAGGTTGAACATAGCAATAAGTCGAAGATTTGCGCTAGCACCATGTGGCAACTCTCTTTTTTATGAGTTGTGGAATTCTGAAAAGAACCCTTTTTTCAGAACCCTTCTTTTGAGAACCCAACAAACTTGCACAAGAAAGTTGTCGCATGGTGCTACCGCAAATCTTTATTCTATTTTGACTTCTGACTAGCGAACTCCCCACCGCCCCCCTCTCCCGCCCCAAACAGAGACATTGACAATTTGCAAAAAGGAATATTATGTCGCAAAAATTTGAAAAATTAGTTATATACTGTACATAGTTAAATTTGTCACATCCTAAGCTTTAATTTGGTGTAGGTTTGACCCCTGTGGTATTTTGTGTTCTCGAAATATCTTGACATTTGTATACTCCTATTTTCCTAGTTAACGGATGTGCATTTACAGATATAGTCCTTTAAACACAAAAAGTGCAAAGAAATAAGATAGAAATCATTTTTATCAACATTTATTTTGTTATCTGTATTCATCAATATTAATGTTCCTGAAAATAAATTATGAACATATGTGACCCATTCTGGAAAAAGGTATATTATGTCGCAAAATATGAAAAATTAGTTCCATGCATGTTTAGAAAGCCCGCAATGTAAGCTTTCATTTGGTACATGACAGAGCTCCAAAGCCCTTTCCGTTCTGGAGATATCGCGTTTTTGCATATTAATTAGTTCTATGGAGTTCAAATGACACAACAGAGAAAACAGGCTTTGAAATAGCTAGTTCTAATACAATGCAATGGAACAATGCACTCTAAAAAGGTTATTTTTTCACTTTATTCACTGAAATCAACATTGTTGTGCACCAAACCTGAAACTTTAGATATTTAAGATGTCATTAACGACAAAAACAAAAAATATATATTTTGACGAAAATGTTTACCCTCTCAACGTTGAAAGGGCCATTACACGTAAATGCATAGTGCGACTTATATCACCTTTTTCTGGAGCGGGTCACATATAGATATAACAGAAGCCCAAAAAAAAAAAAAAATCACTCATGTGAACATTTTTTCACCCACTGCACAAACCAAGCCCCGTGTGTGTTTTTACATAGTGCTACATACATGTAATACTCTTTTTGCCAGAGTGGGTCACATTTGGGAAACGGCCAACATAGGCCAAGATAGCTCAATTCCTAGAGCACTGGTACAGTATTCCGGAGTTTGCAGGTTTAAATCCCGCTCCTGTCAGTTTCACTTTGAAAATTCCTTTTTTGGGGGGGGGGAGTCGGCTAGTTTCAAAATCGACGAGCAGTGCCTGGAATCTGCCCCAAGGCTACTCCAATGGAATCACGATTCCAATCCTAGAGTTGAGTTGAGTTGAGTAGAGTTAAGTCCTGCCTGGAACTACCAACCTGAGACCAAGACTTACCCCTTGTCTAAGGAGATAATGCTCCAGGGTCTTCCCGGACTCGAGCCACACGCCCTTCTTGGGGTCGTCGTCAGCCAAGAACAAACCATACTCATTAGCTGTAGAAATCAAAGAGACGAACAGCAAGTTCAATCAAGGAAGATTAAGATAACTGGCGGTCGATTTGTGACATATGTACTCCCCCCCCCGTAACTAATTAGCACCTGCAGCATTTTTACTTCTGAAGTCTAGATACATTTGTAATTCACTAAAATGAAAAAAAATCATCAAAACTTTTACGTACATACATGTACGTTCATCATTATTTCAAAGCCATAGCATTTTCTATGGACCTTTTGATACAGTGTACATGTACATCGTTCATAAAGCTCAGTTTTATGAACAATGTATGTATCATGTACATGCTATACTATAAATCCATACTGGTTGATGTACAAGCGCATTATAATTTTTTATTTCATTTTTACTGCATACATTGTACATGTATTTGTATACGTGTCTACGTATTATGCATCCATGTACAATACATTGCCATTTGAAAGTTTACTTGGGAATGGGAATTTCTCTTCACACTTTTTCTCTTTCCAGGGAATTCATGTTCTTTTCACAAAATGTGAAACAAAAATTCCCTGTGGGAAAACATTGTCACGCCTTTATCACACAAGTGGGAAAATATGTTCACCTTTTCTCAAAAGTGTGAAAATAATTTCCCACTTGAATTCGCAGGGGGGACAAGTTGCGAGCAAAATGCAAAAATGTAAGTGCAAATGCACATTTTTTTCACAAAATTTTAAAATCGCATTCACAGTGTTAACTTTCCATTTTAATGTAC
The DNA here is from genome assembly GCA_037893225.1 of Hippasteria phrygiana. NCBI lineage: Eukaryota > Metazoa > Echinodermata > Asteroidea > Valvatida > Goniasteridae > Hippasteria > Hippasteria phrygiana. The sequence continues at coordinate 515,840 of JAZGUH010000311.1, forward strand.
TCTTACATTGTGCATGGATGTTGAAATCACGGGCGGAAACAGAAAGAAAACCCGGTTTAATATGAAAAAGCTATTTCGTGTAGGGCTGTTCATTTTCTAATAATTTAGTAAATTCGATTATTCGAAACTGGGTTTGATCGAATATTTGAATATTCGATGCCGGTACGGCGCCGATCAAGTTTTTCACGGGTCAGCTGCATTTGAATGCCGCGCCGGTAATAAGTTGCACGCAAAGCACGCCGGTGTTTTATGCAGTAAATTATTTATGAGTATTAGAGGTTTTACAGACAAGAACAATAAACCTTCGTCCACAAAAAAATACCGTCTAAAAAAACGTGGCATTTGACACAACTATTCTATTAGAGTAGCAACAGAGTCGTATCTATACGTGCATATTTTTTTTCTTCGAATATTCGAACCGGCAAAAAGGTATTCTAATATTTGGTTGACAATCGAATATTCAAATATTCAAATATTCGGTTGACAATCGAATATTCGGTTGACAATCGAATATTTGGTATTTTTGGGACAGCCCTAATTTTGTGATGTATAATTCAGAATTTGTCCACTGCGAAGTTTATGCAAAACATGTGTACAACGTAGAATGTCCGGAGGAAATTATTTTCCATTTCCCAAATGCTAATTTTCTGTTTCAGATACAGTAGAACACAACTTTAACCCTAACCCTGCCATAGGGCTGTCCTAAATGTACCGAATATTCGAATATTCGATCATCGACCGAATATTAGAATACCTTTTTGCCGGTTTGAATATTCGAAGAACAAAAATGCACGTACAGATACGACTCTGATGCTATTTTAATAGAAAAGTTACGTCATTTAACAGTGTCAAATGCCTCATTTTTGTGGACGGAGGTTTATTGTTCCCGTCCATAAAACCCTTGACACATATAAAATAATTACTGCAAAAACGCAGGCTGGAGTTTGGTTTCTTGTTATCAGAATGTTATACAATAATACGTACCCGTAATGATCCAGATACAACAGGCGCATACGATAAAAAGGTCAATCGGGCAGTCCACAATATCGATCGCCGCACGTTAAACACTGGCGTGCTTTGCGTGCAACTTTTTACCGGCACAGCAAACAGTTGCAGCTGTTGCGTAAAACACTTGATCGGCGAGTATCGAATATTCGAACATTCGGTCAAACCCAGTTTCGAATAATCGCATAGTAAATTAATCGAATACTAAATTATTCGGAAATGAACAGCCCATCCCTGCCAGACGCAGCACAGTGCATCTGTGGTGACAGCTTGACCTTGCTGCACTCTGCACACAAGTCAATGTGACAAAGTATGCAATCTGATGCGTCTGGCAGGGTTTCTAGCCAAAATGCCCTGGAGGGTTAGGGATAATGAACATAATGTGATCCATCCCACAAAAAAATTAAAAAAATTTAACTGTGGTGGTCGATCGTTATAGCGAATAATAGTACAGGTACAATGTATGTATTGAATACATCAATTTGGGAGCCAAGGAGGATTTTGGTTATAGCCAAATGTTTGGTATAGCGGTGTTCGTTAAAGAGACGCTGTAATTGTGAAATCCACAGTTGGTTATGGATCTTCACAGACACGCGCACGAGATGCATGCAGAACGGCCACTTAATGATGTTTTCAGACAATCAAACCGTTCTTCGGTCATGCAAACAATGCGAACCCTCTCCAATCACGGCCAAACTTGGGATGGCTTCACAGGAGGCTTTGTGAGGGAATCAAGAGTCGGCACTCCAGTATCAAGTAAAAATCAATAAAGCTCAACGTTGTCCTCGCAAAAACAATTTGCAGGCTATTCTTTTTTAAATGGGAAACCGATTTGAGTAATGGGATTCCAAGATCGCATCCTCATCAGTGCGTCCACTTACGTTGCCCTAGTAACCCGGCCGCCTCTGGATTCTTCTCTCGTATGCTGCGGCAGACGTCGTACACCAGGGCCGTCGGGTCAAATTGCATGGTCTTGGTGCTGTTGGCAGCCACAATGTTGATCTTCAAGGAAATCTTGGACGCCATTGTGGCTGGCTGGTTAGACAACTTTTATCTGTGGTGGGAACGTGCAAAAAATAAATTACAAAAAAAAAATGTATGTGTAATTACATATTTTCACCTTTTAACCCCTTGCATACGGGTATTATATGGGGGTGCGGGGGCGCCATGCCGGCTTATGCATCCAAGCGAAACAGAAACAAGAGTCTTGCGCAGCCAAGCATAACATACACAATACCGCAATAATGGATAGAAAATGCAGAGATTGGCGTGGATAGACGTAAACCGGCCAGGTGGCAATTTTCAATCGGCACAACCGGTGGCAAGGGGTTAAAAGAGACTTTTGCATTTTTTTCATGAACAGGCAGTTATGAATGGTAATAAAATGTGACGACCACTATCTTTACTAGTTAACCCCTTGAGTACGGTTATTACACTATGAACCCCTTGGATGTGATTTCCTATTCAGAATGGACAGGAGGATTAAGAGAATGTGATTTTAACAATGAGGGTCCAAAATCACATCCAGAGTCCAGAATCACAATGCGGTTTAAGCTGTTAAACCCATAAGTCACAATGTACTCTTTGTCAGGGTGGGATAATAGTTCACAGGCTTCGGATGTGATATTAAATAGAGTAGGATGTGATTTTGGACCCTCATTGTTAAAATCACATCCTCTTAATCCTCATGTCCATTTTGAATAGGAAATCACATCCAAGGGATTCACAGTGTTATAGTGAGGCGCCGGGGCGGCCTGTGCAGCCAAGTCACAAGAGGTTTGTGCAGCCAAGCGTAACATACACAATAATACAATTGATTGGAAAAAATGTTGCGCCATTTGGCGTCACCCGTACGCAAGGGGTTAATGACCTCCGAGGGAGGTTTACTGGACAGCTGCTGGAAATCAACTTCAGCTCGATCCATTAACAGCAGCTGCACCATCCTCAGCCATTATATTAACATGGTACATGTACACAATGTACATGTACTTGTCAACACAGGTCACTCACTTTTATCCGATACATGTACGTTGTACATTTGTACATGTGGGTCATTCCATAAATTTGGGGTCCAAAAGTGTGACATTTTTTGGTGTCCCTGTTACACCTGACCTGTGTAATTTCCTATCAATTATCATTAAAATTGACTTCACACTATTTTTGACTTGTTTGGCAACTAGGTACAGTATACTTTGCTTTACATACATGTACATGTATTCACTCTTGGAGATACATGTATACAACATTGTACATGTAAGGCAGGGTTCTCCTCACGTACAAACTTGCGTATCGGCCCGATACGCAATTATTTCTGCCCGATACGCACAAATCAGGCCGATACCCATTTTCTCATCCCCGATACGCACAATATAATTATGATAGTACAGCTCAGTATTATCTTACATATGATGCAGGTCCACTGCATGGCGTAAGGCCTAGCTTGCAGTAAATCTTCCTACATTGTCCGTGTCGTACACAACGTACACCCATTTTTAATACTGCAGATACGTACACATCGCAGCATGCACAACGCGTGGCCACACAGCACACATGCACAGTACATGTATCGGCACCACACTCGAGTTCCTGTGCGCGTGCGCGCATGCGCGCATGTGTTCTCTTGGTGCCGGTCATGTGCTCAATACGCTAGCAGGGGCTACTTTTATGAGGGTTAAAATTTTGCACTACACCATTTGCAGTGCTTACAAGATCGACCCCACACACGTCAGGTTTTTGTTCATGGCCGTAGTTCTTTGTATTAAAGGCATTTACAACGGGGACGAGATTGTTGCATATTGTTACATGTTGTTGCATATCTGAAACTTGGAATGGCTCATTTTGTGTCTAGAATTACTAGTCCAGAAAGGAAAAGTGGTCATTTGATGAAATGTTGATATCCTAAATTTTAAAAAGCCTATTAAATCTCTCATGTTTTTTTCCTGAGAAAAAGTACTTGAAAAGCCCAGAAAATGCACTAAAATGCACCAGAGAGCATCTAAAGTACAAAAATGTTCGGGGCCCTTAGGCGGGCCCAGAACCCCACGCCATCGCTTCGCAAATTTTCATTCAATTAACCACAAATTAAATCACCCCCAGTTTTCAAAAATCCTGGGGAGAACGAACCCTGTAAGGCATTAAAGAATGTGTCCGGAATTGCAAAATCTTATGTCCCTATGTAACAGGGGCAATAAAAATGTCACACTTTTGGACCCCACATTTATGGAATGACCCATGTACATAAGGGAGCACTGCCTAACCCATGGTCGGGTCAGGTCTTTGAAAAGCCTATATTTGTTGTACACATGATCATTAAGGCCTCTTGAATGTACAGGAAACAACTAAACAAAATATCTTGCTTTGCTGTACCCTCCAGTGTCCTCCCCTCAAAATCCAAAATTTGCTATCAAATGCCCAGATCTGAGTTTTCAAGAAGCACCATTAGAAACAGGAACGGCCTGAACAGATTGACTTATTTTCTTAACTTCAGAGAAACTTGGAACAGAAACCATGGAAACAGATGAGAAATTCCAGACATGACTGCTCTGGTGTCTCATGCACGTTGCATTGCAAAATGCCTGACGCTGCCATGAATAACTCCATGGGAATCGGCACGATAATCGCAGGCATCTGGAAAGATGACTTCATTGCATACATGTACATGTACATGTACATGCACATTTGTAGGTGATGTGTGCTAACTGCTACAATGTGTTTGTGCAGTCAAGCGTATCATAAACAATAATCCAGCAATGGATTGAAACCGCACAAATGGCGTCATCCGGCGTCATCCGGCCTAGTGGCAATTGTTTTTTTACGTCACGTCATGTCATCCGTACGCAAGTGGTTAAGAAGTTAGATCTGGAATCATCTTCAAGATGTTTATGTTTCTATAAACATATCAAACATGTAACAATTCTGGACGGACATTTGTCATACAATGTCCGTCTATGTTTGAACATATTTATATCACATCTTAAATTCGTAAAAATACCCCAAAATTTGGTATAATTTCCACTGATAACAATCCTGACATTGCAAGAGATGTAAACTGACCAACATTTCGGAATGTTACTAAATTCCTTTCTTTTTTCCTAGTCAATAATATAATAATGTCCGTCCATGTTACAAACATAATGTCTTGAAGATGACCCTCTAATTTTCTATATATATATCCAGAGTGTTGTCAATTTTTTTGTGTCAGTGAGATCGCTAACGGCTCTGGAAAGCATCTGGAAAGCATCAGAAAAACATTTGGGCAAAATACTTGATTTGATGTCCCTTTTCCACGTTTAACTCCCATTGCTATCCTTTGATGTTAAATGGTTCCTTTAGTGTGGACAGACCCATCCCTCCTGCTCCCTGTCCCATGTCCCATGTCCCCTGTCCCCTGCTCCCTGTCCCCTGTCCCCTGCCCCCTGTCCCCTGCCCCCTGTCCCCTGCCCCCTGTCCCCTGTCCCCTGTCCCCTGTCCCCTGTCCCCTGTCCCCTCACCCCACCCCCTGTCCCCTCACCCCACCCCCTCCCCCTCCTGACAAAATATTTTGTTTACTGAAAATGTTTTGGGGTACCTTTTGTTAATCTGCTTTTTATGAAAAGCTTGGTCCCAGCTGTGTTTTTGGCCCAGCCACCTCCTCCAAAAGTGTGTTCTGGATCCGTCAAAAAAATAAAAACACCCCAAAAGTTATTAGCTTTCCCACAAGAAATTGAAGGTTTTGATCTATTAGCCTAATTTATTAGACTCTTTATTTAGTTAACTTGCTCCCGTTCTAGGAGGTACAAATGTTCATGTAGTCAGAAGTCATAAAGCCACAATGCTGTATATCCAGGGATTCACACCCGATACAGCCTGGTAAGCGGCATTTTGGAGATCACTCAATAAGGATACGACTTTTTAACTTGCACGCATATTGCCCAAACCCTTGTGGTTCGTTTGAGGACATTTTGTTTTTTGACCAAATGATATCAAAGCTATAATACATGTATCATACATGTACAGGTACACTCAGTCGTACTTTCCCAATACGTGCGAGGATAATGCTTTGTGTTTCCTATTGTTCCTTTAATATAACCCAACCCCATAGACTAAGCACGTACTTCGACGTGCGAGGACCGATTCCAACAAAAGACTTGACGTGCGAGGACTGAAAGATTTCTTTGTATATTTCCTTTCTCCTCTTGTCCTCGGAGATATAACTGTACACCTTTAAATAAATCTGCAATGTGTACGTGCACTGTATCTCCGAGGACAAGAGAAGAAAGGAAACACAAAGAAACCTTTCAGTCCTCGAACGTAGAGTCTCTTGTTGAAATCGGTCCTCGAACGTAAAGATACATGTGGGTCATTCCACCAGGTTGGGACACAGTGTGTATATGACCATATCATTAAAACCATCATTACATTTAATTCAGTTATTTCATGTGACATCCGTCTTTGGGTGTGAGATTATTTGAGAAAGTTTCAATCATGTAAGTTATATTTTTACAAAAATATGATAAAAAGTGTGTTTTTTTGTATGTAAAATAGACGTAACATGGACACCGTGTCCAACATTTAAATTGTTATGGTTTTTTAACACTTTAATAAATAAATATGGAAAATGTATTATGTACAATAAATAAAAGACACACTATGCAACAATGAAACACCTTTTTACGGCAGTCAGTGTCCGAACATAGCAGAAATAGCAAGAATTTGAAGAATCGGTGCAGACGTAACATGGACACCATGTTAGACCATGACCATACATATATTTCTGCTGTTGTGCTGCATTTGGATATTGAATATCATAACAATTGTTTTTTGTGTTGCAGTTTGTGTTTTGTAATTAGTATACAGAGTGAGTTTGCATAATTATTTATATAAATGTTGAAAATGTTACAAAATGGAAATGTGCATTTTCATGTCACACCATGTTAGTACTAAATGTTACGTCCAGACTGCCTTAATTTTTCGTCATTAAATAAATAATTATGCAACTTACTATATGTACCAACTAAAAGACACCCAATGCTACCAGAAAACACTTTTTGTTATGGTTGCCAGTGTCCAAATATTTTAGAAACAGCAAGAACAATAAAAACCTGCATGTGTGGACGTAACAGTGGACACAGTGTCCATGTTACGTCCACTCTCACGTCTGTTTTTGCTGTCTCTGCTATATTTGGACACTGACTACCATAAAGAAAGTGTTCTTGTGTTGCATAGTATATCTTTTAATTAGTACACATGGTGAATTTCCCATATTTATATTTAAAGTGTTGAAAAAACACAAAAATAGAAATATGGACGTGTCCTGTTACGTCAAACTGGTTATGTCAAACTGAAGCATGTTTTTAATCATATTTTTATTAAAATATAATTGACATGATTTAAAACTTTCAAAAATATTTCCCACCCAAAGACTGATGTTACATGAAATAACTGAATCAAATGTAATAGTACTTTTAAAGATATGGATAAATGTCACACACTGTGTCCCAACCTGGTGGAATGACCCACGTACGTGCTTAGTCTATGGGGGTTGGTTATATTAAAGGAACAATAGGAAACACAAAGCATTGTCCTCGGACGTATTGGGGAAGTACGACTGTGTGTACGTGTACATGTGTATATGTACAAACTCGGAAGAAATTTAAAATGGTGCCCGTCTCTTGAAAATCCTATTACTCTTGAATCACATTTCATTTGACGGCCACATTCGTAGACTAACAAATTTGCATGCAACATTCTCCAAGGCAAGCGTGACTACATGTACATGTACTTAATTTCATCTGCCATGTCTGCACAAATAACTCTGTATAACATGTATAATGTACAGACTAGACAACCAAGTCAAATCTAGTGCGAGCGAGTCAGGCCGATAAATGCGCCATCACAGACTATACCTGCCGTGACAGACGTCGCCTGCGTGCTCGGGACAACTTAATTCTCGTTCCAAATGTCAGCGTACTCGAACCCTTCCCCCCCTCTAATGTGATTGCTTGATTCTATTAAACAGTCTCGAGCCCCGGAGGAAAGGTGTTAGTTTCAATTAGCATTTGGGAAATTTGATGCTATTATTGTCTTAGCGGGGCTACAAGGACGCACTCGTGAGCCCAGAGTGCTTTCGCATCGCCGGCGCGGATCTTTCAAGTGGGCAGCGCTCTGGATGAAGTTAGCTACCTGCAGCTACATGCAGGTGGCCGTTTCCTGTTTGTCTTGCCCCTCCCTCCCCCCACCCTGCAGGGGAACGAGTTGTGAGGCACCCACACAGGCCTGGGCATGGTTCCATGGGTTTATTAATTTAAAACCCTCCCATACTTATACCTATCACAGCCTATCAAAAAACTCTAGACACCAACTCTCACAGTTTGTGTGTGTTTCAACCTGTCACTTGATAGGTTTTGATCTGTACAGCAGCTGGGTCGATTTTGGCACTGAGAACAGGAGGATTTTAATGATAATACTGCAGCCACTTTTAATAATAGCCACAAAGTTTGCTCTCACCTACAATGTAGGTTGAAAACAGCAGTGCGAGACTAAAGCACTGGATTGTTTTTTTTTTTTTTTTACCGAGTCAATGGTAAAATATAAAATGGTCAAATGTGACCACTGTCCGCACTTGGACTTTCGACATTGGAAAATTTTACCGAGACCGTGGTAGAAGTAACCGAGCTGTCCATATAACGACTCATCAGGCCGCATTGCGTGACCTTTCTACATTGACGCGATTGACCCAAATCACGCGTGCCTTTGCAATTTTCCGGCCGATGTGTACACGCAGGCCTACGTCTTTAGCACCAATCAAACTTCCGACTGTATCAATAATAAAATCTGCCATGATTGCGACCAAAAGTGTAACAACGCACTGGAATTTGGAAACTTGCCACATATGCACCGCACCGCGGTAAAACAATGCAAAGCGCATGCATGGTTTCCCTGTGAAGCATAACCTTGCGCTCAGGCCGGATGTATGCTTTCCTGAGCCGCTTTTACCGACTCGCACTGTTCGCACCCATCGTCTCGGTAAGTTTTACCAAAAAATGTCCAGTGCGGACAGGGCTTAAGCACAGGTGATTACACCCAGGTTAACCCTTTCATGTCCAAATTATTTTTCATACACTGAATTTTACGTTATAGATTGGGCTGGGACATTAACCTCTTGGGTACGGATGACGCCAAATGCCGCAAAAAAAAATTTGGCACCAGGCCGGATGACGTTTATACACGCCATTTTCTGCATTTTAAATCCATTGTTGGATTATTGTGTATGATATGCTTAACTGCACAAGCCTCTTGTGTCCGTTTCGCTTGGCTGCACAGGCCGCCCCGGCACTCCGTTGCCTCACTATGATAACTGTACTCAAGGGGTTGTACATCATTTGCTTTTGCTGTATTTAAATGGATTTTTGGATTAGTATTTTATAGCATGCTAGCAAATACTGCAACACTGACCTGTTTAAGGTTTTGTATGCATAGATGCTGGGAAAACCGTAGTCTACATGTACGTACATGTAGAGAGAAAAAATTCTGTTCTAGTACTATACATTTGTAGTCTGGTTCTCTGACCATACTTTAGACAAAACAGAGCAATTTATAGACATCAGGGAATTATCAGGTCGGGGGAACTAGACTATTTCCAACGATTGTCGGCCGACAATTGTTGGAAAACGATACATGTATACATTTCCATTTTTCTTGAAAACGACAGCACACCAGGTGCCATGATTTCACAGGATGCTTGAGACTGCTATTTACTTGCAGTCTAGTATGGTATTTTGTAATAATTCAGTATTTTTATTTTTTTATGTTTGCAAAGTCCCATCGGGCGCGAATGGGTTAAACGACACAGGGTTGAAAATTCAAGAATAAAGGCCTTTTCACACTACAAAAAATCTCCGTGTTGTACATTGTACCTGGGTCCGACACGTGTCGACTTTTCACACTACAACATTTTCAACACGGCACTGACCCGTGTAGTGCTCAACCCGGGTTGAAACTAACCCTGCTCGGGAGGTGGGTTGAGAGCTCTCGACCTGTGTAGAGAAGTTCGACTCGTGTTGAAAACACCTCTGGGTTGAGTTCGACCCGTGTAACCATGTTGAGTCGTGTGAAAAGGTAGCGTAATTGACCCGTGTTGACATTTTTAAAAAGTTTACACGGGTTGTAGATTTTGACACGGGTCGAACGTACATACATGTAGTGTGAAAACGTCTTAAGCCTCGGGCAGCACCCTGGTTCACCCTGGGCTTGACTTCAACTTTCAGGACAAGGATTCCAATACTGAAAAACAGCATGGCTTTCCTATTTTGAACTTGGAACACCCACGTGTTTAATGACAGGACAATTAAAATTCCAGAGATATGAGGGCATGGAGAAATGTTATCAATATAATTTGGTGAGTGACAGAATTTTGTTTTTTGAACTTTGGCTAGAATAATACAGTACCTACATGTACAACAATATGTGTATGTATACACACGTACATGTACATTTATGTACCAAGCTGCAAATTTCAAACACGGCAACCAAGTGATGAGGGGCTTGTTTTTTTAATGCAAGTTCACCCCAAACAAGGCTAAAATCCACTCCAGGTACAAAAAGAAAAAAATTCAAAGATACAAGAGGTTTTAGTGATTACGATTTCTGCTTTTGAAGCAGGAAAGATCTTAAGATAAAGGGAAACATGCACCAGACAAAGAATTCCATAGAGATGCATGCAAAATGTAAGTTGTACAGCTACAATGTAGAGTGTGGTGTATATCAGTGGGAACAGGCAGAAAGCCGAGTTTCACGCTCAAACACCCTAACTGGAGGAACCAAGCTGGACAAGCCAGTGGAACATTTACCATGAAAATACCTGTAGAACAGACTAAGAGTAGCAACAGACAAAAGGCCAGTTTATACATTTACTTCACGCAAATGCGAATTCGAAGTGAATTTGACGTCATGAAACATTCGCGGCGAAGATTCGCACAAGTTAAAATGTTTTCAAAGTGAACAAAAAAACTGGCAGAAGCGGGATTCGAACCTGCGACCTCTGGAATACCGTATTGGCGCTCTACCTGAGCTATCTTGCCCTATGTTGGCCGGTCTCCCAAATTGTCAGTATCTTTGTTCGGGTGGGCGCTAGTCAGAAGTCATCAACCCAGAATGCCATAAAGCCAGGGATCACACCCAATTTTACGATACAACCTGGGAAGCGACATTGTGGGGATCACTCAATGAGGATACGACTTTTTAACTTATAATTCGTCAAACAATCCACAAGCGAAAGTCACCAGGTAAATTTGAATACATTTTCAAAGTGAACAAAGAAACTGGCAGGACCGGGATTCGAACCTGCGACCTCCGGAATACCGTACCGGCGCTCTACCAACTAAGCTATCTTGCCCAATGTTGGCGGTCTCCAAAATGTGTTCAACTTTGGTGAATTCGCAGCGTAAAAACTTGCCCCGACGTCACAAATTCGTGTTCGCGTTCGCGCCGAGTATGAACCGGCCTTTGGATTACTTGGAATTACTGACATTTGGGGTCACAAAGATAGATGGGTGGCATGAAACAAAATGACATCCTTCAATCCAAGATGACGACACCCATGTTCCAAAAAAGAAAAATGGACGGAGAGGACAAACAAGTTCTTTAAGCCTAAATTATGGCTCGACTTATGAAATCTCTGAAGGGATTGCTTTATCTTGCTGTTCTTGAATCAAGATCTTGACCGCTGCATGATTTGCAATGGGGGGAAATTAAACGTCACGTCGAACACATCGCCCATGACACATGCACAGTTACGTTAGTTTCAGGCTCCCACACATGTGCAAGGAAACCTTTAATGTATTCCTCTTACAAAACATCTGAAAAACAAACAAACAAAAACCCATTTTATAGAACTGTAACCTTTGAGGCTTGCCAATTAAACAAGACCTCTGGCCCATCCCACACCATCCCTCGGATCCCAAACTCAACTTATTCTGCACTTTATAAAAAAACATACATTTGGTACTTCGTCTGCCTGACAAATCAAATTGTACCAGCATCAATTTTAGACTTTAAAAACGATCTCAGGGATGGCTTCACAAATTGCCCTTGCAAAGGACCCCTGATTGGTTTTGACAATCTAAGGTGTGAACTCGGGCTGCCTTTGGGCAACAACTGGCCACTCTAATTAGAATGATGGTCCCCAGGGAGCGTGGCAGTGTTCTCTATTAACCCTCCCTCTCTTGGTGCCAAAATGGAGCCAAATATACAAAAGCCCTATATATCAAAACCTATCAAGTGACAGGTTGAAACACACACAAGCTGTGAGAGTTGGTGGGTAGATTTTTTAATAGGCTGTGATAGTTATAACTACAATGTACATGTACATGTATAGGAGGGTTAGGGAACACATCGTAATACATACATGTACACATGTACTACATACATTGTACCTGTCCCATAAAATGAATCAATCATAGACTCTGAAAATTGCTGCCAATTGCACTGTTCGTTACTAACTAAATGGCATTAAAATAGATCCCTAGAAATTTAACCCTTCATCAAGCTTCCAAAATCCTCCAAAATCCTCTTTGCCAAATGGAGGAATATGGAGAATTGAGGGTCTTTAGATAAGTTGAAGCATCGGAGGATTTCGCAAGATTGGGGGCATTAGATGAGTTTGGCCTCTGGAGGAAAATGGAGGATCCAGGTCATCAGGCCCAATCTGGTGCTGGATGATTTTGGGGGAGATCATTGAGGTTACTGGGGTGTTTATCCAAAACCAACTGGAGCCAAAAGATTTTGCATTGTCAATTTTAATGTACATTGTAACTAAGGTCAAATTAGGCTCCATAAATTGCGAACTAAAATTCTTAAAGGCTAGATGTCGAATTGATCAATTTACCATGTGTAAGGTTAAATTGGGGTCCATAAATGGCCCAATAAAAAATACACTGATTTATTTTTATAATTATTTATTTATTTTGCACAGAAACCATTAAAAATGTTCTAATGCGTATTACAAATTCAAAACAATTGTGAAAAAATAAATTACAGATTAAAATTAAACATTAATCTTAAAAATAAATAAATTACATACATGTACAAGTACAGGGGTATTAGAAAATGCTATCAAATTTGCCTTTGAGAAAGAACTTGCTTAAGTTTGATATGTTAGGCGAGCTACATGTACATACAAAATATGTAAAATGTTGATTTGTATTCAGGTCAATTCAGTGAGTTAGCAGTTTGCAGCAGTTTAATTCATTTTCAAAATGAAAAAAACAAACTTAAAATTACAAAAGAAAAACCTACATGTACATAAAATGCAGGTACACATTATAATAAAAAAAAATTAAATCCAAATGCATTTTATGTCTTAAGCTTGGTCTTAATGGCCAAATATGTTGAACTATCCAAGGTCATATTAGGGTCCGTACATAAATGGCAAAATAAAAAATCCCAATAATGGCCAGATATATGTGGACTCATTAAATTACCACAAGTCACCGACCTGCAGCATGGCTGGAAAAATACACAAATATTTCCAGCACGTTAGACGGGGTGGACGGAGCAGTAAGACATCCCACTATCATCCTGAGCTGTCTCAAGATGAATCATAGCCCTCCAGAGATAGACGCCAACATCTGGCTGACATACATGTATGCTTACTGACATTGGTTCAAGTGCATGAACAATATATTAGGCCGACAGTAGCCTTCGAATGTAATGTATGGAACGCTTACTATTTAGGCTCACACACCATGTACGTGTACATGTACATGTACACTGCACTGTATAGCAGTATAAAACTTCACCTGAAGTGCACTGCAATATGATTTATTTACTACAGTACATGTACATGTACATGTACATGTACATGTACATATAATGTGAGTCAATCATCAACACACGTGGAAATATTTGTGAATCAAAATTTGGAGACATTTTCAAAATTCACATGTAAACTTAAGCCCGTTTCACACTATGCTCACCCGGGTAATTGCCGGGTTAACGAAAAATTTTATCCGGCAATTACCCGGGTAATGTGGAGCATTCCCACTACAATTCTCCGGGTTAGAAATTCTCCGGGTTAACTGCCCCGAAACCCCACTTAACCCGGGTAATTTCTAACCCTGCTCGCGAGGTGGGGTTAACCCACCAATCTCGGAGTTAACGACGACCTTGAGATGATTCTCCGGGTTACCATCAGTAGTGTGAATGCTCGCCGGATTTTCTTCTAACCGGGTAATTTATAGTACGGCCGCCGTGGCTAGTACCTCGCCTTAATAAGTTTATTTTTATGTATACTTAATGAAAGGCACCAGTCTTCTGTGGATGATGCCTCATCTTAATAAGTACATTTGACATACATGTACATGTACATGTACACTTAATGCAAGGCACAAGTCTAGACCGCACAGTTGAAGGATTACGCGTGCACACTGCCAACGCTGATCTGATTTTTGTTTCAATTTGCATTGCATGCTCTCGCTCTCGCTCTCACTTCGTTCTTTTACGACGAACCAATGGTTAGGGCAGAGGTCAAACAATGCACATTCTCCGGGTTACCATTCGCAATGTGAATGCGGCTACAAGTTACCCGGGTGCGCGCTGAAGCGGGTAAGCAGAATTGCAGGGTTAATTTTGGAGTGTGAAACCGATTCTCCGGGTTATTTTTTCCCCGGGTAATGGCTACATGTACAAGGGTTAATAAATTACCCCGGGTAAGTTCAGAGTAGTGTGAAACCCACATTACATGTAAAGCTAGAGGACTATTATGTTATCTTATGTTATGCATTCTCTTCTGTTGCGTTCCAGATACCTTGAGCATTGTCAAGTATTGGACTAAAGAACTCAAGAACACAAAGACTCTGTAGAGTTATCTAAAAGCAACACTTGTTCCTGACCATATTGAATACCCCTTTGTTGTCATAGCAACAACCTGTACACCCTGTACTACATTGTACCTGTCCACCCAGTACACCCCACCATGTATTGGCCGCCATATTGTTGGACACGCACATGATAATATCATGATTCATTAACCGGAGAAACCACCACACTAACGCATGTACACGTACATGTACATGCTACAGTTGGATGCAAAATGAGCAGGTTCCACATGCACTACAACACTGCATAAATTCGTCACCAACACCACGAACTGACTCTCTAGCGCGTGAGTGCCCGCACGCGCGCATATTTTACAGAACCGAGTAATTTTCGTTTTCACGAACTGACACCCAAGTACAGCAGCGCGCGCTAACCACATTTTCGTTTTCACGAACTGAAACCATTCTTAATTTCACGAGTTTAGAGGTTTTCAGTTCAATGTTTCTGTATTAAACCCCACAAATAGATGGAATAGATTCGTGTCAATTAAGCTTTTAAAGCGTTTTTCTTCGAATGGTACAATGTATTTCCGCTACATGCTTACGTGTCAATTCGTGGAAACGAAAATTCTTCTCTAACGAGTCGGTGCCCGAAGTGCGCGCGCGCACACCCGGGTGTCAGTTCCTGAAACCGAAATTTACTCAGTATCCAGTTGACTATATGCTTCAATGAATATGGGTCACCAGCACAATGGAATATACATGTACATGTAGTATGCAACATTGTACGATTATGAGTGACTTTCCACCGATTGGCTTGGGAAGTAAAATGTAAGAAGTCAAGGCCTGCCCAAGCTCATGTGTACATGTATGTATGGCAGGTGACAAAGTGAATGGCTAAACTGTGTCACTTTTGGTTTATCTCACTGTTAACAATCAAAGCAATGCCAGGCACTGTATGGGCACAATCCCAACTCGGCAACAAATGGTCCACTTGGCATAAAAGGGAGGTTCAATAACACTTTAACCCTAAAAGAGCTGGTCTTTTTCGGGCCACTGGAGGGGGGAGGGGGGAGGGGAAGAGGAGGGTTATGTCCCCTCTCAGGTCTACAAAATGGTCTAGGCCAAATAATGGATTTTTTTAAAATTAAATATGCAGATGAATCATTCCATGAAGTTGAGACACAATGTGTGACATATTGGTAAACATTTAAAATTGCTATAAAATAAATTTGTTGCACCACATGGGATTCTATACAATTATTTCATCATAGCTTAGGGTCCTCTCTCTTGAGTTTCACATCAACTCCCATAGACTTACTATGGATAAATCAACGATGTAACAAGGGACACGGTGTCCCGGTTACATCTTAGTTTATGTTGCTCATACAATGTAATTCATGAATAATAAATGTTAAAGCATCCAAATCTGTATGTGGTAGTTAGAAAATGTTATCCTTTTACATACCCATCAAATACAGTTGGCTAAAACATTTGATGTAATAGTTGATTTGGCAAGCCTGCAAGGATGTAACATGGGACACCACTCCATCAAGGGTGGAAAACTAACACATGACACCATGATTCTAAAAAGAGGTTCTCCAAGTCTTTGTTATCATGTTGCAAGGGCATTTCACATACTGCTCAGAGATGAATTATGGAAGAAAGTTCCCAAAATTGTACGGATGTAACGTGGGAAACCACTGTTACCTCCGAGTCCATTTTTTGTCCATTTTGAAAAGGCAGTCCAATATATTGACTCTACAAGTTACTTTGATTGAAACAGTAATCACACAAGAGAAATCAAATTTAATTCCGACTTCATTTGATGAAAGGTAAGGAAGCTAGACATGCAGGCAGGATGTAACAAAATATAACTGAGTGGGACACCATCCGTTACCACTTAACCACTGATTTGTTAGCCATATTACAGAAAAGATGTAAGAGATACTAAAAACATAATTTGTTGTTAAGTTACATGCAGTTTTGCGTTTAACCTCTCAAGTAAAAGAAAAGAAATAGTTAATTTTTTTAACTTCTGAACTCTATTTGTACTTTGTAAGTTTTTATGTCACAAAATTCCCCCATAATTTAGCCCGGGACAACATCACACTTGGTGACAAAACATAAATATATCACATATAATGCCCTCATGTTTTGTATCATTCGAAAGCCTTCCTTTTACTCTTCAAGTTCATACCATAATCACCATTAAAGCCAGTTTGGTTTAAACAAGAAAAACAATTACATGAACAAAGAATGCCAAAATGTGTACGTGTCTCAATTTCATGGAATAACCCACATGCATGACATACGTGTATACAAAGCTTGACTGGCATTTGTACAATACAAGTACATACTGTAATTATATCTTAAAGTTTACTTGGGAATAGGAATTTCTCTTCACACTTTTTCTCTCTCCAGGGAATTCATTTTCATTTCACAAAAATGTGAACAAATTTTCCCACAGTGGGGAAAACATTTCCACGCCTTTTCACACAAGTGGGTAAATATTCTCACACGTTTTCTCAAAAGTGTGAACACAATTGCCCACTTGAATTCGCAGGGGGAAAAGTTGCCTGCGAAATGCGAAATGTGAATTCGTTTCGCAAAATGTCCCATTCCCATTCGCGGTGTTAACTTTCAATTGCAATGTACTGCACTCCTCTTGTTGACAGAACACAGTGATGATATGGCTGTCATCAGTGACTGATGACAGCACAAGGTGACCTACTGTAAACAGCAGGTTACATGTTTCCCCGATCCCTGCCAAAAACCCAACAGAGCGTCTGAACCATTTAAACCGCAAAGAAAAGGAACTAGAGTACGCCACATCTTTGTTGACAAACACAAACTGATCTCTCATCAGTAGTACAAAAAGTGCGGTATCTCAGTCAAGCACAGAATGCATACATACAGTGCATACGGTACATATAAGGGCACTAATAGGGAAGTACACATGAAACTTGCAGTAGACTTGCACATGTCTACTACTGCCAGGCATGTACTGCAAAGTGTACACATTATTATCATTATACAAAGTTTATCAAATCCACTATTTTGTCTTACACATTTGTGACTTTCGGCAACTTCAGCAATGGAAGTTTTTTGTGTCAATCTGTGTTCACAGTGTGGAATTTTGGGGGTGGGCAGAAAGAGAACACAGCTTTTCAGAAGACTGACTCAAGTCTAAATGAGTTCTCAGGAAAGCCACAAGTCAAAGGGGATGGTCTCAACTTTCAGGGCTGCCTGTGGTATGCCTGGCATTTGGGCTGGAAGTTTGCCTGATGAGTTATGTGTGGATACATCACACTGCAGGATACTGGCATGCAGGGTTGTTGCAATACACATTCACCGGAGATCTGTTGATACTCTTAAAGGTACACATTGCTTTGGATTTTGCGATTTGGGCTATAAAACTGAAATGGATATGGTTGGGAAGCTTTTATTAAAGTAGAATATAAAGATTCACATAACTATCCCTTCAAATTGCGTGGTTTTTGTTTAATTTTGTGACAAATAACGGTCCGCCATTTTGTAGAACCAAATTTTTGACTCCACAAAATGGCGGACTGTGTTCATTAGTCGTATTTCCAGTCGCATCTGGTTGAAGTACGTTCTGTTGATCCATTTTGATGTACTGTGGCACGGCGCGCAGCACTGGCGATATATGTCGAGAGGTAGAGAATTGTACCTGGCGATCATCTGATAGGTTCACAAGGCCACTGGCTGCGGCGCCAGCCTAAAGACTCTTACAGCGTATTTTGCGCATTATTTAGACGGTGGTATTTAGTACTGGAAATAAGTCTATGTATCGCGGGTCAGATGTCAGGGTTAAGCGGCCAATTTTTTTGTTTCGTAATCACTAATCACTAATTACAACACATTATACGTGTTTTTTTGCATGAACAACTCTTATAAAAGATAAGGAACATTTCCAAACAGTAAAATTTCATGACATTTGAAGGCAATGTGTCCCTTTAAAGCTGTGTCCGCACTGGATTATTTTTTGGAAAGTTTTACTGAGACGATGGTAAAATGAGAAAATGGTCAAATGTGACCACTGTCCGCACTTGGACTTTCGACACGGGAAAATTTTACCGAGACCGTGGTACATGTAGAAGTAACCGAGCGACTCATGAGGGCGCTTTGCGTGACCTTTTTTACATTAACCCGATTGACCCAAAGTGCACCTTTTCATTCTTCCAGCCATTCTTCCAGTACACGTAGGCCTACACATGTACGTCTTTTCAACAATAGCTAATACTGCAGGGAAGAAGCGAGCCACCGAAAAAGCCAGCAAAAAAGCGCCGAAACTGGTCTCACGAGGAGACTTGCCACATATTATGCGTGTGCGCCGCACCCCAGTGAAACAATGCAAAGCGCATGCGTGGTGTCTCTGTGCAACATGACCTCGCGCTCGGGCCGGATGTACGCATTCCTGAGCTGCTTTTACCTACTCGCACTGTCCGCACTGGACTTATCGTCTCAGGAAGTTACCTGGTCAGTTTTCCTGGGAAGCAGTTGCCCAGTAGAAGTAACCGCTGGACTCGGAAAAAGTAACTGAGAGGAAAACGTCCCAGGCTGTCCGCACTAGACATAAGCCGTGTCCGCACTGGACTTTTTTTGGGGAAGGTTTTACTGAGACGATGGTAAAATGAAAAATGGTCAAATGTGACCACTGTCCGCACTTGGACTTTCGACACGGGAAAATTTTACCGAGACCGTGGGAGAAGTAACCGAGCTGTCAATATAACGACTCATGAGGGCGCTTTGCGTGACCTTTCTACATTGACGCGATTGACCCAAATCCCCGGCCCAAATCACGCGTGCCTTTTCATTTTTCCGGCCGATGTGTACACGCAGGCCTACGTCTTTAGCACCAATCAAACTTCCGACTTTTTTATCAATAATAAAATCTACCATGATTGCGACCAAAAGAGGAACAACGCACTGGAATTTGGAAACTTGCCACGTGCACCGCACCGCAGTGAAACAATGCAAAGCGCATGCGTGGTTTCCCTGTGAAGCATGACCTTGCGCTCGGGCCGGATGTACGCTTTCCTGAGCCGCTTTTACCAACTCGCACTGTCCGCACTGGACTTATCGTCTCGGGAAAAGTTACCTGGTCAGTTTTCCTGGGCAGCAGTTGGCCGGTAGAAGTAACCGCTGGACTCAGGAAAAGTAACTGAGAGGAAAACGTCCTAGGCTGTCCGCACTGGACTTAAAATGGGGAAAGTTCCCATCGTCTCGGTAAGTTTTACCAAAATAAATCCAGTGCGGACAGGGCTTTAAAATGGGAAAGTACCTATTGTCTCGGTAAGCTTCACCAAAAAAAGTCCAGTGCGGACAGGGCTCAAGTCTGTTCTACAGACATTTTCATGGTAAATGTTCTACCGGCTTGTCCAGCGTGGTTCCTCCAGTTAGGGTGTTTGAGTGTGAAAACCGGCTTTCCGCCTGTTCCCACCAATAAATAAATAGCTTTTTTCGTATGGAATTCTTTGCCTGGTGCATGTTTCCCTTCATTACTACAATCTTTCCTGCTTCGAGGCGAATATTAATTCGTACCTCTTGTATCTTTGATCCTTTTTCTTTTTGTACACGTAGCTCCGTAATTTGAGTGGCTTTCAGCCTTGTTCAGGGGGAACTTAAATTTTTTAAAAAGAAATAATAAAATACAAAATTAAATAAAAGTATTATCTGATTTGATATCTCCATGTACATGTACATGTAGGTTTTTATACTTAAACAGTATTGTTAATGCTGCAGCATGTTAAATCTACTCTGACTGAAAATTTCTAAATTTTTATTCATAAAAACCTGAGACGGTTTACCCGTTCCTATTTGTCGAGAGCCTGTCATCACGTGGGTAATTTTAAACGGCCAATAAACCACCAACCGGTTTTAAACACTTTTTCCGGTGTCCCACAAAAATATGAAATCAGGTTCCTTTTATTGGTTGAACACTCACGTGACCAGTCACTCTCCCAGTTAAGCACAATACTACCGTTGCGTCCGTATTTAGAGTCCATAATTTTACACTACATTGGCACTACTGCGTTCTGCGGCACATCGCTGCACATCACGCCACAAGTCAGGCACGCGTCACGCGTGCGTCAATTTCCATATAAGGAAATTTGTACCACTACTCCGTGAGGCACTAACCATGAAATAGCTAAAGAGGTGTTTTACAAACCAAGGTAAAACAAAAACAAAACAAAAAATCATTGAATTTTTTTTATTTTTGGGGGTTTTTGCTGAATTACACAAAAAGGTATTTTATGAATGGGAATAACATGAATAAATATGTGCTGGGCTGGTTTTAAACAAGTACGTATAAAACCGCCTTGGGGCCTGGACGCTGATAATGACCCGAGCCGAATTTATTCCATTATTAATGGACTTCTCCCACCTAAGATTATCAGAGATGTAGTCGAGTCCATCACAAGTCCCTGCAAGTCCATGCAAGTCCCTACAAGTCCCTACAAGTCCATCACAAACCCTCCAGTCCTGATCCCAATCACAAGCTTTTCAAATGAGCTTTGCCAAAGGCATTCCTTTGTCATTGTTCATCCAGTTACTTGTGACCGGCTTTATGAAAGGACTTCTGACTGGGCTTGCGAAAGTACAATGTACTTGTGAAAGTACTTGTGAAAGTACTTGCAGGGACTGGACTCCAACTCTGAAGATTATGGAAGAAAAACTGTCTACTCCACTGTGCACAACATGTACATTGTATCTGCAAAGTCCTAATAAAATACATTGTTATGCATGTGCTACGTGAAAAGACATTACATTTAATACTGTAGTAATCTTAAACTTAGTACCGTACATACATGTAAATGTCCGACTTTTTTCAACACGTCTACATCATTCGAAAGCTCATCCATTGTCATCTGCTGCAAACAAGTTAGCAATTCAACTTAAAAATTATTGAATATCAGAGTGATACACTCCAAAAGCATGGATAAAGCAGAACTTTACTGAAATGTGCACTTTTGTACACTATTTTAGTGTATATGTTACAATGTATGAATTCAACATTACAATAGTCAAAACCATCTGGAGTAAATGTTACACAAACTCACCTCACCCTAATTCACTCCGTGAACAAATGAAGAAAATTGTTGCAAAGCTGTGCAATCTTGATTTCTAGTCTACAGATTTGTCAAAACATCAATATCAGGCAAAAACATGTACAGAAAAAAACTCTTTCACAGAGCTTGAAAAAAGGCACAAACTACATGTATGTACAATGTACCTCCGTGTCCGTGATTTTGGATTTTCTTCATTTACATACATGCGCTTCAAATTCCAACACTCCCACGTACAAAGCATCCTGTTCACACTCAGATGTGGTTTTAAATAGGAAGTGGCCCAATGTGTGGACTGTACATGTACACCATATACAATGTACATGTATACTAGATGTACAATAGCCTTGAATGAAAGTGCAGGAAAGCCACAGGCACAACAAAATCAGTCATTCATTAATTTCATTAAAACCCTAACAGCCCAAGGCTTTTTACTAGAATCCTTCCCTAACCACACAAACTCCAACACCGTGTAGTAAGCCAATGGCACATTCTTTGCACTTGGACAAAATCAGGGCATCGAGTCCCATGCAAAGTGATGGTGCCAAGGCTCTACAGTACTCAATCACACAAAATTCAACACAATGGGGTGTTTGATTTTGGCAGGTTAGGGATGGTTAGGGTTAATCTACACATGTACATGTGTACATGTAGTTTCCGTTTTCCCCATTGCACAATTTTTAAAAGGAATTTCCTGATTTGGCATTAACATAAATGGTCTTATTTGCTGGTTACAATTAATGTACATGTACAAGGAAAAAAATTGAGCAAATACAAACAGTACTGCCGATTTGTACAATGTACAATGTAGTACACGTCATTAAATGCACAGCATACATGTACATGTACATGTACGAGCAAGAGTCAACCTTTTCTATCGCATTCAAATGCTACACTACATGTACAAATGTACAAAATTGTATATATGTACTACTAGAGGAGGAAAGTGTACATTGTAGGAACGAGGTTTGGCCACTTCAACATTTTTAGAGTCGACTCTGATCTTGCGATTCCATTCAGAATCAACTCCATGCATCACACACACAAAATGGGCATCTGCAGAATGCACTGTATACATCCTTTGAATCTGCAGAGTTGTGCTTGATTTAACCCATTGAATGTGGGAGGACGGCCATAGCCAAGTTTCAAAAAGACCACCTGGCCTGTTGTTATCTATAGCACATTCCTGTGCATACTCAATCCATTTATGTTTCAAATGTGTTGTTCTTGAATGGGAGTGTAATGAATAGATGGAGCTTTCTCTTGTACATGTTGTATCAGCTCGCTGGTTTTTAGTTGACATTTTATGTGGTGCTTATCGTACTTAATTGCATGCTGTACCAATGGTTTAGCTCCACAACTGCCGTACATGTACATGTAAGTACATGTACATGTACATGTACTTGATGGGAATACAACACCACTCACACCATGCTTCTCCGGGAGTATAAAGCTTATAGAGGAAGTCGCCGACCATGTATTCATCTTCTGATTTTTCTAGTAAAATGTTGTTGCACCATGACCAATTCCATTTTTTTTTTACTGATTTGTCGATCTCCTTCTGATCGGCAGTTCTGCGCTCAACGAACTTGATGGAAGTCGCCATGATAGCGCACACAGCTACATGTATGCATGCCGCACCGCACTGCAGATTCGTATAGATCACACACGGTATCTTTTGTACACTGAACTACATGTATGAAACACGATGACGTCATTAAATTTGGCTATGGGGAAGAGCGTCACTAGCGTTAGGTAGGGAAACGCGTCTGAGGCTACGTAGACCTACGTGTGTACTATCACATTGAGTGCATTGGTGCGCCCTTTTTCATCATGACAGCGGACTGTCCCGACCAACGATCGTTGACTGAGCGAGCACCAATTTTTCGTTGAAACCTAGGGGTTTCCGTGCTCCTACATGTAGTAATCATAGTTACGTACATATTATACACATGTACATGTAGATGGTAGTAATCGTTATATTGTACATGTGCACGCGTTTCAATGAGCCTCGGAAATCACGTAAACACGTTATATTGTGTAGGAGCTCCAACTTTATTGAAACGGAAAATAAAACGATGTCTCAACTCAGAAAAATTCACTCAGAATTTTCAGTTCCAGAGTGGTAATCCAACATTACCCCCTTACAACTCACCCGGACCCCGTGCTAGACACAAAAAGGGGAGTCCGTCCTACGACGTCAAAATGGTTTGCTACCCGCAGCGACGACGTTTAGACAAATGGCACGAGCGGGCTAGAGGGGACTTGATAAAAATAGCTCTCAAAAGTCACATTTTGGGTATTTCCTCATGAGAGAAATAATTTGCTGTTTGATTTTGCAATAAGCAATCTACATAAAAATGACGCAGATTTTTCTCGCCACTGAACTTCCTTTAAACACAACAGTATATATATAGCTGTTATTCTTGATCGAATGACCTCAATTATTTTTACCCATGGATGTTTTTTCATACCGGAAGTAGGAACCGGAAGTGTAGAACTTCCTATACGCAACGTGTTTAGTGGATGCAATACCTGTGTTTGTAGATGTAAAATGTCAATGCCACACACTGGATATTTGTAAGTCATACATTTTGTAGACCAACAATGGTAAATTCCTTCCCGCTTCTACATTACATTTCAGAAATCATATCAGTTGTTTTCCGGTGTTACTACACAACAGATCAAAAACAAAACAAAAGGAAATTATGGTTTTGCATTGAAAGTGTTGTTTACGTGTACCTCTTGAATACGGACGACGGCCATAGCCGTGGTTTTAAAAAGACCACCTAGCTGGTTGACATCCATTAAAACCCTCCTACTATTTAAAAGGTCAAAATCAGTAAAAATTTCCTTCCACCTCCCCTGCTATACTTTTACACAGACATGATCAGATTACATGTGGTTTTGTACTATGGCAGGAGGGTAAAAAACAATCACCTTGACTGATTTTGACCCATACAACAACAACGTGGTCGAGTCACTGGTACGTAAAGGCGCCTCTGGCAGCCGGCCTACATCGACCCACATATGACCACGGAGCACAGCCAGAGATTGAAAGTGTTTGATTTTTCCGGAGGGAGGAAAGCCGGAGGACCCGGAGAAAAACCCTCGTGGCACAGGAGAGAACCAACGCACAACTCTACTCACATATATGGTCTGAGCCGGGAATCGAACCCGGGCCACATTGGTGAGAGGCGAGCGCTTTACGCACAAGCCACCCATGCCACCCTTATGTAGCTTTACGCAGCGTTTAAGATTTCTCTGAGTGTGTATTAAGTGTGAATTAGTCCAGTTTAGGGGAGATTGGGGTTAGTTGGAACACGGGGTGAGTTGAAACATTGAGATTTTTTTCCACAGCTACCTGTGGAAAGGCCACATTCGCCAAGGACATCTTAGCCCTTTCGTACAATGTAGTTTCGCTCGCGATGCGCGCATGACGTAGAGTGCAAATAATCATGTGACCTACATTGTACATTGCATGCATTGTATAATCGCTGACTCACTGGTCTAGTTTCTGTACTACATGTAATTTCCTATCTGTTCTACGTGTACATACCAAGCAATGTATGCCGTGTACGTGTGCTATGCTAGCCGCGTGGACATCAGCCCCAGCCGAGGCTTCGCTGCTCTGCTGGCAACTTAATTCCCCGCACCATACAGCTTGACGTACATACATGTACGTTACCCGACTAGCCAGCTACATGTAATTACTAAAACATGAGTTTCCTCCAGTGTGACCTGCCTGTATACATACTTATGTACATTTGTACATGATCGACCAGAATTGCCACAAGTGCCTTGGCTTGACTAACGGCTAGTCATACGGTGGGACAGCACACTCTCTTGAAAGCTTTATACCAGTAAACGGCTGTGAGACAAAATTCTGTCTATTTATTAAGCACAGGTGCAACTCCGGACAAACCTGCTACGCATGTATAGCAAACTGCTATGCAATATTAATATTGCGTAGCAATAACTGCTACGCAAAATTATGCCCCGACAGGTCGCGTGCAGTTTTTTTGCGAAAGGGCCAAGACGTCCTCAGCAATGTAGCCTTAGTGTTCGTCTGTAGAGGGCGCTATACAGCCAATAACCTGTGCATGCTGCACCTACAGTAGGGAGTCCACTGTTTTTGACCTTATATCTGAACCCATGCAAAATTAGGAGTCTTCAAACAATGATCATTAGCATTTTGAGCGGTCCTAAACACAAAAAAGTGAAGTATCCCCCCCCCCCCCCCAATATGCAAAAAATGTTTTTATCTTATTATTCATTTGCTTGGTTTACAAATTTGGAGGTGAGAAACTTACTTCATAAGTTGCCATTGTTATAAGATACTATAATTTTAGAAATATCGAAACTTTTTTTTCACAATAAAATCTGAACCAAAGAAAATGCCTCAAAATGCATTAACGTGTAGACAAATTAGACCATTGTTAACGCAATGCTATCGATAATAATGTCATCACATTAGGCGCACATGGTCGCCACTTTTACAAATCCTTTTACAGACACCGGCACCCAGAAATTACACCTTTAAAGTGCCATAACTCTGAAATGCTTACCTATTGAGCTAATTTTCTTACCATTCAATTTGTCTTGCAATTCCCTTTCCACTGATATCAAATTTGTGACAAATAGATACAAAATGCAGTGGCTATTTTCACGGCAGCCGTAATGCGACTTTCAAATGCTATTGTTACGGCATGGTAAAAACACAATGCGAATGTAACTGCCCATCCTCCCAGAGCGCTTCGGTAGCTCGATTGGTACGGCGTTGTTTTTTTTTCGAAAAGATTTCTTAAGTTTTAAGTTTATAATCATGGTTATTTTTATTTAAGTATCTATAATATATTTTCTTCCCTTTGATTTTAGTGGTTTTGGAGAATTTTTTTAAAGGGAAATAAAGTCCGAGAACCATTTCATATATAAACCATTTGGTTGATAGTCTGGTTCCAACACAACAGCAAACATCGTGATGTTGAATACCATTACGTCGGGGAACTACATGTAGGCAGTTCCAGAATGACGACTGCCGTATAGCCACTGCGATAAAAAAAACCTTGGCACTGTCGCAAGTTCTGCTCGCGAAATTGCAAGCAGAACTGTGTTTATTTGCATGTATGCATGACGTAAATCGCGTATTATAATCACGTCACCTACATTGCGGGCATTGTATAATCGCTGACTTACGGGTCTAGTTTCCCCGCGCGCACCATAAACCTTGAGATACGTAAAAGTACGTACGTACGTTACCCGACTAGCCAGTTAATTACTAAAACATGATGTTCTCCAGTACGCAAGCGCCATTATTCTTTTGACCTGCCTGTTAAATTATGCATACAGGTCGTGCACAGTTCCCTGCGAAATGGCCAAGACGTTCTTAGAGCCTTGGGTAGACTTGATTTTAAGTCCGAGATCGCGGTTATTTTTTTTGTCAGCATCAGCCATGCTAAACGTCATTACCCATATTGGTTATCACGCACTAACTCGCGATCGGGCAAGGTTAACTCACAAGAGGACGCAAGAGGGCGCTATTTCCAGCACTATTCTGTGATTGTTTTGGCGCTTTCGAGTCAACTCGTACCTTCGCCAACTCGTACCTTCGCCAACTCGTACCTTCGCCAACTCGTACCTTCGCCAACTCGTACCTTCGCCAACTCGTACCTTCGCCAACTCGTACCTTCGCCAACTCGTACCTTCGCCAACTCGTACCTTCGCCAACTCGTACCTTCGCCAACTCGTACCTTCGCCAACTCGTACCTTCGCCAACTCGTACCTTCGCCAACTCGTACCTTCGCCAACTCGTACCTTCGCCAACTCGTACCTTCGCCAACTCGTACCTTCGCCAACTCGTACCTTGGCCAACTCGTACCTTGGCCAACTCGTACCTCTAATTAAGACAACTCGTACCGCATAAAAAAAATATGCCAAATTGCGTTGGATATACCATGGAGGAAGGATATAGAGGATATACGAACTCTTTATTTTTGTTTTTGAGAAATCCAGATGCATTTTTGGGACCGATCCTCAAAAACTCTTTGCTGATTCGAATAATGGGTCCATGATTTTTTGTTTGCATTCCATTTTATTGGGAAAATTGGGAGTTGTGAAAAATGCTTAATTTCTTTTCCCGTGTTTTTCCTTTCTTCTTGTGAGCTTGTATAATTAACTGGAATTTGATATTTATTTATTTATTTTCTGTTATTTAGGCCGTTTCGGAAATGGCAAACAGGACATCTGGGCAAGACGTACTGTGTGTAAGACACCGACAGATGATCTTCAAAAACTTATGCACGATCTTAGAAATGGAGACCCCTCTTTTTTTGCTTTTTGTGTGTGTAGCTTGGTTATTTCTTTGGACGTTGCATAATTTCCATTTTTCGCAACTAGTTTACTTAATTATATTTTGATATCTTGGTGCCCAGTCTTTTTTTTTAGCGGAACTTTAATTGTTTTGCTTCATTTGGCTTTTCTGAAATCCGTTTTAGGAATTGATTAAAAAATAATAGATTTGTTTAAAAGAAATGTGGGTGTTTGGATTCATTTTATTTATTTATTTATTGTTACCCGGTATCTATTCTTATTATCATATATTATTTCCATGTTTCTTTTTTCTCCCTTTTGGGGGGGGGGGGGTTCTCGATTTTATTTCAAACAACGGATGATTCAATCTCTTTTTTGAACATGTGTGGCTCTGAAAAGAGCCGTTTGTGTTGTTGGTGTGATCGGTCACGTTCAGACACAGTTGGCCCATTGAGGTGCCATCTATCACACCGATCGCACTGGAGAGCCTGCTGATTGCTGCGGACTGCCTTAGCGCAAACTACACAAGGAAACTTGACAGGCATCTTGACAGGAAGACTTGGATCTTGATCTTGATCTTGAGCAGAAATCTCGATGATAGCTTGTGGATGGGTATAGTTGAAACAACTGATGATACAAAATCTAGCGGCAATATTTATAGAGTTTTGAAGGATCCAAACTTCCACATTCATCAACCAATCATCTCTCATAATTATTGCGGTGGCGTGGTACCCATTAATTCGTTTGGGAGTTGGAAGTACGGTGAGATCATAGTAAATTAATTCCTATTCACAAATTTGACAAAACAAGGGTGCGCCACGCTAAGCGTCGGGCCTATTAATACTAATGCGCACATCACCGGTACCAAGGCGGCACGTTCAAACGTGGCCACTCAACTTAAATGCTAATTACGCCCTTTAGTTTGCCTACGACACCGCAATTAAAGAAGGTGACAGAAGTAGGCGGCCGAGCTATAGAATATGACAATTGGGTTTCAGGGTTTGTCATTTAATATCTTTCAGTTTCAGACGAAAAGCATCAATTGGGTTTGTCATTTAATAACAGTGTGACGCACGGTCAACTTAAAAAAGATACATGTCCGCAGTTCCCTATTAGTAAACAAAGTATAGAAAATAATACGTGCATCATGCATGTAGTTTTAAGTGTCCAAAGTTCACTTTTTCTATATAAATTATAAGCCGTTAAATTAGAAACCGGTAAATTGTTTTACAAATAAAATCCACAAATACATTTCGTAGTTTTAAGTGTCCAAAGTTCACTTTTTCTATATAAAATATAAGCCGTTAAATTAGAAACCGGTAAATTGTTTTACATAAATAAAATCCACAAATACATTTCACTTTACATTCCTTTTCCAGCAACGTCTAATATATACAATAACCGGGCCTACAATCAAAGCAATAATTTCAGAACCATTTCAGAACATCATTGACGGTACGACTTGACTTCCGCGTGAAGGTACGAGTTGTCCTAATTGAAGGTACGAGTTGGCGAAGGTACGAGTTGGTATGATGTTGTCGAGTTGAAGGTACGAGTTGGCCAAGGTACGAGTTGGCGAAGGTACGAGTTGACCTGTTACCGTTTTGGCTATCAGGCCGACAAAAACCACGATCACAGACCTGGAACCAAGTCTAAGCCTTGGGGTGCGTGCGCGCTGTATGGCATCGCGCGATGAGGCCGTCTTGGAACCAAGACTATGACATTTGTCATAGTACACATTGAACTGGCAGGCTTACCACTGGCAGTCATGCAGTAGGCCTAGCTATATATGCACAGTGGCCATGGGGGCCGGCAGTGCACTGACTGTGCGAAACCAAAAGTCCAAAAGTAACTTTCCCACTCCAAAACCCACCAAATTGCAATCACAACACGAAGCGTAAAGTATGCACGTGCTGTTTCACAACCCTGAAAACATTTTTTTTTAATGCACAATCCGTCACGTTCTTCAAGATACAATACAATGGTCTTACCGGAAGAAAAAGGTTGCGGGGAAAGTCCTCTCGCTTCGCTCGGCAGAGATTCGTGTGATGGGTGACTCCCTAATTAATATTCAAAATGGCTGACTTTAAAAATGACGTCAGGGCTCGACCATTCGCAACCAAGGGGGGTTTCTCAAACCCTGGCTTGGGCTTGGACTTCGGCTTCGTCTCCAACTATTCCCCAGCCCCGTTGCCAATCTGAAGCCTTGAATACGAAAATAAATAAACAGGCTCAGGCTCTGGATTAAAATATAGAATTGTGATATGTGTCCAAGATCTTGCCAAATTGAAATCTGGGGACATAAAATTACGCGAAGCCGAAGCCCGAGCCCAAGCCAGGGGTTTGAGAAATGCCTATTCGAATTGCATGTTGGATCATGGAGGTAGCATGGTTGGTTGGATGGAGGGGAAGGATTGTACTGCACGATATTTAGCGCCCTCGATTCCGGGACTTGTTTTAGGGGAGGGGGCACAGGGGGAACTTCACCCTTCTCCCTACATACACACACGCACAACTTTTTCAAACCCTACCCACTGAATAGAATTATAATTTTTGTGATTGGACAATAATTCACAAGCTGCGTTGACGCGATTCGACCACTATAGGTCAATTGTTTAGGGGTATGTAGTCAACGAAACCAAAACCAAAACCAAAACCAAAACCAAAACCAAAACCCAACCCAGCTCAACCAACCCCACACAAGACTAGTGTAAACACCTTCAATCGCGGACCTCCTATTGTTAATATTTTAACTTTTTGGCAAGGACACTCATTGGTTATGTACACGATTTTCAAAAAACAAACCCACCCCAACTCACACAGTCATGTAAACGGGTGCAATCGTGGACCTCCCATTGTTCCTCTTTTGTTTATACTCTTAACTTTTTCGGAAGACCTCCTATTGGTTTTGTACACGATTTTCAATCGTGGACGTTCGGTCAAACCATCCTTGCTCTATGGTCAAACGTGGACCCCTTTGTCTACGTCCGAATTATTCTGTCCTAGATCCCCTATTTATGCAAAAACAAACCCACCCCAACTCAACTCAACCCAACCCAACCCAACCCAACCCAACCCACTCAAACCCTAACCAAACCAAACCAAACAAACCAATCCCACCAAACCCCACCCCACCCAACCCAACCCCACCCTTCCCCCATAGGCCGTGAGACAGATGCCCCAAAAGGGCTTTAAAATCGAGTTTCGTGGTGACTATACGGTAACTTATAAATGATTCCGTGGTTTTATGACAATTACCATTTCTAACGATAAAACACTTGCTACCATATGTGATTTTTGCCAGTTTGACTTAGCTTGAAAATTCCAGCTCTAGGCTCAAGATTCGCAATGGCGAATCTTGAGCCTAGCGCTGGAATTTTCAAGCTAAGTTTGACTAAAAAAAGTCCTAATGGGCGGAGCTTTTCCTCCTCTACATTTTCTATTATATTGCCGGAACGATTTTTTTTTTGTGCTGTGCCTTTAAGAGTTTTTCCGCCAATGTCCTGCTGTAATTTTAACACAAATTTTATGAAAATCGGAAATGCTGTTCTCGTGAACCAGCAATTTTTTCCAAATGTACATGCAAGCCGTTCTGGTGTAAAATGTTATATAATGGTATAGGGAAAATGTGAAATTTTTCGCCTTCCTATCTGTCATCACACTAAAATGGTGTTTTTCAATCTTTGAATTTTTAGTGTAAATTATTCCTTGATGGTCATGAAAACATACCAAAATGGAGAAGAAGATTTGCTTGTTCCATTGATGCTGTTGGATTTGAGATGTACGTGCAATTTTGTTGAAAATTTGTGGGAGGAACTTCTATTTATCAGACAAAGTTTTTCATCATGGACGCGGCGAATTTTATGTACTGCAAACCCTACCCCCAAGTAATTATTTGTTGGGGGTTTTTAGTCAACGAATTTTCATCAAAGAATCTAAAACCCAAAACCAAAATGAAAGACCAACACGAAAAACAAAACAAAAAAACCCTAATATACCCGCCCCAACCCAACCCACGCAAATGTGTAAACACCTTCAATCTGGGACCTCCTATTGTCCTCGCTCCTATTTTATGGGGGCAAGGACCCTCATTGGCTGTGTCAACTTTCTCAACGTTGGTGGCGCCATTTAACCTCTTTGTTTTGTTCTTACCCGTACCCGTACAGCAAAATAAGACCTTTACATGGTTTTGCTTTCATTTCTTTTCTGGTTTGCTACGGTACTTTAGGCGCAGGCCTCTAAAAAAAAAAAAAAAATGGTAACGAGTAACGAGCGGCGGGCGGGGGGGGGGTTTGACCCAGTTGGCCAGCCCATGGAGGAAGGAATATAGACGAAACCACAGAACGGAAAAACACAATCAAACTGAAACAGCCGTTGTGGATCCGCCAAAGGACCTTATGAATATGCTTCAAGATGTTTCCACACATGTAGTTTGGATAGCCCACATGAAACAAAAATGTTAAAGTGTCCTGATATTTTTGTTTAATTTCCCCAAATGGGATAATAAAGCGCCCGCCCACCCCACCCGCCTCAATGGAGTCACATTGCCCTGGGGTAAAAAAAATCCGACTATAGAAAAAACAATGTTTGAAATAAACTTCAAAATCTATAAATTTTATTGCAAAAAACAAAACAAAAAAAAACATACAACCATCTCCAACAGAATTCAATAAGATGTTGATTATTTTACTAATTCCTCGAAAATATAACTCACATTAAACAAGTTCACTTTCTATTTTCACACGAAGGCACACAACTGATGTACATTGTATATAGGAAACTATGCAAAACAATGCTGTTGTATGACAGTGTATACAACAAAATCTATTTTCAATTCACATTCAATTTCCATTTTCACGTTCACATAGGATAGGAGTTGTGATATCAACCTCAAAAGATCGATTAAAGTCAAGCCTGAAATTTTAGAGAGCTGCTCGATCGGCACAAAATCTGCTTATAAACACAAACAAGTTTTGCTTACTAAAAACGGTTACCAGACAAAACCCAAGGTGATTTTCAAGCTCAATTAACAACAGCTGAATACCAGTCACAAGCAATATACATCACATGAACATTTGGTTGGTAATCCTGTTTTTACCAAGGAAGACTTCTTGTGAACGGTGTCAACTCGGCTGCACACCGAGCGCGAGACTATACTTTTGCCCACCAACTGCGTTAGCTTGGGTTATGTTGCGAATGTTTGCGCCAATTTTTTCCCACCAAAATGTACGATATATTGCGCTAAATTTTGCAATTTGTTGCAAATTTTTTTTTCAAAATGCCGTTGCCCACCAGCACAATGAGCGCAAGAATTCGCAACAAATCGCAGATTGTGCTGCATTGCACTGCATTGCGCTCATTGTGCATGATTGCGTTAGGCCGTACACTGCTTGCGATGCATTGCGATGCATTGTGAAAGACGTCCAGCGCAGCTTGGCTTGCGCTATTTTTGGGCAGGTTAAAAACTAGCACAACAGCTTGCGAAGCAATTTCGCAAGCTAAATTTGCGCAAGCTTTCGCAAGAACGCTTGCCCACTGCTGCGCTACTTGCGCTATTTTTGGCTTCGCAAGCTGGCGCAAGCAGTTCCGCAAGCTAACGCAGTTGGTGGGCAATGTACATTACAATTGTCTCACTGACGCACTAACATTAAAACATTCTCAAAGTGAACAAAGAAACTGGCAGGAGCGGGATTCGAACCTGTGACCTCCGGGTTACCGTACTGGCGCTCTACCAACTGAGCTATCTTGCCCTATGTTGGCGGTCTCCCAAATTGTTAGTATCTTTGTTCGGGTGGGCGCTAGTCAGAAGTCATAAACCCAGAATGCCGTATAGCCAGGGATCACACCCAATTTTTACGATACAACCTGGGAAGCGACATTGTGGGGATCACTCAATGAGGATACGACTTTTTAACTTATAATTCGTCAAACAATCCACAAGGGAAACTGACCAGGTAAATTTGAATACATTTTCAAAGTGAACAAAGAAACTGGTTTGAATCCCGCTCCTGCCAGTTTCTTTGTTCACTTTGAAAATGTATTCAAATTTACCTGGTCAGTTTCCCTTGTGGATTGTTTGAATTAAAACATTCTCACGCAAATTGGGTCTTTTGGTATGAAAATCGGGATACTTTTACAGTCTGTTTAACAGGGGTGAGATTTGAGCAAAATGAAAAAATCCTCGAAACATCTGGGAGGTATTTAATTCATATGGCGTTGCTGGAAAAAAAAGCAAAAGAAAACAGCATTTTCTACCTCAAAATAAGTTTCAAAATTGCAAAAAATACATTTTAGGGACATTTTAGAAAGAAGATTGTTTCAGGTTGCAAAGGTCATTTTGGAATGATAAAAACAATTTAAAGGTAGTGTACACGATTGGTAATCCTCCAATTTTTTTTTAATGAATTATTACGAAATACCTTACTAGACTGTAAGCTTAGTTAATAGCAGTCTCAATCATCCTGTGAAATGATGGCACCTGGTGTGCTGTCGTTTTCAAGAAAAGGTGTTATAAGGGGGCGCCGGGGCACCATGCATAACGTACACAATTTACCAATAATGGAGTAAAAATGCAGATTGGCGTGTATAGACGTCAACCGGCCAGGTGGCAATTTTCAATCCGCACATACATGTATATGTGTCAACCGGTGGCAAGGGGTTAAGAAGAAAGAAATCAAATTTTTGATAAGCACGGGCAGCATGTCTTTAAGTAACACAGGGGGGGGGGAGTGGTTGGCCAAATATGAAAAATCCACAAAAAAAAATCAAAAAACAAATCCACGAGGACCCCAGATCAACATATAGTTTGTATTTGCCTAAAGGCACCCCGTGAAAATATCCGTTTCTATTGGTCTATATCCACTTTTACAGGTAAAAACACCTTTAGGACAACACCTCAGGAATTCTAGATTGCAAAAGAGATTCTTTAAAAATTCTGAAATCTGGACAAAAAATCCCGAAATCAGGATAAATCCTGATAAATCTCACCCCAGGTAACAACCGCCGAGATTAAATTTGGGGAAAGTGGTCAGGACACTGTGTGCCTTTAAGCCAACACAATCTGAAACATCATTCCTATATTTATTTTTAAAAAAATTAATGACTCTGAAGACTATTTTAACCTGGTGATCACCCGCTGTGCAAGTTCTATAAGGGCTCGAGTCTCCGGGCTCGGCGTTAATCGGCTGATCTGTCGTTCGGCCTCCAAACTATGCTGGACGGCGATGTATCGCGTCTGCTCAATTCCGTCCGTCTAAAAAAGGAAAGGATGTTGAAAAAGATATCCGAAGTCATTTCATTGAAAAAGGATTTCACATTACAACTGAAACCTTGGAAAGTTGGTACAGTGGAACGCAGCTATACCGAACATTCGGCTATACCGAACACCATCCTTGGCTCCCAAATTTTGTGTACAAAACTTACCAAACATTGTTGTTGTAAAAAAGAGGTCAACGGATAAAAAATAAATGTACCGGGCATTTGGGCTGTTTGTAATTCCCAAACGGCCGCAGCTTTATGTTAATTAAAGAGTGACAGGCGGCTATTATTTCCCCAAGGAATAGAAGGGAAAAGCTAACTGTTGCTTTAGAATTCGGTAAGCTTAGAAAGTATGTAATTACATGATTTAATGGCCAGAACATGTTCAATTACAATCAAAAGAGGGTGCACTTCAAATACGACGCAAGATAGAGGGCACTAATTAAAAGAATGGCCGCCATGTTGTAAAATGGGCACGCGGCGGACCGGCAGCTGAAAATCGCTATACCGTATGATCGCTATACCGAACAAAATCTGTGGATTCCACGATGTTTGTTATGGCGGAGTTCCAACTGTAGAATTAGCAATGGCAGGTTTAAAATAAATCTGGGGTTTTTCCCCCTTGATTTGATCAAGGTTGTCAGGTTAGCGTAGTGGCCTTTTTCCCCAGCAATATTCTCTGAGGTTTTCCTCCGCTAAAAATCTGAAATTGTCTTTGTTTTCTTTCAGTCAGAGCTGTGACCCGACCGGACCCAATCCAACCCACACAAGTGTGAAAATACCGGCAATCGCGGACTCCCTATTGTCCCACTTTTGTTTGTACTTTAAACTTTTTCGGAAGGCCTTCTATTATGTTTTGTACACGAATTTCAATCGTGGACATTCGGTCAATCGTGGACCCTTTGTCTATGCCCTAACCCTTTTGTCCCTAGTCCACGATATTTACATAATCAACCCAACCCACACAAGTGTGTAAACACCTTCAATCCGGGACCTCCTCTTGTCCTCCTATTGTTCATACTAACTTTTTGGCAAGGACCCTCATTGGTTTTGTACACGATTTTCAACCGGGGACCTTTCTCAATCGGGGACTTTTCTCAATTGGGGACCCTATGGTCTTATATTGTTAAAGGTCCCCTGTTGAATGCCAACCCAACCCAACCTGACCCCACCTGACCCGACCCGACCTTAACAAAAAGCTGTTTTACATCATGTCTTTTTTTTTTTTTAAGGAAATGGCATTTTCGCTTTACTTCTATTTTTAGCTGCGTCGCATCGCAGACAGGGCTCTATACAATTTTAGCATTGTTCTTCTTCTTGTGCCAAATTCGTTTTCCCAACACAGCTCAACAGAAGAGGGCGCTTCAACATTTACTATGCTTTACTGATT
The DNA here is from genome assembly GCA_037893225.1 of Hippasteria phrygiana. Classification (NCBI taxonomy): domain Eukaryota; kingdom Metazoa; phylum Echinodermata; class Asteroidea; order Valvatida; family Goniasteridae; genus Hippasteria; species Hippasteria phrygiana. The sequence goes on from JAZGUH010000311.1 coordinate 552,688, forward strand.
CATAGGTGGACGTCGCGGCTCCTGCACGAATTCGTGCTTGTTTAGATCCTGCCAGGCACTATTTTTCAAGATGGCCACCCACCGTGTTTCAAAATGGCTTCCTTCTGACTGAAGTCATAAATTTATTCAAACATGCAACAGATCAACTTGGAGGAACTTCCTCTATTCCTTTTGCACCTTTTATGGATAATTTTGAAGAAAAAGCATAGCAAAACAAAATAAAATCTTTGAGGTGGTCTCAAAAAGGAATCAGGTGGAGACGTAATTTTTTTTTTTTTTTTTCCCACGTACATTTTCTATTCAACAGTTCTAAAACTGAAAAATTTCTGTTACCTTGGCAACAGCTTCTCTTGCTCTCTCCACATCGCCTGGTTCGCAGAACCTTCTCATAATTAGAGTGTCTAATTCAGGAAACTACAAAATGAAGACGAAAACTTGAAAATATTAGCACTTTCAGGAAGATCTTGTCTACTCAACTAAACACGTTCTTCCAGCCAAAACGGTGAAACTAAACATTCATAGCAACAATACAAGACCTCCTGATGGCGAACAGAGCATACTGTTCGAAACATCGAGTTAAATAAACTGTTTCTTATCAGAACCACACAAATCAAAAGAGATCAATTTTACATGGTGTTACTGCAAACCTTCCGTACTTTGTTCATATCCACCATGCAGACCTTCAAGTCCCATTTAATGCAAGACCTCCATTAAAACCCTCCTATGCAAACATACATTCTGAGCCATGTTGTTTTATGGGTCAAAATCAGTCAAGGTGATTGCTTTTGACCCTCCTGCCATAGTACAAAACCACATGTAATCTGATCATGTCTGTGTAAAAGTATAGCAGGGGATCGGAGGTGGAAGGAAATTTTGACTGATTTTGACCTTTTGAGGGTTTTAATGGGCTTTATTTGTTCATGGTCTGGGCCATGCCTATTCAGCTTTTAATGACCGCTGCAAACTGGAAATCTCCGACAAGCTTTTATATGAGCTCCAAGCTCTCGTTTTGACCTCATGATTATTCAGTTATTCAAGCCGCCTGGATTCCCATTCATCAGCTAGGTTTGAGGTAAGGAATGTGGCGCCACAAAGAATAACAGCATTTTTTGTACTTGTTTTTTTTTACACAACCCAATCCCACCAGCTACAGTCAGGCTAGGAGCTAGGAGCATGCACAGCAACATTAATAGGACTTTAACCCTAACCTTCCCTAACCTGCCAAAATCAAACACCCCTTTGTGTTGAATTTTGTGTGATTGGGTACTGTAGAGCCTTGGCACCATCACTTTGCATTGGACTTGATGCCCTGATTTTGTCTAAGTACAAAGAATGTGCCATTGGTTTACTACACAGTGTTGGAGTTTGTGTGGTTAGGGAAGGATTCTAGTAAAAAGGCTTGGGCTGTTAGGGTTAATAGGACTTTAAAGAAAAAAAAAGCTTACAAACGTGCTTGGGCTAATCTGAACTTTAATACATGAAGCCGGGGTCTATGTATGGCCTATCAAAAAATGGTGCACAGCCTCCTTAACCCCTTGCCAGGCCGGGTTATGCAGCTAAGCGAAACGGAAACAAGAGGCTTGTGCAGCCAAGCATAACATACACAATACCCCAATAATGGATTGAAAATGCAAAAATTGGCCTCTATTTGTGTCAACCGGCCAGGTGGCAATTTAAATCTGCACGTATTTGTGTCAACCGGTGGCAAGGGGTTAAAACACTGATCCCCCTCCTCTGAAGGCTGCCCGATGACATCAGGGGAAGCTTATTCCAGATGTTTACAGCGACTGGGAGGAAGCTCCTGTCATAATCCAGCAGGGTCTGGGGCTCTTCTAACGCCAGGAGGGAGGGGATACTGTAGGGAGTAGGAATGCACTGCTGCGGAGGAACGAAGTGCTTGACGACGGTTGTTGGGAATGACAGCTTGTGCAGGAAGAAGACTTCCCAGAAGTGACGGGCATGTTGAATCCAAGGCTACGGCCCTGACTAAACGCCGGTGAAAAAACGGGGTTGTAGGTTCTATGGGCTCCGTGCACAACTACCCCCTCAGCGGAAAGAAAAGGCGAGTTGGGGGGTCAATATCGACGCCATCTTACCCGACTTCAATTTAAGTGTCTGGTTCCCGCTATGATATTCTTATTGAAAAAGCAATTATCGAGAGTCGGCAAACAGACAAAGCAATCCCACTGGTATACGAGTATCAAATGAACGAGGAGCGCAGTGCGTAATACCAGCGACGTTCTCCCCATGGAAGTGCGGTTGCTATGTGGTCAGCGCCCTCTTTTGGTGATGCACGGAGCCCATACAGCTTCCTCAGCTGGTACAACACCTATAATTGCCGTGGCGTTCTAACTCGATACCGCATCTGGACAATACGAAATGTTTCCTTACCTTCTCGGCTGCAAAGAGCACAGGACCCGTGGCAAGCCCCAGCTTCAGGTCGGCCGACGTTGGCTTCCCCATGGTGGCGTCGTTGGACACAAAGTCCAAGACGTCATCAATCAGTTGGAACGCCATTCCTATATTGCGGCCGTACTCATACGCTATCTGGCAGACTTCATCACGGCACTGGCTCAGCGTAGCAACCTGATTGGCCAATAAACACAAACTTTATTAGATGCAGTCGCATGCCGCTAAAACTCGGGGGAGGTGAGTTGGTCTCACCGACGGTGGAAGTTAGACCTGGGTCTAAGGGTCTGAAAGTTGGAATAATTACTTTGGTATCTATTGAAGAGGTCACTCTCAACAGTTCAGACAACACTGTAGAATCCAATCGTATCAAAACGCCTTCTTCCCAAGCGTCATATGCCCGTGGAATGTACTACCAGTCTCAGTTGTGTCCGCCCCATCACTGGAGCTTTTCCGGAACCGGCTGAGTCCTTTGTCCCTGCCTCAATTCATCCTCCTTTTTTTACTCGCACTTCGTCGTTACTTTTCCTGCACTAATCTTTTCTTGACATTTTGTTCCCACATCGCACCCTTTGTACCGTATACAGCAGTGTTGTAACCAAGTCATTTTTTCTCAAGTCAAGTCAAGTCGCAAGTCAAATTTTCCCAAGTCAAGTCAAGTTACAAGTCAAATTTCGTTCAAGTCAAGTACCAAGTCTCGAGTCAATTGTTAGTAAATAAAAATTCCAATGACAAAATGTGACCCGCTCTGGAAGAAGCAAAATATGAAAAATGAGCTTTATGTATATTTGGAAAGCCCGCATTGTAAGCTTTCATTTGGTACATGATAGAGCTCCAAAGCCCTTTTTGTTCTGGAGATATCACGTTTTTGCTTATTAATTAGTTCTGTGGAGTTCAAATTGCACAACAGAGAAAACAGGCTTTGAAATAGCTAGTTCTGATACAATGCAATGGAACAATGCACTCTAAAAATGCTATTTTCTTCACTTTATTCACTGAAATCAACATTATTGTGCACCAAACCTGAAACTTTAGATATTTAAGATGTCATTAAAGACAAAAAAAAAAAAAAAAATTTGAAGAAAAATTTCACCCTCTAAACGTTGGAAGGGCCATTACACGTAAATACATAGCGCGACTTATATCACCCTTTTCTGGAGCGGGTCACAAATGACAATGCATAGGCTAGCACGCATGCACTGTACAAAATCAACCTGGTGTGCCATTTTGACAATTCTCCATGCAGCTCGGCCAGCGCTGCGGCCCTGCATACGTACTGGACACCCAGCTTGCTATATATGCGCTATAGGCTTGTTTTTTTAACCGATACCTCTATGTTTGTGTTTATTTTAACAGAAGTGTTAATGTCAGCAAGTCAAATTTATTCAAGTCAAGTCGAGTCACAAGTCATGTTCTTTCAAGTCAAGTCAAGTCCCAAGTCATTTTTTTTTCCAAGTCAAGTCAAGTCTCAAGTCACAAAAATTGCGACTCGAGTCCGATTCAAGTCAAGTCAGCAGGTCAAGTCAACAAGACTGGTATACAGTACGATAATCCTCGGGAGCTACTTGGCTCCTAAGAGGGGTGTACTTTCTGAAAGAAGAAGATTTATCCTCCATTTTGATCTGGGCCCAGGAAAACTAATAGGGTTGGCAATTCAAAATGTCGCCAACCCTACCACCTCTGATCGTAATCCTTTTATACCTAGAGTGGCAGCTAATAATACCGCATGCTTAAAGGAACCATGATATAGGATTTACATTGCATTATTCCTGCTTAAAACAATAAAGTATTATCTTGACAATGATATTTTGTTACCAGAGTCAATTATTTCCCAGATTAAATATGAAAAAACATTTTTTGAAAATGTTTCTCCAAGCTACTCCGCCCCCTGAGTGGGACCCTCATTAACATAAGTGTGTGACGTAGATCGAGGAACATTACATATTCTGCTCGAGCCAGCACCATTCATCACACGTAAATTGAGTGTACATTCTTCGTCCAAAATCTAAGCAAAATATAGCATTTTTCGGCCATGCCGACAAGGTGTGTGGCTGCTGGATGCAGCAAAACAACGAAGGATGGATGTATTTAGCCTTCATTTATTTCCAACTGATGCGAAATATCGGAGAATTTGGACGGCGAAAGTGAAGGTGACAAGAGCGAAGTGGTCCGGTCCCAGCAGCTTCTCAGCGTTATGTAGCGACCACTTTGAGCCGTCGTTTTTCGATACTGGTATTTTCAACTCCTTTGGGATGGCCATTAAAAATATGCTCAAGTCCACTGCCATCCCAACAAAGTTCCCAGATGTGGGTAAGGTACAGGCGAAAGCAGTTAAACGGCCCATTCCCCGAGGAGCTGTCGCTAAAAGGGAGAAAATCAGGGTAAGTTTGATGTATAGTTGTTGCAACTTACAATGTACGAAATTGCACGTGTAGACCTAGTGTGTACGTACATGCGGATACATTTTGTACACGTACAGTACAAGGGTGTACAGCTTGGTGTACGTATACGTACGTGTAGGCCCTACATAGTATACACGTGCTCTGCCGTATACGTATACCGTACAGGTACGCGTACCCACGCGGACATGCTTTGATGCTCGTCTCGCACCCAGGCGTCATTAACGGGTCAAGACTATCGAGTCCATTCATGAATTTCGGTGCCTCGATCTACGTCACAAACAGCGCCCTCAATTTGAGTCTCAACAAATTCCAAAAAGGGGGGGGGCAATTTTTGGGCGGCAAATAATCACTAAAACTTCACTTGAACCAGTTTGGCTTTTAATTCACATTTAATACATATAAAAGAATGTATTTATGAAATAAAATGCTATCCGGCAAATTTGAGAAGCATGGTTCCTTTAAGTATGTTTCCCCAATGTGGTCACTAGTACACATCTATGCCACCTTCAGGATGGGGAAATAGGACAGTGTAGTGGTCGCTAACAGTCCCTCACAGTGCATAGTCGTGCACTAGTGACCTTATTGTCATTCAACTTGTGTTATCATAGAGGTCTTACTGCTTGACAGCTGTACGCCATGAGGCTGGCCGTTTTCTTGAAGGTCTTCTGCAGGTAGTGAGTAAACCTCTCATTCTCGTCCTCCTTGGATCCTAGCTGCATCAATTCCCCTTGGACAAAGCACGTAGGGAACATTTTTGTTTTGTTAGGGTGACGTTGTGCTGTACGGTAGAGTACAGTTTACATGGTACCAGGGTTCTCACAGAAATCTAAAACCAAATTCCATGACTTTTCAGGACTAAAATATGACCATTTCTATGACATTTAACGCCATTTTGCAGAAAAAAGTTGTTTGGTATTATGATACTGATGATACCGCTGATGTTGGGCTAACCATTTCTCAGCTTTTGAAAATAAGTTTTAATTAATAATGGCCTCCTCCTCCCCTTCAAGCCATCCGATCCACCCACTTTAATAAATAAAAAAAAGATACACTATGTACAATGTGTTTATCACATCAAAAGCGGCCCATCAAAAATAACCCTTGCATGATCTTGATTTCCATGACTTTTCCATGACATTTTATTTTTCCCAGTTTTCCATGACTTTTCCATGACTTTCCAAGACAACCTTTTTTTCTCAGGATTTTCCATGATTTTCCATAACCGTAGGGACCCTGGGTGCATTTGTCTATGACCTTAATTTCCTCACAAATGAGTAGTCCTGACAGACAACTTCAAAAAAGGGAGGTCGTAGGTTGAAATCCAGCTCCCTGCCAGTTTTTTTTGCTCACTTTGGCAAAAACTACAAAAGGGACAGAGCATGTGCTCAGAATAAGCTACGTGTACAGCAATATGCAGTACACGTACGTGTGCTTCACATTATAACCCTAACTCCCTACATCATTTTCCCCCCATGTTAAACCTGAATCCTCCAACATCCTCTGATTTCAAAATGTTAAAACTCCATAATAACCTGAATCCTCCAAAATCCTCTTATGGGGACCATAGCACGAATCCTCCAAAATCCTCCAGGGGTTTTTTGCATACCCCTAGTACCGTAATTTTCGGAATATAGGCAGCACGGAGTATAAGCCGCAGCACGCAAAAATCTGCAAATTAAGATTTAAAGTTGGCGTATTAGCCGCACCGGCGTATAAACCGCACCACGGCGCTGACGACCGACCACAAAAGTCATCGTGCTGCATAGCGCTCGTATGTAGAATGGTTCCACTATCAAAATCAGATGCAATCCTAAAGTGTAAGCAGCGCAAGAACGTGATAGGCAGAAAGAAAAGGCGAGTTTGGGTTCAATATCGGCGTCATCTTACCTGACTTCAATTTAAGTGTCTGGTTCCCGCTATGATATTCTTATTGAAAACGCAATTATCGAGAGTCGGCAAACAGACAAAGCAATCCCACTGGTGGTATACGAGTATCTGTGGACAGCGCCCTCATTCGACGCGCACGGAGCCCAATAAACTTTCATAAGTCCTCGAAATTACCAATTTTGACTGGCTGGATGAGCGTCCTGGCTGGGTGGGCCGCGCGGCAGTTCTATTTTTTTTTGACGGGGCGGGGGGATAAAAAAGACAATGACAACTGTAACCACTAATCTGAGCTCAACAGTCACCAATTGACCAGTGAAATAATAAACAACATGGATTACACAACGATAAAACAGACAAAAACCGGCGAACAGACGCACTACACGATTTGTGAGGTGTGAACGGTACTTATGGTACATTTGCAAGTCTATTCGGTCCCTCTGGATTGGTTTCCTTTATTTCCAACAAGTGAGTAGAGCGAACGTAAACGGCATCTTATTTCCATTACTGCCTGAACTTTTAAGTTGTATAGTCATAGAGGAAACACGGCCCGTGCCGGGCATGCCGCGCGACGGCATGAGTGGTTTTACCGTGCGATGCGTTGCCGCCATCTTCACCGGCCACGTTGCGTTCACGCCCCGCACGGGCCATTTGGGAAATCACGGTGCGCTATCGCTGGCGGAAAAAGCGTCAACGTTGTTGATCTCCTTTTTCAAGTCACCCAGTAAAAATGAGTTTGGTTCCGTGGGGCAGAAATGAGTTTTATCATGATTCATGTCATTCTTGCACTTAATAGCCGACTTGTCGAGTTCAATTTGTCTGGAACGTTTTAATTAATTAAGCGATGCAAGGCATAATTGTCGAATAAATCGCAAACAGAAAACGCTTCGGTTTCCACGTGTCCGAGTCATCGCAGCACACGAGGGGAGTTCGTTGTGTTAAGTTGAACAGGCAACGCTACTCCCTCTGGACCATCGCTAAACCGCACACATGGCTTAGCCGGCTTTGGGGGGTTCGGGTTACTGTAGTAAAAGCTACCTGGCTAAAGCTAGCCGCGGATTCAGAGCTTGTTTTTAGGCTGTGACTGGTTCCCGCCCCAGTAAGAAAAAAAAAAATAATGCACGGACGGGAACCAGTCTGCTTGGGGAATCGAGGTTTTGTGAAGGTTTTTACATGGGGCGCACGTGCCTTGCGGGCTCTAGCACGATCGCTCATCACGCGCACGTGCAATTACCAGCGCGATCGAAAAGCGCCGTTTTGTAGGATCCGGCAACGGTTTGGTACTAAAAAATTGAGTAATTTGAGGGCTTGGTTCGGCAAGAAGGGCACAACTGCCAAAGTATTAATGGAGCACAACTGGCCGTGAATAGTGCATTTTTACAAGGGGCATCACGGCAACTAAGCCTTAGGGCATCGACGGCACTGGCCGTCATGAATTTCGAACCTTGTGTGACTGATTGTATTCTTTAACTGTTGCCGTATAAACCGCCCGGAGTAAAAGCCGCAGGGACATTTTTCAGCGTGAGAATTAACGTATAAGCCGCGGTCTATATTCCGAAAATTACGGTAACCTCAATCCTCCAAAAATCCTCCGATGCATCAACTTCCAAGTGCCCTCAATCCTCCAAATTCCTCCATTTTGCAAAGAGGATTTTGGAGGATTTGGGAAGGTTAGGGTTATTAAAGCTTCTTACCTATACTTTTAGCAAATAACAATCTCAATTTTCAACTTTTGCTATGTGTACATTCTAACTGTTTGTGTTGCAGGCCACATACTGCCATTTTCCATCAGGCGAGAATAGGAGAAAACAATCACATGCTTTCAAGCAGATCCAGGTAAAACAAAAGGGAGAATAAAAAGTAAGGAATAGAGCATGTAAGTTGACCCCGAGAACGTGCGAGAGTTTACGAGAAACCGAACTTCCGGGCACCTCGAATAGGAGCGTCAACGTGTAAAGCGAGTAGTTTTCCAATTGTGACCCGCTCTGGAAAAAGGTATATTATGTCGAAAAATATGAAAAATTTGTTTTATGTATGCTTGGAAAGCCCGCAATGTAAGCTTTCATTTGGTACATGATAGAGCTCCAAAGCCCTTTCCGTTCTGGAGATATCAAGTTTTTGCATATTAATTAGTTCTATGGAGTTCCAATTGCACAACAGAGAAATCAGGCTTTGAAATAGCTAGTTCTTATACAATGCAATGGAACAATGCACTCTAAAAAGGTTATTTGTTCACTTTATTCACTGAAATCAACATTGCTGTGCACCAAACCTGAAACTTCAGATAATTAAGATGTCATTAAAGACAAAAACCCAAAAATGAATTTTGACGAAAAATTTCACCCTCCCAACATTGAAAGGGCCATTACACGTAAATGCATAGCGCGATTTATATTACCTTTTTCTGGAGCGGGTCACAATTTACAAAAATGCGATATATCAAATTAGGGAAAAGGAGAGCGAAAAAGTACTAGATACGTCATACGTACGTCATTCGCCAGTACTAAAGCATACTAAAGCCAGTACTAAAGCGTAGACCATATGCAGTATAAGGTGGTCGTCGCATAATATTTTATGTAGGTACATTTCACTTACGCCCGCAGCGCCAGACGATGCAGTACAGGGATTTTGGGGGCCGGCCTTTCTCATCCCGACAATGAGCCAATCATGTTGCAACCTGATGCTCATAATCAAGGATTTTTGTCTGCTTTTCTTCAATAATTTAGACAGCATGCACGTTTTCAAATACATGTATTGTTTAATAAATTCATTTTGAATTTATCATCCATACACCTATGGCCGTTTCATGGTTCAGATCTTTGTAAAAAACAAAGTATTATGGAAAACAAAATCAACCACACGTAAAAGGTGCCCAGAAATTCAACCTTTATGCGCGAGGCTGACACGGTCTATACTTGAAAGCCTGCAAGAATTGCATGACTCACCCCTAACCAGGTCGTCTATAACCTTTGACACTAGTAACACCACCTCTTCATTGCCAATCCTTGCTAAGACCTGGGACGATATCGACAGGACAAAGTCGCCCGCCAAGATGGCCTGCAGAAAGACATGAACAAGACCAGGATCAAGACAAACAATGAAGGGTTATGCCATTGCAAAAAGTTTTTGGTAAAGAGTCATGGTAAAGAGTCAGATATTCATGGATACGCTGGTTCCAGGTGCTCCCATTATAGGAATATCCGACCCCCATGAATATCCGACTCTCTTCCCATGATACATTGCAATCATTTGTGCTTTTACATACTGAACACAATAATTTTGGCAATGCATAACCTGTTTGTGCAGTTATGCGGCACAGGATGGCATCGTGCATCCTGCTTCGGCGATGCCGATAAGAATTAGACGATAATTTAACCGTGCGTGCACACGCGGGCATGTGTGGAACATCCAAAATAAACATTGTGCGGCCAACATGTACATGTACATGTAGTCCTAGCCATACAGGGCTCGAAATTACCATTGTAGTGCTTGCGCAACGCAAGTGAACAATAACCGAACGCAAGTTATTCTCGACTCAAGCTTGCGTTTTGCGCAAGTTGGAAAAGTACCGGTTTTTGTGTACTGATATTTCACAATGATAACCTGTATAATTTGATTAAAACAATAAGTTTAACAAACGTGTTTTACTGTAGCTTTTCTGTCTGTCCTCGGTGTCACGGCCCAGCAGCTACTCAAGCGCTCGCACAATCCCTGCATGCAGATCGGAACGAAATCCGTGCAATGTTAATGTACATAGAACGGTGCAGACTGCATGTACATGTACAGTACATCGTTGCCTTTTTTTGCATGTCTTGCGTTAATAGGGACCAGACATGCTGCTGGGCAATGTGTATAACCTCGCTCCCATTCATACAAGTCAGTCGTTTGAATGTAACTGAAACTGTCTGGTGCGAGCGTGCATTGCGTGGAGCGGGGATTTTACACGTAAACGTTGTTGACATCATTTCGCGCACTGATCGGCTTTTGATGACGGAGAAGTAAGATGCATTTTGGGGTTTTCGATCATCATGAAACGTTCACCACAGAAAAGTCTGCTCTCTTTCTTCAGAAGTTAAGCGGCCGGCATCCGAAACTGAATCCGCAGCCGCTTTGATTAGACCCCTTTATTTCATGCCATAGGCCTACATACATTGAATTACAAAAATTAGTGCAAGTTACATTTTGTTTAGCGCAAATTGTTCTAAATGCCAACTTGCGCAAAGCGCAAGTAATTTTTTTTTGGAATTTCGAGCCCTGCCATAGCGCATGCCTGCCTGCCTATGACTTTACACAATTTTGTACATGTGCGTAAGTACATACGTTTGCATTACGTTTAGGGATACGGCTACGGATGGTGTGGTAAGGCAGCGGACGGCGTCTACAACTTGAACGCAATCCAGATTTCTATACATGGAGACCAGTGCGTATACACCCAAGGGTGATGATATTGATAGACACACAATGCATTTCGATGTTTCCTACTGCAACAACTTGTCCAAACAAATTCCGCAATTACATTTTCTACAGGATTCAAATTCATTCACGAGATTATAAACAGCAGCAAACTCTTAAAAACCATATTCATAAATACCTAGGATAGTTTACCCATTCCTATTGGTCGAGAGCCTGTCACGTGGGTGGTTTTAAACGGCCGATAAAACAACCAACCGGTTTTCAACACTTTTTTCCGGTGTCACACGAAATTTTAGACTCCTAAAATATCTGGCCCTTTCTGTTGGTTGAACACTTGCGCAACCAGTCACTCTCCTAATTACGCACACGCAATACTGCTGATGAGTCCGTATTATGGAGTGCATAAATTCACATCAATTCAATGCTGCGTTCTTCGACACATCACGCCACATCGCACGCACGTGTTACATGCGCGTCAATTTCCATATAAGGAATGTCATTATCAGCTTCCAGGCCCAAGTCGTTTTTAAACGTACTTGTTTAAAACCGGCCCAGCACATATTTGTGATGCGATCAAGCAAAATCAGTCTGAAGTAGGCCCTGGTAAATTTTGGGATTTCTATTATTCATTTGTAGCGTACTTCAAGCTCCATATTAAATAGTGAAAATGCCATGTGAATACAACCTTTGGTTAAAAAGTTACAAATATTTGAACACCGGCAGATTAAAAAGAAAGAAACTGAGAAAAATCAAGTTTAAAGTTACAGTACTTGGAGTCATTTTTAGCACATTCATAATACATGTCATATTTTCATGTGAAAGAAGAATGTTTTTCCTTTCTGTTTTTGTAAAAAAGTCAATTTGGATTTTTCCACTACGAACATATTTTGGCCCATATCTCAAAACAAGGATTGCCGAGTTCCGACTGATTTTGCTTGATCGCATCACATTTATTCCGCTATTTGTGCACATATGGGGCAATTAAAAACATCACGTCCGCACTACACACCGGGGCCACTATTTGGGCGAAGGAACCATAATCGGATGGTCAGATATTCATATGACAAGGGATCAAGCGGAATACCTTTCTCTGTCCCCACATCTCATTGATGGCCATCTTGTTGCGCCTGGTATCAGCATTATCGATGACGTCATCGTGCATGAGGCTGGCAGTGTGAATCATCTCAGCGATCATAGCTATCCGCCTCTGTGTTTCTAGAAGTTTCCTGTGATGTGCATAAAACTCAAATGAATAAAACTGCAACGTCGAACGTTCACATAATGCGCAGGCTAAGACCTGCAGGCTTTTTTTACAAATGGTTCGTGAATGAGAGCTTTCAGCAATTGAATGCAGCTTCTATAATGGGGCACCGGTATAGAGTACCGAAGTGATGACGTCAATGCAATGTTTGGAACCAGAATACTTTTGTTATTTTGTGTCAACGTGTCTGCATGACTGGCCGTTAACCCTTTGTCACCGGGCATTACATGGGAGAACCCGGGGCACCAGGCCGGGTTGTGCAGCCAATCGAAACGGAAACAAGAGGCTTGTGCAGCCAAGCATAACGTACACAATACCCCACTAAATGAATTGAAAAGGCAGAGATTGGCACACATAGACGTCAACCGGCCAGGTGGAAATTTTCAATCCGCACGTATTTGGGGCAACCGGTGGCAAGGGGTTAAAGGAAAAGTCGAAATCTACATTTGTTTGGAGCCAGTCATCGTGCCAACTGACGTCAGACTTCGTTACTCTATGCCAGATGGGTTTGTGCAGCCAAGCGTAATGCACACAATAGGGGAACAATGGAATGAATATGCAGAAGAATACGGGTATAGACGTCAACCGGCCAGGTGGTTGTTTTCAAACTGCAGCTATAACCGTCAGGCGTACTCAAGCATTTGAAGCAAGAGATGGGACAGCGGGAACCCCCCCCCCCCCCTCTTTTGTGTTGGTCATTGTATTCCGCAAATCTGACACGCTGCTACCAATACATGTTGACGGTAACGTTGTCAGAGTCTCTGAGTCAGCCCGCGATCTTGGCGTCATTCTCGACAGCCATCTACAGTTGGACCACCACATTCGCAGTATCTCTCGATCAGCATCTTTTGGATTGTACAAAATTGGGAAACTTCGAAAGTACCTCGATCAAATCTCTACAGAACGTCTTGTACGTGCATTCGTGACATCCCACTTGGATTATTGTAATAGCCTACTGTTCGCACTACCTACCAGTCACATAGCTCCGCTTCAGCGTCTACAGAACACCGCAGCGCGTATGGTTGTCAGAGCAAAGCGCAATGAGCATATCACACCCATACTGCGCTCTTTGCACTGGCTCCCTATCCCCCAGCGAATTCAATTCAAATTCTTCTTCTCACTTATACATCCAGAAATGGACTCGCCCCTGTATACCCCAGCAACCTCATTTGTCCAAAGGTTTCAACTTCGTATGTTAACTTGCGATCCCACTCCAATTTACACCTTCAACTTTCCCAGGGCCCGCGTACCAACACTCGATATGGTCAGCGGGCATTTGCAGTGGCTGCACCTACACTCTGGAACCGGCTCCCCTCGCACATCCAAGACGCACCCTCGATAAACTCATTCAAGGCTCAGTTGAAAACATATTTGTTTGCATAATTGAGAGCGCTTTGAAACATCCGTAGAAAGCGCTATATAAATGTAATTATTTTATTATTATTATTATTATTATTATTATTCAGGAATTCCTTTCGGATATCTTGGGGCGGGGGGGATGTGTTAGGTAACAATAGTCTTGAGTTTGTATAGGGTATAGGCGGATACCACTTCCTCCCATATCTTGCTGGGTATGTACTCAAGGGGTTAAGGAGAATATTGTCCTGAAAATCCCCCCGGGTAGGGGATGAGGGGGAGAGGGAGGAGAAGGGGGAGGGGCCATGTAATGTTGCTCTTGATTAACCCTGCAAATAGACCGATCCAGTAAGCCCCGCCCATTACGCACATGGGCAATTAACACGTGTTCCTCTCCAATGCCACACTGCATGTTCCAGCCGCGCGCGTCACATGCGCGTGCACGCATGTCAGACTTTTTTGGCACGCATGCCGGACATAAACCACGAATGTGATTGGTCAGAACACCATCGGGCGACGCTCACTGGATCGGTCTATTGCCGTGGTACTGTTTTGTACAGTCCATTGTGCCTTTTTTTGTTTCTATTACTCCGTCATTTTGTCTTCAAAAAATCTAAAATTGTTTAAAGGGATATATAGTCAGACTCCCTATTATCGCGGCAACTCTATTATCGCGGCATCGGAAATTCCTTTTTTTTCCGTTGCCAAAACTCCTTCGACTGGCAATTTGATATCCAATTCATCAAGCATTAAGGACTTTCTGCTGATTTGTGTAAAAAAATGACGATTAAAAAATGTTGTGTCGGGACTTTTAACGATTTTTAATAAATATTCACGTTTTCCAAAACTTGTACATTTTGCCTCACCGTGTCTGCTAAAAAGGTACCGTCTATATTTTAACATGAATCTTTAATGGTGCTCTGTCCATGGAAGTTCCATTGTCTGGTTCCCATTCTACAGCTGCAAATGCAAAATGACGCCGAAGGACGATATTTCCACCGCGAAATCGTAGAAACATTTACGGGATCAAAATAAGGACAGTGCGGTAAAACAAATAAAACGACGCACCGTGTAAAGTGAATGGCGCCCCCAATCGTCAATCAGTAGACTTGTCTCAGTGAATTTTGTCGCCTTCGAGGGGGGACAGGGTGTTAAGAAATCATCTTGCAGGGCCTAATCGTCTTTAATCAACTTGAACTTTACAGGGAAAATATCAGACTTTATTCAGGGGATGTTTTGGTCAAACATTAACCATGAATAAAAAAGTTGAAATCATTGTAAAAAACACTGCCCACATACCGCGATAATACAGAGTCTGTACTCCGCCGAGCAATGACGAGCAATGACGAGCATGTCTATTTTCACAGGCATCGCATGGGAATAAACCAAACCACCGTCGGATTTTTTATGTCAGTTTAAAAAAAGCAAGAGTTATACAACACAAAAGACAGGACAATTCGGGAAGGTTAGTGAGCAATCTCTATTCCGATCGGGAAACGTGATATCACCCTGATAAGTACCGCGGTAATACAGCGTCCCACCCTACCATGTTTGAATACATTTGTACAAACATGTAGAACTTATTAAATAAATTCAGATTTTTTGAAGAAAAAATGACGGAGTAATAAAAAAAAAAAACGTACGATAGACTGTACAAAACAGTACCATAGCAATTCGCAGGGGTAAAAAAAAAATAAGGACAAAAACAAGCCAACATGTTGCTCGTGGGAGGGGGGGGGGGGGGGCGGGGGCATGTCTCCTCCACCCAGTGCACCCCGACTAGATACACCCTGCCATGACTGCATCAATGACAGTATGCTTGGCAGTCCCTTTGTTAGTATTTTGTGCTTTTAGAATACACATTGTATGTACCTATTAGCACCGTGTGTGTGGTTGTTGCATGCACCTGCTGTGAGTAGGACTATCATTGGTCGGAAAGCCTTGCCTTTGCCATCAAAATAGTACTGTGCCACCTCTTGGAGGGGCTTCTGTTCGGTGATTAATTCCTGGAAAAAAAAGAAAAAAAGATTAAATATGTGTCCATCAGAGGAATGGTGCACTCAAAATCAGCCAGTTCGGTATCTCGAAGGTCAAAGGTTATTCGGGATAAAATTGCTGACATAATGTCAGGCGATGTTACGCAAATGCCCATTCTGATTGAATTTATAACGCGTGCGCATTGTGCGACCACCTCGCGCATTCATACGCACGCGTTAGGTCACGGGTCATTTGGGATACATATGACATTGTGCACATGCGCAGTTGAAATACCGAACCGGCTTTATATTGGACACCATGTTGACGTTCAAGTTTTCCTAGTTAACCCTAACCCACCTCAATCCTCCAAAATCCTCCTTGCAGTTTTGGAGGATTTTGGAGGATTGAGGGACGAATGGTATTCCAAGAAAGAGGATTTTGGAGGATTGAGGATGAATGGCGCTTAAGAAACAGGAAGATTTTTGAGGATTGAAGGTTAATGGTGTGTGAGAAACAGGAGGATTTTGGAGGAATGAGGATGAATGCATTTTTGGGGGGCAGGGCAATCGTAGGATTTTGGAGGATTGAGGATGGTTCCTAGCAAAAAGGGTCTAGGGGGTTAGGGTTAATCAATAATTTAATAATAATAATAATAATATTAATTAAGGCATTTATATAGCATTCTTACACAAGTGGTATCACAACGCTTTACATCGAAAAAAACAACAGAATTAATAAGGTGCCTATAAAACAAATGACTGGAATAAGCGAGTTTTGAGGGATGTTTTGAATTGAGTAAGAGAACTGGCATGACAAATTTCATAAGGAAGACCGTTCCAAAGGTTTGGAGCAGCTGCATAAAAACCTTTGGCAGATGCGGATGATCGGGTTTGGGGTTTTGTTAAAATCCTGGTATCCTTGTATTATCACACAATGGAAAGATATGTTTGTTCCAGAACATGCAAAAAAGGAGGGGTGTGGTTTCTGTCTGCTGCTAATGGGCGGAGCCAAAGAATAATCTTTAGGAAAGATTTTACTTTGCTACGCCCACCAAAATGCGTTAGGAAAAGGAGAATCTGACAATATAACCATCCAGCAAACCACATGGGAAACTGTGTAGTTAAAATGAATGAATTTTCAAAGTGAACAAAGAAAACTAGTACATTGTATGAGTGGGATTTGAACCTGCAACCTCCGGAATACCATACCGGTGCTCTACCAACTGAGCTACATGTACATGTATCTTGCCCAATGTTGGCAGTCTCCCAAATAGTCAGTGTATTTGTTCGAGGGGCACTAATCAGAAGTTATAAACCCATAATGCTGAATAGCCTGGTATCACTTAAGTTGCCGGGTCAGTATTTCTTGTGGTCTGTTTGACGATAAAAGTTAAAAAGTCGTATCCTCATTGATTGATCCCCACAATGTCACCCAGGTTGTATTGCAAAATTGGGCGTGATCCCTGGCTATACAGCATTATGGGTTTATGACATCAGACTAGTGCCCCCCGAACAAAGACACTGACAATTTGGGACACCGCCAACATAGGAAAAGTTGGTAGAGCACCGGTGCGGTGTTCCGGAGGTCGCAGGTTCAAATCCCTCTCCTATCAGTTTTCTTTGTTCACTTTGAAATTTTAAAAAAATATGATGGATGATTTTTTTTTAAACATGACAAATACACAGATTGGTCCATCTGTTACGATGGCTACACTTACCTTGCATATATTTTGGTGCAGAGAAGCTAGTTCATCTTGGGTAAGCTTTTCAGGGCTACACGTTTCCTCAGGAAACAAATTTGAATTGGTAGAAAAAAGTGGACTACGATACCTAGATATGGATAGAGAGAAAGAATTAGGCAATCACTGAATAAGACGTTTCACAATGACAAAAAATTACTTGTTTTGTACAATGTTGATACAAATACCATGCACTAAACAAAATGATTTTTTAGAAGTAGTGTACACGATTGGTAATCCTCCAATGATTTTTTACTGAATTATTATGAAATACCTTACCAGACTAAGTTAATAGTAGTCTCAATCATCCTGTGAAATGATGGCACCAGGTGTGCTGTCGTCAAGAAAAGTGGAAATTTATAGTTTTCCAATGATTGTTCGGCCGAACAATCATTGGAAAACTGCCCTCTATTGACTGAGTGAATGTAGTTAATCCGTGTTGTGTCTAAAATGGGTTAACAATCCGAAAACGGGCGCACGCGTAGTGTACCGAAGTGACAAGTTGTAACCAGTGCATGCAGTGGATCTTGGACGTTCCTCCCGGCCCCCAGCCTCTGTACATGTTATGTGACCAATTGAAAACGATCCCATTTACAAAAATTGGGCTTATTTACAAGAGGGCGCTATAACAAATGCCGCCCGACGGTTAAAAACTAACGCTATTTTTCTCTCGTTTTTTCCGCCATCCAAGAATGCAAAACTTTGGAACAGGTCAGTGAAACGATATTTCCTATAAAATACTAACCCCCAAATCCGCCCATTTCTGAAAATTGCAACAATGACCAATCATGTACACTACCTTTAACATTAGAGAAAATTTTGGGCAAGAGTTCCGTATCCAGCCAAAAAATCATCATTTCAGCCATTATCAGCCCACTGCAAGGCCAAGACCTTCCCAAGCTGTGTCACTTCCATCTGTCCTGTGCAGTTCTTGACCATGTAGTGCCGGCAAATTTGACAATTTCGTCCCTCCATCTATATTTTTGTTCTACCGTTATTTCGTGAGCCTATCCTTGGTGTCCATTCTGTCAATCGTTTTGTCCACCAATTGTCTTTTATTCCAGCGATTTGTCCTGCTCACTTGAATTTTCTCCGTTTGATGGCTTCTATTACTCTTTGAACCCTGGTTTGTTCACGAATCCATTAATTAGTTTTCCTATCTCTCCTTGCTATTACAAACATGCTCCTTTCCGTACTCCTTCATGCTTTACATAATTTTTGCCACAAGATATTCACCACTAAACACAAATTTCACCTCAGTGTTTTCATTGAAGACAAATCCATTCAGCCTTGCAAAAACTGAAATCCTCTCAGGAAAAGTGGTTTTTAGGCCATATTTTGGGTGCACATATCGTTCGCACATCCGATCGTGCCAGGCAGCCATATTGAAGCACCATGGAATTTGTATATATATATATACCTGTACATATTTTATTAAATTAGGACCCTTTCCGAAAATCCCCTAAAAAAAAAGGCACCCCTTTTAAAAATTGTTGGGGTTTATAAAACATGAAAATAGTGGTAGCTGGATACGGAACCATTTCCAAATAATTTTTAGAGGTTAAAGTAATTTTTCCAATCTGGAAAATGAAAAAAAACAAATTATTTATTTTGACAAAAAAAATGGGATCAATTATGCAAGGCCAATCAGAAGTTGCAAAAAGAACATACAGAAATTGAAAACAAAATTACCTGAGTTTTTCCAAATGTTTTCCTCGGGAATGCAATTTTAAAACCTGTTGGGGAAAGACAAGTAGAGTAAAAAATGTTTCTTTCACATTCACATCTTGTTTGGAAATACATACGTGTACATGTAGGCATATAGCCCCATGAGCATGGGCAGGATAACTTGCTGTGGCCTGTGACATTATACAATGTATAACTGAGGGGAATGTGTATGTTTAAAACCTCTTTGGGGCCTGGACACTGTTAATGACCCGAGCGGAACCGAAGGCGAGGGTCATTAACAGTGTCCAGGTCCCAAGGCGGTTTTAAATGCACATATTTATTCCCATTCATCAATACCTTTTTGTACAACTCGACAATTATAAAATTTCCAATGATTTTGTTCAAAAATGTTTTTTTGGCAAAACACCCTTTAGGCCAAATAAAAATAAAAACATGTTTAGCGTCCTGCCTTTTTGAAAAATAGGAAGGAGGAGGCCCTTTTTTTTTTTTCTTTTTTTTTTCAAAATGGCCGCTCGACACATTTTCCAAGACGTCCTGCTGGGCTATTTTTCAAGATGGCCGCCAGCATACACAAGGTGATGCTAAAGTCTAAAAATACGACTTTTTGTTTTGGGATTTTTTTTTTTTTCGAAAAAGATCAAATATTCTTCATTTTTTCGTGTTTTTTCAAAAAAAAGAAAAAAAAAAAAGCAGGCGGCTTCAAAAAAGGAAGCGGGCGGGGACGCTAAACATGTATTTTTTTTTATTTGGCCTTAGCTATTTAACCTTCCTGTTCTCAAGGCCAAAATGGAGCCAGCTACCCTATATATCAAAACCTATCAAGTGACAGGTTGAAGCGCACACAAACTGTGAGAGTTGGTGTTTTAGTTATAAGTATCTTATAGGAGGGTTTTAATGGAAATGTACTGCGCTGTGTGGCACAGAATGCAGCAGTGCCAGTGTAGTTTGATTTTATGAACTCTAAATACGGACCGTTGGTACTTTTATCACCCATTTAAAACCACCCATGTGACAGGCTTTCGACCAACAGGAACAGGTAAACTGTTAGGGCTGTCCCGAATATTCGAATACCATTTTGCCAGTTTGAATATTCGAAAAGATATAATATGCACGTACACATACGACTGATGCTATTTTAATAGAAAAGTTACGGTGCTTATAGCAGTGTCAAATGCCGCATTTTTGTCAATCGTAACTTTTTGTGGACGGAGGTTTATTGTTTCCGTCCGTAAAACCCTTGATACAACAGGGGCATGCAAACAAATGCCGTTTGAATGGTCCATAATATCAATTGCCATAAGTAAAACACCAGCGTGCTTTTACGTGCAATGTTTTTTTGCCGCTGGAAGGACTTCCATAGGGTTCGCAAGGGTCGGTTTTGATATTGCCGATATCTTCCGTTTCCCTGAATATATCAACCAAACACTCACCTTGCCGGCAGAGGGGCTCGATATACAACGGCTGTTTGCTGATCGCTGTCAGTATTTCAACAAACAGCCGTTGTATACGAGGCGTGCGCAGTGCCTCTGGCCGATAATCGATCGAAAAACATCGTTCATGTTCAAAAATCCGCTCCATTACTTTGTACACAGATGGTTGTTGCATGCAACGAAGTTGCACGAAAAATTCATTTTATTCGGGTTTAACTTGAGCATATTCTCATTTTGAGGGGATGACAAGCTGCATGAATGACTACTCTGCCGGCAAGGTGAGTGTTTGGTTGATATGAAACGGAAGATATCGGCAATATCAAAACCGACCCTTGCGAACCCTATGGAAGTCCTTCCAGCTCTATTAAAATGGCAAATCTCACGTCATGAGACAAGAGCTGGAATTTTCAAGCTGGCGAGTATCGGGCCACCCACACAGTCTGGTGAGAATACCGAGATGAGTCGTGGCGTACTCGATTCTAGCGGTCGGAATGACGTAACATCTTCCCCTTCAAAACTGTTATTTGTTAATTTGTACACGGCGCGTGATTTTGCTTTTCCCCTTCGCGCTGCATATTATAGCAACCCATTGATCTCTGTACAAAAATCAAGCGAAGTTCCCGGATGTCCCACCGCGAAAAAGGTACTCCTAGAACTATGAGGTTCAGACAGGAACCTCATAGGAAGATGCCGATTTTTCCCATAGGCTAGTACAGCAAGAATAAGAACGTCATTCCCATGCAACACGTTTCTACATTTTTCGCCGTGAATTACTTCATGGCTGCCCCCCAAAATAATAATATGCCGCATTTACATCCTCACCTTGCTTGCGCCAAGTCAATTTTCGCCTGAAACGGGTCCAATTTGCGGGGAAAAAATGACAAAAATCTGCAGTCGTTCAGAAGCGATCACACACGCACACCATCGAGGAAGCCGCACACACGAAGCTCCTGTTTTGCGGGGGGGCCGTAGGTCGGTCAAGTCATGATTATTCATTGAAAATTTGAAGCGCGGTACGACAGGCAACTGCCGCGTGTCCGACGACAGGCAATGCATGCAGACGGTATATAACGGACACGCGGCAGTTGCCAATTTTTTTCCCGCAAATTGGACCCGTTTCAGGCGAAAATTGACTTGGCGCAAGCAAGGTGAGGATGTAAATGCAGCATATTATTATTTTGGGGGGCAGCCATGAAGTAATTCACGGCGAAAAATGTAGAAACGTGTTGCATGGGAATGACGTTCTTATTCTTGCTGTACTAGCCTATGGGAAAAATCGGCGTCTTCCTATGGGGGTTCCTGTCGGAACCCCATAGTTAGGGGTACTCCTAGAACTATGAGGTTCCTGACATGAACCTCATAGGAAGACGCCGATTTTTCCCATAGGCTAGTACAGCAAGAATAAGAACGTCATTTCCATGCAACACGAGTCTACATTTTTCGCCGTGAATTACTTCATGGCTGCCCCCCCAAAAAATAATATGCCGCATTTACCTCCTCACCTCGGTTGCGCCAAGTCAATTTTCGCCTGAAACGGGTCCAATTTGCGGGAAAAAAAGAAAAAAAAATGCAGTCGTTCCGAAGCGATCACACACGCACACCATCTATTAAGCCGCACACACGAAGCTAGCTCCTGTAAGATATCCCAGCATGCATCCAGCCGGGTAATGTGCGGGGGGGCCGTGGGTCGGTCAAGTCATGATTATTCATCGAAAATTCGAAGCGCGGTACGGCAGGCAACTGCCGCGTGTCCGTTATATACCGTCTGCGACGACAGGCAATGCATGCAGACGGTATATAACGGACACGCGGCAGTTGCCTGCCGTACCGCGCTTCGAATTTTCGATGAATAATCATGACTTGACCGACCCACGGCCCCCCGCAAAAAAAACAGGAGCTTCGTGTGTGCGGCTTAATCGATGGTGTGCGTGTGTGATCGCTTCGGAACGACTGCATTTTTTTTTCTTTTTTTCCCGCAAATTGGACCCGTTTCAGGCGAAAATTGACTTGGCGCAACCGAGGTGAGGAGGTAAATGCGGCATATTATTTTTTTGGGGGGCAGCCATGAAGTAATTCACGGCGAAAAATGTAGACTCGTGTTGCATGGAAATGACGTTCTTATTCTTGCTGTACTAGCCTATGGGAAAAATCGGCGTCTTCCTATGAGGTTCATGTCAGGAACCTCATAGTTCTAGGAGTAAGTTAGGGGTACGAAAAAGGTACGGGCAGACGGGAAACTTAGACGGCAACATATTTCCATTGGTTTTACCGGATTATAATGCCTGCCACAGCAGCAACATGATGTACTGAGCCACCTCTCGGGAAATGACTTGATTTCGATCTCACTTGAACGAAGAACTCGCAAAAAACGGAGTCCGGTCCGACTCGAAAGACCACGACCCCATGTACACATGAGGGCTGCCATCTTGAAAATCTATGCAGAATACCCGCCACTCGTCCGTACCGTATCCCACCTCTTGTGCGGATACGGGCATTGCCGGCATGCCATGCCCTTAATATTAAAACTATTCGACTGGGCACCCCGTACACATGTATACGCGGATACGGGGTAAACATTAGACTGGGCACACGTACACTCTCTCCCACCCCGTATCACCGTATCCGCGTATCCACCTCCCGGCAGGTGGATTGGACCTCCATGATTGGACTTAGACCTTTTGTCAGAGCTTCCCATTCCAATTACGCACGCTAGTCAGATTCCAGCCCCCTCGGAGTATTTTTTTTAAAAGGGAAAATGGCGCCCTTTATCGCCCCGCCACACTACATCGTACAATACTCTCCGCGGCTTTTCTTCAAAACGGTTTATGGTATAAAGTTGTAACCTTGATTTAGCATCAACCCATTCAAAGGTGTACATATATCTATGGCACCATGATGACGTCATCGGGTATCAAATACAACCAATTTCTGCTCAAAATCAAAATAATTAAAAACTGTTTAAATGAATGGTATGTTTTCAATCTTCATAATTAGTAAGACATTGCCTTGGGCAATATTTTTGCTCCCCGGGCACGATGCTGTTTGACCTTTTTTCCGGTGTTACCGGAAGTGTAATAAATTTAATATAACTTGAAAACGGGAGCATATTTCACTACACACAAGCAAATTGTTAAAGTATTACGTTTATGCAACATTGATAATGTATCGTGACTTTGGGCGTGATCCCTGGCCACATGGCAATTACGGGTTTATGGCTTCTGACCATAGCGCCCAACGAACAAAATATTGACTAATTTTGGGGAAGCGCCTATGCTGGTATAGAGCACCGAAATAGTATATTAACTGCACCTAGTCAGTTCATTTGAAATGTTATGTTATAAAAATGTACAATGACGTCATTCCCCAAAAGGACGCCCTCTATCGAGACAAAAAAAACGTTTTTTTTTAAAGCGTGAAGAATTTGCTAAAGTGCTCCTATATGTTCGCTGGACAGTTACCGCAAATGACTTGGCAAGGTTTCATAATCATGACCTCATCAGACCGGAAATTATAGTGGGCAGAATTTTAAAATGCTCGTTTTTAATGAGTTGATCGTGTGTTTTATGAAAATATGTTGTTTAAACCTTGCCCCATGACTATGTTCGTAGCCAAAAGAGTGATAGCCGGTGCAATGTTAAGTGTTTGCTTCCAAGTGCTGTGACGTCATCAAACCGGAAGTTACGCGTTATTCATACTTACGCGTACAATTTCCATATTTTTACAAGGTTTTTGTACTAAATGAATCTGGATGAACATGTATCCTCTGAATAGTCGGCATTTACCTTCCCTTGACCGATGACGTCTTAAAACCGGAAGTTACTTGTTCATGTACGTGTACATAAAATGTATACTGAATTTATTGCACCCAGACGATGCATTTCGATTGTCGATGAACAAATTAATTCCGTGATTTTCTTTTTTACATTACGCTTTTGCAACTTAACGTGTCTAATGACTTGTCTGCCCTATCACTCTGCGTTTCTAAAAACATAACACGCGAATCTTTAGGTAGGTATTTTTGCGCCGGTGGGGACAAAATCTTCGCTGCGCTCACGTAATGCAAAACAAAATTCAAAAGAAACAACAAATTTCACTTGTAATTTAAACAAACAGGCCGAAATTACCAACAGCGAAATGACCAACATATACATGTAACTACAAATAACATGAAAATACAACAACTGTTATAACTTTCCAATAACTTTTATCAACGGATTAAACATTTCAGAGAATCAAGCAATCAGGCGCGGTTCTACGGGGGGGGGGGGGGGGGGGGGGGGGGCTGCAAGCAATATTGTCATAAACTTTAAAGGGGTTGGGACTTGGGAGATTTCGGGCACCCGACAGCACTGAGTTTTCACATAATTATACATTTGTATATTACAACCTATGGCCCGTACTTATGGAAATTTGTCGTTCTGGATGCCGTGAAAAAGGAGCAAGGTTTCCGAAATATTGTGTTCTGGATCCGCCCTTGGCCTTAGCCACATTGGCGGGGGGGGGGGGGGGGGGGGCTCTAGGGCTAGCAGTAGATTGGGGTGGATTGTGGCTCTGTTGTGTGCGTTCTTGGCCGCAGACCTGCTCTGGTGATTAACAATGTCGGATGTGCATTGACCCAGGAACAACGGTCATTAAGAGAAACTCCGAGGCATATGGCAGGGGTCATTTGGTCATTGTGCGAGAAGACGCGCATATATGTTTCTATAATGTATAGGTTGGTGGTCGATGAGACGTTTACGTTTGCAGATTCACAGTTAAACAACCGGTATCTCAAGGTTGAGCCCCAAGGTAACTCAGGACCTTCTGGGTGACTGCTCTACGTTTCGACACCCCTATGTTCCGACCACTCAACCTATACGTCCAGACACCCCTATGTTTCGACCACTTAACGTATCTTCCGACACCCCTATGTTCCGACAACCTGCATAAAAGAATGTGTTAGCCTGTTTCGACTGGTGCGTTGGGCTAGAGACCAGCATAATGTTTGAGTTTACAAAGAAGTGCAGGGATAACACAAAAAACTGTTACTATGCCTATGTTTCTGATAGAGAACAAAAACCATTTATCACAAGTATGTGTGTGAGATGACAAACAAAATTGTGCATTGGTCACTCAATCCCATAGGTGTCGTAACATATACATTTGATGGGGTGTCGGAATAATAATAATAATAATAATAATACAAGCATTTGTAAAGCGCCATCTATCTATGTATAGACATATTCCGAGGCGCTTGAAGAAAAGAAACTGTCCAGAACTCTACAAATAATTAAATATACATGTACATGTATGTATACTTGAAACAAAACCAGCAATCTAATTATAAGTTGAGTTAAACAGGAATGTTTTAAGAAGGCATTTGAAGGTATGTAAAGATTGACAGCTACGAATTTCCTGAGGCAAAGAGTTCCATAGAGTGGGCGCCGTAACTGAGAAGGCATAGTCCCCATACAATGTTCTAGTTCTTGGTGTCACAAGAAGATGTTTGTCAGATGACCTTAGGTGGCGATTAGGGGAATACTGGGTGAAGAGATCCTGCAGATATGTTGGTGCGCTGTCATTGAGGGCTTTCCAGGTAAGTAGGATTATTTTGAAGGCAACCCTCTGTTTGACTGGAAGCCAGTGAAGATTTCTCAGGACTGGAGTAATGTGGTCAAATTTCCGTGTTCGGGATAAGACACGAGCCGCAGTGTTTTGAACATGTTGAAGTTTGCACATGAGAGTGTTGGTGATTCCAAACAGAAGTGAGTTGCCATTATCCAACCTTGATGTCACGAGAGCATGGATAAGGATGGCAGCCGACTCATCAGTCAGGATTCGGCGGATGCTGTTGATGTTTCTAATATGGTAGTATGACGTTTGGCAAACTTTCTTGACATGCGATTCCATTGACATCGTGCTGTCAAACATGATGCCAAGATTACGTGCAGTCGTAGAACGTTGAATATTAGAAGTCCCAAATTGCATCTGGTTGCATCTGATTTTATCCTGGCTACGTTTGGAAGTGATAATTAGAAATTCGGTCTTGTCGTCGTTAAATTTTAATTTATTCCTGGTCATCCATTGCTTAAGATCACAAACACATTGTTCAATACGCTGTCTCACGGAATGTTCGTCGTCTTGGTTTCCTAGATGAAACGATCCATATATCTGTGTGTCGTCTGCATAGCAATGAACTTGAAGTTGATGCCTCCGTACAATAGCGGCAATAGGCTCGGAGTATATTGTGAAGAATAAGGGACCTAATACTGATCCTTGAGGGACGCCAGAAGAAAGTGAGATGGGAGATGATAAAGATCCATTGATGTTCACAGTCTGTGTTCGATGACATATATATGATCTAATCCATTGCAGGGCTGGACCAGTAACACCGATGGACTGAAGGCGGTGGAATAAAACATCATAGTCTATAGTGTCGAATGCTGCAGAGAGATCAAGGAGAACAAGGAACACACCACGCTTATCGTCAACTGCCCGGAGAATATCGTTCTTAACTCTTAGAAGAGCAGTCTCTGTTCCATGATGTTTTCTATACGCAGATTGCAATGGTTCATGTAGATTGTGTTCAGTCAGATGATCAGTAATTTGGGAATAAACAACCTTCTCTATTACTTTGGATATGAATGAAAGGTTGGATACGGGACGAAAGTTCTTGAGGTTTTCAGGATCGAGGGTGGGTTTCTTCAGCAGAGGAGTCACCAGGGCATTTCTAAATTGCTGTGGGAATTTAGAAGATTGAAGAGACAGGTTGACAATTTTGGAGATAACTGGAGTCAAAATATTCAGATTGTTCTTTAGGAGCCAGGTAGGAATTGGATCCAAATCGCACGTCTTTGATGGTGATGATTTGATGATTTTCCTGATTTCCTCATCCAGAGCTGGTGTGAATTCTTCCAATGGTGTAATATCAGAGTGAGATGACTCGGTGGTATACGGCTGCATACAATCTAGATCGCGGTCAAGATTATTACGAATGTTCCGAATCTTTGTTATGAAATAATCACTAAAAGTTGTCGCCAATTCCTGTTTATTGTCGTGTGTGGGTAGTTTAGTTTTTCCTTTGTTGTGGAGTAGAGATTCAACAATTTTGTAGAGCTCTCTCTGGTTCCCACAGCTGGCTAGTTTTTCTTTGAAGTATGATGATTTGGCACTGTTGATCATATTAACAACACAGAGTCGTTGCGCTTTAAATTGGTTTCTATCAGATTCTGATTTGGTTTTCCTCCAGCGTCTCTCCAATTTCTTGCGGTGTCTCTTGGCATCGGCAATCTCCGGGGAATACCATGGATTGGCTGGTCTAATGGTAATACAGCGAGTTTTCAGTGGAGCATGCTTTTCCAGAATAGACTTCAGTGTGGAGTTGTACTGATCTATGAGTGTTTGGAGGTCATTGGACGGGTTGGTAAACAATTCTGACTGGCTAATATCGTTGGAAAAACTGTCATGGTCTAGAGATCCATATTTCCGATAGGAAATATGCTTCTTAGTTGGTTGAGGTTTAGTCAGATTCAGTGCACAATGCAAAGCAGCATGATCTGTCAGAAAACATGCAACATCCACTGAATCAATTAGGTTGTCCGTGGGTCGTGCAAAGACAAGGTCCAATATATGGCCACTCACATGTGTAGGAGCACATACAAACTGTTTCAGGTTAGTGTTTTGAATTATATCATCGAGGTGGCGAGCAGCAGAATCATCTGTATCCCAGTGGAAATTAAAATCCCCAACAATCAGCAACTTGCTTGGGGATGCCGAGAGTACACTGACATATTCGGAGAAATCGTCAAGGAACATTGTAGGGGTTATACGATTCTTTGAGCTGTATGGTGGCCTATAGATGATTACCAGCTTCACGGATGAGAAAGTTCCTTTGACAGTTACATCACAACATAGACTTTCAAAATTACCACTACTGTGTGATGTTATTGGGCCGTGTTTGATATTAGTCTTATATATGAGAGCAATACCCCCACCAGTTCCATTTGGACGAGGTACATGACACATGTCATATCCAGGAATGCATAATTCACCTATTATTTTATCATGTTTATCAGTAGCTGATAACCAAGTTTCAGTCAGTGCAATCAAATCAAAATCATGTTCAATAAAGTAGTCAGTCAGTAGGTTGGTTTTATTGCACACAGACTGGGCATTTAGGACACACAGTTTGGAGAGCATGGGTTGTTTCAGACTACTGTCTGTTGATGTTGGCGGTGTTGATATATGCAGGTCATTGTCCGAGGATACAGTTGGTATTGCATGTACCACTTGTGTTGGGGGGTCAGATCGGTTTCCTCGACGTGACGGTCGCTTTGTGTTTATTCGTAGGTCTTTCAAGGTGGACCATGTAGCTGGAGAAACGGGTATTGTTTTACATCTTAAACCGATACTCAGGAGATGCTCACGCTCATACCTATGAGTAGGTTTGTTGATGACTGCAGCTGTAGTTATTTCACAAACAGGACCAGGGTTGGGGTTTATATCCCCATAGATTAACAGGGCAATGTTGAAATTTGAAGAAGAATTCTGGTAGTATGGAATAGGTGTTTTCAGGTAACACTTGATGGTCAATCTCTTCCATGTTGGGCCATATGCTGGAGAGTATGCATATCTGGCAGACCGTTCACTTGCTAATCCCTGCACATCACACACCAGAACAAGGGCAAACAGGAAACTCCAAGTTAACACCTCCATTGTATAAGGCAGTGGGCAGGAGACAAACAGCAGCTCCTCTTATTGTTCAAGCATGGTCAGGCTTGTGGCTTGGCTGATGAGTCATTGATCCGTGGTTTGCATGGCTGAAAAGCCCATCAATGAATATTACCTTCCAGTGAGCAAAAATTGAAGATTTCCAACATCAATATTTCAACTAGAAGAGTAGATGACAACATGTAGATAGCACCAGAAGATTCCTTGGTGTTAGCTCTTCAGGGTGATATAAAATATGCAACAAACTAATGTGAATAGCAGGATATAATACATGAAATATACAGAGCGAAAAAAGTGTGCAGCTTGCGCGCACAACTACAACTTACATAGGGGTGTCGAGTCATGGGGATGTCAGAAAACACAGGGGTGTCGGAACATAGGCTGAGTAGTCGGAACATAGCGGTGTCGGAACATAGGGGTGTCGGAACATAGGGGTGTCGGAACATAGGGGTGTATTACCGTTTTCGGAGGTACCTCGGGGTTTCTCTTTAATGAGCTCACTGTCTCCAAGTCAATTGACTTGGAGACAGAAATGCACACCAGACAGTCGTGTCGTCACCAGAGCATATCTATCCGCACACAATAGAGTCACTTAATCCCCCAATCTACCACTAACCCCCATAACAATGCCCGCGGCGACTTCAAAGGCGTTGCATTTGAAAGGGAACTTTTATTTATGGGATAATTTAGAGTGTGTAAACTGTGACACGTTATTGCAAAGTGCGATCGACTGGAAAAGTGCAATCGATCAACGATAAAGACTGATCGATCGATTGATGGAAAATACTCATCCATGTAAAAGAATCTATCGATCGATGTAAAAGACATGAATGTGAATTTTGCCAGGGTTATAAACCAAACTAGGAGCTCGTGCTTTTTTGGTAAATGTTTGTTTGCGAAAAATGAGAAAATAAACAACTTTTCGCATTGAAACGTTGTTCTTTGACACCTAATGTAACTAGAGATTCGCTTTTGTTGAACTGTTTGGAAACGGTCATAACGGTCGTCATACTTTTCCTTCCTCCCGATCCCATCAGGCCGGCTGCTACTGCACGTACATATGGTGTACTATTTACGACACATCGCTTTGCCTCTTCCATACGCGACGCGACTATACGACGCGACGGCACGACGGCTGCGTTGCATCGTGCCGTCGCGTCGTGCCGTCGCTTCTTTCCCATTACTTCTGGCGTCGCGTCGTGCGTCGCGTCGTGCCGTCGTGCCGTCGCGTCGTTTTTTTCTAGCTTGCAGGTTTTCTTTCCTCAACGTCGCCCCTTCCGTCGCCCATCGCGTCGTACCGTCGTGCGTCGCGTCGTGCGTCGCGTCGTGCTCGCGTCGTGCTCGCGTCGTATTTCGCGTCGTGTTTCGCGTCGTGTTTCGCTTGGTGTTTCGCTTGGTGTTTCGCTTCGTGTTTCGCGTGGAGTAGTCCGATCATGCTATTGTGAACATGCGCAGTTGAAATACCGAACTGGCTCACAGAATAACATTTGCCGTTTGGTTTTCTTTTATATAGTGCTGAATGACTGGCCTGCAAAGCGATCCTGGAAACGGGAGATTATGTCCCCACCATATATAATTATAGTTTTGGCGGACAACTAATAATGGGCGAATCCCACCCCTTAAAAAGGATTAGTTAAACGTAATGCATTTGGCAATTTCTTTTAATCAAAATCCAAGAACTATAGGTTCCGGTATAAGTTGATCCATTTTTAGCATCCCCATTGCAATATCTGGTTGTTGATAATAAAAGAAATATACGAATTATGGTGATGGGCCTTGTTCAAACCACATGCCTAACAATATACACGCCTTTACGGGGTCCGCCCGATAGTCCGAAGGTTCGATTGTCCGAAGGTTTATTGATCCAAAGGTTCGATATTCCGAACGTACAAATTCCCCATATGAGGGGGTTCGATAGTCCGAAAATGAAATAAGGTTCGTTAACGGAACATTTGATGCAATAGTCCGAAGGTTCATTAGTCCGAACGGCCTACAATCCGAAGGTTCATTTATCCGGATCCAGAACACAATTTTGGGAGGGGCCAACACATTTGTTTGCTGATTTTTGTGGGTGGGTGTACGCAGTGGCTGCCTTTTTGCGACGTCAGTTTTTTTTTTGGGGGGGGGGCATGGGCCCCCTTTGGCCCCCCCTGGATCCGCCCTTCCACCCCCCCCCCCCCCCCCCCCACCCACCAACCTTGACGAGAAATGGAAACCGCTCATAACGTGTAGTTTTATTGTAACTTTGTTTTACGCCGTTTATGTAAACCCGTGCACACGGCAACTTTGTTTCAACATTTATAAACCTTTACAGTCAGTGGCGTATCCAGCGGACTTGCCCCCCCCCCCCCCCCCCCTGGCGGCATTTGAAGCGTCATAAAAAAATAAAAAACTAGACTTCTATGTCTGTTACAAGAACAGAACATAGGGCTTTTCCGTTTTTTAAATTTTTTTTCAGCATAAAAGTTGTTACGGGTCTTGTCTTTGATGAGGTTTCTAAGATCTGAGATTATTTCATGACCCAAATTTCTAACTTCAAACTCGACCTTTAAGTTCATGCTGCGTGATCCATGATGACGTTATAACGCCAGCACTTCTCAAAGCAAATTTGCAACGTGGTCTTGGCCTGTGTCAAGATTGGAGTCAATTTGATCAATGACAATATAGAATTGGAGAGTAGGCCTACAATGAAATGTGAAACATTTAAAGATTCACAAAAAATCAGCCAATGACGTGATCATGACGGCATTTCGAATTTTACATGCTATGACAATACCAACTGGCCCACCAATTTTCATGACGATCAAACCTACCCTTATACGTGCTTTTAAAAAAAGCACATTTTTGATGACGTCATCATGACGGCACCCATTTTTCGCATTTATATGTAAGTATCTATGACCTAACGGACCTAATAATTTTTTTTCGAAATTAGTATGTACCGTTGATGAGATATGACTTTAAAAGGTTCAAAAACTAAAAGAATACTATAAAATCGTATGATGACGTAATCATGACGTCACATCAATTTCCATCTGTAACACATGCTGGCCTATCTAGATACCACGTATCAACTTAATCGGACTTGTACTTCCATAGATATATGGCTTCGAAAAATGCCCCTTTAAGATGATGTCACGTGACATGTGATGACCATCATTGAAAGTCAAGTCAGGGTTCCCACAGAAATCTGAAAACCAAATTCCATGACCTTTCCATGACTTTCCAAGACTAAATTTCCATGACATTTAATATCATTTTGCAGAGAAAAGTTGTTTGGTATTATGGTACTGATGAACCCCTGATGGGGCTAACCATTTGTTAGCTTTTGAAAATAAGTGTTAATTAATAATGCCCTCCTCCCATTACAGCCATCCGATCCACCCACTTTAATAACAAAAACAAGATAAGATGATATATTATAAGATGTACATAATGGCTGTGGCACTAACAGCTACCATCAGCAAAGAAGACAGAAAAGGATAGAAAGAAGAAAGATAGTAAATGGCTAAATCACATACAGCAGACACATGGAGCTAGCACGTTAGTAGAGAGATTCACGCGAACCGGCATTGGCGACGCTATTTGCAATGCCCAATTTTCTGTCAGTGCTGCGACTGGCTTTAATTTGTTTTTATTTAGTTTTGATCATTTAATTTTCTATAATAATTGGTGTTTGTTTATTGTTACTATTTTAAATGACTCATAACATTATTTTTATATTTATAACAAATTGATCAGAAATAAATTAGGCTCAAATTTTCAATTATAAAATTAGTAATTTAGCAATAATGGTCACAACTTTTAACTGAAATTGTCCTCCAAAATTACCAAAAAATTGAATCAATAAAAATCCACAATAGGGTTAACCTAACATGACTACTATTGGCCCTCATTCTATTTCTAATTCTATTTACTCTTTTCAGTAATATAATATTTAAAAGAATTGTTTGTCTTAAAATCTCTGTGGTATTATAAGTTACAGCATCATCACCATACTGCACATTTCTCATCCAAGTTGATAACAGGACCCCCCCCCCCCCCCTGCAAACAATCATGGTGGAATAAAACTATTCAATGCGGCCACCATTAAATATCAACATGTAGGTATGTACAGTCTGCTTTGTTTTCTTTTAAAGTTTATTTTCTTATAGTCTAAACAGATTGCATACAAACCTTTACCCTAATAATCTCCTAGGGTGTGTGAAAATCATCTACTGAGAATTGAGGACTTTTATGGTTAAGATATCATTTACATGATTAGGTTTAATATTCAGCTACCATCTCAGATCTTGTTTTCAATTATATCATGTTTATGTGCCCACATTACATTGAGCTTACGTGTATTGAGTTAAACCTACATGTATGTGGTTCATTCCATGAAGTTGGGTACATAAAGTGTGACATTTTGCCAAAAAGGGCAATGTTTAAACCCTAAAATATATATTTTCTACCTTTATCAGTTTTCCCTGATCTGGATACGTTGTTCATGCACACTTGCAATTAGTAGTTTCACAAGTCAAATACAGGATTCTTTGGATTGTTTTTCACACTCGATGAAGATATATTGTCAAAATGTGTGACATTCCTCCAAATTTGGTGTCCTGTTACACGTGAAACCAGTACCTTAAAATGTCATTATATTCTCTCTGCTTTTATTAATTTGTCTAATTGTTACTAATTTTATAAACTTATAAGTAGGTCTTATTATGGTATAAAACTTGCGACTCTTCTAAGAAAGCTGGTAGATATAGGCTGATGGGTCATTCCGTAAATGAAAAATATATGGTGTTCGTGTTACATGTGAAACAAAAACACATTTTCTGACATATTTCCATTGATTTGCCTTGAACATTTTATGAACTAGTTAAGGATATACATCTCTAATGAAAATATATGAAAATCAGACCTCTTCAGTAAATATGAGGCATAAAATATGAATTTTTGTGGATTTTACATGTAACATAGACACTGGTGTCAATGTTACATGTGAAACCCATCGCTTATTTGTACCATATCACTGTAAATTTCAATTGCAAAAGTCTGACTTCCATTTGTTCAATATTGCTGTCTGTAAGTACACAGAAGGTGGTTTATTAAAGAAAGTGTTGAATAAAGTTCTTAAGATATGGCAAAAGTTAGGTACTGCAGCTCAATTCTGTTTGATCCACTGCCATCTTCACTGACAAATGTACATGCTGTCATCAAATCTGAAATAAGGAACAATACAAATTGTCCCCTGTGTATTTCTATATTTTATTCATGTGTTGAGTTTTGGTTTTTTTATCTGGGGTTCAGGGTGAGCTGGTTGGGTTTATAATTTGTACAGATACATGCATGCCCCCAGGCCCAACTTGCAGACTAGGCTGTGTATAATAATAATAATTAACTTCTCTGAGACAAGTAGGGGCATATCTCACTCCCCGAAAACATGTATTTTAGACATCAAACTCTTCAGTTTATTCAGTTGGTGGGGGTTTGAAAGTAAAATCTCTCTTCATAATCGTGTCATCATATGGCACAACCTTTAGTTGGAGGCTTTTGTTGGGGAATTTTCACTGCTAAATAGAGGAAAACAGTTTGTGTTCACTATACATAGCCTAATTATTCTTGGCAGTGTCTGGTCAGAAATTAATGTACATGTACTACAGTGTTTATATACATGTACATGTACATATGTAAATTTCTGTCTCATTTTCCACAAATCTTTAGGAAATAAATCTTGAAATAAGTTGTGCCACATACTTAGACAAACAGGGTTGGTTATTTCCCAAGATTTCTGTGTTTCTGACCCATGCTGGTAGGGGTATTAAAGTAAAATCTCTCCTCAGAATTTTGTAATTTTGTTAGGGAATTTTCACTACAGTGTTCACATACATGTACAGTAAATTTGTGTCTCATTTTCAACAAATATTTAGGAGATAAATCTTGAAGTAACAGGTTGTGGCACATATTTAGACAAGCAGCGTTGGTTAATTTCCAAGATTTCGCTGTATCTGACTAGCTGGTTGGGTTTATAATTTGTACAGATGTACTACATGT
The DNA here is from genome assembly GCA_037893225.1 of Hippasteria phrygiana. Classification (NCBI taxonomy): domain Eukaryota; kingdom Metazoa; phylum Echinodermata; class Asteroidea; order Valvatida; family Goniasteridae; genus Hippasteria; species Hippasteria phrygiana. The sequence goes on from JAZGUH010000311.1 coordinate 587,998, forward strand.
AGGCCCTACTTGCAGACTGGGTTGTAACTTTTCTGAGACAAGACTAGTATAGGAGCATAACTCACTCCCCAACAACAACTTTTTCAAGTTGTGTTGAAAATGTCTGTCCAACATGTCAAAGCATTTATCTGCAATCATTCATGTTCAGAATTGTGTAATCACATACATTTGAGGCTTTTGTTGGAGAATTTGCACTGCTAAATAGAGGAAAAACATGTTAATTTGTGTTGACTTTAGGCCTACATGTATTATTGGCAGTGTATGGTCACAAATTTCTTTTAGTAATGTACATGTAGAGTGTTCATATATATATTTTGTACTATGTAAATTTCTATCTCATATTCCACAAATATTTAGGAGATAAATCTTTAAAAATAACACGTAGTGCCACATATTTAGGCAAGCAGGGTTGGTTTATTTTCCAAGATTTCGCTGCTTCTGAACCATGCTGGTGCGGAATATTAAAGTAAAATCTCGCAATTTTCGACATGCTTACCTGAATATCTGGACCACCAAATTGAAACATGTTGCTGTCCGCTACTGAACTTCCTCCATTGGAGCCTCTATCGCCTTTTTAAACGTTTGGACATGATCTGCCGATAGTAGCGTCTAAGGTCGTCTGCAGTGATCGTGTGGTTTTTCTGAATATGTATCTGAAGTCTCAACAAAAGCATCCGGTTTCACCCTTACAACAGCATCCAAAATGATAGATACGTCACTTGAGATACAAGTAGAGTTCGAGGATTAAGGTGCAGACACTAAGGTTCAAATACGAGCCGGACGAAAAGTCGAATTTCACGTCCAACTCCAAGAGGCACCCGTTGAGCCCCGAGGCGCGCGCAGTGCCGCTGGCCGATATACGCAAACATGTATCCATGTCATGTTTAAGAATCCACTACTATAATATGCACAGCTCGTTTGTGCATGCTCCGGGTTGCACGAAAAATGTTTTTTTTTCGGGTTTAACTTGATCGTATTCTCATTTTGAGGGGATCAGTCGCTGCATGAATGACTACTCTGCATTTTGGGTGAGTGTTTGGTTGATATATTCAGGGAAACGGAAGATATCGGCGCTCCAAACAAAAACCGCAGTAAACCCAATGTAAGTCCTTCCAGCTCTAAACGGCGAATCTCGCATGTACGGATAGATTTTGTTGTAGACTATGCGTGTGGAAATTTGGCATCTGCAGCGTATGTACGTACTTTGTTAGGCTTGATTCTGCATGATTAGTAAGTTAGCGAAACGTTACGCACGGTTTCGGATACCTATTTCCACAGCTACCTGTGATTAGCGACTTGAAAAAGACTATAAATCAACCCTTTTTATAAACAGCATGTACATTTAATCCATGGTTTTCTGGCCCTTCCCAGAATTCCTTTGTGTTATATTGAATTTGGTCTAAATATTCAAATGGCTGTTATTTCTTACTTGAGTGAGCCACGATCATGAAATTTTGGAATTAGGGAGAGAAAAATTCAATGTATACATTTTTGTAATCGGATTGACCCTTACATGCGTTTTAAAAAAAAAATATTGTTGATGACGTCATCATGACGTCACACAATTTTCGCCATTTAGGGCATATTTTTGAGACATACCAAAGCTGTAACAAAAATAATTTTGAAAATATCTTGTTTTGTTCGCTAGATATATTGAAAAGAATGTTACGATTTTAAAACTTCAAAAATTCAGCGACTTGAAAAAAGACTAGAAATCAACCCCTTTTATAAACAGCAAGCTCATAATAGCCATGGTTATCAGCCCGTCCCAGAATTCCTTTGTGTTATATTGAATTTGGTCTAAATTTTGAAATGGCTGTCATTTCTTACTTGAGTGAGCCACGATCATGAAATTTTGGAATTGGGTACAGGAAAATTCAATATATACATTTTTGTAATCGGATTGACCCTTACATGCGTTAACAAAAAAACACATTTTTGATAACGTCATCATGACGTCACACAATTTTTCCCTTTTAAGACATATCTTTGAGACATACCAAAGCTATAACAAAAAGAATTTTGAAAATATCTTGTTTTGTTCGCTAGATATATTGAAAAGAAGGTTACGATTTATAAAATTCAAAAATTCATAAAAAAATCACTTGATGACGTCATCATGACGTCACTCTACGACATACAATTTCAGTTTAGGGTCTATGTTTGAGGTAAGTTTGGTTAGGTTCTGAGGTTTTTTTAAGACCTAAAGTGCCGCCGACAAAATTCGTGTACAAAGTCTATGGGATTTTGGTCAGAACTAAAAGAAGAAGAAGAAGAAGAAGAAGAAGAAGAAGAAGAAGAAGAAGAAGAAGAAGAAGAAGAAGAAGAAGAAGAAGAAGAAGAAGAAGAAGAAGAAGAAGAAGAAGAAGAAGAAGAAGAAGAAGAAGAAGAAGAAGAAGAAGAAGAAGAAGAAGAAGAAGAAGAAGAAGAAGAAGAAGAAGAAGAAGAAGAAGAAGAAGAAGAAGAAGAAGAAGAAGAAGAAGAAGAAGACTTTTTTGACTTTTCAAATGAAAACTTTATTTCACTTGAACACAAGACAAATTATAACAAATATATGTATAATACAAAGAGTAAATCATATACAAATAAAAGAGTAGTGAACTGGTTTGAGTAAATCAGTAATAAACAAAACGTTTTGAAATCCAGAAATTGCAAAGTAAGCACATAATTACACAAGATTAAACAATTCCTGAAATGCAACGTCACCGCGGCCCGCCTATCGGCTGTATACTACTGACAAACTAGCTTGCCGCAGTGACCAAGCAAACAAAGAGATGGACTTGCAAATTTGTATACAATAACATTAAGTGGTTGTTGGAAGGGGAGGAAGGGGAGGAGCCACTGGCGTCACTGGATGTAGGCGCACTTGCGCCCACTACCGGCGGCTTCTTGGGGGGAAAGGGGAGGGTTGGTATGAGGGAAGGGGGGGGGGGGGGGGGAGCCACCGGCGTCTCTGGGTGTGGGTGCACTTGCACCCACTGCCGGCGGCTTCCAAGGCGGAAAAGGAGGGGGGAAGGAGACAATGATAATAATAAATTTTGTAATGTAAATTAATCACTGAATATACAAATAGTTCAAAGAACAAAAAATAAATAATTGAACATTGATTTAGGAATAAAGAAACAAAGACGAACATAGAAAGACAAGGGGTAGGTGGCCCGGGCCACAGGGACAGTGCCGAAGCACGTCTCGCTCAAGGCGAGCAGCTGTCCGGGACTCGGGCCAGCGACCCCAAGAAGGGTAGATGATGCAGATAGGATTCAGATCAACCATGTCAATTTGTTTTTGTCTATTATAAATATTATATTTTGTAGAGGCCATTTATTGAAAAAGGCGTCTAGATTATTACAAGACTGGAAGTAGGTATACTCAAGAAGAATTTTATATTTCAACCGGTGTTGCCAAATAGTGAGGGGATCCGAAAAACGACAGGTGCGATAAAGCCAGTAAATAACATTTTTGCAATTGATAATGAAAAAATTTGCCAGGCGAACCGCCTCGCCACCGTGGCCTTTGGCACGGGGAATCAGGGCCCAGTAGAAATCAAAGTTCAACTCCATTCCAGGGAGAAGACACGAGAGAACGTGGTGAAGAAAGTTGAGAGTCGGCTGGATGGAGGGACAGAGGATGAAAAGATGTTCGATCGTCCCCTTCTCCCCGCACCATCCACAAGATGAAGGAATATCCGGGTTGAGATGATGCAAGACGGGTAGAGATGGCAGAACATTGTGTAGAAGCTTATATTGGACATCGCCTTCCTTTTTGGATGATGGCAGTTTGTAGATAGAGAGCCATTGGATTTTAGTGGAGGCATCCAGAAAGCTACGTTCATGCCATGGAGAAGAAGAAACTGCTGCTGAGAGCGAGTTGAGATGGCAGTTGATGATTCGGTACAATGTGCTGGATGGTGCGGAGAGTCCCTTGATGGAGGAGCCAAGTAGAAATTCAATAGGGGAATCCGGACGATCGGGGATGTTGCATGGATGTCCATGTTGTGAGCAAAAGCCGATGTTGGAAAATATGGTAGGAAACGCAGAGATGAGAGAATGACGAAGACGAATAAGTCGGGGCTGAAGTGCACGTCGAGAGGGAGGGCGAGAGGCAAGTAGAAAAGTCCAGGGGAGATCCTCTGCATCGAGCCATCGGCCGGTGTTGGGATGAAGAAGATGACGGACGAGCCCGACACCGCGTACCGAGAGCCGGGCGGCGAGGTCGGTATCACTGTCAAAAATTGGGACTAGAAAGGGACTGATCAGAGGGAGGTTCATGACATGGTTGATAGAAGACGAGGGTATTTCGATGCGAGCTCCGGAAGCCATCCAAGCACGCAAAATCTCACCGTAAAATGGAGGAAGACTAGTGAAAAATTTGGGATCAATTTGGCAGAGCAATAACTGATAGTCTAAACCCATTCTTTTGTATTTTTGAAGGAAGTGGTCAAAGAGGACAAAAGAGGGATGACTACATTGATTAAAATTACGTTGAATTAATTTGAGGCGAAAGGTGAGAGTACGTGCTTGGAGGCATGCCAGACCAAGTCCTCCTTTGTCAGGTTTTTGGAAAAGAGTTTTTTGTTTAAGTAGGTGTCTCTTATTGGACCAGACGAAGTCGACGAGCAGGTTCTGGAGCTCACCTAGGACATTGTCAGGGGGACTGATAACTGCAATGTAGTGATATATTTTAGAAGCTGCCAATTGATTGGCAACGAGGATTTTTCCTTTAAGAGAGAGTGAATAAGAAAGTCTTTTCCAGTTGGCCAGTGTTTTGGAAATTTTGAGTTTGCATTTTTCCCAATTTTGTTTGCCGTAATGAGGACTATTTCCCAGGTGAACTCCAAGGAAACATAAACCCTTGTTGTTCCAATGGAAATCGAGTGGCTCGTCGCTTCGTCCGGTCCACGATCCGGCCCACAAGCCCTGGGATTTTTGTGTATTTAAGCATGCAGCAGATGCGCGGCTGAAAAGATCGTAAGTATCCCGGATGACTTTAAAACCAGAATCTTTAGTAATGAATATGGAAATGTCGTCTGCATACGCGGACACTGAACAAGAGGTTGTCCCGCCACGAAGACAAAAACTATTCTCACAAAGGTTTTCTCTAAGTTTGTTCAAGAAAGGCTCAATAGCGATTGAGTATAAAAGACCGGAAAGCGGACAGCCTTGCCTAATCCCCTTTTCAAAGGGAAAAGGCGCCGTCAATAAACTGCGGACTTTAACGAGGCTTTCAGTTCCCTCGTATAACAGGTGGATGCAGTTTAGAAAGTTGGGACCAAACCCCATAGCTCTCATTGTGGAAAATAAATAGTTGTGGTCAACGTTGTCAAAAGCTTTCTTCTGATCAAGGTTGACCACAGCTAGAGGAAAATCATTCCAGTTAGAATAAGTAATAATATCTCGAATTAAGTTTAAATTGTCATATATGGATCTACCGGGAACGCAGTACCCTTGATCCTCATTAATAACGCTGCCAATACACTGTTTTAGTCTATTGGCAAGCAACTTGGCCAACATTTTGTAGTCGGTGTTCAGGAGAGAAACTGGTCGCCAGTTACCAATGTCAGCAAGATCCCCTTTTTTGGGCAGAAGAGTAATTACAGCTCTCAAGAGAGAACGGGGAAGATGACCGGAAGCAATGGAAGAATTTAAAACGGAGAGGAAATCATTACGAAGAAGTGGCCAAAAAGATTCGTAGAATTCACAAGTGAGTCCGTCGAGGCCAGGTGACTTATTTTGGCCAAGTTGCTTGACAGCACAATCAATTTCTTCAACAGTCAGAGGGCATTCTAAGTTATCTGCTTCATCAGGGTCTAGTATATTAAGATTATTTAGGAGTGGGTCGAGGGCGCCCTCATCAGACGCCCGACGTGAGTATAATGAAGAGTAAAATTCACGGACGTGATGCCGAATTTCGGCGGGGTCTTCGGTGACTGACCCCGAAGTTAGCCGTATATGAGACAATGTTTTAGACATAGAATTAGACTTTTCTAAGTTGAAAAAATATGAAGAGCTAGAGTCGACTTCAGTAGTATGTTGAAACCGGGATCTGACGAGGGCACCCTGCGCCTCAATTTTTAAGAGAGTATTTAAGTTATTTTTTTGCTCACGAAGAACCTCAAGAGTTTCTGGTGTGACATCCGGCGTGGACTGCAAGTCATCAATAGTTTGGTTAATTTTAGCGAACTTTTCGCGTTTTTCTTTGGCAATTTTAGTGCTGTACATTTGAGTTATGGTTTTGATGTGAATCTTTCCAAGATCCCACCAGGACCCGAGATCGGAAAAATCATGCGTTTGATTTCTCCAGTCTTTCCAAAAGGAATTAATTATGTCAATATAAACCTTGTCTTGTAAAAGAGAGTTATTAAAATGCCAATAGGCACTTCCCCTTTCTCTAACGCCGGGAGGTTTCAAAGAAAGAAGAACAGCGGAGTGGTCTGATAGAGAGCAGGGGACAATTTTACAAGAAAGCACAGATGGAACGAGACTAGAATTTGAATAAAAACGGTCTAACCTGGCTTTGGAAATTCCGCCTGGGTGAGAGGGATTTTTTCTAGACCACGTAAAGTGTTTATCGTATGGATGCCGCCCACGCCAGATGTCACAAAAGGACAGCGTATTGACAGCGTTAGTGAGAGCCATGGAAATTTTGCACCTATGTTCAGTGCGCGTATGCAGACGATCAATAGAGGGACATTCTGTACAATTGAAATCGCCTCCCAGAACAATGACCCCGTCGGAACACTGGGAGCAATGATCTAAGAGATCATTGATGGCTCGAAGGGCATCATTGTCAGTTTGTGGAATCAGGACATTGTAAGCGTGATAGATGTTATTGTTAAGGTTAAGTTTAGTGTAAAGGATGTGCCCGTGAAAAATGACGCGGGAATCGACAATATTAGCAGTACCGTTTTTAATGAGAGTGGTGACACCCGATCCTTTAGTAGAATCGGGGGCACATATGCGAGTGTAGGGCCATGTGTTCCAACAGGGACATTGTTCTGTGAGGCTGTAAGTTTCTTGTAAAAAGACAATATCCGGATTATTACAAATATTTTCTAAATACACTTGAAAGGATGCACTTCGGGTGGCAGTGGAGCATCCCGCGGTATTTAATGTAAGAAAAGATACAGCCATAAATAAGTTAAGAACATGGCGAAAACATACTTCCATGAAGAAAGGGAGAAATTAAACATCGAGTGATCTGATCAGTTTTTGCACCCTCTGCTGCATGCTCTTTTGCAAGAGGGGACTATTTCGCAAGGGTTTAAGTTGTTTCACAAGGCCCGGGATGTCAAAGGTGAATTTTCTTGCGATCTGGACTTTTTTCTTTTTGGCTTTCACCTCGGAGAGAAAATTTATGAGTTGGGAATGTGAGAGCGGACCTTTAGTAGTGAAGATGGACTCAGGAATAGAGTCAGATGCAGGGACACTGTCGTCAATCTGTGTGTCCTCCCACGATATAGAGTCCGTATCGGTGCCAAATTCAGAGATTGGGGTGGAAACAGAAGGGGTGGTTGCATCGAGGGCTTGGGAGGTGGTTGGGGTGTCGGGGACGGTGGTGATCTGGTGCTCTGTATACATATGGGAGATGTGTTTTTTGGCCATTTTCCTCATGGGTGAAGGGGACTTCAGTGGAACTAGGTGAGGACGGTCATCTGCAGGTTCTGAAGTTGGTTGTTTTCGTTTAGAGACGATATCGGAAAACAATCGTGTTGGGACGGGTGGGGTGCCCCAGACATTGTCGGTGTGTTTCTTGGAGGGAGGTTTTGGGGTGGAGGGCTTGGCTAGGTCCGCCCGGACACCGGCCGCCGCACCTGAGCGGGCGGGGCTTAATGGTGAAGTAGCCAGGGGGACGGTCCGTTTACCGGATCCGGCCGAGTCACCCGCGCCATGGGACGCTGGGCGCTCGACCGTTGGGGCGGCACTCACCGCACAAGCGGGAGGGCCGGACGGGGCGGGCGGACCAGACGTGGAGGGTTTGGATTTTTTGGACGGGTGTTTGGGATCAGATTTGTTTTGATGAAAGAAGGTGGGAGGGGGATTCAAGGGATTTACCTGGCTATCATTGTGCTGGGGGTCGTTGGGGTCGTCATTTTGGGGGGCTCTTTTTTTGCATGAGCGGCTTATGTGGCCAAACTCACCACAATTGAAGCACCGAACGGACTCCGTGGAAAGAAATACACGGTAATTGACTCCGGAATAGGTGAAAGTGATATGATCTGGAGGAGTAATGTTGGGATCTAGAAGTACATGAACATTACGTCTGAATGACATTATATGTGATAATTCCTTGTTCTTAAAACCCAGGGGTATGAGCCGGATTTGAGAGACAACCTTACAAAATCCGGACAAATTATTTATGAGCACGGCGTTGGGGATTTCAGGGTACACATTGGATAGGGTTAGACGAGTGGTTGGTTTTAGGAGAGGGGAGAGTTCAAAAAACGAATCCCCATGACGGAGGCCATGTTGCACAGCGTCTATAACAGCGTCCCTAGTTCTTAGGTATATTGCAACACGGCCGTTAGATATGCGGGAGGCAGAGATTACGTCTTTAGCAGGCATGTAGTCAGTGAATGAGTCAATATAATTTTGAATAGAAACATTGTCAAACGCTCTGAAAGAGACTCCATTGTTCCTGGTGATTTGCCTAAACGGCTCGTCACCAAGAACAATAGGACGTGAGGTAGAGGGGCCCAACGCCGTGCTCACGGCCGGCTGGCCATGAATAGGCGGTTCCGCCCGACTGGCCATGATGGCCACCAGTCCTACGAAAAACCAATACAGTGAAATGTTAAAAAATGATCCAAAATTACACGAAAAATAAGAAACCTGACAGGGTGAACTTGATCTAGCAGTATCTATGTAACAGAAGGAGAAACCTAGTAAAGAAACTAGGACCTTACATGGTCTAAACGCTACAAAATTCTTACTTTTTCCGGAGCTCGATCGAAACACGTCTGCACACAAGAAGAAGAAGAAGAAGAAAAAAAAAAAAAATCAGAACAAAAACAAAGCCTTTTCCGAAGGATTTCGGAAAAGCCAAAAAAATCAGAACAAAAACAAAGCCTTTTCCGAAGGATTTCGGAAAAGCCAAATAGTGTTTTAAAACGATTTTAAGACGGTTCAGACGTTGTTTGCCCTTCCTGGCACAAAAAAATGGATACGCTACTGTTTACAGTGAGTTACACTTTTTCACCGTTGGTGGCGCCATTTAACCACTTTGTTTTGTTCTTACGCATAGGCAAAATAAGACATGTGGTTTCTGCTTTTCTGGTTTGCAACTTTAGGCGTAGGCTCCTAAAAAAAAAAACATGGCCACGAGCAGGGAAGGTTGAAACCCCCCCCCCCCCCCCCCGGACCCGCGCCTTGTATAGCACAAAACCCTTGCCAGCATCCGAACCGTACCAATGAGCGCATGTTTGAAGTGCCCATTGCATTAGCCTTTTAGAGGTATGGCGGACACAATAGGAGGGCGTTATTTGATTTGGGTAAAACCTGTGTATTTATACCCAAATAAAATAGCGCCCTCCTATTGTGTCCGCCATACCTCTAAAAGGCTAATGATACTCAGGAACGAAATATTCTCTCTTTTCAATATTTATTTTGTCCCGCCAGACACCGCTGTTATCGCGGTACCGTTGTTGATTCTGTAGATTGTATTTTCCCAATTTTCGTAGCAAACAAACAGAATTCTAGCAAAATCGTCTTTTTACACATTTCAAATACACAGCTCAGGCCTTTTGTTCACCGCGCGGTTAAGCGCATGCGCGCATAAATTTAAATTTATTAGCGGGTTATTCTGTGAGCCAGTTCGGTATTTCAACTGCGCATGTTCACAATAGCATGACCGGACTACTCCACGCGAAACACGAAGCAAAACACGAAGCAAAACACGACGCGACGCACGACGCGACGACGCGATGGGCGACGGAAGGGGCGACGTTAAGGAAAGAAAACCTGCAAGCTAGAAAAAAACGACGCGACGGCACGACGCGACGCACGACGCGACGCCAGAAGTAATGGGAAAGAAGCGACGGCACGACGCGACGGCACGATGCAACGCAGCCGTCGTGCCGTCGCGTCGTATAGTCGCGTCGCGTATGGAAGAGGCAAAGCGATGTGTCGTAAATAGTACACCATACGTACATGTACAAGTAACTTCCAGTTTGATGACGTCATCGGTCAGGGAAGGTAAATGCCGACTATTCAGAGGATACATCATCTAGATTCATGAAGTACCTACAAAAACCCACTTGTCATGAACTTGGCAAAAATATATCTCGTGAAAACGATTTTTTCTTTTAAATAAATAATATCTAGTAAAAACAATTTAGAAAAAGTGTACTTCACGTTTTGAAAATGTATACTTCATGTGCGGATAGATATGCTCTGGTGACGACACGACTGTCTGGTGTGCATTGACTTGGAGACAGTGAGCTCATTAAAGAGAAACCCCGAGGTACCTCCGAAAACGGTAATACACCCCTGTTCCGACACCCCTATGTTCCGACACCGCTATGTTCCGACTACTCAGCCTATGTTCCGACACCCCTGTGTTTTCTGACATCCCCATGACTCGACACCCCTATGTTCCGACACCCCATCAAATGTATATGTTACGACACCTATGGGATTGAGTGACCAATGCACAATTTTGTTTGTCATCTCACACATATACTTGTGATAAATGGTTTTTGTTCTCTATCAGAAACATAGGCATAGTAACAGTTTTTTTGTGTTATCCCTGCACTTCTTTGTAAACTCAAACATTATGCTGGTCTCTAGCCCAACGCACCAGTCGAAACAGGCTAACACATTCTTTTATGCAGGTTGTCGGAACATAGGGGTGTCGGAAGATACGTTAAGTGGTCGAAACATAGGGGTGTCTGGACGTATAGGTTGAGTGGTCGGAACATAGGGGTGTCGAAACGTAGAGCAGTCACCCAGAAGGTCCTGAGTTACCTTGGGGCTCAACCTTGAGATACCGGTTGTTTAACTGTGAATCTGCAAACGTAAACGTCTCATCGACCACCAACCTATACATTATAGAAACCTATATGCGCGTCTTCTCGCACAATGACCAAATGACCCCTGCCATATGCCTCGGAGTTTCTCTTAATGACCCTGTTGTTCCTGGGTCAATGCACATCCGACATTGTTAATCACCAGAGCAGGTCTGCGGCCAAGAACGCACACAACAGAGCCACAATCCACCCCAATCTACTGCTAGCCCTAGAGCCCCCCCCCCCCCCCCCCACCAATGTGGCTAAGGCCAAGGGCGGATCCAGAACACATATTTCGGAAACCTTGCTCCTTTTTCACGGCATCCAGAACGACAAATTTCCATAAGTACGGGCCATAGGTTGTAATATACAAATGTATAATTATGTGAAAACTCAGTGCTGTCGGGTGCCCGAAATCTCCCAAGTCCCAACCCCTTTAAAGTTTATGACAATATTGCTTGCAGCCCCCCCCCCCCCCCCCCCCCCCCCCCCCCCGTAGAACCGCGCCTGATTGCTTGATTCTCTGAAATGTTTAATCCGTTGATAAAAGTTATTGGAAAGTTATAACAGTTGTTGTATTTTCATGTTATTTGTAGTTACATGTATATGTTGGTCATTTCGCTGTTGGTAATTTCGGCCTGTTTGTTTAAATTACAAGTGAAATTTGTTGTTTCTTTTGAATTTTGTTTTGCATTACGTGAGCGCAGCGAAGATTTTGTCCCCACCGGCGCAAAAATACCTACCTAAAGATTCGCGTGTTATGTTTTTAGAAACGCAGAGTGATAGGGCAGACAAGTCATTAGACACGTTAAGTTGCAAAAGCGTAATGTAAAAAAGAAAATCACGGAATTAATTTGTTCATCGACAATCGAAATGCATCGTCTGGGTACAATAAATTCAGTATACATTTTATGTACACGTACATGAACAAGTAACTTCCGGTTTTAAGACGTCATCGGTCAAGGGAAGGTAAATGCCGACTATTCAGAGGATACATGTTCATCCAGATTCATTTAGTACAAAAACCTTGCAAAAATATGGAAATTGTACGCGTAAGTATGAATAACGCGTAACTTCCGGTTTGATGACGTCACAGCACTTGGAAGCAAACACTTAACATTGCACCGGCTATCACACTTTTGGCTGCGAACATAGTCATGGGGCAAGGTTTAAACAACATATTTTCATAAAACACACGATCAACTCATTAAAAACGAGCATTTTAAAATTCTGCCCACTATAATTTCCGGTCTGATGAGGTCATGATTATGAAACCTTGCCAAGTCATTTGCGGTAACTGTCCAGCGAACATATAGGAGCACTTTAGCAAATTCTTCACGCTTAAAAAAAAAACCGTTTTTTTTGTCTCGATAGAGGGCGTCCTTTTGGGGAATGACGTCATTGTACATTTTTATAACATAACATTTCAAATGAACTGACTAGGTGCAGTTAATATACTATTTTGAAAATTGATAAAACAAATTTACTGGAACGGGGCTTGAACCTGCGACCTCCGGACTGCCGTTCCGGTGCTCTACCAGCCCTATATGTTGGCGCTTTCCCAAAATTAGTCAATATTTTTGTTCGTTGGGCCGTTGGGCGCTATGGTCAGAAGCCAAAACCCGTAATTGGCATGTGGCCAGGGATCACGCCCAAAGTCACGATACATTAGCAATGTTGCATAAACGTAATACTTTAACAATTTGCTTGTGTGTAGTGAAGTGCTTCCGTTTTCAAGTTATATTAAATTTATTAAACTTCCGGTAACACCGGAAAAAGGTCAAACAGCATCGTGCCCGGGGAGCAAAAATATTGCCCAAGGCAATGCCTTACTAATCGTGAAGATTGAAAACACGTACACCATTCATTTGAACAGTTTTTGTTAAAAGTAATTATTTTGATTTTGAGCAGAAATTGGTTGTATTTGATACCCGATGACGTCATCATGGCGCCATGATATATGTACACCTTTGAATGGGTTGATTGCTAACTCAAGGTTACAACTTTATACCATAAACCGTTTTGAAGAAAAGCCGCGGAGAGTATTGTACGATCACTGGGTGAACAAGTTTTGTATACCCTTTTCCCCACACTGTACCGATACACTATTGGTTGATTTCTTGATACGTTATCGGTTGATACAGTATCCGTTCTGTGATGATACATTATCGGTTAGAGTTTTTTTCCTACTACATTATCCGTTGACACGTGATACATTATCGGATAGAAATTCTACTACACTATCAGTCAATTTGTGATACATTATCGGTTGGTGATCAAACCCTCACAAACAGCTCAGGAACAAAACTGTTTTTGTTCTACCTCATTTCTCCATGGGAATGAAAAGGGGGGCAAACGTCAAAACCGACTGCATGTCAATAACACCACCGTGGTTGATGTCAATCAAAGACTGAGCCTCTCCAAAATACAATTGTTGAATCCTGGAACGGCCCTCGGCTTTCCTAACGGGCCGTGGCGTAGGATACGGCCCAACAAACCAGTGCCAGCGCAGAGCGAAATCAAACACGTGTGAACTGGATGACGACCAGACTGAACTGTGATAGTGTCTCTTCTGCCCTGTACGTCGCGGCAGTGCAAATAGTCTGGAGAGTGTATAGAGTAACGGGACAAAAGGACGTACCCCTCTGCCCCACCCCCATACCGTGGTACGGTGGGTATATTGCATACTGGAGAATCACGATTGGTCGGTTGGACCATGGAGAAAGCCTTGTGCGCATGGTAGAGAGAATTTTAACTTAACGGCAGAGAGAACATAATGTTGCACAATTTTAACCTCTCTTAATACATCAAGCAACGCACATCGTTTTGCAACTATGGCACAACTGCTTTGCTACCTCCTTTTGTTGTTAGTCATCGCTGGTGCAGTGATGTTCGAATTAATGATCTTTGATATCTCTGGCACCCTTGAACCACCAGTTAAAATACTAGCCAGGTCATCAGAAGGTGAGAACAACAGAAATACAAACTACAGAGAGGCTGACGGAATGGTGAGATTAATTCCAGGGGTGACATCTGGCCATCCCTTGTGGTGTTCCGGCCGCACTGGCAAGAACCAGACCTTGACCAGGACCAAGGTAAAGTACTTTTTAACCGCCGTCGTCATGGTTCGGATTTACGCCTCTGACATTAGTAAGTTTACAACCAGAGAGCTGGTCCAGTGGTTGCAGTATCTCAGCTACGCGGGCGTAGAACACGTTTATGTGTATGACGCGTACCTCTACAAGAAGGAATCTCAGCAAGACAACCTGCGATGTTTTGTGGAGACTGGCTACGTGACTTACGTAACCTGGACACACACACAGCCCTCCCGAAAGGCCATAACAGAGCTAACCTCGGCCAGATGCCTGCCTATCGGCACTGCCTGAAAAAGTACGGTCATCAGTTCGTCTGGCAGGTGTCCATTGACATTGATGAGTATCCCTATTACTCCAATGATACATCACCAGGCTTCTTGAGCCGTGTCATCAAGAAAATGCAGAGGCCAAATTTGGGGCAGATTCTCGTGGACAACATCTTGTATCTAGGTAAGCCCCTAAATGCCAGTGAACACCCTCTCCTGATTGATCGGCTATGGTGGCGCATCACAGGAAAACCCATTAACACAAAGCCGATTTTCCTGTCCAGGGCTGTAGTCAAGCCAGAAGTTCACAAACACAAGCTGCGTGCTGGATACGTGTCGCTTATGGCGACAACAAGCTGTTGAGGATGAACCACTACCACGGGGAGAGAGATAAGTTCAAAACCAAGGAAGATAGGGGCATGGAGACGGCCGTGTCGGCCCTGGGGAAGAGCCTGCGAGGATGCGTTCTAGGATGCTGCCATGGAGGAATGATACGAAATGAATAATAACAACCGACATTCCACACAGTCTAGCCCTTTGATTAGGCCCTTTCTCAAATGGCTTCGGCTTTGGCTTCTTGTAATATATTAGGTCCTCGGATGTGGCAAGATCCGGGGAACGTTTTTGCTATTAATTATGTCCATCAACGTCTCAAGTTTGAACACAGAGCCATAGCCTGTTCATTTTGTAGCTATGTCAGTCGAAATTTTTCTTTTTTTTAAACATGACAAAATCCTACATCAAATTAAAGCTCTCGATTAGAGAAATACAAATCGAAGTTTCCGTTTGGTTGTTGCGGCTTCTTAAAGACACGCAAAGCCTGGACCTCTTCTGTCAAGTTCCGTCGATGCAAGGAGCAATTTCTTGAAACTTGATTTACATTCATTTAATTTTCATTTCTCGTCTCAAACTTAGTCAAATTATATTTCCAATTGAAGTGCTTGATGAGAGCAATACAATGATGAAAACAAAAGTGAAATAAATGCCTCCAATCAGAAGTTCTATGCCATCACCAACTGACGAAGGTCAAATTTCATGGAGCTGTTAAGCACAACAATTTGCTTAGCATAAACAAATCTTCCCCGGTAAAAATAGGATTAACAACCGAAATTGTATGTGATGTATATTGATTGTGATTGGTACTTTGCTCTTGCTTGCTTAGCATGAAAATCGTGTGAAGTTTTGGCAGGTAATCTGTTTTTACTAAGCAAGACTTTTTTCCCCCTTCCCCCTCCCCCGGGATAACATTTATTGCTCTTTCATCAATTCACATCATTAGAAATACAACACTACAGAGAATTAATAAAGCATGATCTATGTAGATCGAAGGCCGATTTTGATGTGTGACAATCAACAGGTGAAAGCATACATTTAATCTTGACAAAGTAAAGATTAGTGCTCCCATTTTGCATGGAACTTCTGAGTAGTGCCGTTTAACAGACAAATATTTCTCCAAGTTATAATAGTTCTTTATGTCCTTTTTAAAAAGTGAAATAGATGGATATTTCTCATTCATTTTCATTTTGTAGATATGAAAACGAGAAATTAAAATAATTAGGTTAAGGCATTTTAAACTGGTATTGGTTTTACCAAACAAAATAACTTCATTATCCGAGTAAAGATTAACTTGGGTTTTTTCTTTAAAGAGGAACTAAAACGGCAATTTTTTTTTGACTTTTTGGACTTTTCCCAGTTTAAATACTCTTTTAACTGATAGAGATTAGTTTGCAGACGAGAGGAAATTTTTTATTTAAAAAGAAAGGGTTGTTATTCTGAACCATTTATCCTGTTTCGCGAAAGCTCATTATGTATGTTAAATGTATGTAAGTGACCCCGTGACGTACACGTGTAGAGTCGGTTGATGCTACAGCCAAACACTGTGCATGTACGTACGTGGAGTTGATGCTGCTGAAGAGTTTTTGTCGACCTAACTCCTCCGTTTTCCCGTCTATTTTGTCTAATTTTGATATTATTTCAGTATGAGCATGGTTCTGAGATAATCATTATGCCTCGATCGTGTGTAGTTGGGGGTTGCACGAGAAACAGCGACAAAAACCCTGACCTAACCTTACTGCGATTCCCAGTGCTGAATGGAGCTCAAAGGCGACAGTGGGTCCGCTTTGTAGACAATACAATATCTGATTTTGGGCTGTCGAAATGGTCGAAAATATGTGCAGAACATTTCGCCAAAGACTGTATAGATGATAGTGTTAGTATGAAAACTCAGCTGGGTTTGAAGGTACAGTTCCGTTTGAAGGCTGGAGCCATTCCAACTCTAGGCACCGAGCATTCCAATCGTGCCCCGGACTCACGCGCACCACCGCGACGACGTCGCCTGCGGTTGCCGTCCTGAGCAGCCAGAGCACCGTCCGTCTCCCTGTCCACGCTCGCTTGACTCAACATGCATTGTACACGCACGGTACCGCATGCGCTACATGCGATTGAGTCTGGTACCTTATAACAGAAATTGTGTGTAGGGTTCTGAGAAGGTGCGGGTCCTTATGAGGGCTGCATAAGCAAAGTCGCCAGACTAGAGTATAGCATCAGCTCACACACAACTCACCGCGCAGGTTCCAATAAAAGCCGACTGCAAACAAAGGAAAGTATGACTCATAACTAGCTTTTCAGCAAGAACAAGCCTACAACCCCAATTCTAAATGTGTCTCACAAAGATGTCAACACTTTAAAATATGTTTATCGTAGTGTTACTACTGAATCATGAGCAAAAAGCACAGCAAGTAATACTAGCCTTAGACAAAAAAAATAGTACAGACTCTACGTAAAACATTGTCGTATAATACAGTGACGTCATATGTTTCTACACGTATACGTCAATACTCGCGCGATACGGCACGCAGTTGACCTCGGCCTTTTCTGAATCGAGTCAAAGTGGCTCAGAAAGAAAAGGCTCAAAAACATTTTTTTTGATTTTTCAGAATCATGAAACTTGTTACATTGGTTTTGGGGAGGCATAAACTATCAGATAAGTCAAAAAAGTCAAAAACAAATTTGCCGTTTTAGTTCCTCTTTAACCCAGTTGACTACAGATGACCAAAACGTGATAGAATAAAATACAACTACAAAAAAGGTGGACCAGTGATTCTTCCTCCTTTTTACAAAAGGTACATTGATTAAAATCGGTCTTATTAATTTTAAACAGAAAAGAATTTGTACCCAGGATTCGATGAATCAATCGAAACTGGAACGATCTTAATTTGGAGTCTTCGGTACAGATAAAGGGTGTATAAAAAACCAATTGCCATTTGCGAAAGTTAGTTAATTTGCAACTTATTTATGTATAAACTTTCTAACAACTGTTTTTGAAGAAACAATAATATTATATAATCTTCTAGAACCTTTCTTATCACGTAGTAGCACTTCAAAATGAAAAGGGATAAAGGGAAATTCAACGTTCTTGTTTTCCAATAAGAGTAGATCATTAAAAGAAAATTTAATGGCTCTAACGACACCACCATATTCGATGAAATTCATACGAACGTTGAATTTAGTCTTAAAATTGTTTAGTGTTAAAAAAGCACCGTTCTCATCCATAAGATCGCAAATAAAGAATATTCCAGCAGACGTCCAGTGCTCATAATGGATGCACTTGTTACCGACCTTGATGGACTCATTAAACCAAAGAACGCTTTTTAAGACGTCACTATGGGTCGTGGGTTTGTAGCATCTAGTGAAATTTTGCCAAGAATTGAAGACATCAACCCAAAAATAATTAGAATTGATCAGAACGTTCTTCCCAGAAAAAAACGCTTAAAGAACCACCTTCTAGAAAAAGAAAACGTTGAACATCCATAATCATACGGCACAAACAAGTCCATCCCGAGCTACACGAAACTAAGAGTCTACGAATCCAGGTAACATTTAGTGCATCCATATAAGCCCGTACGTCCACCATTTTTAAACCATCAGAACTGTAGTCTTGAATCATTTGATTCCTGTTAACACGATCGTTACCTTTCCAGATAAAATTAAAGAACATAACATTTATTCATTTACAATTTTTTTAGGAGGATCTGGAATGGTCAAAATAAGATAATTCAATTTAGACGCAAGAAGGGATTTCACTACAGTAACTCGGCCAAGAACTGACAAGTTTCTTTTTGACCACTGGACAATTTGCTTTCTTAATGACAAAATAATACTATTGTAATTAGACAAAACCATTGAATGTAGATCGGTAGAAAAATAGATACCGAGCACTTTGAATGTGTCAGTGGAACCTATCCAGTTAACACTAATTTCCTCGCACTGTTTCTCATCGGTATCTCTTTTTGAACCAATCCAAACTGCATTAGTTTTGTCCACATTAACTCTCAACCCTGAAATTTTAGCGAACTGGTCTAATACATGAAATGCACCGTACATAGATCCTGGTGAACCGTCTAAAAACAGAACCGTATCGTCTGCGAATTGAGATAATTGAAATTCAGTATCGCCCACAACAATTCCCTTCACATTCTGGTCATTACATAACATCATAGAAAGAATCTCTGCGCATAAAAGAAACAAATAGGGACTCAGCCCACCACCTTGTCTACAACCGCTCTGTACCGGTATATCAAAAGATTCTGAAAGAAATCCATTAACCAAAACTGAGGAGGCAGCTTGATTGTAAAACCCATGTATCCATTTTTTCATACTAGGACCAAAATTAAATTTATCCAGAACTTTATAGATAAAATCGTGAGAGACTGAATCGAAAGCTTTTTCAAAATCAACTAAAAGAAATAGACCAGGGATATTATTGGTAGCGGTAATGTTGAGTAGATCATACATGGTTCGGATATTTTCACCGATAAAACGGCCCGCCATGAAGCCTTTTTGGCGATCATGGATAATGTAGGCAAACTTTCAGTCTCTCGGCGATGCAGGCGGAAGCCAATTTATAAGAGGTATTGAGAAGCGTAATCGGACGCCATTTTTTTAAAAACTGACGGGGTTTATCCCCCTTTAGCAAGATAGTAATAATCCCATTCTTTTGTGTAACTGAAAGATGGCCCACCTCATAAGCAAAATTTAATGACCGTAAAAGAAACCAAGATAAATCATTACAAAAAAATTATGAAATTCGAAACTGAAGCAAGACGTTTTGGTGCTCAGCAAATTTTCATGCTTAACAGGTCCATAAAATTGGACCCAAGTTTTATTTTCATCATGGAGCATCTATGAGAAACAGATTTTAGCTTAAAAATTACACTTTTTAAACAGAAAATAAGTCAATAAACCATTTATGAGCGTATAAATAGAATCCCCTGGGGTCTTACCTTCAGAAAAATGGTTCAAACCCAAGAAAAAGTATAATTGTTTTTATCAAGTTACAAAAAAACCTTCTCCATGGCTATAGTCCATCGATTTGGATCATATAAAAGGCCTCCACACCAACAGCAACTCCTTAACGTGACATCTGACTTTTTAAACCGAGTTTAGAGGTCAAATTCAGCAGAAATACATACTTTTTTCATGACACTCTCAACCCCAAAATTCGGAGTCATTTCAACAAAAATGACGATCGCGAGGTGCGACACGGAAAATCATTGCTTTGAAAAACTCATCAAAAGTCACCGTATAACGTCCGAAATGTAAGAAAAACTGACAGAAACATAATTTTGATAATATTTAACGTAAGTTTGGAAAGTTTGGGAGCGAAAAAGTGAAAGGTAAGTGTTTAGTAGCATTTTCAATTTTGATAATTTTACACATTGTCAGAATAGGAAATGTCATTATCGCGAACCCTCTGACATTGATACATTTTTTTCTCTCAAGTATTCAAGCCTTCAGTTTGGCAATGGAGCTGGTGAATAGCTGGAGCCAAAGCCGAAGGCAAGTTTGAGAAATGGCAAAACAGTGCTCGCTGCCGCCAATTCGCTGATAACACACAGCACTGTAAAAAAAAAAATGCCCGTAAAATTAACGGTCGAAATTAAAGGCGTGCAGTGAGGTGTCACTCATCTACCGTATTTGTTCATGGTTGAACCGTATTTGTATTTACTGATGAACCGTATTTTTTACAGCGAAAAGTCTGTAAATACTGCCATTTTTACGTGCACCTTTTTTTTGGAGAAAAAATCGGAACATGTAGTACTGGAGTGCTAGGTTCCCAGTAAGTAACTGCAAATTTACAGAAATGAATGAAGTGGGAACCAGACTAAACAGAACTAACTTCGTAACAGAATTAAGTAACATTATTCGTGTACAAATGCTACGATAACCTACGACACACTATAAACTGAATAATGTCGTACTTCAGCTTTACATTCCAGCCGTATCCCACCATATAATGCAGTCATCATGGTTTCCCCTAAACAATTTCAATATTTGAATACGAATGGAGATGTAATGAGATTCTTCGCGTATGTTTGTAAAAATTCAAAAAGAAATTGTGGAATTGTTTGAATAAAACATTATGGTCAAGAAAGTGTTTTGTTTACTAAACACTGCAATTTAACATGACATTTGTGAACACAAATTTCCTCAGCTCTGATTGGTCGTGCAATTGCTACGTAATGAGCGGCCTTTTTAAGGGTTTGCCCGTAAAATATAACGCGCAGTCCATTTACGGTTAGAGTAAATATTTACATGCTTTCTACCGAAAAATATTGGTATTTTTTTTACAGTGTGCCTCATAAGTCGCTACTCCTTACTGGAGTAACTAATCCCCAGAACAGGTATTATCACTTCATTAATTAGCTGTTCCTTTCAAGGTATTTTGTACAGCCGAAGAACTCGGTACGTTGCATTATAAATTGTAATTTTCATCGCTGTTTCAGAATTTGACATTTTTAAGTAAACTTACGGTCATCTGATAAAGTAGGCCTAACTGTATACAGCTACGAAAGCTTATGCCATATTGTTCAATTATAGTTAGTGCTACGTTCAATATTTATCTGTACATGTATCTAGCTGACACAGCTGTAAACAACTTGGTCATTCCAATGTAAATAAACACTTCTTTTACCATGAAAATTAGCTAGCCTAACGTTTCAAACTTAAGTTCTTTCTCAAATGATGACAGTGGAACAAGAAATTAACAAACATGTGGGGGAACACACGCAAGAGGGGGTGGATGGAGAAACACAAAAGAGAGATAAAGGACCGATAATTTTTGTCGTGAATATTGACGTCAATATTCACGATTTGGGGCAAGTCGTGAAATTTTGTCGTGAATTTATATATTGACGTCAATATTTACGATTTCCGATGTCCCTTCAGGGCCACCATAGGGTAACCCATTACTATCAAAAAAATTGCCCGTAAAATTCACGGCCGAAAGGCGTGCAGGAAGGTGTCTACCGTATTTTTTCATGGTTGAACCGTATTTGTATTTACTGATAAACCGTATTTTTTGTACAGCGAAACGTCTCTAAATACTGCAATTTTTACGTGCACCTTTTTTGTTGTTGAGAAAAACCCGGAACAGGTAGTACTGGAAGCTAGCTAGGTTCACAGTAAGTAACTGCAAATTTACAGAAATGAATGATGTGGGAACCAGACTAAACAGAACTAAAAATTCGTAACAGAATTTAGAACATTATTCGTGTACAAATGCTACGATAACCTACGACACACTACAAAACCGAATAATGTCGTACTTTAGCTTTACATTCAGCCTTATCCCGCAATGACGCAGTCATCATGGTTTCCCGCGTAAACATTTTCAATATTTGAATACAAAAGGAGATGTAATGAGACTCTTCGCGTATGTTTGTAAACAAATGAATGTTTTATTGTGGAATTGTTTGAATAAAACATATTATGGTCAAGAAAGTGTGTTTCTGGACTAAACACTGCAATTTAACAAGGCATTTGTGAACACTCCTCAGCTCCGATTGGTCGTGCAATTGCGACGTATTGAGTAGCCTTTTTACCAGGTTTTTGTTTTAATGCAAGTCGCTCATCACAAGGCCAAGGGCCACTCAAGGTGTGGGCTACAGAGGAAAGTGTGGAAGAACCCCACCCTCACACTGAAACAAGACAAGATAATCTGATCTCTGTACAGTATGAATAGGGTCGGGATGGGTAACTATAGTCCACTGCAAGGCATTAATAATGCCTCTAGGCTACACATATTAAGCGTAGAAGTGCAAAATCCCAGGACTGGGCTCGAACCCACAACCTGCAGAATTTCCTACAGACCACGAGTTCAATGCTCCAAACCACTAGGCCACAGCACTTCCACGCTCAATTACTCGCAATAAATATTTACATGCTTTCCACCGTAAAATACAGGTATTTTTCAGAGTGTGCCTCAAAAGTCGCTGCCCCTCACTGGAGTTACCAATCCCCAGAACAGGTATTATAACTTCATTAAGGCCCCAAAAAAGACTTGTTCTGTTGCCCTCGGACCGACCGACAGTAAAAATCGACAGAATCAGGGTGGGCGTTTTTTCAAAAAACATATCAATAAAAATAACTCAGCCTCTTTGTCTCAAAAAGTGTTTGTATTTGATGTACCTTCTTTACTTTATGCGTGTTTTCATGTAAAAAATATAATTAGGGGGTTCGTCCAACGTTTCGGCCTAAACACGCCCGGGAGAGCGTGAAGATGATTTCGATCCGTCGCGCTCGTCAAAGCTCTATTCGGGCTGAAGAGTAGCCTAGTTAAAGCCCTAAACTTTGGTTCTTGGGAGGTCTAGCAAGAAAGAAAAAAAAAAGGACAACGCATGTGAAAATGATATGTACATACAACCAATTCAATGTCTTTTGGAGATATACCGGTATAAAATATTGTAGCGGAAGAGTCAAATCGAATCGGCAAAAACTACCTCATTCAATCGGTTGATATGAAGCTAAAGGTTAGAATACTTCTCCTTGGTTTGTTTCTCGGTGATTCAAGAAGTCGGTGGCGAAGCCGAAAAAACAACTAACAAACTTTTTTTATTTTCAAAGTGCCTTGTGGATTGCTTGACGAAACTTTTTTCCGTCAAACAATCCACAAGGGCTCAGTTGGTAGAGCGCCGGTTTGGTATTCCGGAGGTCGCATGTTCGAATCTCGCTCTTGCCAGTTTCTTTGTTCACCTTGAAAACACTTTGGAGTCACACAGCGCGACCGAACATCAGGAAACGAGCTGACATCGCCCAGCAGCCTGCCTATCAGCACTGCCTGAAAAATTATGGTCATCAGTATATCTGGCAGGTGTCCATTGACATTGATGAGTATCCCTACTGTTCCAATGATAAGTCACCAGGCTTCTTGCGCCATGTCATCAAGAAAATTAAACGGCGACACAGGCCAAATTTGGGACAGATTTTCATGGCCAACTTCCTGTATCTAGGTGAGCCCCTAAATGCCAGTGAACATCCTCTCCTGATTGAGCGGCTTTGGTGGCGCATCACCAAGGAATGGACACCTGTCAAGCCGATTTTCCTGTCCAAGGCTGTAGTCAAACCAAATGTGCACAAACACGAGCTGCGTCATGGATACGTGTCGCGTTTGGCGTACTACAAGGTGTTGAGGATGAACCACTACCACGGGGAGAGAAATAAGGCTGCAGCCCTGCAGGAACTTGAGGACGATAGGGGCATGGAGTCGGCTGCGTCGGCCTTGGGGCAGTACCTGCGAGGATGCGTCATAGGATGTTGCTGATGGAATAGGAGTGTCAGTGGTACCATGGAGGAATGATACGAAATGGATACTGTACACGTAATAAGAACGCCCGACATTCCACACAGACTCATGCTAGCTGGTAACCAATAAGTCGCTGCTCCTCACTTGAGTAGCTACTGGTAATCGTCAGCATAAGTATTACTTCACAAGTTGTTCCTTTCAAATTAAGGGATCTTGTGCAGCTGAAGAACTTGGTACGATGCATCATGAAATTTCATTTTCATAGCTGTTTCTTGCGTCAGAATTTATGACATTTTAAAGTAAACTTACGGTCATCTGATGAAGCAGCTGTATCTACGAAGGCTTATCCCGTTACTATACTTCAATATTTATCTGCATCTAGCTGACTTAACACGGCTATAAACAACTTGCGTCATTTCAATGAAAACAAAAACTTTGTTTTATCCTGAAAATATATTGAACTGCTATACAAACTGTTGACTAAATTGAACTGAAATATACAAATCAACAAAATTAGCTGGCCTAATTACGTTTCGAGCTTAAGCAAGTTTTTTCTTAAAGGCAATATGACAGTGGTACCAGAAACAAACACAAAAGAGAGAAATTCATTAAACAATCAAAAGGGAAACTGACTAGGTATACAATTTAAATACATTTTGTGAACAAAGAAACTGGTAGGAGCGGAATTCGAACCTGCGACATCCGGGTTACCGTACCGGCACTCTACCATCTGAGCTATCTTGCTCTATGTTGGCGGTCTCCCAAATTGTCAGTATCTTTGTTCGGGTGGGCGCTAGTCAGAAGTCATAAACCCAAAATGCCGTATAGCCAGTTTCTTTGTTCACTTTGACAAAAGAGAGAAACACACAGAAAAGAGATTATAGCGGGGCAGTAAGTAAAGTAAAGAGAGGGGAGGGGACAGCAAGGAACAAAGGAGTGTGCTTGGGCGATGAAAGAGGCGAGGGATATCGATTGAGATGTTACGCATGACCCGAAACATATAATGAAAACTTTTGGCCCTGAACACGCGGAGAGTCTGTTGTGCGTGCACTGTGACCGAAGCTGAGAGTTGACCACACAATTGACCGTGTATTTAGCATACCACATACCTACATGGACCAAGGCACTTGTACTCTCAAGCCTTAGACAGTTCCATTGTACAAAATAGGGGGTGGCAGAAAAACCCATGTTATATTTTTCTTTCTTTTTCGAACAAATAATAATGTAAAAGAGCTTTTTATGTCAACAATGAACATGCTATATTATATTATACAACACCTGAATCAATCACAGCCATCCGATTGGTGGATCGTCGATCACGTGCATTGAATTATTTGTCACATCGCACGAGGCAAACCCGCACCGCCAAAAAAAGTTCTATCACATGGTTCTATCAAACGGTAACGCGTTTGATAGAACTTCCCCGCCGCCACAACACGGCTGTCATTGGACTGGATCCCGGTCCCTCCGTTGTCCTTCGGACTTCAATGTATAATATATACATATGGAGACTGGGAACCAGTCTAGGCTGTCATTCACACAAAATGGCGGACGGTGTTTCCGAAGGTAAGCGCTTATCCAGAACCACCAAAATGACATCGTCGGGCCTTGTGCCTATTCAGTAAGGCCTAGTGCACTTTCAGTAATATATGACGTTGTCGTTTTCGTTCTTCTGGAACAGTGCCTTCCGTTTTCAGACGACGAAACATTGGAACTCGTAGGCGATGCTGACGCTGCTATCACAAAGGGACAAATGATTAGAGGAATTTGCAAGACACACAAACAGTAAAAACAATTGAAGCTTTAACTGATTTGGAACTGGACCACTTTTTGTCGCGGTTTTATGGGGGACTGAGAAGGTAAACGGCACGTTGTACACCAAGAAATCCATGCATGCAATCTGTCTGTCGGATTTATTCAGGCGTTGTATAAAACAAATAATGAATGTTTCACATTCGTGCAATGGTCAGAATAATTTCATTTGGTGACAAATGGAATGTCCCATTCCACTCGGCTTCGCCTCGTGGAATGGAACATTCAATCTGTCACCTCATGAAATTATTCTTACCATCGCACTCATAAACATTAATTATTGTACACTGTTCTTTTTTATACTGTGTATATAGAGCAATATCTTGCCACGCACGACTTTCGCGCCTTTACTGCCCGCCAAAGTGTGTTAGTGTATTACCTACACCGTACCGGCGCTCTACCAACTGAGCTATCTTGCCCTATTTGGCGGTCTTCCAAATTTCCAGTGTCTTTGTTCGGGTGGGCGCTAGTCAGAAGTCATCAACCCAGAATGCCGTATAGCCAGGGACCACACCCAATTTGACGATACGACCTGGGAAGCGACATTGTGGGGATCACTCAATGAGGATACGACTTTTTAACTTATAAATCATTGGAACAGTAGAGATACTCATCAATGTCAATGGACACCTGCAGATATACTGATGACCATAATTTTTCAGGCAGTGCTGATAGGCAGGCTGTTGGGCGATGTCAGCTCGTTTCCTGATGTTCGGTCGCGCTGTGTGACTCCAAAGCGCTTTCAAAGTGAACAAAGAAACTGGCAAGAGCGGGATTCGAACATGCGACCTCCGGAATACCGTACCGGCGCTCTACCAACTGAGCCCTTGTGGGTTGTTTGACGAAAAGAAGTTTCGTCAAACAATCCACAAGGCACTTTGAAAATGAAAAAAAGTTTGTTAGTTTGTTTGTTTGTTCGTTCGTTGTTCGTTGTTCGTTGTTCGTTGGCTTCGCCACCGACTTCTTGAATCACCAAGAAACAAACCAAGGAAGTATTCTAACCTTTAGCTTCATATCAACCGATTGAATGAGGTAGTTTTTGCCGATTCGATTTGACTCTTCTACTACAATATTTTATACCGGTATATCTCCAAAAGACATTGAATTGGTTGTATGTACATATCATTTTCTCATGCGCTGTCCTTGTATATTTTTCTTGCTAGACCTCCCCAGAACCAAAGTTTAGGGTTTTAACTAGGCTACTCTTCAGCCCGAATGAAGCTTTGCCGAGCGCGACGGATCGAAGTCATCTTCACGCTCTCCCGGGCGTGTTTAGGCCTAAACGTTGGACGAACCCCCCAATTTCATTTTTTACATGAAAACACGCATAAAGTAAAGAAGGAACATCAAATACAAACACTTTTTGAGACAAAGAGGCTGAGTTATTTTTATTGATATGTTTTTAAAAATCCGCCGACCCTGATTCTGTCGATTTTTACTGTCGGTCGGTCCGAGGGCAACAGAACAAGTTCTGTTTTTTTTTGGGGGGGGGGGGGGGGGGGGGGTGCCTTAATGAAGTGATAATACCTGTTCTGGAAATTAGTTACTCCAGTGAGGGGCAGCGACTTTCAAGGCACACTCTGAAAAATACCTGTATTTTTACGGTGGAAAGCATGTAAATATTTATTGTTAATAACTGAGCGTGCAAGTGCTGTGGCCTAGTGGTTTGGAGCATTGAATTAGTGGTCTGTAGGAAATTCTGCAGGTTGTGGGTTCGAGCCCAGTCCTGGGCTTTTGCACTTCTACGCTTAATATGTGTAGCCTAGAGGCATTATTAATGCCTTGCAGTGGACTATATAGTTACTCATCCCGACCCTATTCATACTGTACAGAGATCAGATTATCTTGTCTTGTTTCAGTGTGAGGGTGTGGTTCTTCCACACTTTCCTCTGTAGCCCAACACCTTGAGTGGCCCTTGGCCTTGTGATGAGCGACTTGCATTAAAAAACACTGGTAAAAAGGCCACTCAATACGTCGCAATTGCACGACCAATCAGAGCCGAGGGGTGTTCACGAATGCCTTGTTAAATTGCAGTGTTTAGTCCAGAAACACGTTCTCGACCATAATATGTCTTATTCAAACAATTCCACAATAAATATGTTTTTACAAACATACGCGAAGAATCTCATTACATCTCCTTTCGTATTCAAATATTGAAATTGTTTACGCGGGAAACCATGATAACTGCGTCATTGCGGGATAAGGCTGAATGTAAAGCTAAAGTACGACATTATTCGGTTTTGTAGTGTGTCGTAGGTTATTGTAGCATTTGTACACGAATAATGTTACTTAATTCTGTTACGAATTTTTAGTTCTGTTTAGTCTGGTTCCCACATCATTCATTTATGTAAATTTGCAGTTACTTACTGGAAACCTAGCTACAATCCTGGACAGAACTAGTTGGGACACCCCCAACCCCCCTCCCTCCCTCCCCCACCCCTAATCATTGTTGGTTCGGTGTGGTTAAAAGTCGACGATTGAGGAAACTCGTGCGCAGAAAAAATTGTTATTGGCGCCAAATTCCCTAACAACGGACATCAACACTGACCGGGGGAAGGGGGGTGGTGGTCTACTGTTGAGGTGTCCCAAGAGTTTTGTCCAAGATTGTAGCTTCCAGTACTACCTGTTCGATACCCTGCACGATATGGGGGGAAAGGGTACCCCCCCTTTTATCCCTATAGCCTAAGTGTTACCGAGTGGTAAAATAAAGGATACATTTCCAACAACAATTTGGTTGTACCTTTCAAAAAGAGTGAAATAAGGAACAGGGGTTGCCAAATAAGACCAAAGAGCAATTCTCAGTGAGTAAACTTTTTTTATTCAGCCAATTGTTTCTCAATTTATTAACAAACAAAAACGACAGCCAATTAGTGACAGAGTAGTACCTGTAACCAATTGACAAAACAAAATCATTACTACAATGCAAATTCATGTGGTTAATTTGGATAAATATGACCAATTGTTATACAGTTCCGGTGAGGCTCGGAAAAGTAAAATAGTACAAATACTAGTCGAGAATTAGTTTTCAATAAGATGATAACTTTCCTCTGAGGCTAAGGAGTCGTCACAATTGCTAGAAATGTACTGGTCTATATTAAATGGCAAATTTTAGCACTTCAGTATGCACAAATCTAAATAATTACCACTTTAGTTTAATTGAATACACAGGAGTTGGCCAGAATTAGTATTTTTACCTACCAACTATTTTATGTTGGCGTATCTCCTATGCAGAGTATATACAAAACAGTGTATGGAGACAAGGCTCAGCTGAATCAAGGCTATAGATAAAAGAGAAATGTGTTTACATTCAAATTCATCGATCTTTTTACAACACTGTCACCTGTGTGTTTTGGGGAGGAACAGAATAGTGTTATTCCTTCACCTTTCCAAATTTTAAAGGAGGTCTATTTGCATTCAAAATTGTACAGTTATACAAAGAAAATTTTAAACTCCGAGTAGGTGTGTACATTTCCATCACTCATGATTTGGAAATGTTAGGGAATGTGAATACAAATAGTCCTGTGCCCCAAGACTAACAGGTGACAACAATATATTTATAATATGTACATTAACATTCAACAAACAATTTCCAATTTCTCATTCTGCACTTGTACATATATTTATCCCGGCATGGACTAAATTTAAAGACCAACAACTTTCGTAGGTCTGGATTTTGTAAAATTCATATGAGGCAGTTTACAAAGTGAGATTTTTAAGAAAAATAGAAATCCACAAATCATGCAGAGACTAGGTTTGTCTATTGTTAAAATGCCTGAACTTCAAAATTTGGGTCTACAGAATGATGTATTGTGAAATTGTGTTCCGATACAGTAAACTTGAGCCCCAAAATGTGCTTTTCTTACTATACTTTGTATAGTTGGTCAAAATTCAAGTTATACTACATGTATCAGTGAAAAGTACATCATAACATCTCAACTTCAGAATATTTAAAAATATCTAAATACTTCAAACTTCTGTGTTTGCGGGGTTCTAAATTGTTTCCAAGTAATATTCCAGGTATTTATTGTTCTATTTGCTTAAGGGTTCCAAAACGTATTGTCTATACAAAATTCTCTTTTCAACCACTAGACTAATGTTTGGAGATTTTAGTGTTTAAGTTGCTCTGTTCAATTCGAAAGAGACATGTATATTTAAATATATCTCTTAATGTATAACTATTAGACTTCTGTACAAAATCCCATTTTTGTCACCATTTTGTCTACTCATGCTTATACTACATGTATTCTTTGTGACAATAAATGCGACTCGACAAAATTCAAACATGTCCCAAGTAATCCAATAATTTGCTTCCAAAACTTTTCTGGTTTCTTTACTACAGACTGTCCTGAAAACATCAACTATAGCACACACGTACCTATTTCTGGGTGCACGCTGCAAATATTAATTTATGTACAAAAGTTAAGTGAAAACTTGGCACAAGATCGGGTTGCATGTGTGTCAAGGATTCATAAAGCCGAATCCAAAATGTTCTAATGTGCATTTCATATGTTTTTGTAAGTCTAGAAAATGGTAATGAAATTCAGCGCACTATAGTTGGAAACAATTTTATACAATGTCAGTTTTACAAAAAAATAAAAGTACTCACCACGTAGCCTTCCACGACTCGTGCCACTGCAGTACCAACACAACGTGTACGGTGGAGTCACACGTAAAATAGTAATACACTGGGCGGCAATGCACGTTGAAAATATTACAAGCAAATAAGCGTTGCAGTGCAGAATTGCATGCGTGGCTCTCCGCAGCTCGAAAACGAGTGATACTAGGCTGCGCCTTCCGGTAACACAACAACTTTGGTAACAAAAGAGGACTTTAAAAGTATAAAGAAACTGGCTTTACGGCCATCGTCCGATGTTATGTAAGACTATTTAAATGTGCATGAAGCCAGCAGCCAGTAATTTGCATAAAACGCGATCGCAAGAAGTCGCACGAACACAAAAGAATAAGTTTTGTCCAATCGCTTAACAGTTTGCTAGACAAGTACGATCTCTACTACGTTCTAAATGTTTTTAAAAAATATTTACAGAGATAATTTTGACGGAAGCACTATCCATGAGGAAATATCTAAAAGCAGCACTTCAAGAAGAAATCTGCATTATAAGATATCTGACGTTGGTCTGAGCATGATGAAAAGTGAAATGAAATCAATGCAGTACAACTCTATAAGGAATTGTATATACGGGACCGGTCGACCACTGGAGGCATCCGGTCGAATGGTCACATAAGCACACTCCAGATTATTGTTATCTAACACATCCCCCTAGATTTCTGAATAGAATTCCTGAGATTCCGGGAACACAATGACCAACACAAAAGAGGGGAGTCCCTTTCCCCCATTTCGTGCTTCATATGACCTGTTCCGTTTTTTTCTCTAAAAATAGGTGCACGTAAAAAATGCAGTATCGTTAGCATTTGTACACGAATAATGTTTAAACCACTGTTTTCCACCATCCCTGCCCAATAGCGGCGATTACACTCTAAGATCACCATCATGCCGCCAAAAAAGGACAGAAATAAGGGCTCAAATGTCTCAACAGATGACCAAGGGCCGATCACAGGACCACAAAGCCCCTCATCGGACAATGAGATCGCCTGCCTGCGGCGGGAAATCAAGAACATAGCGGCTGATCTTAACATTAAGCTGGATCAAGTCATTATTAATCAGCGGGATCTACTCACCAGGATGGGGAAAATGGAGGCCAATCATGAAGAGATGGAGAAATCCATCACATTCACTAACAAATCTGTTGAAGATCTCCAAACTGAAAACAAATTATTGGCCGAAGGGGCATCCAAGATGGCGAAGCAGGTGGAGGAGGCCCTGACCAAGGTCCATAAGCTTCAGGAGGCTAGTCTCCAGCAGGAACGCTATTCTAGAAGCTTCAATCTACGGATTGGTGGAGTCCCGGAAACCCTAAACGAGAATCCTGCATTCCCCTATGACAAGGCAAGTGAAATCTTTGCAACCAAACTTGACATGCCTAACGTTGCAATCGAGAATGCTCATCGGACTGGGCGCTCTGCGAGATTTACATCTGACTTGACGGAAAGACCTCGCCATATCTTGGTCAAATTCCTGTATCGGACCGAACGGCTGCAGATCCTGAGGCATGCCAAACGAGCCCTTGCCAACTCGTCCTTGTTTGTACTGCAAGACCTCCCCGCCGTCGATGTCGCCAAAAAGAGAGACTTGCGGGATGTCATGAAGAAGGCCTACGAATCAGGTGGTAGACCCATATTTCGTAACGGAGATTTGTACATAAATGGCCAGAAGTACACCAAGCCCGACGAAAAGCAATCTACTCCATGAACTCCCAAAATAATCCAAGGGTTTTACCGGTAATTATGTTTTTTATGCTAAGTACTACAAGTGTGTGATTATTATTTTATGAGGATTTTCACGGAGCAAGCATTGCCCCATGTTTTTTTTTCTTTTCAATTATGACCTGTGTTTACAAACGTATCTTGTTGAAGTTTGTTGTTATGTCTGTCTGTTGTATCACCCTGGCTACGACCACTAGCTTACGTAATAACCTGGCAGCTGAGGAATGTTGTTTGGTCTGGGCAATTGTTCACTCGTTCGTCTTTAGTATGATTTACAATGGGTAGTATTTGTGAGTTGTGCAATACCGATAGTCAACGTCCATGCCGTCGGCACGCCTTGCCTTTTAATCATTTAGAAGATGACTTGGATTTTCATGTAGCTCTTGTAGAACTTCAAACTAACCAAAAATTAGACACTGATAGGCTCTCGCAACTCCGACTTAATCCTCTTATTTTTAACAACCAGTTTCCAGGTAATTCCGATATTGATCCTGACAGTAATTTTTACTGCAACACAAATCAATCTTCCGATTATCTATTTTGTGATCAATTCAAAGAACAGTTTAAGAACAAAATCGTCAAAAATACTTTTTCTACTTTCCATTTGAATGCAAGAAGTTTTTACAAAAATGTTGACAGTATTTGCGATTATCTTGATCTCCTGAGTTTTCAATTCTCAATTCTTGGTTTTACCGAGACTTGGCTTCATGAAAAAAGTCCACCATTTGAAATGAATGGCTATAATTTCCTAAGAAACGACCTGAGTTTAGACAACAATATTTGTGAATAACTTTTTATTGAAATTCCACGTTCAGGGCAAAAGAATATTATTGTCGGCGTATTATATAAGCCACCCAAGGTTAACCCTGCTACTTTTGCAGATGCATTTGATGTCTTCCTCCAACAAATTAATCAAGAAAATAAATTAACTTTTTGTATGGGTGACTTTAACATCGATCTCTTGCAACACGATTCCCATCGAGCTACTCAAAACTTCGTTAATAGTCTTTTCAGTAACTACCATAGACCATTAATCAACAGACCCACTCGTATTACAAACACGACTGCCACCACCATTGATAACATCATTTCCAACAATATCGATGGTGACGTGTCTAGTGGTATCTTATTTACTGAAATTACAGACCATCTGCCGATCTTCCAAGTCTCATCATTAAAAGATACTTACCAGACTCGACATTGTGCCGACCAATTTAGAAGAACGATTAATGCCCGCAATATTGCCAACTTTTCGAATGATATAGCTGAAACTGATTGGAGTGACATTTTATCTAAAGATGATCCGAACCAGGCTTTTAACTTGTTTCATTCTAAGTATACGTCAATATATGACAAACATTTTCCGATACAAAATGTTAAATCTAAAAGAATCTCTAAACTAAAAAGTTGGATGACAACCGGTTTGATTAGATCTGTCAAGTATAAACATAGATTGTATAAAAAGTATATTAACAAACCAACTCCCTTAAATAAGCAGAAGTACACAACTTATCGTAATAAATTAAATATACTGATAAAACAAGCCAAGGCTAAATATTATAAAGATAAATTTGATAATGCTAAAAATGATGTAAAAAAAGACATGGAAGATTATCAAACTTATTCTTAACAAAAGAACTGGTTATTGTAAGTCAGACATGAAGCTCAACCACGAGAGTAGACAAGTAAACAATCCCAATGAGATAGCTAATATATTTAATAATTATTTCACTAACATTGGCCCTTCATTAAATAATAAAATACCCCGACCTCAAACTTCTTTCAGAGAATTCTTAAAAGGCAACTATTCCGAATCACTTTATTTTTATCCTACTGACCAGAAGGAGATCTGTGATATTGCTAAATTCTTTAAGAACGGTAAAAGTGCCGGATCCGATGACATAAGCCCTGATGTTTGTAAATCTGTTATCTCCCAGGTTAGTTGTCCATTATGTCATGTTTGTAATCTGTCTCTTTCTACGGGTATTTTTCCCGACAAACTCAAAACCGCAAAAGTGACCCCTATATTTAAAACTGGAGATAAGTGTGAAACAGGCAATTACAGACCAATATCTGTTTTGTCGTGCTTCTCAAAATTACTTGAAAAGATAGTTTATATTAGAACCTCTTCCTTTCTATCCAAATTTAACATCTTGCACAACGGTCAATATGGATTTAGGTGTAATCACTCTACCGACATGGCCGTAATGGACATGGTCCATAAAATCACCAAAGGTTTTGAGACTATAATTGTACAACTATTGGTATCTTTTTAGATTTATCAAAGGCGTTTGATACTATAAATCACAATATTTTGTTGCATAAGCTAAATTTCTATGGTATAAGAGGTACTCCTCTTGACTGGTTTTGTAGTTATCTTTCTAATAGGAATCAATATACGAAAATAGACTCCTGCTACTCTTCTCCTAGCACTATTACATGTGGAGTACCCCAGGGATCTCTTCTTGGACCATTGTTATTTTCATTGTACATAAATGATATCTGCCATGCTTCGACAGTCCTTTCTTTTATCCTGTTTGCTCAAGTAACAATACAAATCTAGAATCTATTGTAAATGTTATTAATCTTGAATTAAACAAAGTATCTATTTGGCTCCAGGCTAACAGATTGTCACTTAATTTAAAAATATGTACATTCATGGTTTTTCGAAATAGCAAAAAGAAGTTAAATATAGCTAATTGTCAAGTTAAAATTAATAATGAGCCTATACTGCAAGTGTCCCATATCAAATTTCTAGGGGTCTATATCGATGAATGTCTTTCATGGAAATTCCACATAAAAGAATTAGAAAACAAAATTTCCAAAAATATTGGTATTATGAGTAGATTGAAGTACATTCTTCCATCTAGCATTTTACGTACCTTGTATTGTTCATTAATTCTCTCTTACCTCTCTTACTGTAACATTATTTGGGCTAATACTTACAAATCTAATCTTGATAGACTAATTAAAATGCAGAAAAAGGCAATTCGAATTGTATGTAAGGCCAACTTTCATGCACACACCACTCCTTTATTTAAGAAATATAATCTTTTGTCTCTTACCAATATCAATGTCTTTCAACAAGATGTTTTTATGTATAAATTTGTTAACAATCAACTTCCTGAATCGTTACATAACCTTTTTAAATCTAATAGCTCCATACATAACTATAATACCAGGTCTGCATCCAAAATACACATACCTCGAGCTAAAACAACTCTTTTTCAACATACCATTTTTTTCTCTGGCCCAAAAACTGGAACCATCTTCCATCGTCTGTAACTGACTACCCTTCAATTAACTCATTTTAATGTAAACTAAAATCATTCTTACTCAGCTCCCAGAGTACTTAACTTCGTATTTGTTAAAGTTGCAATGGTCTGTAGCTCTCATTGATCTGTGTCATGTATTCGTTGTCTAGTATGCTTAATATGTTTAAACGATTCATGCATATATTTAATTATTGTAATTAATACTAAATCTTTAATCGGTTTGGTCTTTGTTTTACTGGGCACATCCACCACAAGCTTCGGCTTTTAGGATGATGCCTCCACAACCATTTTAATATACATGCACAAAATATCCAATGTGAAAGAGTGTGGAAATACATGTTCTTTTGAAATTGAAATTGAAATTGAAACTGAACTTGATAAAAAAGAAAAACTTTTTCTTGGGTTTGAAGCATTTGTTAGAAGGTAAGACCCCAGGGGATTCTTTTTATACGCTCATAAATGGATTTATTGACTTATTTTCTGTTTAAAAAGTGTAATTTTTAAGCTAAAATCTGTTTCTCATAGATGCTCCATGACGAAAATATAACTTGGGTCCAATTTTATAGACCTGTTAAGCATAAAAATTTGCTGAGCACCAAAAAGTCTTGCTTAGTAAAAACAGATTACCTGCCAAAACTTCACACGATTTTCATGCTAAGCAAGCAAGAGCAAAGTACCAATCACAATCAATATACATCACATACAATTTCGGTTGTTAATCCTATTTTTACCGGGGAAGATTTTTTATGCTAAGCAAATTTTTGTGCTTAACAGCTCCATGAAATTTGACCTTCGTCAGTTGGTGATGGCACGTGGCATATCTCAAAATAGAACTTCTGATTGGAGGCATTTATTTCAATTTTGTTTTCATCATTGTATTGCTCTCATCAAGCACTTCAATTGGAAATATAGTTTGACTAAGTTTGAGACGAGAAATGAAAATTAAATGACTGTAAATCAAGTTTCAAGAAATTGCTCCTTGCATCGACAGAACTTGACAGAAGAGGTCCAGGCTTTGCGTGTCTTTAAGAAGCCGCAACAACCAAACGGAAACTTCGATTTGTATTTCTCTGATCGAGAGCTTTAATTTGATGTAGGATTTTGTCATGTTTTAAAAATAGAAAAATTTCGACAGGCTATGGCTCTGTGTTCAAGCTTGAGACGTTGATGGACATAATTAATAGCAAAAACGTTCCCCGGATCTTGCCACATCCGAGGACCTAATATTACAAGAAGCCAAAGCCGAAGCCATTTGAGAAAGGGCCTAATCAAAGGGCTAGACTGTGTGGAATGTCGGTTGTTATTATTCATTTCGTATCATTCCTCCATGGCAGCATCCTAGAACGCATCCTCGCAGGCACTTCCCCAGGGCCGACACGGCCGTCTCCATGCCCATATCTTCTTGGGTTTCTAACTTATCTCTCTCCCCGTGGTAGTGGTTCATCCTCAACAGCTTTTTGTCCGCCGAAAGCGACACGTATCCAGCACGCAGCCAGTGTTTGTGAACTTCTGGCTTGACTACAGCCTTGGACAGGAAAATCGGCTTTGTGTTAATGGGTTTTCCTGTGATGCGCCACCAAAGCCGATCAATCAGGAGAGGATGTTCACTGGCATTTAGGGGCTTACCTAGATAAAAGATGTTGTCCACGATAATCTGCCCCAAATTTGGCCTCTGCATTTTCTTGATGACACGGCTCAAGAAGCCTGGTGATGTATCATTGGAAAAGGGATACTCATCAATGTCAATGGACGCCTGCCAGACGAACTGATGACCGTACTTTTTCAGGCAGTGCCGATAGGCAGGCCGCTGGGCGAGGTTAGCTTTGTTATGGCCGTGCGGTCGGGCTTTGTGACTCCAGTTTACGTAAGTCAGGTAGCCAGTCTCCACAAAACATCGTAGGTTGTCTTGCTGAGATTCATTCTTGTAGAGGTACGCGTCATACACATAAACGTGTTCGACGCCCGCGTAGCTGAGATACTGCAACCACTGCACCAGCTCTCTGGTTGTAAACTTACTAATGTCAGAGGCGTAAATCCGAACCATGACGACGGCGGTTAAAAAGTACTTCCCCTTGGTCCTGGTCAAGATCTGGTTCTTGCCAGTGCGGCCGGAACACCACAAGGGATGGCGAGATGTCATCCCTGGAATTAATCTCACCATTCCGTCAGCCTCTCTGTAGTTTGTATTCCTGTTGTTCTCACCTTCTGATGATCTGTCTAGTATTTTAACTGATGGTTTATGGGTGACATAGATATCAAAGATCATTAATTCGAACATCACTGCACCAACGATGACTAACAACAAAAGGAGGTAGCCAAGCCGTTGTGCCATAGCTAATTGCAAAACGATGTGCGTTGCTTGATGTAAAATTTTGCAACATATGTTCTCTCTGCCGTTAAGTTAAAATTCTCTCTACCATGCGCACAAGTCATACCCTCGATGCTTTCGGTCATTTTAAGTTTACACACAAAACCCTGGGCTGCCAGGGTTTTGTGTGTTAAACGACAGTGCCCAATGAGAGACGAGAGGAGGGCATTTGCCTAGCTGGGTCAATAGGATTGATTCCAGGGGGTTTGACCGCATAACCGCAATGCAGGTGTTATGCCCCAACTATGGCACTGGCCCAACTATACCTGGGCCGGCTCCAACTGTAGTTGGGACCGGTCCCAACTGCGACGGTGTAGTTGGGAAATCCCAACAACAGTTGGGACTGAAGGGGCGGGGATACGGAACCGCACGTGAATATATGCATAAATGCGCGCCAGGCTTGGAAAGGAAGTTTCTTGGGTTGGACGCACGTGGCCGGCCGGCCGGCTATTATTTTTGGTTAGTAGGCCAAGCTTGCTAAACATCATACCATGGACGAAATCAGCAACGCCAACGCTTCACTATTTAACAAATTTTAACATAATTTCATCATTTGTTTAAAAATTATCAGCCATGTTGTGGTTACTGACTGCCTGCCACAGTTGGGCCAGGATTGAAGTAGTGGTCCCAACTATGGTTGGGACTATACTAGGCACTGAATACTCAATCGTATTACTTGAACACAATTTCACTTGATTTAAAAATTATCATCCATGTTATGGTTACTGCCTGCCACAGTTGGGCCATACAGGATTGAAGTAGTGGTCCCAACTATGGTTGGGACTATACTAGGCACTGAATACTCATTCTTATTACTTGAACACATTTCACTTTATTTAAATAACAAATAATTAACGAATTAATATAAAATTGCAATGTATTTTTGTATTGTTACAGACAAAAAATGTGAAGGAATCGAGACAAGTGCACTCGGCACTCTGAGACTATTACCCCAATCACATGCTAATTAAATATGTGAGAAAACAAAACATTATGTCTGTTTCCTTTTGTTCAAGAGTGTGAAACTGTTTTTCATGCGTATGCGCACCACGCGAAGTAGCATGAAAGCGACCATGCCTCCCGCGTCCGACACAACCCCCCCCCCCCCCCCCCCCCCACCCCCATGGAGATCAATAATGACCCCTCCCGGTCTTCAATTTTCATAACCGTCCATGCACAAATGTACATTGTACATGTACACATAGAGCATGATGTACATGTACATGTTTATACACGTGGCCCGGCGGGAGATTGGCATAACTGCAGCCCCGGCCCCAAACCCAAATGCATAATCATGACGAATGGCCTTTTCAGTCATGCGCCTTACAATAAATACGACACCCCCCGTCGCGTTTAGTCCCAACTATAGTTGGGATTTCCCAACTGTCCGGTTCTAGTTGGTACCGGCCCAACTATAGATGGGACTGGCCCAAGTATAGTTGGTACCATGACCGTAGTTGGGGCGTAACACAGGCACTGTGGGTCACTCATACAGCGCGTTGTTATGTACCATGCATGAGGCTATCAGATGATTGTAACTTGTCCATTTGGCGGTATTTTTAAATCTACTTATAAACTTCCACGATCGAAATATTCAGAATACACGTACTTGTGGCGTTCAGGATAAAGTCCTTGTGTATTATGTATATCTTTATTGTGAACTGATGTCCAGTTTATGATTCCTTTTTTGTGTGCATCGCGTACATGATACACGATTGCTGTGAAGGGCAAAATTACCCGAAAATGGATTTTGGGTTTTCACGAAGAGACAATTGACACTCTGTGGGGCAAAACGGGCATTTCTCGCTTCTGAGTTTTCACAAAGAGACAAATTTATTAATCAATTAATAACTCTGTAATTAATTGACTTATGGCTTAGGGGCCAATTACTTGTGAAAGACCGAGAACTGAACTTTAACATAGTGTCAACACTGAATCAATATGTGGTATGAATGCAGATAATATCTTCAATTTAAAAAGTGAGCAGCTTAAAATCTGATTTTCTTGTAACTTTAGTTTAGTGCGGAGAGGCAAAATTCGTCTGTTCGTGAAAACTGTGACGATATGGGGACCGGGAACCAGTCTAGGCTGTCATTCACACAAAATGGCGTACGGTATTTCCGAAGGTAAGCGCTTATCCAGAACCACCTAAATGACATCGTCGCGCCTTGTGCCTATTTAGTAAGGCCTAGTGCACTTTCAGTAATACATGACGTTGTCGTTTTGGTTGTTCTGGAACAGTGCCTTCCATTTCCGAGCCGTTTGTTTTCCTAACAGACGACGAAATATTGGAACTCGTAGGCGATGCTGACGCTGCTAACACAAAGAGACAAATGGACGAGTTTGTAACAAAATTGCGTATTGGATGATAACTTTGACGAACAAAATGATCACTGGATTTTCCACCAATCGCAGTATTATTCGAAAACTGCTTTCATCATCTTTATGCAACCGTTCAGCCGTGTGAGGACCTTTGGTCCTCAAGCCACGTCGAGATAAACACCGCGGTGTGCTGTAATTGTGGCCGTTGTTTCGTGCCTCTCCGTAGAGAAATGTTGTGGACTGCAGAACTTTGAAGAAAAAATGATCATAGGTATTTGCTCTTATCGTTATAAATCATACACATTATTAAAGCCTGAAGTCTCTAGTTTCATTATTCGTTCACACCAAAGTAAAACGACCTTCCGTTCAAGATATATGGCCTAAGTTGTGGGAAAACCGAACTGAATTTGGACCGATTTACCGTGTTAAAGCTTGCGTGCACACCCAGCTCTACATTACATTACTTGTGTGGACATTCCTTTGTATTCGTGTAGTTAAGAATTCTCGGCCAAAATACTCATTTTTTCTCACTTCTAGAAAATTGTTTCAACCCCAATTTTGGATAGTGGCCCTCTGAAGTGTTACCCTTCACTTTTTCAAACATAACCCTAACCCAATTTGACCTCTAGAGCTCTTTTTCAGAGAGGGTAAACATGTATATATCAACCGAATCCGAACCGAAACCAAACTGACCAAAACCAAACCCGAAAAAGAGGAATATCTGGCTTGGGTAAATCTTCCTATATTTCACGAAAATTGTGTACGTTTTTTTGTGCCGGAACTTACTCGTGCCGCGGGCATTGATTTGATCTTTTTGTCGTCTCTCAGTGAAAAAGGAATATTTGGTGATTTTTACCACATTCGATGTCTTCTTTATGTATAACTAACAACCATTAACTCTTTCAATTATTTGTGTTGCATATGAAATGCACATATGCGTCAAACAAAAGCAAAAAACAACACTTCCAACCAAAACTGTACATCAAGACAAGATCCAAAAAGGAAGGTCACTCGTCATTCAGTTAAAGAGATACAGCGTTTTAAAAACATACACTTTTTGGTCATGTTACACGTGGTGACGTCACAACTCTTGCCATATCTGTATCGTGGCACCAGCTCTATTCTCGCGTAGGCAATATTCGCGCACCACCTTTCTCCATTTGTCAAGTAATTCTTGTATAGTTAGTAACTAAATATGGTTCTAAATGCGGGGCCCTCGTAGAGTGTGCATGTGACGCCATGACCTTTGCGAAAGTGGGATACACATATTTCGGCAGCACCACGGAAGCAGTGCGTTTAAGGATGATGAGATTCGCTGTGCATGACACTTGGCTGCCTTGGAAGTGTATTTTCGGCAGGCAGCAACACTGGGAGAATAGAAGTATAAGTAAAAGGCTCCATTGATTTTGTTCACGTGAGTGAAATTCGTTGTGGAGTCAGGTGCGCGAAAAACGCCAACACGTGGATATCTTTTTTCAATCGAATTCAAGTTGGCTTTGGAGGAAACTTGAAAAACGACTATAGTAAATACTAGTAAATTTGTAGTCTTAAGTTGTCTCTTTTTATTCATACGAAACTAAGTAAATACTAGTCATGTAAATGCTAGACCAGGAGAAGTTTATACTTTCAGCATTCATCACATATGCTTTTAAGTATTCGCTTTTACTTCAGTTTTATTCATACAGATGGTTAAGCTGCATACAATATGTCTACTGTCTCCACCGTGTGATTCCTTTTGACAATACAAATTTGTCCTTGTGCTTTTCAGGTATTTGTTGTGCAAAGTAGGCGCACCACTACTCAAACTATTAACTTTTCAAGCGGTTCTATTGGGAAGCAAACATTTGTCACATATTAGCGGCGCAGCTAGGGCTCTCTCTATATTAGACGGGGGGCTGGGGATCCCCCCCCCCCCCACTGGATGTTACAGTGAGTTTGTATAGCTATTCAAACCGTGAACCTTTAACAAAGAGGACAATAGGGTCCACGATTGAGTCAAGGTCCACCATTGAAAATCGTGTATGTGTGTGTGTGTGTGAGTTTGTATATGCCGGCAATCGTGGACCTAGGACAAAAGAATTCGGACGTAGACAAAGGGGTCCACGTTTGACCTAACGTCCACGATTGAAAATCGTGTACAAAACCAATGGGAGGTCTTCCGAAAAAGTTGAGTATAAACAAAAGAGGAACAATGGGAGGTCCACGATTGCACCCGTTTACATGACTACATGTGTGTGTGTGTGTGTGTGTGTGGGGGGGGGGGGGGGGCGCTCACAGTTTTTATCTTAATAGTGCTATTATTTTCTGCATTAGCGAAATTTACAGTGGGGGGGGGGGGGGGGGGACTGGGGGGAGACGATTTTGTAGGGGGGCGTACACCCCCCCCCCCCCCCCCCCCCCCCCCTTAGCTACGCCACTGTTAGTTGGGGCCGATAGAATCGTTGGAAGATTGAGAAGAATGCCAAGTATTGACGATGGATGATTGGAAATCGTTTTGTATGGTTCGTCGCAGAGGTTATCAACAATTTGAACCCTTTACACATGACAGCTTAAGAAAAGGTATTGTCCACAGCACAGCAAACAGCATTGCATCAGTGTGTGACATCAGGCCCTGTTGCTTGTTCGTGAAAAGTGCGAGGGCAGATTTTAATTGTCGAAGAAATTTACATGTACCAGTAAACCATGTAAAATATTGCTGTCATGCACACAGATTAGAATCCAAAGTAAACATGCGCAGTAGCCATACCTAGCACGATATGTGGGCAAGGGGTCCCCCCTCTTGTCCCTATACCCTATACACACTCTAGACTATTGTTATCTAACACATCCCCACTAGATTTCTTAAAAGAATTCCTGAGATTCCGGGAACACATGACCGACACAAAAGAGGGGGGGGGGGGGACCGTTGCCCACATATCGCGCTTCAAACGGCAGTAGCACATCACAGTTTGTTATAATAGTGCAGGGGCGGATCTAGGTTTTACCAGGGGGGGGGGGGGGGGGTTTACCTAAGGTGATTGGCCTACACACCCCAGCGTGCCGATTTTTGGACACCCGACACTGGTTTTTTTTTTTCAGCCCAAGGGGGGGGGGGGGGGTTTAAACCCCCAAACCCCCCCCCCCCCCCCCGTAGATCCGCCACTGTAGTGTTCTTTCGTTTTAGATAACCCACAACTTGAAATTGTCGGTGATTCGGATTAAGATGGCTCCGAGTCCTAACAAAGACGCGCCAATCGAATGCTACAATCATAACCGAACGTTCTCTGTGACTTGGGGTTCGACCGAATCTTATTGAAAGAATGAAGGTCATCAGACGGAGCCATTCAACCATACTTACTCATTTCTTAGCAACAACAAATCTTGCTCATGCCTCCCAACACGGACACAATGTAAAGAAAGGCTCGTGGTAGCTTTTATTCTTGTTTGCTTGGTGTCTGGGGATGTTGCACAGAATTACACAGAAAGCGCAGTTAAGTTAATTAAGTTGTAAACTTCCTCCATGTAAAAACTAACTAAAGGCATAACCACAGTTTGTGATTTCTGACCCAGATTCCACTCATTCCGGTGGCTTGAATTATTGTTATGATTAGACGGAGGAATCGCTGAATGTTAGGGCCAAAGTCCCACGGTAGATACAATATTTTGAGGGAATCAGAAACCTCAGGAATTACACCTTCCCTATACTCCCCTTCCACAGGTCCGATTCCACAATTCCCTTTCACATTCCCTTCCACAACCCACCGACGGTTAGTCTTGGTTCCACGTCCTTATCGTGCGGTGTGATGCAACGCGCACAGGTTAATGAGTGTACAGCGCTCTATACACACGCACACCAAGGCCACTCAGCGATAAGGACGTCTTGGAACCAAGACTAACCGACGTTACGCATGC
Source organism: Hippasteria phrygiana (assembly GCA_037893225.1). Classification (NCBI taxonomy): domain Eukaryota; kingdom Metazoa; phylum Echinodermata; class Asteroidea; order Valvatida; family Goniasteridae; genus Hippasteria; species Hippasteria phrygiana. The sequence continues at coordinate 631,954 of JAZGUH010000311.1, forward strand.
CATCAACGTTCCACTGACGGTATTGTACAGATCCATTTCATCATCGACCACCTGAGGGAGGCAGAACAACTGGTGCTGTGGCCCACCACTAGCACTGCATAGTTTCCACATCATCGAGTCGGTATTCTACCAAGGGACCGCGGCTTCAAGAGTGGGCGGCTGGTCCACGTTACAATATTAACTATTGGGATTGAGGAATAGGGGCGGAGCCTACTACTTTTTTTATACACATGTACTAAACTGAAACAGCTTCATTTCTGTCATCCTACGAGCAATTTATTTTCTGTAATCCAGGAAATCACAACTTCCTAAATAGGCCTACCCACATTTACTAAATTCACACGTGTAATAATAATAAAAAAAATAATAATAATAATAATAATAATAATAAAGAGTTTAAATTTTACAATCAGACATTGCATTTTAAACTGAGTGGAAGACAATCTAATTTAAATACCACAACACAATCTGAAATGTCCAATTTACACTGAAACAACCAGCAGTATAACCAGGGTTTAGTGTGCAAGGCCGGAGTAGTACGTGTGAAGCCTGGTTTCCATATCGACGTGAGAAACGCAAAGAGCATGCAACACAAACGGCACCCAGACTACAGCGCAGATGGAAACATTTCCTCCGTAAACGTCGCGGGCAACCCAGACAGACGTAAACTATCTCGCAGGCGATTGGCAAAGTTGAACTTTGCCGATCACCTGCGTATCCCTACCGTTTGCCCGCCGATCTTTTCGATGAATGGAAACACATTTCCGTCGCGTTGCGTCACAGAATCAATCACACAATGCCATGCAGAGTACCCGATGTTTCCGCTTGTATTTTATTCGGCGTGCCGTCTCCTACAAAACATGAGACTCAAAACACAAAAGAGTCTGCACTCCAATACAAATTATTAGTTTAACGCCGCCATATTAGACAGAATAGCTAGATGCGTGGACGCAATCATTACGTCGCGTATCGGATCGATCGCTACGCCCCCAGACGTCGCAGCACGTCCCGCTTATGACGGTTCCGCGTACTGTTCTGCTCAGTCTGCAAAGGCGCAACGGCGATGGAAACTAGGCTTTATGCTCTTACCTGGTTTAGAGTACAAAGGAAATACATATTGTAATTTAAAATGTAGCATAATTAGTTACATTTGCTTTTGCTGTAATTTTCAGAACAAGGCCCAATTTCATAGCGCTGCTTATAGTCTTGGTTCAAGACGACAGTGATCGATAATGGATCGTGTAGCGTCGCGTTTATTCGTTCCATGCAGTGCGCCCTCTGACGGTACGATTAGACCAACTCATGGGCTCGCACTTTGGGAATCCTGCCCTCACAATGAACATACGCAGTCCTTTGTTTGTAACAAAGGACTGCTTGGGTTTTCTTTTGTTAGATGTTCATAGTGACTGGCGATTTAACTTTTTCTGTATTTCTCCCTAGGCTTTCCTAGGGAGCCAATCAGCGAACGCAAAACGGACATGCATATGAAATATGTGATGACCTGAATATATTAACGGGTCGGGATCTGGGGCTAATGTAAACATGATGGCATTGGCCACTGTCACGTCACCGAGCGCGCGATATGCGATACGCGATTTTCAACTGTGACAACTGGGAACCGTACAACCGTTTCGTGAAGGGTTTGTGTTCCTTCCTCCATGGTGTGTTTACCGACTGGGTTCGGTAAACCCATGGAGGAAGGGGTAACCATGGAGGAATAAAAATGTGTTTTATTCCTCCACTGGGTAAACCATGGAGGAAGGAACCTGTGCCTCTCTGTTTTGATTTCAATAACAACTTCGCCTCCAATTTCCAAATCACTCGTCACAGCCTAGTAGTATCATTATTGTACAAAACCTCTCAAGTTGGCTTTGCATAAAGCCTGACCGACGAGGTGCTGAAGAAGGACGCTCAGGGCCAGTATTAATTCGTTTGTTTGCAAGCCTGAGCCCCGAGGCCCTTTTTAGCAGTCGATCGCGGACGGGACTTCTTACGTGAAGTCGGGAATCTGTCTACAATCGAGTACGAGTACAAGTACGAATATGCGGTCAGGCTCTAGAGTGAAAACGAAATCCTGCACTGTTGTATTTATGGACCTGCATGAAATATGGTTTAAATTTAGCTTGAAAATTCAAGCTCTAGGCTCATGGCGAATCATCACATCGATCCAGCTAGCTATAACTTACGTGGTTGGGGCAAGTAGGAAAAAGTGGTTTGGGCAAATTGAATTCATATTTAATTTCAGAGTACGAATTTCACTTTACTTACTTTAATTACTTGTGACATTAATCACACACGTAACGTGATGCAGAAGTATAATCCCCAACGATATCCCCAATAAAAACCATCAGTTTCACGTTTATTTAAAAGAGAAATATGTTTTGCATGTTATTTGTTCCTTCCAAAGATATAATAGTATAACGACTATAACTACTATACGCGGCGCTACGCGTATACATACGATCTTCGGTTTCTTCACCCCACAAACCAGACACTATCGTATGGTATGTCATGGGGTCGCCGACTGCATGAAGCGCCATGTTGTTCGAAGGTTATGAATATTAACAGAACAAATTATTTGCATATTACAGCCGCGCCCACATTTTGCAGGATTCCTAAGGGTGCACTACACTAATTCATGTCTGAATTTATGCGCCAGCTCATCAACATAAAATGTATACCCACAACTGTTTTTGAAAAAGGAGAGTTTGTGCCTCCAAAAATTGTGGGATTGTGTAAACATAGCCCAGCATCAACTCCCTGGTTTCTGGGCTTCCATCTGTGTGCAGACTTGATAAAATTACTGTAGAAAAATGGGTCCTATTTGCCCGAGAAAGTGGAGGGATGCCATGTTAATAATGGCTGTTGATCGGCTTGGGAAATAGGACTTTTTTGGAGGTGGGTTTGTTTTGTGTCAATAATTAAAAATGTAATTGGTTAACCCCCCAAAAATAGAACAGAAAATGAAAGATAAGAGATCAGACAATAAGTGACATTTGTTTTTGTAGACCCCAGTGATGCTGGGGTACAGGTTATTTGGCCCTGAACTTTGTTGATTTTACACGGTTGTCAATAGGAGCTTGAATTAGTGTGGTGCACCCCTAAGACGACAGTGCGAGCCCATAAGTTGGTCTAATCGTACCGTCAGAGGGCGCACTGCATGGAACAAATAAACGCGACGTTCACGATCCATTATCGATCACTGTCGTCTTGAACCAAGACTAAGCGCTGCTAAACATACGATTTTCTGCTAACGGAAGCCTCGCCCATTTCATAGAAACTGTAAGCAGTAAGCACAGCGAAGAGCCTGCTGACTTTGGAAGCAGGATTTGCTTAAATTAGTGACGCAACAATATGGACGCGCAAGCGTTAGCACGACTTGTCCTTAAAATACGCTAATGATTAAGCAAATGTTCCTGCTACAGTTAGCACAACTTTTCTGCTTACCGTTAAAAGCAGCGCTATAAAATTGGGCCCTGAATGGATTTGGGGTTAGTATCTTATAGCAAATACTGTAACACTGACCTGTTTAAAGTTTTGTGTGCATGCCGGGAAAACAAAAAGAAAAAGGGCCGTTCTGGTTCCCCGACAAAGGGCGTAACTTTTTGTGCACAACTGCAATTTCCGCGGGGTTGGCGTGGGGGTGGGGGGGGGGGGGGGGGTGGTATACAGAGCTCAGCTGGAAGGGGACACGCCCCTTCCCAATTCCCCATTAGTCGCTCACACAAACGTTTAGGTATAAAAAGTGTTGTTTGAAAAACGAAAGCTTACTATGATGAAGAAACTATAGTTTGTTAGAGGGACATAGAAAAAGACCGAGTTTTACATGGCCCTATTTATATTTAATGGAATTTGAATACATAATATATTCGAATTTTATTAAATATGAATAGGGCCATGTAAAACGAAAGCTTACTATGATGAAGAAACTAGTTTGTTAGAGGGACATAGAAAAAGACCTAGTTTTACATGGCCCTATTCATATTTTAATGGAATTTATTATGTACATATACATGTACACGTATTTCACAATAAATGCAGTATTGATGATAAAAGAGTGATGAGTTTTAAAATATATAAATGACTTCTTACATAGGCTAGACAAAATGGCGAGGTGCCACTAGGTGAATTTTATGGACTATTAAAGCAATTCTGTATGGGAGTCTGCATGTTATAAGTACGCATTACAAAACTTACGGAAAGCAGGGGGGATACTACAAACCGTCACCGACACCACGAACTGACACTCTCTATCTAGCGCGTGAGTGCTAGGGCTCGCACGTATTTTACAGAACAGAGTAATTTTCGTTTTCACGAACTGACACCCAAGGGGAGCGCGCGCTAACCACATTTTCATTTTCACGAACTGAAACTATTCTTAATTTCACAAGTTTAGAGGTTTTCAGTTCAATGTTTCTGTAAACCCACAAGTATACAGATGGAGTAGATTCGTGTCAAAGCTTTTAAAGCGTTTTTCTTGGAATGGTATTTCTGCTACATGCTTACGTGTCAATTCGTGAAAACGAAGTCTTCTCTAGCGAGTCTGCCCGATGTGCGCGCGCACACCTGGGTGTCAGTTCGTGAAACCGCGTACTGAGTAAATTTCGGTTCACGAACTGACACCCAGGTGCGCGTGAGTGTCAGTTCGTGAAAACGGTGACGAAACATTGTCAAACACATCAATGATTTAAATATCTTTCTTTTGTTTTATTTTTTGAAACTTTTTATACAGAATAATACATATGCGTACACGTGTAAGGTGAAATATGCATGTGAAAAATAAAATTGCTTAAAGATAATGTGCACTGTGGCTAATCGAACAATATAGAAGGCGCAGAATTTTAGTTGGATTTTATAAAGGTACAGTGGCAAACAGAAAATCTCGAGCAATTTTCCCTATTATTGTATCTCTAAGTCTTAATTCCTCTTTCTTCAAAACATATGAAGAGAAGAAGCCTACATTTCATAGTACATTCAGCCTGATATGCCCGTACCGCTGTATTTTTGGACTACCAGGATTGTATAAAATAGAGGGCGCCACTACAGTTATAATCAATAGCATTAGATTAGCCCATCACAAGAGGATTTGTCTGCACCCATGCCATACTAGCCTCGGCCGTCTTCAGTAAGAGGATTTTGCGACTCAATGATTTACTATACATTGAAGCTCCCACTTCCTCAGAAATGGTACAAAACACATTATGATGCGCGATCTGGGGCAGAGGGACCCCTCATTGTGTTCCCGGAATCTCAGGAACAATAGTCTGGAGAGTGTATAGGCACAGGGACAAACGGGGGGGGGGGGGGGGGGGGGGGGGGTACCCTCTGCCACATATCGTGCTGGGTATACAAAAACAAGCTAGGTTAAATCTAATTAATTAAAAAAGCTAGATTAACAAGAAAACAACAACAAAAGGTAGTTAAAGGAGCCATGTAATACAATCACAAAGAAAGTAGCCTTGAATGCAAGGCTAATGCGTGATGTATGGGCTCAGCCTGCGGTCGCTGCCAGCCCAAACGACATCCGAATGGGGTTAACGCAATGAGATTTTGGACTTGACTTCCCTTTTTAAACAAATCCTCCAGAGCCACGAATTAGGAAAAAAGAAAATGAATTTGAACGTAATGAAATTCCGGACTTTATTTCCTCTTTAAAAAAATCCTCCAAAGCTGGAAATTAGAAGAAAAAAAAACACTGGTAACGTTGAGGTCTCGAACCCAGTGCCTTCTGTCTCGTGGTTCAGCACCGTATCTACTGGACCATCAAAATGCTCAGCAGACCTCGAGAATTCATTGCATTATATACCCAGCCCTATAACGCATGCGTACGTATATTAAAAGTATTATAGAGGGCGCTCAACAATAAATCCATTCGGATGTAGTTTTGAAAAAAAATAATTCGGCGCCTGGCCAGCTAGCTATCCACTTATAACACTGCGTTTGGATCCGGCAAAGATGGGTCGAGTTTTGCGGTGGTAGTCAAACCACAGGGAAGCTTAACCGCAAACTTTCCCGCGTTTACACCAAATCCCGATCCCACTTCGATCATGCTTCGATCCACCATTTACAAGGAAGGAGGGTCATTGAGCATGTGCAGTCATTTTTCGCGGGCTATTTTCTCATAATAGAAGCGCTTCCCCTTTTTCTTTACAAAAAGAACACAAGTTCTAGCCAGAAATTAAAATATCCCTTAGTTACGTACGGCCCTGAACTTTCGTAGTTTCGCTCTCTCGAAATCGCGAGCAGAATTGTGTGTGACCTACGTTGTATGTATTGCAATCGCCGACTCAATTTTGACGAGCCAGTTAATTACTAAAACATGATTTCCTCCAGTCCGCAAGCTCCATTACTATTTTGACCTGCCTGTCGCGCGCAGTTCCCGGCCATGCGAAAGGGCCAAGACGTCCTATGCCTTTTCACACTAGACAAAATCTCGGGGGTGGGCCCGGTGCGACGCAGGGGGGGGGGGGGGGGGGGGGGGGGGGGGGGGGGTGAGAATGTGCGACGTTTCACACTAGCCCCGGGGCGAACTTTGTCTGAGTATCAGACGTTGCATGCATTGCATGCATATCGCGTTGCACGAGCGGCTATTCCATAGACTAGGGCGAACTCACTCCTGCTCTAGGCCAGGGGAGAGATTTTTCAACCCGGGGCGAGACCGATCTCGGGGGTGGACCCGGGGCGAAATGGCTAGTGTGAAACGTCCCACATTGTCACCCCCGCGTGCGGGGTTTCGTACAACCTGGGTTGAAAAACAGGTGTGAAAAGTCTTGTGTAAAAGCATGGAGGAAGGAACACATGGAGTTTGTACGAACTGTACATCAAAGGTTGAGCGTAGGCCGCCGCGGTCGTAAAGACAGCGGGTTCGTGGGCTAAATCTGTCATCGCATTAGCGCGAGCGCCCGCTGTTCAAGGACGGGATTTCCCGGATGTACAGGCACCGCGCGTGCGCAGTACGTTCTTCCATTGGTCAACATGGCGTCTTGCATGTCTCACGGGAAGGATGATTTCGTTTGGTTCTGATTTGAGAGACATTAGCGACTTTTGCGAAGAAATTATGAACCCTAGCGAACTTTCGGATGGAAGTGCTTATACAGAAGAAGACATGGGTTTGTGAACAGTCAGTGCCACCCTGGAAATAATACTGGTAACTTCATGAGAAACAACAGGCCTAATTTAAAGGGGACAATTTTTACTGGCTTTCGAGTTTTGTCTTTACACGCAAAATTTGTAAATATTGAAGTGTTTTGGAAAGTGTTTTTAAGCAAAGCAGGGGTTAAAAATAAAGCAGGCTGGTTTCCCCAAAATCAACATTAGAATGCCGCTTAACTAAACGGCGTCATTAAAAAGGGTTTGTTGATGGGGTTTTTGCATATATTTCCGCTCGTTTATTTTTATATTTTTTAATTTTCCCTTTTTTTTATACAGCAGCAGCTCAAACAAATGGAACTTTGAGTCTTCAAGTATTGCCAAGCACAAGCAAGCCCGCCAAGGAAGCAAAAGCCAGGGAAACTGTGGCCGACCCATCAAAGGAAACAAGAACACTAATGGTTTATCAGTATTTATTACTGCCTCTTTTTCATTTATTGATTCAGGAGCGAAATAAAGTTGACTTGCTGGAAGAAACAAAAGAAGCTTTTACACCCATATCACCAGAAGAAAATCTTAATTTAAAGATATGTTGCCAGCTATATACCATACTCATTACACAAGCGGTACAAAAAGTTGAAAAATGATACAGCTGCAATTTATTGTAAATTCTTGAAAACCTGGCAGGTCTGCACAACTGATACGGCTAAAACCTTTCTTGAATACAATATACATGCATGTATACGAACCACTGGATTAGGGTACAAAATAGAGGCTTGTTTCACATTTCGGATACAGCTTTCTTACTTTTTCGGTATATGGAAAGTAAAACTAGGGCATTTTTAGTAATTGCAATTTACCACGTTTACATGAAAATCCTAAATAAAACAATCAAGATTCCTGTTTTGGTCAAAATACTGTAGTTTAAAGCATATTTAATTCAAAATACATGTACCTGTACCTGGTTTGCTTTCGTGTTCAGAACATTAACCCCAACGTTCCTGAATCCCCCAATTTCAATATGATTTTCCACACACCCTAGGGAGTTAGGGTTAAATGTTTGCCATTTTAGTCTGGAGTACTTCTAGGAAAAAATTGTGTAAACTACGTATTATTTTACATTCTCAAAGTTGAATTTACGACTATTCGAAATTCGAAAACCAAAATATCGTAAAACACTAATGTTTTACAAAGCTTACCTTATATATTTGATTAAGGAATGGGAATATCAATTTTCAAAATTTCTGACAATATTTTGCTTGCTGGTGCTGGTGCAACATTTGCTTTTGCTGTAATTTACAGAAATAAGTGGATTTGGGAGTTATAGCAAATAGTTATTGCAGCACTGACCTGTTTAAAGTTTAGTGTGCATATATGCTAGGGGAACACAGGAAAAATTGCTTTTCTTGTAGTCTGGTTCCCTGACCCCATTTCAGACAAAACAGAGCAATTTCCAGACATCAGGTTGCGGAACACTTTTCCAACTAGGGTCGGCCGACCATCGCTGGAAATTGATTTGAAAATGACGGCAAATCAAAATACCATGATTTTATAAGGTGCTGGGACAATTATTTACTTAAAAGTCAAGCAAGGTATTTTATAATAATTAAGTACACATGTAGTATTGTTTTATGTTTGCAAATGTATGCAAGCAACTGTACATGCAGTGAGTTTGTTACTAAAATTTAGATCACCTTTCACAAAAATTGTTGCACTTTTGTACACGTATGTTTAGCTACTATCCCTTCACTGAAAATTCCATCATGGTTGCATAAATGCATTCTTCAGTGCCAATTTGCGATGTACAAAAATTTACATGGACATTTCCTTCGAATGTATAGATAACAATGATCATACATGTAAAAACAATGTCTGTCACAAGCCAATGTGGCCCATCAGGCCTCAATATTTGCTGACAATTTCTCCTTCGGTATTGGACGGCACCCTTTTTCAATCGACCTTTCCACACCGCACAATCTGCAGATACCTTGCAGACACTGCCCGTGTTCTAGCATCCTCACTGAATATTAAAAGAAAAGAAGAAAAATTACTTTTAATGACATGTCTAAAAACATTTACAACCAAACCTTGGCACGTCTTAATTAAAGGACAGACTATCCATATCCCATACCTCCCCCAAAAAATCCTTTAAACAGATATTTTTCTTTTTATTCTATACGTGGTGAAAAAAAAATTATGAATTAAAATTATCCAGTTGGGATAAATTTGAAGAAAACAAAACAAAACAAATACTTTTTCCATTTAAATTTACCAATGAAAAGCAATTTGGTAATGGTATGCAACATTCAAAAGATTTAAGCACAAATATTGATATGGCACAATAACCAATTGTTTTATTCTTGTTAAATCAGTCCATAAATAAGGCTTGACATTTTTTGTCCGGGTTTAATCGAAAATATTTCCGACACTTAAAGCTATGCTAATCCGAAAAGACCGAATGAAAAAATTCATTTTCATGTCACTCATAGTCATAGAAATACGTCATACGATGATTCGAAAAAAAATAATGACATGTAGGCCTACTAATAGGTGTATGCATTATTAAAAGATGTTCAAGAAATGAACATCGCAAAAGAGTGACGTGCAATTTGAGGATTATTGAACTACGACGACGGATTTTTATTTGCACATTTGCTCCTTGTAAATGTTTGGTGGGTTTTAATAATCGAAAATATTTCCGGAACCTTGCAGTCAAAGTGTTAAAAAATAATTTTCTGTACACTTCCAATGAAAACAATTTAGGTAAATTTCATTAAAATGAACGCAATAAGTATTGTGGATGCGTGCCCGACCACTCATGATAGTTTTCGACGAAAAAAAAACAACAAAAAAAAATCCTCGATAAAATTTGTGGAACAAACTGGAACCTAAATTTTAACACACGAACGGGCAAAGAAAAGCTAAACGAACGAAATCCTCGTGTTTTCAACCTCTGCCACCCTCTGGAAAGCCCCTAAAATCGTAAAAATATCAAGTAATAATTTCCCAAATATGTAATCATATCCGAAAGGTAACAATGAATGTATCTTACCGACAGAAAGTCCGATTTTGATGAACAAAATACCAACATGTTCCGATTTTTTTGACGAATTTGCTGAAGAAAATGGCGCATGAAGAATGCTGACACCGGGTCACTGCGCATGCGAAACGTGTTCTATTCGTGTGTTTGCCTTTATTGACTCCAGTGCAGACCAACGATTCGTTCCTCCACTGTGCAGTCACTCGCGGCCGCCAACCCTGTGTACAAAGGATCTTATCGCGGTCGTAAAACTGTCGGGCAGTGGGCGCGCAGCGGGAGGCCTCCATGCCTTTACCACTGGTCAGCCAGGGTTGCTAATTGGTCAGTAAATACCCTGTGGGGTTTGGCGGGCCGTTCAAACTCCATGGCCTTTAGCGATGTGGTCTTGTGTGCGTGTGTAGAGGGCGCTGTACATTCATTAACCTTTGTGCCTTGGAGCGCGCCGCACCGCACCGCTACGTCTGGAACCAAGACTAAGGAAACATACCGCTCTGCATTGCGCGCGCCGAGTCGCACACACTTTGCATATTCACGATATGGGGCAGAGGACCCCCCCCCCCCCCTCTTTTGTGTTGGTCATTGTGTTCCCGGAATCTCAGGAATTATTTTCAGATGTCTAGGGATGTTCCATATGTTACAAGGGATGTGTTAGGTAACAATAGTATGGAGAGTGTATAGTGTATGGGTATTATAGGGACAAAAGGGGTTCCCCTGCCCCATATCGTGCTGGGTATATTGCATGCTGGAGAATCATGATTGGTCGGCAGGACTTGTGAATTTTTACTTAACGGCAGAGAGAACATATGTTGCAAAATATTAACCTCTCTTACATCAAGCAACGCACATCGTTTTGCAATCAGCTATGGCACACCGGCTTGGCTACCTCCTTCTGTTGTTGTTAGTCATCGTTTGTCTGGCGATGCTCGAATTAATGATCTTGGATATCTCTGGCACCCATGAACCATCAGTTAAAATACTAGCCAGGTCATCAGAAGGTGAGAACAACAGGAATACAAACTACACAGACGCTGACGGAATGGTGACGTTAATTCCAAGGATGACATCTAGCCATCCCTTGTGGTGTTCCGGCCGCACTGGCAAGAACCAGAAAATGACCAGGACCAAAGGGAATTTTTTTTTAACCGCCGTCGTCATGGTTCGGATTTACGCCTCTGACATTAGTAAGTTTACAATCAGAGAGCTGGCCCAGTGGTTGCAGTATCTCAGCTACGCGGGCGTGGAACACGTTTATGTGTATGACGCGTACCTCTACAAGAAGGAATCTCAGCAAGACAACCTACGATGTTTTGTGGAGACTGGCTACGTGACTTACGTAAACTGGAGTCACACAGCCCAACCGGACATCGAGAAGGTACCTTGGATCGGCCAGATTCCTGCCTATCGGCACTGCCTGAAAAAGTACGGTCATCAGTTCGTCTGGCAGGCGTCCATTGACCTCGATGAGTATCCCTAGCTACTACTCCAATGATACATCACCAGGCTTCTTGAGCCGTGTCATCAAAAAAATGCAGAGGCCAAATTTGGGGCAGATTCTTGTGGACAACATCTTTTATCTAGGTAAGCCCCTAATGCCAGTGAACATCCTCTCCTGATTGATCGGCTTTGGAGGCGCATCACAGGAAAACCCATGAACGCAAAGCCGATTTTCCTGTCCAAGGCTGTAGTCAAGCCATTCGTTCACAAACACGAGCTGCGTGATGGATACGTGTCGCTTTCGGCGGACAGAAAGCTATTTAGGATGAACCACTACCACGGGGAGAGAAATAATTTCACAACCAAGGAAGATAGGTGCATGGAGACGGCCGTGTCGGCCTTGGGGAAGTGCCTGCGAGGATGCGTTCTTGGGTGCTGCCATGGAGGAATGATACGAAATGAATAATAACAACCGACATTCCACACAGTCTAGCCTTCGATTATATATAGGCCCTTTCTCAAATGGCTTCGGCTTTGGCTTCTTGTAATATTAGGTCCTCAGATGTGGTTAGATCCGGGGAACGTTTTTGCTATTATGTCCATCAATGTATCGAGTTTGAACACAAAGCCATAGCCTGTTTATTTTGTTCAAGTTTGGCAATGGAGCCAAAGCCGAAGGCAAGTTTGAGAAATGGCCATACAGTGCTCGCTGCCGCCAAAAATGCCCGTAAAATTAACGGTCGAAAGGCGTGCAGTGAGGACGGTGTCACCCGTCTACCGTATTGTTGTCATGGTTGAACCGTATATTATTTTGTATGTACTGATAAACCTTATTTTTTACAGCGAAAAGTCTCTCAATACTGCAATTTTTACGTGCACCTTTTTTAAGAAAAAAAAAAAAACCGGAACAGGTAGGACTAGTACTGGAAGGTAGCTAGGTTCACAGTAAGTAACTGCAAATTTACAGAAATGAATGATGTGGGAACCAGACTAAACAGAACTAACTTCGTAACAGAATTAAGTAACATTATTCGTGTACAAATGCTACGATAACCTTCGACACACTATAAACCGAATAATGTCGTACTTCAGCCTCACATTCAGCCTTATCCCACCATATAATGCAGTCATCATGGTTTCCCCTAAACAATTTTAATATTTGAATACGAATGGAGATGCAATAAGATTCTTCGCGTATGTTTGTAAAAATTTTAAAAAATATTGTGGAATTGTTTGAATAAGACATATTATGGTCAAAGTGTTTTTGGACTAAACACTACAACATGACATTTTGTGAACACAAATTTCCTCAGCTCTGATTGGTCGTGTAATTGCTATGTAATGAGCGGCCTTTTTAAGGGTTTTCCCGTAAAATGTAACGCGCAGTCCATTTACGGTTACTCACAGCATGGAGGAAGGATATCCTTCCTCCATGCTCACAGTCAATATTTACATGCTTTCCACCGAAAAATACCGGTATTTTTTACAGTGTGCCCCATAAGTCGCTGCCCCTTACTGGAGTAACTAATCCCCCGAACAGATATATTATCACTTCATTAATTAGCTGTTCCTTTCAAGGTATTTTGTACAACCGAAGAACTCGGTACGTTGCATTATGAAATTTAATTTTCATCGCTGTTTCAGAATTTTACATTTTTAAGTAAACTCACGGTCATCTGATAAAGTAACTGCATATAGCTACGAAAGCTTATGCCATATTTTTTAAATTATAGTTTAATGCTACCTTCAATATTTATCTGTACATGTATCCAGCTGACACAGCTGTAAACAACTTTGGTCATTCCAATGTAAATACACGCTTTTTACCATGAAAATTAGCTGGCTAACGTTTCAAACTTCAGTTCTTTCTCAAAGGATGACAGTGTGAACGACACTTGAAAGCTCCAATGAACTTGACGACGGATGACAATAGTTATCCACTTAATCATGAACACGGTTTAATCTACATAAAGAAACAAAGAACAACATATGTATCAGAATCACTTATTAAATAATGGAACAGCATGTGTAATAAAGGTGTACATGTTGTCTCTTGTCAGTCATAAAGCCTGGTATAGTTGTGTCATTATTTCCCCATGATGGTGTAAGAGTCCCGAGTACATTATATATGCGAATAAATGCATACAATTCATGTTCATGTAATATGGGCCTCATGCAAGCTTGTAACGTTCATACATAATTTCCAATGTGTCTCTTAGTTTCACATACACAAAACTCCCCTTTATAAATGAACATTAAACCAAGGCATTATCCCACTTAATTACTATTCAACAAAGTTTGGGGGAAACCTTAAACCATATTAATCATCAAAACTTACGACTTTGGGTTGTCCTTTGGAAAACAAATTTCCGACAAACATGTGACATGACGCTGACTGAACGTATGTGTTTTTATATAACTGACTTCTACCAGCGGAGAACAACAGCGCCCTCTTGTGTCGAGAACAAACGCAAATCAAAAATCTTGAATAAAGACACACATAGCATTCTGGCATTACATCCCGACCCCTTAAATGTCGTTTCTAACCACGAAAATGGCATTTACTTATTCATACCAAATTAAGACAGAATGCTAAAGTACCTTTAAGTTTTCAAATACCAGTGATTTCAGGTTATTGTCAATTACACACTAATAAGTAACTCACAACCAAAAAATGCCACTTTCTGGATTAAATCATATGAACCCTTAGTAATTGTTCTAACTATTGGGAAATAAGCTTCAAGACAAACTTGCAAGTAACAATTAATCCATGCTTTCGGCTCTCTCTACTGTTTCAAGAAGACAAAGTTTCTGAACTGGTCTCATCAAAGTAGCTGACCTTGTCTTGACCCTGACTGCTCTGACTAGCTGGTCACCTCCTTGGTATGTTTCAATCACCCGCCCCATGAGCCATTTACTCCTTGGTAAGTCACCGTCAACAACAAGAACCAGGTCCCCAACCCTGACGTTCCTCTTTGACTCAAACCATTTTTGTCTTTCCTGTAGAGCTGGAAGATACTCCCCAATCCATCTTCTCCAAAACACATCCGCTAAATACTGAACCTGCCTCCATCTTCTACGTCCATACATATCCTTCTTGTCAAATTCACCGGGTGGCAAGACAGGTCCTGCGCGAAGCAGGAGTAAGTGGTTGGGTGTAAGTGGCTCTGGGTCATTCACATCATCTGATACTGTCGTAATTGGCCTTCCATTGATGATGGACTCAACCAGACACATCAATGTAGACAAACTTTCATCGAACATGGTTTGCTCTTTCATCAGTGAATTCATCAGCTTCCGCGTGGTTCTAATCTGCCTCTCCCAGACTCCACCCATGTGAGATGCAGTAGGGGGGTTAAACTTCCACTTAATTCCCTTCTGAAGGAAAAACTCACCAATCTTTTGTTGGTTTAAGGACTTCAAGGCTTCTCTAAGCTCACGCTCGGCTCCAATGAAATTAGACCCATTATCAGACCTGATCTCTTCTGGCTGCCCACGTCGAGACATAAAGCGCTGTAATGCATTGATAAAGGAATCTGACTCCATGGAATGCAGGACTTCGATATGAACGGCTCGGACAACCAAACAGGTAAATATGCATCCATACCGTTTGACCAGGCTTCGACCTTGTTTTACCATGAAGGGGCCAAAACAATCCACACCAACGAAACTAAATGGCGGTTTGTCTGGGGTGACCCTGTCTGACGGTAGATCTGCCATCTTTTGCTCAACTGGTGCTGCTGATTGACGCCTGCACTGAAAACAATCACGCAAAGCATTGCGGACTGTCGGCCTGGCCCTGATCAACCAGTATCTTTGACGCAGCAGGGAAAGTACATGCTCTCTGCCAGAGTGTCCGGATACTTGATGGAAGTGTCTCACGATCAAAATCACCACATGATGATTTTTGGGCAGAATGGCTGGGCGTTTTACTCGCTCATCTACGGGGGCATTCTTGAGACGACCGCCAATCCTAATGATACCATTAGTTGACAACACTGGGTTAAGCTTGTAGAGAGGACTATTTTTCTTGATGTAGTCCTTTGACTTTCCGGGAGCTTCTTTCTCCTTTTCAAGAAACTTCAGCTCTTCACAAAAAGACTGCTTCTGGATGTACTTTATGATCGAGTCTTCCGCTGTTGTCATCTCATCTACAGTCATCGGTATCTGCATGTCCATTGTCTGTTGCCTTTTAGACTTGGCTCGCAAGTAGTTCTTCACCCGAAGCAACCATGCCACACTCTTCTTAAGTCTGTACCATGAGGAATGTCCTTCCAACAGTCTGTCCACGACGTTCAACTGTTCCACCTTGTTCACAGCACATACCGTGACTATTTCCTTGTCTGGCTTTACTTCTGGATCTTCCTCTGCAAGATCTCTCAGGTTCGGTGATTCTGGCCATTCACTCTCTTCAAGGTACAGAAAGTCAGGTCCATTCAGCCATCGCCTGTTAGCAAGCAGCTCTTCAGCTGTCTGTCCTCTTGTGATATCATCGGCAGGATTGAGCTTCGATTCAACATGATGCCATTGACCAGGCGATGACTCGCTGTGAATGACCGCAACTCTGTTTGCTACGAATGTTTGAAAACGTCTCTGCTCATTCCTCACGTACTGCAGGACTATTGTACTATCTGTCCAAAATACTGACTCCTCTAATGGCCAATCAGACTCTCTATGAATCATAGCATCGAGTTTGACGGAGAGTGTTGCACCCATCAATTCCAGCCTGGGTATAGTCATCTTCTTAATGGGAGCCAAGTGTGACTTTGCCATGAGAAGACAACAGTGATTTTGACATTCTGAGTTTGTCATGCGCAGGTAGGTTGTTGCTCCATAAGCCACTTCTGATGCATCAGAGAAATGGTGGAGTTGATATTTGACAACCTCTCCAAACCCATATGGCTTGATGCTCCTGTTTACCTTGAACTGTTGTAACATTGGTAATTCTTGTTTCCATCGCTGCCAACTGTCAAGGTGAATTGACGGTAGTGCCTCATCCCAGTTTAGCTTTCTGCGGCACAGATCTTGTATGATCACCTTGGCTCTCAGGGTGAATGGATTGACAAACCCATGTGGATCGTAGATGGAACTGACGACACTAAGTATTCCTCTTCTTGTCAATGGCTTATCCTTGGGACTGATCTTGTAACCAAAACAGTCCAGTTCGACGTCCCACTGCATCCCGAGGGCTCTTTCTGTCGGCAATGCCTCATAGTTGAGATCGAGCTCTTTGACGTCCTTTGCTCTCTCTTCAACAGGGATGGACGCGAGTACCTGCAGGTTACTACTTATCCACTTTGTCAACCTAAATCCACCTCTAGCTAAAAGACTGCGGAGCTCTTGTGCCAACTGAATTCCTTCCTCCTCACTGGAAACTGACTTTAAACAGTCGTCTACGTAAAAATTACGCATCACTGTGTCAACTGTGTCAGGTTGAAAGTCTTGTCGGTTATCCTCAGCCGTGCGCTGCAGAGCAAAGGTACAACAACTTGGACTCCATGTACCACCAAAGGGGTGTGCAGTCATCCTGTACACACTTGGTCGTTGAGAACTGTCACCATCGGACCACCACAGATATCTTAATACATCTCGATCTTCAGGAAAAACTCTAACCTGATGAAACATGGCTTGAATATCAGCCATAAGTGCGACTGTCTCTTGCCTGAACCTCAAGAGAACTCCCAGTAACTTGTTGGTGAGATCTGGTCCACTCAGTACCTGATCATTAAGAGAAGTTCCACAATGCAATGACGCACAGTCAAATACTATGCGCACTTTGTCAGGTTTATACGGATGGTATACTGGATGATGAGGAAGATACCACACGAGTCTGTCTGAAGGGGGAACTTCTTCTGGTACCCTTTCAGCATATCCTTTACTGACGAGATCCTTCATGCCTTCTGTGTACTGAGAATGCAGTAGCGTGTCTCGCTGCAGCCGCTTGCCCAACGAAAAAAGGCGATGTTCCGCAATGGTGCGATTATCGACCAAATCTGGTGGACGACTCTTAAATGGGATTGGCAGCTCGTAATGTCCGTTGATGAGACGAACACCTTCCTCCCATATCGCAACAGCTTTCTTGTCCATTACTGACATTCCCTTGGTGTCATCATGGAGCGATTCAGTTGTGTCCAACCTCCAGAACATCTTCAGTTGACTTTCCAAGGCGTTGTCAGCTGCAATGAAGTTTGAGGCAGCAAAGTGCTTGCTCGCGCTTCCCAGTGGCCCGTTCAATGACCACCCAAGCTCTGTTCTGGTTGCGTAAGGGGCGTTCTTCTCTCCCTTCCTGACTTCTAATGGAATAAGTGCCTCAGGTACGTCTTGCCCGATCAACAGGTTTACTTGTCCCTTGTCGACTTGCAGCAGCTTGATACCCTGAAGGTGAGGCCACTTCTCAATGTCCTCTCGTCTTGCCAAGTTAGCTTTATGAATTGGAAGCTCTTGTCTTGTATACACCAAAGGTAGGTCAACTGTTTGTCCACGGCCGATACCACTAACAGTCAGACTGACAACAGTTGTCTGTGTCTGCACATTCTCCTCTGCCAATGTAGTAAGAGACAATAGTTGCCCTTCACCGCTAAGTTTCAGTTGCTTTGCCAACTCTTCTGTGCAGAAAGTACTTGTTGACCCGCTGTCCAGGAGCGCATATGTGTCAACACAAACACCACCATCCATAGCCTTGACCGTCACTGGAACAATGGGCAACGCAACTCTGAATGTGCCGACCCCTGTGACATTACAGCTCATGTCAATCTCTGTCTCTGTAAAACCACTCTGCACTGTCGCTGCTGGTTCTGCTGGTACCATCGTAACCTCACTTCTTGGGGTTAGCAGATCATCTGGAGTGGTCTTTATCTGATGCAAGAACTTAGTGTGTTTTCTTCCACACCCTGCAACAGAGCACACTCGGTTTAATGTACATGCATTTGACATATGCCCAGGTCTCAAACAGTTATAGCACAGTTTTGTTGACTTAGCAAATTCAAACCTTTCTTGTGGTCTTTTACCCTTAAATTCTGAACACCCAAACAAGGTGTGACTACCATTACACAATATACATGTCATGTTACCTGTAGGTTTGGCATTTGTCATCATAGTGTAATTTCCTTTGCTATACCGACTTAGAGGAGACCTTGGAACATTCCTGCTTACAAGTCTGTCCTTTGGTTTACTCAAGGCACCATACACAGGATCATTAACTTCATCTGCTGCATCTTCTACAAATTCTACCAAATCCCCTATTTGGGGTGACCTATCCTTTTTCTTTCTGATTACCCTGACCTGTTTGACCCATCGGTTACGGAGGTAATTTGGCAATTTCTCAACCAAACTAACCAACACTTTTTGTGTATTTATTTCCTGAATATACCCCATGGCACTAAGGGTTTCCTTGCAGGTTTTTAGGTCATCTGCATATTCTCTGAGTGCTTTCTTGTCATATGGGCCAATACTAGTACCCTCAGTAACCTTGCTCACCCAAGCTTCAGCAATAGTGTAATTGTTGCCAAACCTTTCCTTAAGCAAGGCCTTAGCCTTCTTATACCCTTCACTAGGCTGCATTATAGAACAACATAGTATGACTTTCTTTGCTCTACCAGTACAGTACTGTAACAACCGAATCAACTTAGCTGTGTCCTCCAAATTGGACTTGTCCACACTGTTGTCGAATGCTCGAATGAATACCCAATACTGCAAAGGGTCACCATCAAATGTAAAAAGTTCTGTTTTAGGCAACTGTATGACCTCAAGCAGACGCTCTTGTTGTATTTGACCTTGATGCACCAACTCCAGAATTGATGCAGTATTTTCCTTGCTGCCAATGGCCGCCTCCGTCGTCTTGACTCGAACGACTGTGTTGTCCGTGTCCGGTGTCTTGTTTGGATGATCTGTTGCCCCGGTGTCTGGCTTCATCACTGGCTCTTTCGCCATGTCCAACTCTGTAGCTTGAAATGCTGGAGACGTATCCACTACAGATGTGCTCAGCGGTTGGTGTGCCGAAACTTGCTCTTCACTCTCATCTGATGTCTGTGCAGATAAGGCAGTGGAATGTTCGTTGCTGTCGTTAAGTGCATACACGGCCTCCTCAGCCTGTGCCATTGCCAACTTTGTTTTCATGGCCAACTGTGTCTTTCTTTGGCGAACCTTTAGTTCTTCCACTTCAAGGGCTTGCAGCTGATGCAGAGCTGCCTGTTCTGCTTCTAAAGCAGCCTTTTTAGCAGCTGCTTTTACTCTTGCACTGGCCACTGATCTTGCTGTACTACTGGCCTTCGACCAGCATTGACTGACGGAGTCTTCTGGAAGAATGTCTCCTTCCTGATGACCAGTGTTCTTATCTGTTGTTGTAGACCCCTGCTGCTCTAAACGCATTTCACCCTGACGTGACATTCTTGCCTTTGTAGATCTTAAAACCCAGTCATTAAACTCATGTGAACGACACTTGAAAGCTCCAATGAACTTGACGACGGATGACAATAGTTATCCACTTAATCATGAACACGGTTTAATCTACATAAAGAAACAAAGAACAACATATGTATCAGAATCACTTATTAAATAATGGAACAGCATGTGTAATAAAGGTGTACATGTTGTCTCTTGTCAGTCATAAAGCCTGGTATAGTTGTGTCATTATTTCCCCATGATGGTGTAAGAGTCCCGAGTACATTATATATGCGAATAAATGCATACAATTCATGTTCATGTAATATGGGCCTCATGCAAGCTTGTAACGTTCATACATAATTTCCAATGTGTCTCTTAGTTTCACATACACAAAACTCCCCTTTATAAATGAACATTAAACCAAGGCATTATCCCACTTAATTACTATTCAACAAAGTTTGGGGGAAACCTTAAACCATATTAATCATCAAAACTTACGACTTTGGGTTGTCCTTTGGAAAACAAATTTCCGACAAACATGTGACATGACGCTGACTGAACGTATGTGTTTTTATATAACTGACTTCTACCAGCGGAGAACAACAGCGCCCTCTTGTGTCGAGAACAAACGCAAATCAAAAATCTTGAATAAAGACACACATAGCATTCTGGCATTACAGACAGTGGAACAAGAAACAAACATGTGGGGGAACACGCAAGAGGGGGTGGATAGAGAAACACACGCAAGAGATATGGGACCAGTGGTAGTGGGTGAACATCAAAGGATGTACAGAGATGGAAGGGGATAGCAAGGGACAAAGACGTGTGGTTAGGGTAAGGATAAAAGATGATAGGGATATCGATTGGGATGGGATGGGATGGGATGGGACCCGAAACATGAACCGAACCCGATCTGAACTCTCTAAACTGACCTGACCCGACAACAATTCAGGGGAACCCTCCCCCACCCCCCAAAAAGAGGAATATCTGGCTTGGGTAAATCTTCCTATATTTCACGAAAATATACGTTTCTTGACCATACAAATTTGTCCTTTTGCTTTTCCGGTATTTGTTGTGCAAAGTAGGCGCAGCACTACTCAATGTGAATACATGTAATGCTAAAATTGTGTTCTGAAGGTACAGTCGAACCCGATAATAAGAGCACTGTTAATACAACATCCTGCTTATAACAAGGAAACAAAAATAGGTCAGGAGTCTTTGTTTTCCATTACTGATAATACAAGGTGTACCTGTTATAACAAGGTAAATTGTAAAGTCCCAAGGACCTTGTTAAAAAGGTGTTCGACTGTATACCTATACGTGTTCAATCTGACCGAAAAACACAACGGTTCTATTGGGAAGCAAACATACACGTATGTATAAGCGGCGTAGCTAGGGCTCTCTCTATAGGCGTGGGGGGGGGGGGGGGCGTATTGTTCTTAATAGTACATTATTTTCTGCGTTTGCGAAAATTAACAGTTATAGGGAAACGATTTTTTATGGTGGGGGGGGGGGGGGCTCCCCCCAGCTACGCCACTGCATGTTAGAAGATTGACGATGGATAATTTGAAATCGTTTTGCATGGTTCGTTAGAGAGATTATGTCAAGGATAATGCCCAAGGTAAGCCTTATTTGCATTCTTACCCACGAATGCCGCGTTACGTAGCGAGCGGCATTGTCCGACTTAAGCGCCACCCTATTGTCTTCTATTGATTTTAGCGCCATTATTTTGCACGAATGGAGCATTTTTGTTCAAACTCAGACACAAGAATTTGCTTTAAAAACGTATCATTGAAAACGCTTTTCCTATTGTACCGAGCCACTATTCAATCGTACTTAGAAGGAGCGTGCTAACGTAGTTGTTACGTAACCAATACAATGCAGTTCTTGGTGTAGTGAACCACACCCAGGCGTAACGCATGATCGTTGTTATGAGGATATCACACGATTGTGCCGTGGATGGTACGGTATAGGCACCCCATCAGGGTGGAATTATGGAAGAGTCCGTACCACCAGCCGATACAAGTTCCGTGGAAGTTAATAATAGGGTCATTCGTAGCTTCGCTTGCCCTTGGAGATCAGGACCGTTTCAATTGCACGTAGGCTACATGTAGGAGTATCAAGAAAGTAGGAATTGCTCTCTTTGGTCCAGTGCAGTAACATTAAATCGGAAGTTAACAGTTGTTTTTCCCCCCCCGAAATATCAAAAGCTGCATTATCAAACACTAAAACGTGAAGTGTACTTGTTTTCGTATTAATAGAAACTTGAGCCCGATAAAAATTCTTCAATTCGTTGTCCAACATAAAAAAACAGGGTTTTGCAAATGGGCGATTGTGTAGTGTTCTGTTTAAGGAAACTTAAATACAGTTTCAGGTGACTGGACTTGCCAAACGAGTTATTATTATTATTATTTCTTTCTGGTAATGAAACCAGGAAAAATAATACATATGGCGATCACCTCGAAGCACAGTGGCACCACCATAAAATGAAGAAAATGGCCCTTTTAGTACCGCCAGAAACGGTTCAAAATTACTTAAACGCATAGGATGTGTGACATTCAAGTTAATGGATAAATAAGATATGTCTGGGTTAAATTAGATTGAAGAACTCATTTTGGAGTGACACAAACGCCCTTAACTTCAATTTATAAATAAAAAAAGAAAAAAGAGGGGGCCTGTACACTATACAATCGACCAAAATGGTTTTGAATCAAATCTGTGTATATCAACGTACATGTAGTGTCAAAGCTGGACTCTGCCATTTATACTAGTTTGAAGATTTAAAAGTGCAATAATTTGTATTTTCAGAACTGAGGTAACACCATCTGCAAGATTTATGTGCTTTTTGTTTGATGTCTATAGAAGAAAAACAGCGGCAAGTTTCAAGAGCTACATGTACATGTACATGTACATGTATATCGCACAAACTTGTAATTTCCCTCTAACTTATCTTGGATGGCATGAACAGGGCCTATACACGTTTCGTCAAGAAGTTGAGCGTTTTTCGATACATTGGATGATCTGACGGATTGTGCCAATCACCAAACAAAAGTGTTTTAGATATTATTTATTGTTAACTGTGTGAAAACCATTTAGGCCTATATTGTCAATTATGTAAGAAAAATTGTTTTCTGTGAAAATATTGTTTACCAAAAAATGCTTATGGACTTTCATTCAAATATTGTACAAACATTATAAGAAAATGACTAAAGCTTCAATTGGACATATTTCTATTTCAGTTGTAAAATGTGCAAAGTAATTGTGTCGTTTTTGGTGTTTATTTATTTATTTTGCCCATTATTTCGCTCCATTATTTTACGAATGGAGTGATGGAGGCTTTTCCTTCCAGAAAAAAAAGGTCGGCCGACCATCGCTGGAAATTGAGAATGACAGCACACCAGGTGCCATTATTTCACAGGATGCTTGAGACTATTATTTTCTTACGGTCAAGTATGGTAATTCATAATAATTCAGTAGTTGTTCTTTGATGCTTGCAAATGTTGTAATCATGTATTACCTTTAAACCCAAACAAACAGGGCACAAATTGAGCATTAAAGACAGTTAGTTCTGCGGCACTGAAGCCCCCTTGTTATCTTTCCAAGTTTCCAGGATTATGAAGACTTGTCTTGATTTGGGCCGATACCCTAAAATCGGTGATTTTCTGGCAAGACGATCCTGTGATAGATGGGCGTGTACTATTGTACAAAGGAGGATCATCATGCCAAAACAACCTCAAAGTTTGGGTTATCATCCAAAATGAGGCAATTTTATTTGTCTTAAAATGTAATCTATAGACGAATTCCAAATTGACAAAAATAGAATGAGGCAATTTTATTTGTCTTAAAATGTAATCTATAGACGAATTCCAAATTGACAAAAATAGAACCGATCTGTAAACAGCCGACTTTGCCATTTATAGCGTGATTCATTCAAGCATGAATGAATTTGCTGAATAGCACTGTTTTTGTTTAGCATTGACATCCTCGCTTTCAACTCGGAAGTGCGCAGACGGGGCTAATGTGAAAATAGGCTTTGTATATAAGAGTTTTAGTGCCGCGGAGTTGGTTTTAATGCACATTTGTACATTGTGTAAAGCCACAACCATGGGTACACACAATTTGGTGTCCATGTTATGAATAACATTTTGAAAAACAATTATGTAAACATTATTTGAGACTGCACATGAATCGGTCATCCAGCTTTAAGCCAACTTGAAATAAAAAGTGCTCTAAAAGTGTGGCAAATCCTAATTTTTCAAAGAGCTATGCTGTATTCAGCAATGCTCTGTCGTTCATTTTAAACGGTACCTTGGTAACAAATAGTGTACCCATGATTGTGGCTGTGCACACATGCATTTTGTCTATACTCTAAACTGTTGAGTATGGTATTGATCATCTGTATAGACTATGGGGTGCGTCGATCGATGCTTGCAGGAGAACTTCACAAAGACAACAAACAAGCAAAGGGCTTAACTTTTTGTGCACAACTGCAATTTCCGCGGGGGGGGGGGGACACGCCCCTCCCCAATTCCCCATCAGTCGCTCACACAAACGTTTACGTATAAAAGGATCTGTCATTGTAAAACGAATGCTTACTATGGCGAAGAAACTAGTTTGTTAGAGGGACATAGAAAAAGACCGAGTTTGACATGGCCATATTCATATTTAATGGAATTTGAATATATGTACATATTACATGTACATATTTCACAATAAATGCAGTATTAGTGATAAGAGTGATGCGTTTTAAAATATATAAGTGACTTCTTACAAAATATTCAGTTTCCATGGCGAGGTGCCACTAGGTGAATTTTATGGACTATTAAAGCAATCCTGTATGGGAGTCTGCATCGTTATACATTACAAAACTTACGGAAAACAGAGGGGAAACTACAAACATTTGTCAAACACGTCAATGATTTAAATATCTTTCTTTTGTTCTTTTTGTTAAACTTTATTTTTATACAGAATAATACATATGCGTGCACGTGTAAAGGTGGAATATGCATGTAATATGTGGAAAAAAAATTGCTTAAAGATAATGTGCACTTATTGGCTAATCGAACAATATAGAAGGCGCAGAATTTTAATTGGATTTCTTCATAAAGGTAGTGGCAAATATAGAATCTCGAGCAATTTTCCCTATTATTGTATCTCAAAGTCTTTATTCCTCTCTCTTCAAACATATGAAGAGAAGAAGCCTACATTTCATAGTACATTCAGCCTGATATGCCGGTCCCGCTGTATTTTTTAGACCACCAGGATTGTATAAAATAGAGGGCGCCACTACAGTAATAATCAATAGTATTGGATTAGCCCATCACAAGAGGATTTGTCTGCACCTTGCCATACTAGCCTCGGCCGTCTTCAGTAAGAGGATTTTGCGACTCAATGAGAAAATCTCGAGCAATTCTCCTATGATTGTACATGTATCTCTAAGTCTAAATTCCTCTCTCTTCAAAACATAGGAAGAGAAGAAGCCTACATTTCATAGTACATTCAGCCTGATATGCCTGATATTTTATACAATCCTGGTGCCAAAAATACAGCGGGAGGGGCCTCTCGCTGTATTTTTGGCACCAGGATTGTATAAAATAGGGGGAACCACTACTGTAGCAAGAGTCCATAGTATTGGATTAGCCTATCACAATAGGATTTTCTCCGCATTTTTTTCCCACCCCACACTGGCCATTGTACTAGTCTCAACGTCTTCAGTAAGAGGATGTTCCGACTCAATGATTTACTATACATGTGCAGCCCCCAACTCCACAGAAATGAGCTTGCGAGGTTGAATCTACGTAAAAAGTGGTATATACACGCAGATCAACAAGAAACCCACAACAAAAGGTAAAGGACTTGTCTTTGGTGTTTCAGGATAATTGCATCACTTTGTAGAAATGCCATTAATATTTACTTTCTACCGAAAACCCCATGTTCGCACGACTTTCCGTTGCCAAGTTAGGACACAACATAACCTTATGACACAATATAACCGATGACGTGGATCAGAATTACATTTTGAGAAAAATGCTTGGGAAGCTTGCATTCTCTTTGTACATTTTGTTTTTTAAGAAAGAAAGAAATTTCGGAAAGTTTCACTTTTGTACATGTAGGTCAAAGAGCCTCGAGTTAGCATAATTATAAGGTGTATAACATTTGTTCACAGGCCTTTTATGGGAATGTTTCACTGAGGTACCATCCCGGGAATTATTATTTTTTTTATGCAAGATCGCCCCGAACAAGGCTAAAAGCCACCTGAGGTACGAAGCTACAAAAAGAAAAAAGAATCCAAGATACAAGAGGTGGGAATTAATATTCCTCCTGAAGCAGGAAAGATCGTCAGATGAATGAAAACATGCACCAGGCAAAGAATTCCACTGAGATACAGAACGAGGGAAAGAGCTATTGGCATATTTTTTTGCTCTACATCTATAGGTGCGACTTGGATTCGAGTTTTCAACGTGATTTCAGATGCCCAGTGCTATATCAAATCCACATTACCCCCCTTGTTTTAATTTGTAAAGAAAATTACGTCTAATGCGTTTGTGTGGGGTGTGTTCTATTTTCTTGTGCCAGTGCTCATGGTATCATTCAAACGTAAGCAAAATGAAACTACACTTTGGTAAATTAGAAGTGTTTTTTTTTGCACTTGTACGCTCAGTTGTTGAGAGCCTGTGGGGAAACAAATTCACAGGCTTACTCGGGTGTGACTCAAACCCATAGGACCTCCTGCTAACTAATGCATTTTCGTCGGGAAAGAGCAAAACAAATTAAAAACAAATTATAATTTACATCACCCCCGACGCAAATTCTATCTTCTACACTTTGGCAATTCCTATTTTATAAACAGATAAACCAGAAATAAAAAAAAAGTAGTAAAAGTAGGAGTAAGGAAAAAGAAAAAGAACGATCAGGAAAAAGTAGGAGTACTTGAAAGCCGGTTAGCCATGCTTATCACTGATGTGTAGATAACACCAATTTTGTCAAAAGAGTAGCTTAAAATTTGAGGCTGTGGCTCAAAAAATACCCGAGAAGCCATAGCCACAAATTTGGTTTCCTTTATTGAAAAAGTAAACATAACCGGGTACCAATACCTATATTTTGGAACTGGCCACGCATACACCATCTCTTGTCTTCAAGGAACTAGACCAATGTGGCTGCTGTGTGACAAAACGTCCACTTAGTCAGCTGTGCCCAAACTGATGTACAGATTTTAATGTCAATTGTACGATTGCGGAAATGTTTATGAGCATGCAATTTTATTATTATTACAACTTTATTTACTGATGGAAACCATGTCACCTCCAGGATGATTTTCAATGGGCCATCATGCTCATCACTTACACAGACTTTACAAAAACTGGTTTTCCAACATGTCTTCTTTTTGTGTGAAAACTCTCCATTATTGCTAGGTAACAAAATAGAGAAAGAAAAAAAGAAAGAAATACATGTGCTTATGTACGATTTATCCACACACAATTTTAACATGTACAACATATTCTACATTTTTCAACCAAAAAGCTTTCAATCTTCTCCAATGTAGCATATAAGGCTCATTTAAAGGGACACATTGCCTTCAAATGTCATGAAATTTTGCTGTTTGGAAATGTTCCTTATCTTTTATAAGAGTTGTCCATGCAAAAAAACACGTATGTGTTGTAATTAGTGAGCAGTGATTACAAAACAAAAAATTGGCCTCTGATCCCTGACATCTGACCCGCGAAACATAGACTTATTTCCAGTAGTAAATACCACCGTCTAAATAATGCGCAAAATACGCTGTAAGAGTCTTTAGGCTGGCGCCGCAGCAAGTGGCCTTGTAAACCTATCAGATGATCGCCAGGTACCATTCTCTACCTCGCGACACATATCGCCAGTGCTGCGCGCCGTGCCACAGTACATCAAAATGGATCAACAGAACGTACTTCAACCAGTTGCGACTGGAAATACGACTGGTGAACACGGTCCGCCATTTTGTGGAGTAAAAATTCGGTTCTACAAAATGGCGGACCGTTATTTGTCACGAAATTAAACAAAAACCACGCAATTTGAAGGGATAGTTATGTAAATCTTGATATTCTACTTTTAAAAAAGCTTCCCAACCATATCCATTTCAGTTTTATAGCCTAAATCGCAAAATCCAAAGCAATGTGTCCCTTTAAAGCCAAAGCTACGACTGCAGGTAAAACAAAAGAAATCATAATTCTTCAATATGAAATTATAAATTATGAGCATGTGATGCTGTACATACATTGTAATCCCTGAGATTGGGTGTTTTTCACTGAATTTATCTGTCAAAGGAGATTTATCACAAGCTGCCAAATCTTGTAATGAACAAGGGCATAGATTCTAGGGTATACACGTGTATCCCCCCACTTTTTGACCGGAGTTTTGGCCATGGAATAATCCCCCCCCCCCTCCCAAAAAAAAAAATATTGCCCTAAATAAAAAAAAAATAAGAAAATAAGAAAATTCAATCCAAGTCCATACAAAAAAGAGGGAAATTGCCATAAGCCAATATGGACAATTCCCAGTCTGTTGGAAAGACTGTTAAAATGCGGGTATGTACGTGTATAATAGGGGTAGATGTAGGGAATACCGGACACTTTTTTCAGATCCTGCCAACATGACTCGGTCAGGATTGAAATAGCGCCGTCTATAGTTCAGTACTAGGTGTACCATTCTGCAACATTGCATATTGAAAACTCTCCAAGAAAACCACCACAACCCGACAGGAAAGGTTGCAACCTAAAAAAGGGTCTGATGTAAAAATGAATATTTTATAGAATATGCATGGTTCAAAAAAAATTGGGGGGTGAGCTGTATTTGATGTTATTGGCATGTTTGAACTAAATAATCATATAAAGAATCAATAGAAACAAAAAAGGCATGTTAATTTTATAGTTTACCTTCCAGTTAGACCAGTTTATACAAACAATATTTCTAAACACACTGTCCGGTATTCCCTACACTGTGGGGAATACCGGACAATGTACGCCTCACTTGTTTGCATATAATTGCCTCACCAAATATGTGATGACCTCTATTTTTTAGTACAATCAAGTTGAATGATGTAGTTAACTAATAAGACTCTTCATCTCTTGTGATTTAATTGTTTTCATATGCAAATTAGGTAAACTGGCTTAAGTGTCCGGTATTCCCTACATCTACCCTATGGGCCATAATTAATACACAATGTATTTAATAAACAGCGCCAGCTGGTGTAAGAAAACGCCCCCCCCCCCCCTCCGAACCCATTTTTCGAAATTTTCCACATTCGGCTGGTTTCATTTACTTCATCATTATCCCCAACTAGTAGAATCGACGCCCTTGGTGATGAACACATTTTTCAAGCATTTGAAACGGGATTCTGAACAAAATCACAGTTAAAAACTGATGTGTTCAAATGTCAATGTACATGAATTGCCAACCGCTCTTGTGCGAATTTTATTAAGTGGCACTAAAAAGTATTTTACTATAAACAATCCATAAATCTCATGGAATGTATAATGGCACATGAACATTTTTTTCCATCCAATGGCCTTTATATACATGTACTTGGGATGGGAAAATGGGTAGGCTATTTTCACAGTGCTAATGAAAGGAGTAACATTTTATTATTTTCGTTTTTTTTAATCATTAATGCAAAAAAGTTTAAGCAATGCTTGATTGACATAAAGCATACTTAATGTTTTTTGGTGCAACTTAGAAAAACGTTATTTAACTTTATAGTTTTTATGTTTGTCACAAAGTAGTGAAAGTTAAATCCCAGCTTGGCTGGGTTTTTGAGAAAGCTCTGAAAAACTACACCATGTTTGTCATTGTATCAGGATTATACACTTGGCACACGTACATCTGCATCTAGCCCAACTGCCTGTGGACTTAATACACTCTCCAAGTTGTGCTACTAACAGAAGACAGTGGAGTGGCATGTATGGAGGCCAGAGGCAGCAAGACCATGACCAAAACACCACATGTGACCAGGGGCCAATTTCATAAAGCTGTTAAGCACAAAAATTTGCTTAGTATGCAAATGCTTCCTTGATAAAAACTGGATTACCAACCAGATTTCCATGTGTGGAATATTGCTTTTGACTGGTATTTAGCTGTTGTTTGCTTAGCATGAAAATTGCATGGACCTTTAGCTGGTAACCTATTTTTACTAACAAGACATTTTCATGCTAAGCAAATTGTTGTGCTTAACAGCTTTATGAAATTGGCCCCTGATCCTACGAAATGAGTCTTACAGGTATTTGTCGATGTTACATTTTTTGTTGCATTAGAAAGAGTACACTTGCTTTTTTTCATTTCGATGCAACACTCGGTTTTACATCCTGATGATTATGGACTTTATCATGGTGAAAACCTTTACCGTTCATGTAACATGACCGGGGACTCATTTTGTTGGGCTGGGTGATAGATGAGGTATAATATAACAGTCATGCCTAAGGCTAAATAAAAAATAAAACATGTTTAGCGTCCTGCCTTTTTTTTAAATAGAAAGGAGGAGGCCCTTTTTTTTTTTTTTTTTTTTTTTTTTTTAAATGGCCACTCAACACATTTTTTCAAGACGTCCGGCTGGGCTATTTTTTAAGATGGCCGCCAGCATACACAAGGTGATGCTAGAGTCTAAAAATACGACTTTTTGTTTGGGGATTTTTTTTTTTTTTTCGAAAAAGATCAAATATTCTTTATTTTTTTTCGTGTTTTTTCATTTAAAAAAAAAAACAAAAAAGCAGGCGGCTTCAAAAAAGGAAGGAAAACATGGATTTGTTTTTATTTAGCCTAAGGAATTGACAAACATGAGTTAGTCTGGTCATTTCTCCAAGATGTGAGAACAAGGCCGAGTAAGTTTCAGCCTTCATAACCTGTTGCATTTCAGCAAATAATTTTTCATTTCAGTAATCAGGCAGAAATTAACCCTAACATCCTAGTCATTGTTACTAGGAAGTGTCCTAAACCTGTCAAAATCCAACAGTGCAGTATCCCTATGGCACATTCATTAAACAAATTGGGGCATCATAGCTGCATGTAAAGTAATGGTGCCAAGGCTCTACAGTCCTGAGCCCATCAAAATTAGACAAAACCTGCTGTTGGGGTTTGTAAGGCTTGGGGTAGTTAGGGTTAATGGACTTTAAAAGCAAAAGTGCAACAAAAACGTCAAACAAAATTACCATTCACTTGGTGAGTCAGAACTACTCACTCAACAGAGCCAAACAAAAGCTTATCTGATTAGGGTGTATAAATAAAAACTAGTAGGGCTGTTCATTTTCTAATAATTTAGTATTCGATTCTTTATAACTGGGTTCAATCGAATATTCGCTACTCGCAAGTCAAGTTTTTTACGTGTCAGCTGCAACTGCATGCTGCAACGGTAAAAAGTTGCAAGCAAAGCACGCCGGTGTTTTACATGCGGCGATCGATATTTTGGACTGTCCAACATTTTTTTGCATGTGCCTGTTGCAGTGATGTAGTCGAGACCATCACAAGACCGTGCACAAGACCAGCTTGTTACAGGCACAAGTAACAGGCATAAACCATGACAAAGGAATGCTTTTATTACAGTTCATTTGAATAGCTTGAGACTTGAATTAAGACTGAAGGTCTTGTGCTGGTCTTGTGGTGGTCTTGCAGGGTCTATTAGTTGTGATGGTCTCGACTACATCACTGGCATGTTGTATCAAGATCATTACGGGTATGTACATAACATTCTCATAACAGGAAACCAAACTCCAGCCTGTGATTTTTTGCAGTAAATATTTTGTAAGTGTCAAGGATTTTACGGACGGGAACAATAAACCTTGGTCCACAACAAGTTGCAGTCGACAAAAATGTGGCATTTGACACTGCTAAGGGTCGTAATTTTTCTATTAAAATAGCATCAGAGTTGTATCTGTACGTGCATATTATATCTTTTTCGAATATTCGAATGAGCAAAAAGGTATCTGAATATTCAGTTGATGATCAAATATTCCAATATTCGGGACAGCTTCAAAAAGTAGCATTTGCTTTCAGTACATGTACCACATTCTTTGTTCAGTCAAGCGCAAGCCACTCAAGCAGAAAAAGCAGCTGACTGCTTGTTGAATGGTTGTATATTTTCAACCAAAGATTTATTAACCCTCAAGAATTTATTTAAAAGGAAATTGTGCGCAAAGTTTGTTCAATGAAAATTGCTCTTTCATATGGCATAAAAGTGACAGTCGTAACTGGACATCAGTAAGGAAAGGGTCAAATTATCCTGCTGAGCCAAAACTAGGGCTGTTCATTTTCGAATAATTTAGTATTCAAATAATTTAGTATTCGAATATTCGAAACTGGGTTTGACCGAATATTCAAATATTCAATATTCGCCGATCAAGTTTTACAGTAAAATGCACGTAAAAGCACGCCGGTGTTTTACGTATGGTGATTGATATTATGGACCGTTCAAACGGCATTTGTTTGCATGCCCCTGTTGTATCAAGGGTTTTACGGACGGGAACAATAAACCTCCATCCACTAAAAGTTACGATTGACAAAAATGCGGCATTTGACACTGCTAAGCGCCGTAACTTTTCTATTAAAATAGCATCAGAGTCGTATCTGTACGTGCATATATATCTTTTCGAATATTCGAACTGGCAAAATGGTATTCGAATATTCACTTGACGAGCGAATATCGAATATTCAGGACAGCCCTAGCCAAAACATGCAGGGAACCAGTCATAAGCAATACACATTACATGTAATTTTGGTTGGTAACCTGTTATCCCTTTTCAGTGCTCCACGAAAAAGGACCCTGACCTGCGACTTATACAACGATGATGCCAGGGTCAGGTCATCTCATAAGTTTGTGCCCTGGTTCAAATAACTGCGCACTGTACGATGGAAGGTGAACGCACGGCACCCGGCCCGCTCTCGTGTCCTCATTGTAGCTTCTAGTAATCTACTTTTAGCTCACTTCGCTAACAGCCAACGGTACGATTCAACAATAGATATTATCCAAGAGTGAGATTGGCCAAAAATGACAAAGCCACTAAATCTGTAGTGTTTGGGGGTCACCGAGGACCCTAGAGCAACGTAGGGTCTACAGTTTGTATTTGCCTAAAGGCACCCCTTAAAAAACCCGTTTCTATTGTTCTACATCCACTTTTACAGGTAAAAACACCTTTACGGTAATACCTTAGGAATTCCAGATTTCAAAAGAAAAGAGATTCTTCAAATATTCTAAAATCTGTCAAAAATCCGGACAAATCTCACACCTGAATTTCACTTTGGGGTTTTGCTTTTCAGCAAGGACTAGGCTTCATTCATACACCCGGCGTCCGAGTCTAATACCTCTACAAAATCTTGTCATTACAATAAGGAACATGCAACACGGCCCATGATTGGTCAAATAGTGGTGTTCTTAACCGAAACAACCAATAGAAATACAAGGTTAAAAATATGTCGGAGTGCACCTTTTATTGCTGGTAGATGAGTTATTTTTGATGACAGACTGGGTCACAGAAGAACACAATTGTCGTCCTTCTTTTGGGTCCCCCCATCTTTCTTTTCGATGATCTGTAGTAATGTCTTGAAAATGTCCACTACACTCTGAAAAGACGAAAACGACAAGAGTAACATGTTACTAATCTCATCTGATGGCAGGGATTTGAGCTGGCAACATGAAAAAGTAATCTTTGTAATTATCAGCGCTGCCTTTTCAATATTGAGAAGGAAAAAAAAATCAGTATTTTGCTCAGAAAATCTGCATTTTCATGAAATTTGAACTCTACCTGAAAATCTAAAAGTTAAAGTTTCATCCATTTCATGAGCTAGTACACGTGCAGTATAATAGCACAATATGCATGACGAAACATCATCGGAATTCACAAAATTGGTATTTATAAACAAAACTTCATACTTCCGTATCTTTTGTGAATTTATGTATGAAATACAGAATATCCTTTCTGGTTGGCAGCTCTGATGAAAAATTAATCTGTCAAACAAACCATAACGTAAAATTTACTAGGTAAATTGGAATCAAATAATTGTCAGTATCTTTGTTCGGGGGGGGGGGGGGGGGGGGAGGGGGGGAGGAGGGGGGGGGGGGGAGGAGGGGGGGGGAGGAGGGGGGGGGGAGGAGGGGGGGGGGAGGAGGGGGGGGGAGGGGGGGAGGGGGAGGGGGGGGGCGCTAGTCAGAAATCATAGGGCAAGATAGCTCAGTTGGTATAGCACCGGTACGGTGTTCCGGAGGTCGCAGGTTCGAATCCCGCTCCTGCCAGTTTTCTTTGTTCACTTTGAAAAATTCTTAAATATTGAGAGTATACGCAACTCCCATGCATTACTAAAATACTACGCAGAATAGCTTTTCTAGCCTCGTTTTTAGTTGAAATTTCCATAAATATCAAGAAAGGCATACAATGAGATTTGGCCAAGTCTTAAAATCCTAACCCTGCTAAATGCAACAGAATGCACCAATGGTAAAAAGTTGTTGCATTTATAGCAGTCAAGGCATGTCTCCTGGTCTGATGCATTCTTTTGTATTTAGTATTATACTATGTATAAGCCTCCAGCAACAAGGCTGGTACAGATGAGTTCACTGCACAGTGCAACATTGCATTTGGCAGGGTTCTTATTTCAGCTGTGTTGCATTCTGTTGCATTTGGCAGGGTGCTCAGGGAATACCTCGTGGGGGTTAGGGTTAAGCTGAAGCGTTTAGACTCACCTCATTCTGTTTTGCCGAAGACTCAATGAAGTTAGCATTCCAAGAATGCGCTAATTCTCTCCCTTCGGCAGTGGATATAACTCTGAGAATAAAAATAGTCATCTCGAAAGTGCTAGTTCAACTGGGTATTTTATGGGTATCACAGGCCAAAAGGCCACTCAAGGTGTGGGCTACAAAAGACAAGAAAAGACAGAATTCACAGGGATAGAAGGTATCTATTCACATTTTGTTGGAACTGTGAAAGATCATAGGTGGAAGGGAAGCAGGTTACAGGTAAGGAGTTCCAAAGAGAGGCAGTAAGAGGGAAAAACTTAAAGAGTATCTCACAGCAGTCTTGTTGACTTGTTGACTCGGACTCGAGTCGGACTCGAGTCGCAATTTTTTTTAATTGAGACTTGACTTGACTAAAAAAAAAAAATGACTTGGGACTTGACTTGAATATATTTGACTTGCTGACATCAGCACTTTCGTTAAAACAAACAACTTTTGGGCCTACACCGTATAGCGAGCTGGGTGTCCAGTACGTATGCGGGGCTGCAGCACTGGACGACTGCATGGAGAATCGTCCAGACCGGGCATGCATGGTTGATTTTGTACAGTGCATACGTGCCAGCCAAAAGTCATTGGAATTTGAATTTACTATGTGCAACAATTGACTTAAGACTTCGTACTTGACTTGAAAAAAAATGACTCGGGACTTGACTTGGAAAAAAATTGACTTGGGACTTGACTTGACTTGGAAAAAAATTTACTCGGGACTTGACTTGTGAACATTTGACTTGTGACTTGACTTGACTTGAGAAAAAATGACTTGGTTACAACACTGTCTCACAGTACTAGCCTTTGGAACCACAACAGTGAAAGGATGTGATGAGACAGCCAGGCGAGTAGAGTGCCCGAGAGTTTGGAATGGATAAGGGAAACTAATAATGAAAGGCCACTGGATTTAAGATATATATTAACCCTAACAATTCCAGATCCTCAAATTTCAATATGATTTTTGCAATGCACCCTAAGGGGTTAGACTTAAAGGTTTGCAGATATCAAAATATAAAAAATGCTTTAAAAGGTTCTGAAACAACAATACAAAATAAAAAAAAAAGTATGATTTGAGTAACTTATCGCGACTTAACGACGGAAAAAATCCGCAACCACAAAAAATATCCGCTTTTGCATTTTATTCACTGTTCATGCACCTATTAATTGTTCTCCCTCCTTCTCGTGCGTTCCGACTTTTGAGATGCCCTTTAAAAAGTGCCCAATGAAATGGCAGCACTACCATCAGAAAGGAGTCCTAACGCCCACCTCCTCGATTTTCGGGTTTTATAAAATCCTTGGCGTGCAAGTGTCTAATGTTGTCCCTCCTTTTATTGTGTTTCGTAGAGGCGTGGTTTGAAAATTGTCACCTGGCCGGTTGACGGCTATAGCAGCATTTTTTTGCATTTTCAATCCTTTACGCTTTGCTAGACATCCTCTTGTATCCGTTACGCTCGGCTGCACAAGACGGCCTGGCATAAAAAGTGGCGCCCCATTATAATACCCGGGCGCAAGGGGTTAAATGTAGTGTACATGATTGGTCATTGTTGCAATTTTCAGAAATGGGCGGATTTGGGGGTTGGTATTTTATAGGAAATATGTGACCCGCTCCAGAAAAAGGTGATATAAGTCGCGCTATGCATTTAAGTGTAATGGCCCTTTTAATGTTGAGAGGGTGACATTTTTCGTCAAAATTCATTTTTTGGTTTTTGTCTTTAATGACATCTTAAATATCTAAAGTTTCAAGTTTAGTGCACAACAATGTTAATTTCAGTGAATAAAGTGGAAAAATAACCTTTTTTAGAGTGCATTGTTCCATTGCATGGTATTAGAACTAGTTATTTCAAAGCCTGTTTTCTCTGTTGTGCAATTTGAACTCCATAGAACTAATTAATATGCAAAAACGCGATATCTCCAGAACGGAAAGGGTTTTGGAGCTCCATCATGTACCAAATGAAAGCTTACATTGTGGGCTTTCCAAACATACATAAAACTAATTTTTCATATTTTGCGACATAATATACCTTTTTCCAGAGCGGGTGACATATAGTTCCACTGACCTGTTCAAAGTTTTGCATTGTTGGATGGAAAAAAAACGAGAGGAAAAACGGCGCTCGTTTTTAACTGTCGGATGGATGATAGCCTTCAGTCAAGGCGCGCGTGGCTACCTGGACGCGGGACGCGCCCCGAATGCCAGGATGTCCGGGGCGTGCCACTCGTCCGGGTAGCCAAGCATGCCTTGACTAAAGGCTGCAGGGCAGTTTTCCTACGATTTCTAGCTGGATATAAATTTCCACTTTTCTTGACAACGACAGCACACCTGGTGTGCCATCATTTCACAGGATGATTGAGACTACTATTAACTTACAGTCTAGTAAGGTATTTCAAAATAATTTAGTTTTATAAAAAAATTGGAGGATTACCAATCGTGTACACTACATTTAAGGACTGGTGTATGTTTACATCACCAAGTGATATTTAACTGAACTGAGTCTCAACAGAATTGGTGTACTCTATATCTCAAATGGACGGAAACCACACCAACAGTTTTTTACCATTGTTGGATTTTGTTGGATTTAGCAGGGTTAGGGATAAAGATTATCATAATAACGATTACCTTCAGACAATTTTTGTTACAAATTATTTTCTACCAGGTGACATTACCTTTCCATGTGTAGATCTTTCTTGTTTCCTACAAGAACTACTGGGACGCTGTGGGAACAAGAAGAATAAAATACATAAAAGAACAGTTTTCAAGAGTAACAGAGGTTTTTCCCTTTTTTTTGGGGGGGGGGGGAGCGGTTTTTTAAAATTGAGATCACCCAATACAAGGCTCAAAGCCACTCTAGGTAAAGGGTTACGATCAGAGGTGGTTGGGTTGGTGACATTTTAAATTGCCAACCCTACCACCCTTGCGGTTTCCCTGGGCCCAGATCTAAATGGAGGATAATTCTTTAGGTTCCAGAGAAATTATCCCAATTTTTAAACCTATAGACCCAGGTAGGGTAACTTCCCCGTTGGTGAGACCCCTCACCACCCCATACAATAATGGGATGGGAAAATAAAAATTGTTCAGCTCCTTAACCCTAACCCCCTAGGGTGTGTGGACATTCGTATTGATATTGATGGATTCAGCAGTGTTAGGGTTAACCCCTTGCGTACGGATGACAGAATTTGGCGCAAAAAAACAGTGCCACCAGGCCGGATGACGCAATTGGCCGCTGTTTGTGCAGTTTCAATCCATTGTTGGATTAAACAGTGCCACCAGGCCGGATGACGCCATTGGCCGCTGTTTGTGCAGTTTCAATCCATTGTTGGATTATTGTGTATATGTTACGCTTGACTGCACAAACACATTGTAGCGGTTCACTTGGCTGCCAGCACCCCGACGTCTCCCGTAAAATACCGTACTCAAGGGGTTAATACATATTTTTAATAACTTTTGGTGACTTTCATCCACATTCCATAAAATTCAACACCCATAAACATGTTGCTTACACCCCCTTCAACAAAAATACCAGGAAAATGAAAAAAAATCTGCAAACAAATCTAACACTACTTTGTGGATACAATGCATAGACCATAGGCTTTTTACCCCGTAAATAAGGGAGATTTGTCCTCCTTCCCGACGTATGCTCAGTGCTTTCCAAGAGACTGTTGAGATAATTCACAGGCATACTCAGGCAGGACTCGAACCAACGACCTCCTGCTTACTAGTGCTGATGTCTTAACCACTTGACCACCGAGCTTGCCGGGGTCGGCTAGCCGATTCAAATCCAATAGCAGTGGATACCACATAATCAGCGAGAAGATGGGATTGGCGTTAGTTAGCGATGATTTACCCTGAGCTAAGATTATTTATTCAGAGGATTTAAAACAAAAGTTTCCGGGAGTTCTCTAAATTCACTTACTTGACATTTCCTGTTGTATCCAAGAGCTTTTCGTATATTATTTTCACAACTTCAAAACTGGTTCAAAATGGAAAAAACAGAAGATATGAAGAAAGAATTAAATAAACAAACCAGATTCCCTTAACCCTAACTCCCTAAGCATTTTTACTAGAAACCTTCCTCAACCCGTCAAATTCCAACACCATGTTTGACTGTTGCTGGTTAACAATACCCAACCCGTCAAACTCCAACAGCCCCCTAGCTGTTGGGTTTAGATTGAGTGGGTACACTTGGCCAAATGCACAGCATGAACAATGGGGACATACAGTACCCACCCCGTCAAAATCCAACAACTGTATCCATGTGCAAAATATTCAAGCCCTAATCACGCAACATACATTATTCAATGTATGTGTTCCTTAGAAGTATTATGTGAGACACCATACAAGCTGTTGATTCCATTGTTTGTTCTACCTCCGTACCCCATTGTTCAGTGCATGTCAAACAAAACACACAGCCACACACACATCCCAACACCAGAGCTCTAAGTAGCCCTTGCTCGAACCAACCTTCCCCAATCAGTCAAAACCCAACACTGTTACTGTGCAGCTGCAGTACCCATCCCGTCAAAATCCAACAAAATCCAACACCACATCAAAAGTACCCAGTACCTAACCCGTCAAATTCCAACAAAACCTGGTGTTAGAGTTTGGCTGGATGGGGATTGTTAGGGTTAAGATAAACTCTAGTGTGTCATAGCCTTTCAAAAAGTTTTACATCTGTGACCGGCTCTACAAAAATGGGTATTATGTCGCAAAATGTGAAAAATGAGTTATACAAATAGTTGAATGTGTCACATCCTAAGCTTTAAGCTTTAGGTTTGTCCCCTGTGGCATTTTGTGTTATCGAGATATCTTGACATCTGTATACTCCTATTTTCCAATTTAACAGAAGTGCGTTTAGAGATTTAGCCCTTTAAACATAGCAAGGGGAAAGAAATGAGATAGACGTAATTTCTTGCCAACATTTATTTTTTCATTTTTATTCATCAATACTAACCCTAACGATCCCCATCCAGCCAAACTCCAACAACCAGGGATTGTTGTACTTCTGATATGGCATGTGTAAAGTGTTGGAATATGGCTGGATGAGTACTGTAATGTGTGCAGTAACAGTGTTGGATTTTGATTGAGTTGGGGAAGGTTGGTTTGTGTGCAGTGCTGTTGCTGGTGGGTTGTGCTTGGTTGATGTATAAAAGCCTTGGTGCTGGACTGTGTGTGCATGACTTTGATGTTTGGTTTATGTGTACTGAACAATGGGGTCAGGATAATTAAAAGGACAATGATGCATAGTAAAGTAGTTAGCCGATGTGACCAGTAACTAATCTGAGCCCCCAAAAATACTTTAATTTTGTACAGGAATACACTTGCTTGGTTTTGATGGGATGTGTCCTGTGTAACCCCATTCTTCATACTAAGCACATGGCCCAGTGTACCCACTCAATCAAAACCCAACAGCTAAGGACCTGTTGGAGTTTGACGGGTTGAGTACTGTTATGACAAGTGGACTGTTGGAGTTTGACGGGTCGAGTACTGTTATGACAAGTGGACTGTTGGAGTTTGACGGGTTGAGTACTGTTATGGCAAGTGGACTGTTGGAGTTTGACGGGTCGAGTACTGTTATGGCAAGTGGACTGTTGGAGTTTGATGGGTTGAGTACTGTTATGGCAAGTGGACTGTTGGAGTTTGACGGGTCGAGTACTGTTATGGCAAGTGGACTGTTGGAGTTTGACGGGTTGAGTACTGTTATGACAAGTGGACTGTTGGAGTTTGACGGGTTGAGTACTGTTATGGCAAGTGGACTGTTGGAGTTTGACGGGTCGAGTACTGTTATGGCAAGTGGACTGTTGGAGTTTGACGGGTTGAGTACTGTTATGACAAGTGGACTGTTGGAGTTTGATGGGTTGAGTACTGTTATGGCAAATAAAGTAGGGAAAAAAGAAGGCATGCCCCAAAAGACAAATCCTGGGTGCGCAACTGTATGCCAACCTGCCTATCAATGAACCCTTAAAATCTACCTTTTTTGTGATGTGACGGTGTAGACGAGGACGTAACCATGTATTGTGAAGGTGAGGGATTGTGGGAAGATGGAGTACTCGTCCTGGCCCGCCGTGTCAACGATCTTCAGCTTGTACTCTTGATTGCCAAGTTTGATCATTTTTTCAAATGCTGCAACAAATAAATAATCATTTTGTTTAAAAGATAGAAAGATAGATTTTTAGTGAAGAGCATATAATATATGTTTCTGGCTTAGAGCTATTCATTTTCGAATAATTTAGTATTCTGTTATTCAAAACTGGGTTTGACCTCATATTTGAATATTCCATACTCGCCAAAACTGAACTTACTGTTCTCAATAGTAGGGTCGTAAGCATCAACAAATTGATTCTCCACAAACTGTATGGTCAGTGATGACTTTCCTGCAAAGAAAAATAAATAATTTTTTTATTTTTAAGATGGCCGTCATTTAAAAAAGAATCTAGCAACCGTTGGTGTTTCCCTGTTCAAAGACGCATTAAAAATGAAAGAGACATGTTGGACAAGAGAACTGAACATATTTAAAGGAACCATGCTTCTCAAATTTGCCGGATAGCATTTTATTTCATAAATACATTCATTTATATGTATTAAATGTGAATTAAAAGCCAAACTGGTTCAAGTGAAGTTTTAGTGTGATTATTTGCCGCCCAAAAATTGCCCCCCCCCTTTTTGGAATTTGTTGAGACTCAAATTGAGGGCGCTGTTCGTGACGTAGATCGAGGCACCGAAATTCATGAATGGACTCGATAGTCTGGACCCGGCCCGTATACACACACACTAGGTCTACACGTGCAATTTCGTACATTGTAAGTTGCAACAACTATACATCGAACTTACCCTGATTTTCTCCCTTTTAGCGACAGCTCCTCGGGGAATGGGCCGTTTAACTGCTTTCGCCTGTACCTTACCCACATCTGGGAACTTTGTTAAGATGGCAGTGGACTTGAGCATATTTTTAATGGCCATCCCAAAGGAGTTGAAAATACCACTATCAAAACACGACGGCTCAAAGTGGTCGCTACATAACGCTGAGAAGCTGCTGGGACCGGACCACTTCGCTCTTGTCACTCACCTTCACTTTCGCCGTCCAAATTCTCCGATATTTCGCATCAGTTGGAAATAAATGAAGGCTTACTCCATCCTTCGTTGTTTTGCTGCATCCAGCAGCCACACACCTTGTCGGCATGGCCGAAAAACGCTATATTTTGCTTAGATTTTGGACGAAGAATGTACACTCAATTTACGCGTGATGAATGGTGCTGGCTCGAGCAGAATATGTAATGTTCCTCGATCTACGTCACTCACTTATGTTAATGAGGGTCCCACTCAGGGGGCGGAGTAGCTTGGACAAACATTTTCAAAAAATGTTTTTTCATATTTAATCTGAGAAATAATTGACTCTGGTAACAAAATATCATTGTCAAGATAATACTTTATTGTTTTAAGCAGGAATAATGCAATGTAAATCCTATTTCATGGTTCCTTTAAAGTGTTTTTTAGTATGTTTGTAGCACCATATTAGCCACAAAAAAAAAATGGTTGACATTTTTGGTTTTTTATACATAAATTTTCTGTGGTTAAAAAAAAGAAGAAATCAAGGTGGCATCCAAAAAGGAAGCGGGCGGGGATGCGAAACATGTTTTTTTTTAAATTTCGCCTAATGCACCTATCAATTGCTTCCACCACCCCTCCCCCCGGGCTTCCCCATGTCTTATGTGCGGGTTTGGTCACATTTTTCAAGCCCCAGGATGGGGATTTTGGTCACTTATTTTTCCATTGTTTCCCCATCGTCAAGTAAAAAACCATGAGGTGGGGGGTGTATGTCGGGGGCTGTGACTAAAATTTTGCCCCAGGGGTGGGGATCTGGTCACTTCAAAAGTGACAATCCCCACGGGGGGGGGGGGGGGGGGGGGGGGGGGAAGACAATTGAAAGGCGCATAAGGCTTCCTCAACCTGTCAAAATCCAACAAAACTGTGCAGTATACATTGTACCTACATGTATGGCACATTCTTTGGACTTTGGACCACCTAAAGTAATGGTGCCAAGGCAATTTACATTGCCCCGACGCAAATTCCATCTTTTGAAAAGTTTACTTGAATATCACAAATCAGTCAGGAACACTTAAGTCTTGGAAAATAACAAACCCTGCTTCATAAACATTATTTTATTATGTAGCATAAACTCTTTTCTTTCTTCCAAGAACTGTCAACAAAATCTGCACAAAATGGGAAAGATTTTACTTTAACCCTAACCCTGCCAGACGTAGCACAGTGCATCTGTTGTGACAGCTTGACCTTGCTGCACTCTGCACACAAGTCAATGTGACAAAGTATGCAATCTGATGGCGATGCGTCTGGCAGGGTTTCTAGCCAAAATACCCTGGAGGGTTAGGGTTAATATAGTAATACTCCCGCCAAAATTCATCTAAACAAGTGGCACAACCTGTTATTTCAAGATTTATGCCAGCAAAATCTGTGAAAAATGAACACTTTCAGTGACCATGCACCAGGAACATCTTGTAGGTTGTAGCTCAAGTTCAAAGTTGTAACTTAGTTGTATACCACAGAAAACACAAACTTTCTTTCCCAAGGCCAGTAGTACTAGTACTAGTACTTAGTAATAGTAGTACTAGCTAGCCTACTGCACACAAATTTTCCCAGATAAAATCTCAAATTCAAAGGTTGTGCCAAGTGTTTATACAATTCTGAATACAGACGGATGGTTATTTTCCAAATTTGCTGTTCCCTGGCCGATTTTGGTGGGGGTAGAAAGT
This sequence comes from Hippasteria phrygiana, assembly GCA_037893225.1. Taxonomy (NCBI): domain Eukaryota; kingdom Metazoa; phylum Echinodermata; class Asteroidea; order Valvatida; family Goniasteridae; genus Hippasteria; species Hippasteria phrygiana. Next base: position 675,390 of record JAZGUH010000311.1, read on the forward strand.
AAAATCTTCTCGTTTGAAGACCCCTATAAATTTTGCATGGGTTCTCAACTTTAGATGTGGAGGATCGAAGGAACAAACGGTCCAAAACGCGATGCAGGACTTAAAAAAACAAAACGAATCTCACTCACCGACAGATCTGAAGCCCATAACAGCTATACACCGATCTTTTTGAGGAGAAGGAGGCATTTTATAAGATAAAAAGGGTCAAACTCTGTTATTATCTTGGTGAAACAGGGCAAAATAAAGCAGCGATTCACGTCATCGAAGACCTCCGCAGTTGTTTTTTTCTCGTTTTCCGGCTGCTTTCAGAAGCCGCAGTAGAACCCTTTTCAGTGCCACGTAATGTGATATAGAGCGTCATGGCACCTGTCTAAATATTCGTTACAACCTCGTACACGTATTGTACATGTATTCATACGTGTTTGCAGAATACGATCGCAACGATGGCTTTTAATAATCCAATATGGCGCCGCCCATGAAAAAACGCAGCTTTATCTTGTCGTCGCAATCAGCATTTCATACAGGTACTTCTAGAAGCTACAAGGCAAGTACCGTACGCAAATAATTAACCTATCGCCGTTTACGAGTTAACCACGCCCCTTAGACAACCCTTTGGGAATTTTGGGAAAGAGTTCTATATCCGGCCATCACTTTATAATTATAACGTTAGACCCGGAACACTCCTCCATGCTTAGACCTCGTGCATGTGTAGTCCGAGTAACTTGGACCCTTCATATCGCCTTTTTTAACATTTGGACATGATCTGGCGATAGTAGGGTCCAAGTCGATTGTGCGATAGAGAATGGCCAAACACAAAATCCCCCCAAAAAACATCAGAATTCAACCTTACAACGGCCACCAAAATACTAGATACGCCACCACCTGACCAAGTGGAGTTCCGTGATCAGATAAATGTACCAAGGTTTACTAAACATCCAAATAAAAAGTGAAATTTTACCGTTTATTTCCCAGAGACCCCCGCAGAACATGTCTTTTCGCCGTTTTGAAGTTCAAAAAGTGACTCCTCCATCTTGCATGACGTACGTCACCCTGATCAGGGTGACGTACGTCATGCAAGATGGAGGAGTCACTTTTTGAACTTCAAAACGGCGAAAAGACATGTTCTGCGGGGGTCTCTGGGAAATAAACGGTAAAATTTCACTTTTTATTTGGATGTTTAGTAAACCTTGGTACATTTATCTGATCACGGAACTCCACTTGGTCAGGTGGTGGCGTATCTAGTATTTTGGTGGCCGTTGTAAGGTTGAATTCTGATGTTTTTTGGGGGGATTTTGTGTTTGGCCATTCTCTATCGCACAATCGACTTGGACCCTACTATCGCCAGATCATGTCCAAATGTTAAAAAAGGCGATATGAAGGGTCCAAGTTACTCGGACTAGTGCATGTGCATGCACAAAGTCTAGATGGGCCTAGCCAGTGTTGTAGTCAAGGCCACAACCTCCGAGGCCGAGGCCAAGACCGAGGCCACAACCTCCGAGGCCGAGACCGAGGCCACACCGTCCGAGGCCAAGGCCGAGGCCGAGGCCACAACGTCCGAGGCCAAGGCCGAGGCCGAGGCCGGCTACTAAACACGTAATAAACTAATAATCCACTCAATCAAGGTTAAAGGCAGTGTGCATGATTGGTCATTGTTGCAATTTTCAGAAATGGGCGGATTGGGGGGTTAGTATTTTATAGGAAATATCGTTCCACTGACCTGTTCATAAGTTTTGCGTTGTTGGATGGCGAGAAAAACGAGAGAAAAACGGCGTTCGTTTTCAACCGTCGGGCGGATGATAGCCTTTATTCAAGACGCACCTGGCTACCTGGACACGTGACGCGCCCCGAATGCCAGCATGTCCGGGGCGCTACTCGTCCGGGTAGCCACGCGCGCCTTGACTAAAGGCTACAGGGCAGTTTTCCAACGATTGAAAACAATACAAATTTCCACTTTTCTTGACAACGACAGCACACCTGGTGCTATCATTTCACACGATGATTGAGACTGCTATTAACTTACAGGCTAGTAAGGTATTTCGTAATAATTCAGTCAAAACAAATTAGAGGATTACCAATCGTGTACACTACCTTCATTGTTGGTTTTTCTATTTTATTTTTAAGTCAATGGCAGGTTCCTCAAAGGATATGTTCATTGCTTTTCAAGAACATAAGGGTCTCCAGCATCTGTTGGGATAGATTTGCACGATGGGTCCTCATAATAATCTCTCCTCTGCTAAAAATTCACTGTACTAACGTTGTGTCCTCAAAATCCCGGCTTCGTACGTGCGTTCTGGCCTCACGCATGCGTAGTTTACAAAATGTAGCCGAATCTGCAGCCGGTGTTTGTCAAACGTGCACGATTTTGGATCGCCACAAGGGTCTTGGATAAGTTGGCAGGCAATTCTTAACTTTTTCTTTACTTTTCGACGATTCTTTCTCGCTTTTCCGAGGGATCCAATCAGTGACCGAGTTTGAGCCTTATCATAAATTATCCATTACACGCAAATACATAGGACATGACGAGGCATCATGACCATTGATCTGCAGCCGCGCGCGTCACATGCGCGTGCATGCATGTCGGACATAAACCACGAATGTGATTGGTCAGAACACCATCGGGCGACGCTCACTGGATCGGTCTATTGCATAACCGTCCATCATTATCACAGTCCACAGTCTGGTCGCGCCCCCGAAATGCCAACTTATCCAAGACTTTACTACAGATCAAAAATCTTATCGCGCTGTCGGCCTATTGCAACTACACTGTACCTGATCGCGCTGCCTGTGCATTGCAACTGCGAAAGTACAAAAGTACAACAGTAACGTCTTGAAACCAAGACTAGCTGGAAAAGAGAGGACAGTCTTTGCAAGGGCATGCAGTTATGGGTTATTAGACTGATTATCTAACAAAAAGAAGATTAGATGCTACCCGAGTACGTGTAACACAATAGTGGCAGTTCATGAGCGAGTGAACATGTAGTCTATTACCGGGAGTAGACTGGTTCTACAAGAAGATGATACATATACATGTACGTACGTGAGTACGTGCAATCGGGGAGCTATCTATAGCTCCATGGTGCAATAATGCAAATACCAGTTCATTAATTCGTGCGTATCTTCTTGAAACTTTATTTCGTTTCACGGAACTCACTGTGGCAGCTTCTCGAAGGTTTGATGAGGTAAACAATTTAAATTAATTGAAACAATTCTGAATTGGTGGGGAAATTGGTCAAAGTGGGCGGCCTCGAGCCGGCCTCGACCAGATCTTCGAGTCCAGGAGGCTCCGAGGCCGAGGCCGAGGCCTTGCACTCCGAGGCCAAGGCCGAGGCCGAGGCCATAAAAATCGGCCTCGAGGCCGGCCTCGAGGCCGAGGCCGGTCTCGAGACCTCCAACACTGGGCCTAGCTATATAGTGGTTAGTGCACATCTCTTTCAGAACCATGTCCTTTGCAATATTTTCCTCGACTCGGCAAAAATTGTCTTAAAACCTGGATAATAATAGTTGCTGAACTGTTTCCGACACTTGACTGATAAATACAACCAGAAATATTAACTACTTACGTATATTTTTAAAATGAATTAAACTTGCAAACTGCTGACTGACTAAATGGACCTAAAATATACAAATAAAAACATTAGCTGGCCTGACGTTTCAAACTTAAAGGAACCATGATATAGGATTTACATTGCATTATTCCTGCTTAAAACAATAAAGTATTATCTTGACAATGATATTTTGTTACCAGAGTCAATTATTTCCCAGATTAAATATGAAAAAACATTTTTTGAAAGTGTTTGTCCAAGCTACTCCGCCCCCTGAGTGGGACCCTCATTAACATAAGTGAGTGACGTAGATCGAGGAACATTACATATTCTGCTCGAGCAAGCACCATTCATCACGCGTAAATTGAGTGTACATTCTTCGTCCAAAATCTAAGCAAAATACAGCGTTTTTCGGCCATGCCGACAAGGTGTGTGGCTGCTGGATGCAGCAAAACAACGAAGGATGGAGTAAGCCTTCATTTATTTCCAACTGATGCGAAATATCGGAGAATTTGGACGGCGAAAGTGAAGGTGACAAGAGCGAAGTGGTCCGGTCCCAGCAGCTTCTCAGCGTTATGTAGCGACCACTTTGAGCAGTCGTGTTTCGATACTGGTATTTTCAACTCCTTTGGGATGGCCATTAAAAATATGCTCAAGTCCACTGCCATCCCAACAAAGTTCCCAGATGTGGGTAAGGTACAGGCGAAAGCAGTTAAACGGCCCATTCCCCGAGGAGCTGTCGCTAAAAGGGAGAAAATCAGGGTAAGTTCGATGTATAGTTATTGCAACTTACAATGTACGAAATTGCACGTGTAGACCTAGTGTGTACGTACATGCGGATACATTTTGTACACGTACAGTACAAGGGTGTACAGCTTGGTGTACGTATATTATACGTACGTGTAGGCCCTAGTATACACGTGCTCTGCCGTATACGTATACCGTACGGGTACGCGTACCCACGCGGACATGCTTTGATGCTCGTCTCGCACCCAGGCGTCATTAACGGGTCCAGACTATCGAGTCCATTCATGAATTTCGGTGCCTCGATCTACGTCACGAACAGCGCCCTCAATTTGAGTCTCAACAAATTCCAAAAAGGGGGGGGGCAATTTTTGGGCGGCAAATAATCACACTAAAACTTCACTTGAACCAGTTTGGCTTTTAATTCACATTTAATACATATAAATGAATGTATTTATGAAATAAAATGCTATCCGGCAAATTTGAGAAGCATGGTTCCTTTAAGCAAGTTTTATCTCAAAGGCAAGTGACAGAGTACAAGAAACAGGGAACACACATGCATTAGGGGTACTCCTAGAACTATGAGGTTCCGACATGAACCTCATAGGAAGACGCCAATTTTTCCCATAGGCTAGTACAGCAAGAATAAGAAGTCATTCCCATGCAACACGTTTCTACATTTTTCGCCGTGAATTACTTCATGGCTGCCCCCAAAAATAATAATATGCCGCATTTACATCCTCACCTTGCTTGCGCCAAGTCAATTTTCGCCTGAAACGGGTCCAATTTGCGGGAAAAAAGTGACAAAAATCTGCAGTCGTTCCGAAGCGATCACACACGCACACCATCGAGGAAGCCGCACACACGAAGCTCCTGTTTTGCGGGGGGACCGTGGGTCGGTCAAGTCATGATTATTCATCGAAAATTCGAAGCGCGGTACGGCAGGCAACTGCCGCGTGTCCGTTATATACCGTCTGCATGCATTACCTGTCGTCGCAGACGGTATATAACGGGATGCAAAGGAGCATGGCAGTGGGTAAACATCAAAGGGATGGGAAAGGACAGCCAGGAAGAAAGGAACAAAGAAGTGTGGTGTACTTCTTTGTGTTCACATACATGTTGATTTCTGTCTAATTGTTTACAGATTTTGCTGACATAAATCTTGAAATAACTGGTTGTGCCACATGTTTAGACAGTTGTTATCAAGGAGGGTTGGTTATTTTCTAAGATTTTTCTGTTCTTGATCCATTTTGGTGGGGGGTATTAACCCTAACCATCCCTAACCTGCCAAAATCAAACACCCCATTGTGTTGAATTTTGTGTGATTGGGTACTGTAGAGCCTTGGCACCATCACTTTGCATGGGACTTGATGCCCTGATTTTGTCCAAGTACAAAGAATGTGCCATTGGTTTACTACACAGTGTTGGAGTTTGTGTGGTTGGGGAAGGATTCTAGTAAAAAGGCTTGGGCTGTTAGGGTTAAAGTAACATCTTTCCTTTTTGTTCTTTTACAAACAGTGAAGAATCTTATCACATCTCCTTTAATTTCGTATTCAAATATCAAAATTGTTCATGGAAAGCCATAACTTTATTGTGGGGGGATACGCTGAATATAAAGAAAGCACATCATTGAGTTTGTAGTCTTTTTATCGTATCATTTGTACATAGTAATGTATAATAAGTTACTTCCGTTGAGTCTGGTTTCTCCTTCATTAATTTATGTTAATTAATGGCAACCAACAATGTAAAAAAACCTGTAAATTTACTGTGCACTTCCCGTTTTTTGCTTCAACCCTGGAGACATTTTACGGAAAATTCCTGTACATTTTACAGTTTTTCGCTGGCAACCCGTTTCACTGGGAATTTACCGTAAAATTATTGGCATTTTTTTTTACAGTGTATAGGTCAGTATGTGTTTCTAACATTTACATGTAAATATGGTTGTACATGTAAACAAGTGTCACATATTAGTACACATGTATGCATCATATACAAACTCCAAGTCCCCAACCAACTTGAGTAATTATACATCTGTAATTAAACCAGGTCTCATACAACTCCCCAGGTTGCTAGTTCAGTATACATGTAACATTTACATATACCGTTGTAACAAGGCCCCACTATATGTACATGTAGTTATGTACATCATTATACAAACTCCCAGTCCCCATACAACTTTAATATGCAGTGTAATATTAAAGAGGCAATTATATATAGCTGCTTAAGCACACAATTTGCTTTAAAACATAAAAACTTGCTTAACCCTAACCCTCCAGGGTATTTTGGCTAGAAACCCTGCCAGATGCATCAGATTGCATATTTGCATACATATGTACTTTGTCACATTGACTTGTGTGCAGAGTGCAACAAAGTGAAGCTGTCACCACAGATGCACTGTGCTGCGTCTGGCAGGGTTAGGGTTAATAATTTGAAAACAGGTTATCAGCCAGAAGGCCATGATATTGCTTGTTAGCTGTTGTTTACTTAGCATAACAATGACACAGAGTTTTGGCTGGTAACCCGATTTTACCAAGCAAGGTTACAATAACACTGCCGAGTCCACACATATCAATACAAATTTCCTAAAACGGACTTTATCCTTAATGGTGTTCAGTTAAATATAGTGTCGCATTTTAAGGTCTTAGGCATTATTATTCAAAATGATCTTAAATGGAATTTGCATGTCTCTGAAATCGTCTCTAGAGCCTCTCGTCGTTTGTATACGTTATGCATTTTGAGAAAATCAGGTGTCCCTGTGCAGGATATGGTAATTGTTTATAAAACCTACATAAGGCCCATTTTGGAATATGCCTCGCCAGTCTGGCATACGGCCATTACTCAAACTCAGTCGAAGAAAATATAATTTATTCAAAAAAGAGCTGTTAAAATTATACTTGGAAAGAAATACAGTTATAATGAGGCTCTTGAAATGACTAAATTATCATCCTTGGTTGAACGGAGAAATTATTTACTCTATAACTTTGGAACTAAACTTCTTAATTCAAACCAGTACAGACACTGGCTTCCACCATCTAAGTCTGATACAAATTGCAGAGCCTTACGGAACATGTCTGGTTTAAATATGATTAGATGCAATACAGAAAGGTACAAAAAATCACTACCTTTCCACAACTTGCTAAGATTCTTAAATAATGGTCTGTCTTCCCAACTCTCTTTCCTTGTTGTGTCCTATTTTTATGTTTAAGTTGAGTCATTATTTATTTAATTTAACTTGTTTTTCCTCCTTTTTTATTACTGAATAAACAAGGGTTAATTATGTAGGTTTTTTATTATACTGTCGTTTTATACTATTTATTGTATTCGTATCAAGTTTTATTAATTCCTGTAATTGATTTTTGTATGTGTAATATATTGTGTATAATGACCCTTTCAGCTTTTGATGCTGGTCATTTTGTTTATGCCAATAAATAAAAAAAGTAAAAAAAAAAAGTACTGAACCCTTCAAAACTTGACAAAACCTGCTGTTGGAGTTTGCAAGGCTTGGGGTAGTTAGGGCATGGAGGTACCTCCATGGTTTGGGTTAAGGTAATGTATGGAGGTTCAAATATGGACATCTGCTTTTCTGCTGTTAAAATAGCAGAAAGGCAGATTGAACGTTTTTGTAAAATGCAGAATTTACTTTTTACCCTACACTGGCAGTTCAAAAAGGGACATCTGCTTTTCTGCTTTAATGCTACCAGAAAAGCCGATCGAACATTTCGAGCAAATCTATTTTTCTACCTTTCTGCTTTCCGAGAGAGCAGATCGAACGTTGCAGCAATGGCGGTTCAAAAGTGGATTGAACGTTTTTGTCACGGTGGTTTAAAAGTGGCCATCTGTTTTTCTACCAGCAGAAACTGAGCCGATTGAACGCTTTTGAGGCTTGTCGGCCACTTCAGTACCCGCCAAAAATGGACGGTTCCGAGTGACTCCGCCTCCGGCGTACGTCATCACACTATGGGCGATTATCTGTCCAATCCAAAGACCGTGTTTACGCGCGAGCCAAGCAGTGGAGATAAGACTTTAAAGTGCAGACAGTGGGCGCTGTTGTGACACCGTGCCCTGTTTTCACGAAACACCACTGGTCCCCTTTGATTGAGCCCGACCGCCCTCGAAAATTGGAAATGACATGAAAATTCCCCAATAATTTCAAAATAACGCATATTTTCCCCACCATGCACTAGGCCTAGGACACCTGCACGTGGCATTTATATATAATCAGGTAGGGCGAAATACCTTTGAAACTGGTGGGTGGGGGGGGGGAATCATGCGCCGGTGCCAGTCGGCTGCTGCCCTTTTGTTTTTCTTATGCGGAATTGCCAAAAGTGGGGGCCACTCCCCCCACCCCCCCCCCCCCCCCCCCACGTTCCGCCGCCTATGCATATATTTGCCATATTTCCATTATTTCCACCGTATTTTTTATAAATTAACAAAACCAAACAAAAAACAAACAAACAATCCAGCGAGGTTCTTAGCCTATGTCGAAAAAATTGATTAAAATAGTTACACATCAGTTTAACCAGTTTTGGACATTCCCAAGACACTTCTGGAAAAAAGTTTAATTCTTTAAATTTGTGTTGTACGTGTTTGTGTCTAGGGTCATGTTTGTGGTTCACATGCACGAGGACACACCTGCGGGGTTTCATCATCCAATCGAGGGCGATTAAATTTATTTTTGTACAAAACCAATGGCAGGAAAAAATTTAAGAAAAAGTCGCCAGGAGAACAACGGGCTATCCTGGATGAATATTTTAAACGTATAGTTGTGCGAGGGGAGGGGGGGGGGGGGGGGAGCGGGTTGGTGGTAAATCAATTATTAAATGGAAATCGGAGATGCTTTTGACTGACAGTTTGTGTGGGCTGAAAGTTAGGGTCCATTATGCAAACAAAAATAGACACAAATCTAGTCGTCATCTCTCAACAGAGAAGTGGACGTTTTCTTTTCAGAAATGTCATTGTCTATTGGGTTCGAGCGGGAAACTGAGAAAATAAAAAAATACATCCTCCCCATTGGAAGGACACCCCTCCTCAATTTTCCAAACACTACTGTCATAAAATTTAAAAGAAAAAACAGGGCACTGTGAGAGCTCACAATGTCGGCACTTCAAAGTCTTATGTCCACAGCTTGGCTCGCGCGTATTTGTATTTGTATTCTTAGCTTTGATATTGTAAATAAATCCGGTCATTGGATTGGACGGATAAACCGACCATACAGTGAGATGAGTTGACGTACGCCAGAGGCGGAGTGACTCGGAACCGTCCATTTTTGGCGGGTACTGGAGTGGCCGACAAGCCTCAAAAACGTTCAATCGGCTCAGTTTCTGCTGGTAGAAAAGCAGATGGCCACTTTTGAACCGCCATGGCTACAACGTTCGATCTACTCTCTCGTAAAGCAGAAAAGTAGAAACATAGATTTGCTCAAAATGTTCGATCGGCTTTTCTGGTAGCATTGAAGCAGAGAAGCAGATGTCCACTACCATAGTAATGACATGTACATTTAATAACAGCTGTAACCAGAACCCAATTTCATGGCTCTGCTTACCGTTAGCGTAAAATCCCCGCTTACTGTAGCAGAAAATTATGTGGTTACGGCAAGCGTACTTCACTCGTTAGCGGGGAATTTTGGCTCCTGAGCATTTATTTATTTATTACATTTCTTTACCCATGCGTACACCCCGTAACTAAGGATTCTGTGCTTACAGGGTTAGCGCAGAATTTTTCCGCTAGCGCTCTTAGCGCAAAATGGTGATCATAAGCGCGGAAAGATGTGGTTAGCAGAGCCATGAAATTGGGCACAGGTCTTGTACTATACACTCCGGGTCCCAAATCTGCTTGATCAATATAACATGATATTGTAGTATAAGCAGGTGTCATACAGCAGTGTGCATTATCTACAAACCCCAGTCCCAACCCGATTGTTGAATAATAATAACAGACTCGGAGGTGTGATAAAGCATTGGCATTATCAATCCTTGTTTATCCATGGAGTACTTTTGTGTGTTGATCGATTTGAATCTGATCTAGGATGAAAGAAAGATCAAAGAAATAGATCAAAGAAATCCATCCAAACCAAAGTAATTTTAGGACGAACGCTTTTTGTATAGCCCAAATGGGCGGCCTCCAAGGCATTGTGTCCCTTTAACGAAATTCTAATACAATCTACAGCAGATTAATAAGTGCTGGTTAAAAAACAAAATATTAAATTAATTTTTTATATTTTGTCATGAGTAGGCCTACTTAAAAAAAAAATCTTTCTCTTGTCACAGATGGAGTGAATAGTCTTGAATTCGAGGAATACTTTATCTACCTGACAATTAATAAATCGGAGACGCAACTTGTATTTGACGAGCAGACATCAGACAAGTAGAGTATATTCATCTCGGATTTTGTTTTCACCGGCATTAAAAATGTTCCGATTACTTGCGAGAAACGTTGGTACGGTAAGCCAGTCGCTTAAGTCCCAGTGCTGGAGATCATTCCGTTTTTGTGTCGATGGGGTCAAAGAATCAAGACACTTGCAGTTGTTATATCTGCCCGTGATCCACAAAGGGAACCAGCGTGTGTTTTCATCTCCAGCCTGGCATAAACCTTTAGGGAATGTACCGATGCCAAGAAAAAACAACCCAGAGACAAAATTGTCTGAAATTGTTGCAGTCGAAGACGTCGTTGGAAGACATAGCCTGATCGGCCTGGACAGTTTACACGATGCCTGCTCTGCGCCTGAGGTGTTTCAGGCTCTTGATGAACTCGGCAGGAGTTTGAATGAGGTGCACATAGCTCGTGCCATGACGAAATTGGTGGAGGTTCAGTCGTCAGTCCCAGACACTGTTGAAGAATCAAGGGCTCTTGCTCTGTGCCAGGACCACAAGAACTTCGTTCACTTGTGCCACTTGGCGCTTCGGCACGCCACGACAATGGACTCCAACCAATTCACTGATGTACTGAAAGCTGTGATTGGTCTCAAAGTTCCTCAGAGCAGTGTCATGGTTCAGACCTTATTGGCCAGTGCGGAACAGCGGCTGAATCAGTTCAACTGCGACGAACTGGCAAAGTTTGCGGGTATACTCCTACACCTGCAAGAGACGGACCAGAGAGTACATGCTTTGCTACAGGCAGTTACCATCCTCGTACCTAACCTTATTGCTACTTGCAACAACGCTTTGACGTTGAACAGACTCCTGCACAACGTTGGCAAGCAACTTGATCGCCGCACTCATGTCAAGATAGCCCTTCGCCTGATATCAATTTTGAAAACAAAGCTACACGTGGAAGAGGAACAAACTGTCCTGGACGCAGCCGAAGCCATCATTGCCTTCAACTCCATAGGATACCACAATGCACAAATAATGGATGAAGCGTGTGAGATCATCATCAATCACATTGAATACCTTCCCCCTACCAAGTTGATGCTGACTCTGCACTCCTTATCCGGCTTGCGTTATTACAGTCCTGGACTTCTAGAAAAGGCAGGGGACTTGATTGCGGACCAGGTTGACACGTTCACAATCTATCACCTCTCGAGGATCCTCCGTACGTACTCTTCGCAGAGGTTTCTCCACAAGAAGTTGCTAAACTCCGTTGCGAACTCCGTGAGCAGTAGACCTCTTGACCAAGTAAGCATAGTTGCTTTCATCGGGATTCTAAGTCCCTTCGCAAAGTTCCAGCATTTTCCTCCTTCTCTGAGCAGTGATGCAAGCTTCTTCAACCTCGTAGCGGCTGCAGCGGAGAGCCAACTTGCGAGGTGTCAACCGGGAAGCGATCTTGATTGCAGTCAGTTGGTGCAGTTGGTGGCGCTGTTGGCCATGTGTGGATCTTACTCACCGAGAATGGTGCAGACTGCTCTGAGCAGAATGTGTTACGAACCAGTTTTGGCAGGTAAAAACTTTTGATTTGATTTTACAAGCATTTGTGAGTTTTACGGTTAGCAAGCCTCTTTTGATGTACCTGAAATTTTCAGGTAAAAAAAGGCCGCAAGTCGTGGGTAAAAGTAACGCTGGTCACGTATTTGAGCGTGCAATTATCGCGACTTCACCTTTTATCACAGTTGTATGTGAATGTCTTGGTAAACACTGACTTGTCAAGCGATTGTGAAGAGAAGGCGACCACACAAGTTTAGTTTCAGAGGTGGAAGGAAAACCCCAGAATGGTATTCTTTGGAAACCCAGGGTTTTCCCAATCCACTTGTCGGCCCTGGTGGGATTCGAACCCGGGTCACATGTGGAAAGCGTGCCTGACTTTCTGTTTTAGTTTTTCAGCTCGGCCTCATATGAACTCTTGCATGTATACACATTGCCAAGCTAAGAAACCTGTATGAAACCGGCCACGCACGCCGGGCCAACCCATTTTCGTAGATGCAGATCATTCAAGCGAGGACAGCCATACGGGTTGAAGTGTGCACACAGTGAACAGGCCTTATGGAGGAATCAGAACGAGTGTTTCTTTCATTTCGGCAAAATGACGGAACATTAGACCAATATCGTCGGGCTTTACTGAACATGACAAGAAAGAGGCATTCATGCGCCTTCCTAAGGGTGGTTGAACGAAGATTTTCCATGTATGTAGAAACAGCGGAGTTTTGTCGGTTGTGAATGCGACGCGGCTTGATTTTGTTCTTGCTACACACAAACATTCAGAGAAAACATGATCAATAAATGGAAGAGGACAGAGATTCTCCCCTCCAAAAAAATAAAAATAAATAAAATTAAAATTTCGCTGTAATTTTGCAAAGGCATTCATGTGCATCTTGCCGCTTGACCGAAATGCGTATTTACGGCAACGGGATAAGGAGGTATGGGATAAAGGACCAAGAAAACGGGTTAAATTTGCATTTTTTCCCTCGTGCTTGGAGTGCAGTCCTGTGGTTGAGCGTTAACTTGACAGCTAGAGTTCGTATGGTCGGAAACACACGACATGGTTTCGTGAATTAGGACGCCGGACACGTATCTCCATCACGCTGTGCCCAGACGTATTAGGCTATACATGTATTTCTGCCAAATTTCCTTTGATTCTTGAGGTCAACATGTACGCTCCGTTACTCACATACGCACTCGTCACTTTTAATGCCTTTTCACTCTCAATCTGATTTCCCCTGTCCAACAGATCTTAAAACCCTTCCTTACTTGCGGACCCTGTATACAATAATCACCGCGGACATGCCTAATCTCGCTGCATGTCCCTTGAGTGGCACGGATTCTACGGAGCTCTCTCATGCGCTCGATCGGATGAATAAAGAGACACGGGTCCCCCGGATCCGACGAAATGATGCCTTCAAGAAGTCAGTGGCCAAAATACTGAAGGAGACTGACAACTTGAAGTATTCCATGGCAACGGATGTGCTCATTTCCAATGGCTACACAGTGGGTAGGAACCTTTAATGTGTTTAATGTTTTTAATCAACACAATTAGATGGCCTTATGTTTCGAAGTTAATAAGCAAGTTCTGAAAGGCCTTTGAGATAGAACTTGCTTAAAAGTTCAAAACGTTAGGCCAGTTATTTTTTTTATTTGTATATTTCAGGCCAATCCAGTCAGCAGTTTGCAGCAATTAATTTCATTTTAATGTTTCTATTTTTTAGTTTGTTATTGGCGAAATTAATAATTCTTCAGAATGTATAATCACGGAGAGAGTTGTTTACATGTATCCTTTTTATAAGCGTGTATCGCTTAAAGAGACCATGGGTAGGAGTTTTATGATATGAATACATAGTCTTGTAGGATAGTTATTTCCGTGTTACTAGCAATTCAACGGAGCACTTTAGAAAATTTGGTTTTTATGTTCATGCAATAATTTATATTCATAAGCTCAATTCAAGCGTGATGCTATAAATAGAGACACAACAGTGATGTATCCGAAGCCTTGTGTACAAGCAAAACGTTCTGTGCATTTTCCTGTGAAAATTGTTTTGGTTGGTTTCCGTAAATATATAGTTTGTTTGGAAGCTTTTTCAATACTTTGTTTATTGGTTAATTGGAAGGAATTTTTCTGTTCATATTTTGTTGTTTTTGGCAATGATTACATAGGTTATGTTAGCAAAATAAAACTAGTTGTCGACAAATGGTTACTAAATTATCTCATTGCAACATTATTATTCTATTTATTAGATAATTTTGCAGGCAGAATTACATACAAATTCATTAAAAATTAATAAAACACACTGTACATTGAAATAAAATTCATCATGTTAACATTTACGCAACATGATTCTTCCAGATTTTGTAGTATCCGATACGAGGAAGGGGACGCCACCAACGGCTATAGATTTGACCAGAGACGTTTTGTACTGCGCAAATGCCCTGAACAGACCACTCGGCCATGGGGTTATTAAAGGGCGCCACCTAGAGGCCATGGGCTACAAATATCACGTGGTAAGTAACCGTCAACTCGGACTGTTGGGGCGTGTTTTCGCGACTGACCAGAAACATGTTTCCGCTTTGGTCATTGGTTGGGCCGTTTTAGCGTCTTCGGTCATGGTTGCGTGACGTAATTGTTTTGACCAAACGAGAACCGAAGGTTAGAGCCGGTTTACAGGTTCAAAATGGCGGAAGATACTGAAACGCAAGCAGACGATATTTTGTTATTCGTCCCAAAAATTAGTGAATTATTTACGAGGGCCACCATGGCACGGCCCGTCGTGTGTAAAGCATGGTAGTCGATGACTGCATTTCGGACGAAAATGTTTCAGAATGATACATTGTATTTTTTTATCTCAACCAAACCTTTATTATATTTGCAACAAAAGAAGATACAATAATGTTAGAAGGTACTAAAAAGTCACACACAGGATGCAGAGTTGTAATCATGTGAATCACAAGTCAGATCAAAAGGCAGATCACAAGTCAATCACCAGTCAGGTCACAAGCAATGGGATAAACAATGACAAAGGAATGCTTTTGTTATGGGCTGGGCTGTTCTGTTCTGTTCTGTTCTGTTCTGTTCTGTTCTGTTCTGTTCTGTTCTGTTCTGTTCTGTTCTGTTCTGTTCTGTTCTGTTCTGTTCTGTTCTGTTCTGTTCTGTTTCCATTTGTAGCAGTTTTAGGTGTTTTTTGCGTTAATTTTGAATTTCAAGGGGTGGGGGGTTATTTAAGAGATACAGCATTACTTTTGGTGTCAAAATGCTTGTATTGATAGTGTTAATAATTTCCCAAATGGACGTCTTCAAATTTGGACCTTGGAGTTTACCACCCCTACTATCCCTTCCACAGACCTTATTTTTTTTTTGGGGGGGGGAGGGGGTTCATTGCATTTAATACTTAACTTTTTATCGGTCAAAGACATCCCGTCATTAACTTGATAATTGCATTCCGTGTGCCAATATGCGTTTCCTGTGCGCTCATTAGAAACTGGTGAATATTTCAAATTATACAGTCCGTGGGATATTAGCAAATAGACGCAACTTATATGCAGACTTGTAAATACCAACTGCTTCGCTTCAAATTCCTGTACCATAATCAACATGTTAATTCCAGGATACCTACATGTATTAAAACCGCCATAAAACGCATTTACATAGTATAATTGTGTCCGTTAAGAGAGTGATCAAAACAACACCAACCAGTCAATTTAAATAGCCGCGTCGGAAACAAGTGCATGTCGGGTTTGTTTGCTTTGCGTTATTGTCAGTGAAATGTAGCATTCGTGTGTTTTCGGCGTGGGTTCTAATGTTGAGGTAAAATGTAATCAGGTTGCCGTCCGACTTTCTCACAATTAACTAAGTTACATGTATTAATAATGAAGGAAATCAAATTTATTGTAAACCACACAGGTTGGATGCCTGTCCAATTTAAAATAACTGACAAAATACATCGCGTTAAAATACGATAAACATTTAAAGCCGAACATTTAACTCAAGTTCGAAATTCGAAACTACGTACACGTACACATACAGTGTGGTAAAAAAAGGAAAACCTGCACACTTTTTTAATGGAAAATATTTCGAAATTGGGGAATCGTGGTGAAATTGTTTTAACATATTTGTCAACTACAACGTCTTTGTTGTATATGGTGCAAATTGTGTTAAAAATAAAGCTCAAATAAAGAAATGTCGTCGATATTTTAAAAAGTGGTCAAAAACCAGTTTGTCCACACGCAAGTCAATGGAATTTGGTAAACAAAATACATTTTATCACCGCGTCCACAAACTCAAACTCCAATAAATGTAATTGGGCCTACATTGATCACAGTCATCCCCTCTGACAATGAAAAAAAATGGTTTATGACTTCTGACGAGCGCCGACCTGAACAAAGATACTGACAATTTGGGAGACGTACATAGGGGGAGATATAGCTCAGTCGAGCGCCGGTACGGTACGGTATTCCGGAAGTCGCAGGTTCGAATCCCACTCCTGCCAGTTTTCTTTGTTCACTTTGAAAATAAAAAAAATAAGTGTTTACAGAGAATAGTATTTGACACAATAGAACAGTTGAAGTGTTTGTTATGTTGTGCTTTTGTTTCTTCCCGGGTTAGTGAATACCTTTTACTTCCATGCTGTTTGGACCGATGAGTATCGATCTTTGTAGCATGCATGACTCCTATAGACTTTCGTGTGTACAATCTGTCTTTTTGCCATTTTTCTTCAATTTAACCGATGCCATTTTCTATTTGAGTTTTCTTTTTAACGCAATTTTCACCATGTACCACTAAGATAGTGTAGTTAATAAATGAGTTAAAACAATTTGGCGATATGCATATTTCCCCACTTCCGAGAAATTTTCCTCTAAAAACCTGTGTAGGTTTTTTTGAACCACACTGTACAATGGCAATCAAACCAGCCTGATTTAAAAACTGAAAAGGACAACGGGCGATTGTTTCTGAAAGGCAACCTTTTTAAAAACAAATTGTGAGGCCCCCTTCAAGTGAAATCCTCGGTGTGCCACTCCATGTATTATGTAAACAAATCCTAAAAACAGTGAAAACATGGGACAGTTAGAGTGCATGAAAGTTTGGACAGGGGAACTAATGAAGAAAGGCCACTGAAACACCTTCCATGATAGTATCGAGAAAAGAGGTTCAGTGAAGCAACACATCGTCGGACATGAAAGGGTTCCAGGGAAGATGTCAGGTCCTGACCAGCCAGATTTGAAATACGCATCAGAAGATTGGTGTACAATTCCACCGTCACCAACGTTACATTTTTAGACTGTCATGTCACTTTCATCCCTTTAAAGCTTCAACGCCTATTGACCAGGCAAAACTGCCACGACACAAAATGGTGGTGAGGCCTACCAAGAGACACAAAGAACAACTCAGAACTTTGGTTCCTATTTTCTGAACATTCAGTTTGTTGGTCGTCACTAACGTTACCAAAATAAGACATGGTATATTTAAGAGTACTGTCACACTGATTGTCTTTTAAACTGGTTGAACTCACTTCAAAAGTACCTGTCTTTTTTAACACGTAGGGATCAGAGCTGAACATTAACATTAGGTAATTGTCATCAATTCAAATCAATTAGCAATCTAGGCAGGACTTGCCTAAAATCGGTACCGGGTGACGTCACTTACGTTACGTCACTAACGTTGGAGATATCACACACAAATATTATTTTACAAAATACTGCGAGCTAATTTAGTAAAACAACGATTTACTGTCCACGTCATGTGCAGAATGCAATCCAAACATTAAAAAAGAGCATATGGAAGTGTTTTTTGTCAGTTTTGCCCCTATTGGCACTTGAGGAATAAAGAGCGTCCCGCTAAAACATGGCAGTTAATTAATAAGAAAAACAAACTAACAATAGACTTAAAATTAATGACAGACCGTACAGTAAACGATTGTTTCTGTGTTTCGCCTTTGAATCTTGTAGATGAGAAATGTAGACTGGGTGGCGTTGGGTTCACACGAGGAGAAAACAGAGTACATACAGCGAGTGCTGAGTTCGTCACATTGACAAGGCAAGCCCCCAGGGATTGAAAGATTCTCCAAAGTCATAATTATGTGACCGGATCCTGCAAAATGAGTCTTCGTCTTAAGAGCATTTTTTACTTGTTTTTGCTTGCTTAAGAAAAAGCACACTTGACGCCTCATTTTGATATATCACTCAGTTTGACATCCTGATGAATAAGGACATTATGTGAGTGAAAACGTTGATATTTCCGATTGATTTCCACAGTATAAAGTCATGTTTAAGGACCTGTAAACTCAAAAGTGACTCTGGCGACTTTAGAGTAATTTCGATGGGTTGGGTCAGATATGCTTTTTGCATTTTCAGAGGTTTTTGAGGTTTGTTCTGAAGGAGTTGATGGGTGGCTTGGACTACTTTTTCTTGAAGGTTGTTCCAAATTTTCACCACTCGTTGGGAAAAGAAAAAGACAATTTTCTGAAGACAGTTCGATGATACTTCTTATGCTGAATTTAAAGAAGATTTTGATTGTTGAGAGAAATCTGCGCCATTTTGTAAGTTTTGTGTAGATTAAAGGAAACATGCTTCTCAAATTGACCGGATCACATTTTTTTTCTTAAATAAATTCATTTATATGTATTAAATGTGAATTAAAAGCCAAACTGGTTCAAGTGAAGTTTTAGTGTGATTATTTGCCGCTCAAAAATTGACCCCCCCTTTTTGAAATTTGTTGAGACTCAAATTGAGGGCGCTGTTCGTGACGTAGACCGAAGCACCGAAATTCATGGATCGACTCGATAGTCTGGACCCGGCCCGTATATATACACACACTAGGTCTACACGTGCAATTTCGTAAGTTGCAACAACAACAACTAACATCGAACTTACCCTGATTTTCTCCCTTTTAGCGAAGGCTCCTCTTACTCACATCTGGGAACTTTGTTGGGATGGCAGTGGACTTGAGCATATTTTTAATGGTCATCCCAAAGGATTTGAAAATACCAGTATCGAAACACGACGGCTCAAAGTGGTCGCTACATAACGCTGAAAAGCTGCTGGGGCCGGACCACTTTGCTCTTGTCACCTTCACTTTCGCCGTCCAAATTCTCCGATATTTCGCATCAGTTGGAAATAAATGAAGGCTTACTCCACCCGTCGTTGTTTTGCTGCACCCAGCAGCCACACACCTTGTCGGCATGGCCGAAAAACACTGTTTTGCTTAGATTTTGGACGAAGAATTTTCGCCGTACAATGTACACACAATGCATACCCGTGATGAATGGGTAATGTGCCTCGATCTACGTCACACACTTATGTTAATGAGGGTCCCACTCAGGGGGCGGAGTAGCTTGGACAAACATTTTCAAAAATTGTTTTCTCATATTTAATCTGGGAAATAATTGTCTCTGGACACAAAATATCATTGTCAAGATAATACTTTATTGTTTTAAGCAGGAATAATGCAATATAAATCTAAATCGTGTTTCCTTTAAGGTATTACAATAAAACAAGCAATTATTTCTGCGAAATAATTGTTAAAAATTCCATTGGAGAGATTTTGTTTTTATCAAGTCCCGTCTAGGGTGCTGGTGCCATTTGTCGAAAAGTCTGACGTCAAAAAACGGCCTCCCATTTTGTGTCTGGCACTAGGCAGACAAGAGGACCTCGTCGTTTGACGTCAGATTCGTTTGCTGCCCGAGACGACTTTTAAACACATGGCACCTGTGCTAGACGGGGCAGCTCTCAAAAGTAACCTTATTATTATTTCATGGCAGAAATAATTTCCTATTTTATTGTGATATACCTGAACCCTACCCCCAGGGTGCATGCAAAATCATATTAAAATTAGAGGATTTGGGGCTGTTAGGGTTAATCTATATACATGTATATACATTTGTAACTACAAAGTGACGCAGATTTCTCTCAGCAATCAACATCCTCTTTCAATATAATGATATGGTAGAGCTGCCGAAACAGTTTCCGGACGTGTCCATATTTGTGTGATTAAATACATGAAATAACAAACCTGTGAAAGTTTGAACGCACTTGATCATCCGAATCAGGGGGGAAAAACCGTCAACAGTTATTTTGTGCATTTTCATATGTTCTTATTTCGATTGTTGAAATCGAAATAATATAAGCTAAGTGTGTTTTGAGAGGTCTTCGGGTATTTTTTTTTCGAAGATGACAGCATTTCAAACGGAAATATTTTTCAGTAGGACTGTTACTATAAGCTTGCAGATTTAAAATAATCTTTTTTGTTTGTTTATCATTATCTAAGCTAGTATATCATACCATTAATACTGTAATGTCGAGTACAGCGGTGAGGTCACATTTTAGCATTTTTGACACTATTGAAGATACAAAGAACTTAACAGGGCCGCTTTCCATTCAATAACCGAAACCCAACCTCACAAAAACCACAAAAAGTTTGACCCCAAGCCGACATAAAATCCTGCACTTTCCGGGGAAAAATACCTAACGATATACCCAATTCCTGTGGGGCGAACAAACGGGCCGGATGGATCAGCCTGACGGAACAAACGGGCGTAAAAACACCATTTGGTCAGACTTGCCAACGCGTCACCACCGGGCATTAGGAAAATTACATCTTCATAAGAAACCCATCGACTGGCAATGTAATTAGCTAAGAGCAACATTTGCTTTGGCCACGAACGACGCAGACGATACTTAGAAAAATCATTTCTGCCTCCAACCTTGGTATCAAGTGATGCAAAATGATGGGGAAAGGGTTATTTGTGTGTCTACCAACTCCCTCAAGGGTTAGCGCGCGACCCACTGATCTACGCATTTTGACTGTCAAGTAATCGATTTAAATTCCGTTTAATTTCTACTGTGGGTTTTAATAGAATTCGTATCTCACCGCCGCCAAAACATCCTCAGATGAACACTGATATGGTGTAGGAATCAGTTGTGGCCAGTTTTTTCCGGGAAGGGGGTAAGGGGTGGCTTATTTTTGAGGGAGGCAGGTATCTAGATTTTCCAGCCCCAACTTAAACAAAATACGTGAAGAAAGGCTTTTTTTTTGGCGGGGGGGTGGGGGGTTGTTTTTGCTTGGCAAAATATGTTAAGGGTCATTGTTTTGAAAAAAAATATTCACAATTTCTTTAATTCTTTATCATATTTTTACTGTTAATTTCTTGCGAAACCCCTTCTTTTTCCACTTTTACCTTATTTGGATATAGGCCTACGGCTAATTAGACTAATTAACTAACTCGTAACGAAGTGTGTAGCTTGGCAACAATAACACCTACCATGCCAATGATATATCCAATTAAAGCTGATTAAAGCAGCAATCCAATGACATTCTGTGACATTCTTTTACAAAGTTTTTCATAAAACATGACAAAAGTGTATCTGTCTTGTGACATTTGGCTAATTAAGTGAATATTAAGGGTCTTCCTTCTCAAAAAATATTTTGTGGGAATGTTGGATTGCAACAATGTTTTTGCGTACATTAGCACAGAAATGAAGAAAATCCATTGAAAAATTGTGAAAATAATATTATATTATTAAATTTTTCTTTTTCAAAAATGTCATGTATATTCAAAATTACGATTCGAGAAAAACGCATTTGAAAATGCTATAATTATTTCGATGTTTGTTTGGGTTGCTCTTATTCCCCATTTCTTACAAATAGCCTCAAAAACTGGAGTTGATATAGTGAAAATATAAGGTCCAAATATACTAGCTACGCCACTGATATGAGTTCCTTTCGTTTAATAACATATTTGCAGTGTGGCAACTGTTTAGTGCGGAGTATGCGAATAATGCATGACTCCCGACTTCTGTCGTAAGACTCAATTTCATCCAAGACCATATAAATGTACATGTACAATGAGAAGAATCTCTTTTTGTAAGGCATCTCATACTGTATCCTATAGTAGTAGGGGGTGGTAAACTCCAAGGTCAAAATTTGCAGACTTCCATTTGGGAAATGATTAACACTATCAATACAAGCATTTCGACACCAAAAGTAATGCTGTATCTCTTAAATAACCCCCTACCCCTTGAAATTCAAAATTAACGCCAAAAAAATCCCAAAACTGCTACAAATGGAAACATTTGAGTCACAGTGGCATGTAGAAAACTTAGGAAGATGCCAGCTTTTCAAGGATTTGCTGGAATTTCTCATATTCCAGTAATGTTCGGTCAAGGGGCTAAACAGGTCATTCATGTTTAGCATTTTAATTCCGACTGAGCGTGTAATACGGATTTCGTATTATACAGATTTCGTATAATCCAGTGCGTATAATACAGATTCGTTTTTTGGCCGGGGTGGGGGGTTATTTTCATGCTAGATACCCACTTAATGTGCAAAATATCTCCCAAATGACCCAATGCATCACCCCTGAAGTGGACGTAATCATATTCCAACATTTTGGTTTTCATCCCTATTATCACCCCATACTACCTAGAGCTGACGCAGCAGTCGTCATATCCATAATGGCCCTAAATAGGGGACTTTTGAGACGCTGGTGGCAGCAGACACACCTGTACTTTTTGCTAGTTCTGAGCATGCGCGCGTAGTTCTTAGCATGCGGACGACTGGTGAGAAAAATGGAAAAGGACCGGTATGTCTGCTGCCACAAGCGTCTCAAAAGTCTTCTATTGGCGTTCAGAAGTTGTACGTACCGTGTGTGTGTGTGTGTGTGTGGTTATTATGTTACTGAACACCCCAAAAGTAAGTTGCCCCTATTTGTATTTCCTATGTACACAGGATTTTTATTAAAGGAAACATGATTTAGGATTTATATTGCATTATTCCTGCTTAACACAATAAAGTATTATCTTGACAATGATATTTTGTGTCCAGAGACAATTATTTCCCAGATTAAATATGAGAAAACAATTTTTGAAAATGTTTGTCCAAGCTACTCCGCCCCCTGAGTGGGACCCTCATTAACATAAGTGTGTGACGTAGATCGAGGACATTACCCATTCATCACAGGTATGCATTGTGTGTACATTGTACGGCGAAAATTCTTCGTCCAAAATCTAAGCAAAATATAGTGTTTTTCGGCCATGCCGACAAGGTGTGTGGCTGCTGGGTGCAGCAAAACAACGACGGATGGAGTAAGCCTTCATTTATTTCCAACTGATGCGAAATATCGGAGAATTTGGACGGCGAAAGTGAAGGTGACAAGAGCAAAGTGGTCCGGCCCCAGCAGCTTTTCAGCGTTATGTAGCGACCACTTTGAGCCGTCGTGTTTCGATACTGGTATTTTCAAATCCTTTGGGATGACCATTAAAAATATGCTCAAGTCCACTGCCATCCCAACAAAGTTCCTAGATGTGAGTAAGAGGAGCCTTCGCTAAAAGGGAGAAAATCAGGGTAAGTTCGATGTTAGTTGTTGTTGCAACTTACGAAATTGCACGTGTAGACCTAGTGTGTGTATACGGGCCGGGTCCAGACTATCGAGTCGATCCATGAATTTCGGTGCCTCGGTCTACGTCACGAACAGCGCCCTCAATTTGAGTCTCAACAAATTTCAAAAAGGGGGGGTCAATTTATGAGCGGCAAATAATCACACTAAAACTTCACTTGAACCAGTTTAGCTTTTAATTTACATTTAATACATATAAATGAATGTATTTATGAAATATAATGTGATCCGGTCAATTTGAGAAGCATGTTTCCTTTAACCTTGGTGTAGATCATCAGTGGGACCCATGGAACAAATACTGAAACTGACTAGCCCATACCTACTGTTATGCATGAATGAGCAGAGTGTAAAGTAGATATTGACACACTTCAAGAATTGCAAAATGTTTCCACACAGTACAAATTGTATTCAGGACACTACAGAAACTCTACAGACATTGGTTCAATCTGATCCATTTCTTCAATCGCGTGTGATCCACCGTGATTTTGTAACCCCTGACGGCATCGATCATTAGCATTGTGTTGATGAGACTGGTAATAGTTGTAGAATACCAATCTACTCTTCCTGTAACAAATGTGGCAAGTCATCATGTCCATCAACTCTCTGATCAAATGCCTGCTTCACAAAGTTCTATGTGATTCAGATCTGGGGAGTTGGCAGGCCATACCATCCGTTCAATTCCGTGTTGTCTAAAAGCTCACTGACCACTCACTGACTGTTACATTATGCTATACCTTTCTGCAATTGTTGAAGTGTGTCAATCTCACCTTTATACTCTGCTTATTCATGCATAACAGCAGGTAATGGATAGTCAGTTTCAGTATTTGTTCCCTGCATGGGTCCCACTGATGATCTCCACCAAGGTTAATCAACATCATGTGTACATCATAGGAAATATAGACAGATTCATTTAGGGGAAGCTCACTTTTGTTGAGGTGTTTATATTTTGTACCCTGTGGAGACCGGGAAATAATAGAGGACAAAAGAATGAAAAGGTTCCCACAAGGAAATTCTAAAGAGGAGGATGCCTCCACAAGGACATTCTGTTCACAAGGTCTATGGGGAAATGCTTCAGTAGAGGAACAAATGAAAGAACGAAGTCATGTCTCCACAGGGATACAAGTTTTAAAATGTGTGGGCGCAGTTTGAAATGCCACAGACAGTTTGGCTGAGATGTATGTTTCTGAAAATTTCACATGCTGAACCAAATGCAAAAAAGTCAGAATATATTTTAATATTAGCAGACTTTCTTTTAGAATTTTGCCCTTGTTCCGATTACATGTTAAAAATGTAGTGTACATGATTGGTCATTGTTGCAATTTTCATAAATGAGCGGATTTGGGGGTTTATTTTTTTTAAGGAAATATCGTTCCACTGACCTGTTCAAAGTTTTGCGCTATTGGATGGCGAAGAAAACGAGAGAAAAAAACGGCGCTCATTTTCAACCGTCAGGCGGATGATGGCCTTTATAGTTAAAGGAAACATGCTTCTCAAACTGGCCAGATCACATTTTATTTCATAAATAAATTCATTTATATGTATTAAATGTGAATTAAAAGCCAAACTGGTTCAAGTGAAGTTTTAGTGTGATTATTTGCCGCTCAAAAATTGACCCCCCCCCCCTTTTTGGAATTTGTTGAGACTCAAATTGAGGGCGCTGTTCGTGACGTAGACCGAGGCGCCGAATCGACTCGATAGTCTGGACCCGGCCCGTATACACACTAGGTCTACACGTGCAATTTCGTAAGTTGCAACAACAACTAACATCGAACTTACCCTGATTTTCTCCCTTTTAGCGAAGGCTCCTCGGGGAATGGGCTTTCGCCTATATCTTACTCACATCTGGGAACTTTGTTGGGATGGCAGTGGACTTGAGCATATTTTTAATGGTCATTCCAAAGGATTTGAAAATACCAGTATCGAAACACGACGGCTCAAAGTGGTCGCTACATAACGCTGAGAAGCTGCTGGGACCGGACCACTACGCTCTTGTCACCTTCACTTTCGCCGTCCAAATTCTCCGATATTTCGCATCAGTTGGAAATAAATGAAGGCTTACTCCATCCGTCGTTGTTTTGCTGCACCCAGCAGCCACACACCTTGTCGGCATGGCCGAAAAACCACTATATTTTGCTTAGATTTTGGAAGAAGAATTTTCGCCGTACAATGTACACACAATGCATACCCGTGATGAATGGGTAATGTGCCTCGATCTACGTCACACACTTATGTTAATGAGGGTCCCACTCAGGGGGCGGAGTAGCTTGGACAACATTTTCAAATTTGTTTTTCTCATATTTAATCTGGGAAATAATTGTCTCTGGACACAAAATATCATTGTCAAGATAATACTTTATTGTTTTAAGCAGGAATAATGCAATATAAATCCTAAATCATGTTTCCTTTAAGACGCGCGTGGCTACATGGACGCATGACGCGCCCCGAATGCCAGCATGTCCGGGGCGCGCCACTCGTCCGGGTACACTGTAAAAACCAACGGCTAACACTTTCTGAACACTTCAACGCGTTAATATTAATACTTTACACGTAAAGGTATAGGAGGCGTTGTACGCGATTAACACTAAAACACGTTTAAATAGGCGTTAGTGTTAATGATTATTAACATTCTAAAGTGTTAATATCTACCTAAATTAACATCTCAAGCGTTGATAATCATCAAAACCAACGCCAATTTAAACGTGTTTCAGTGTTAATCGCGTGCAACGCCTCCTATTCCTTTACGTGCAAAGTATTAATATTAACGCGTTGAAGTGTTAAAAAAGTGTTAGCCGTTGTTTTTTACAGTGTAGCCATGCGCGCCTTGACTAAAGGCTACAGGGCAGTTTTCCAACGATTTCCAGCTGAAAATCGTTGGAAAACGATATAAATTTCCACTTTTCTTGATAACGACAGCACAACCTGGTGCCATAATTTCACAGGATGATTGAGACTACTATTAACTTACAGTCTAGTAAGGTATTTCCGGAAATTATTCATAATTTTTTTTGGAGGATTATACCAATCGTGTACCTTTAAGAGAAGACAAAAATGAAAATTTAAAGTTAAAACAAAATAATAAAAAGTTGTAAGATAAAAGAGCTAAATCTGACTATATTGTTTAGTAAAAATTAAAAACCTTTGCTGAAAATCGATTACCTGCAATACAACTTCTAATTTGTAATCAAATAGGACATGCAAGCAAAACCTTAGGGCTGTTTATCTTCGAATAAATTAGTATTCGATTACTTGAAACTGGGTTTGACTGAATTTTGGAATATTCGATACTCGCCGATCAAGTTTTTTTCACGCGTCAGTTGCAACTGCATGTCGCGCCGGTAAAACGTTGCACGCAAAGCACGCCGGTGTTTTACGTGCGGTGATCGATAGTATGGACCACCTGATCGGAAAAAAAATGTGCATGCGCATGTTGTATCAAGATCATTACGGGTACGTATAACGTTCTGACAACAAGAAACTAAACTCCAGTCTGCGTTTTTGCAGTAATTATTTTTTAAGTGTCGAGGGTTTATGGACAGGAACAATAAACCTCCGTCCACATAAGGTTACCGTCGACAAAAATGCGGCATTTGACACTGCTAATAACTTTTCTATTAAAATAGCACCAGAGTTGTTTTTCTTCGAATATTCGAAGCGGCAAAAAGGTAATTCGAATATTCGGTTGATGATCGAATATTACGTATATTCGGAACAGCCCTGCAAAACCTCGAGTAACTTTGCACTCGAATATGATCGATGAAAAATCGATAGTTAAACAGGAACCTAAAACAAAATGATCTCTTAAAGGTGCTGTGTCCGTGCTTTCGGGACGTGGCATTTCGAAAACTGATTTATTTTTTTTATATATAAATGAATTGCTAATTTCTTTACATCGGATAAGTTGTGAGCTTTCT
The DNA here is from genome assembly GCA_037893225.1 of Hippasteria phrygiana. Classification (NCBI taxonomy): domain Eukaryota; kingdom Metazoa; phylum Echinodermata; class Asteroidea; order Valvatida; family Goniasteridae; genus Hippasteria; species Hippasteria phrygiana. The sequence goes on from JAZGUH010000311.1 coordinate 702,833, forward strand.
AATAAGACATTCCACCAAAAAAGAAAGAAAGATTGAAAACAAGTAACACGGTCAATAAGTTTCAATTTTTGCCACAGGACCGGTGTAGCGTGAAATGTTGTCACCATGAAATATTGTAGTATTGCACATGCCGTAAGTGATCGATGAATCGATTATTGGCAGAGTGGCCGGTCACGTTAGAGGGTTTAACCAATAATAAGGGAAGAGGAGTCGGATATTCATTGGAGTCGGATATTCATATGACACCGGCTACTGTGTTAATGTATGGGTCAATTATTGCGCGTAAAGTTAAAACCAAATATGCCTAGATTGCAGCGTGTAGTGAGCATATTTTCCACCATTATTCGTTCAGGAAGAAATCCATTGAAAAATATTCAGCCAGAGCACCGACAGTGCAGCTTTAACGTTTATATGTTTACCAAGAACTTTTCGGACACTATGTACAGAGACAGCCGTATACTGCAAACACCGTGGTTTTAAATTAACACCACATGGTATCTATATTGACCAGTCATCTAATATAGATACCACAGTTTTGATGGTGTTGCAACTGAATATTTCAAACCAATCGCCCCGCCGATGCCAGCTTGCCAATATGCTTTTCTTATAACTCTCTCCCATCACTATAAATATCGTACACTTATTATTCACAAATTTTAAATAAAGTGGACATTTCCACGGAATGAGGTCTTTTTGGGGAAAACACCATATTGAGAAGAAAACAACAGCACATTTATATTGAAGAGCCGTTCAGGTTCATATAGGTAGAGAGGAAATTTCCTTCGCAATAACGGACGAGAATTCCCACTTGATAGAGAATATGAACCGACAGCCAACAGCTGCCTGTATAGGGCCTACAGGGATATAACCTGGAATCGGAAATGTCTCCCTTACCCAAACAAGCACATTTTTTTTTTCAAGGCAGATTTGTTAAACACACTCTAACAACCAGAGTGCGACACAAATTATCGGACACCAATGGCGGCAAAGGGCAGTGCGTTGTGGGCATTATCACGTCTTTACATTGCCCTGAGCAATAAACCCGATGTATCAGGACCAAGATTCGCAGAACGTGATCCCCCTGGTAACACGCCTATTACTCCTGTCTCAGTTTGTTTTGAAAAACGTAGCTGGGTGACAGCGGTCTAATTTAAGAAGATGTTAGGGATTTAGGCATCAGCTGCATATTGAGTAGTTAGAAAGTAGTAAGGGCTGCGCGCAAGATACCCGCCCACGGGGAGTTATACACACTCTGCGGATCTCTCGCCCGGTTGTGGTTGCACCGCGAAAACTTGTTGCGTGACGGAAGCGAAGAGTGTACGCATTTACTGGCTAATGCGATAAGAGGTTCTGATGTCACTTCGCGCTCTGCCGCCCATGCGTTGACACTCGAACTCGACACCACAGCCAACGATAATTACGCCTTTTTCCATCCCGTAACGTAGAACCACCGGCGTCCCAGCGGAGGCATTCCACGCTTTTTAAAAACCCATCCCAGCATCGCTGGCATTATACCAAGCTGCCTTGATTGACTTTGTGCAGGCCCGTAGGTAAACGACACCCATCTCGTCGTTAAGCAGCTTCCATAATACATCATTCATCGTATTCATTAGTTTTTAAGTCGCTCGCAGCTCGTCGGACGAACCAGTTAAAACGTCGCTCTCCCGCTCAATTGCACCTGTTGTTCGAGTTGCAAGAGGATATCGTTATGTGAAGATCTCTCTTGTGTTTGTACCACCACGAAAACTTGACTCCTCATCATCTTTCTGCCGATAGCTTCTTCGGTTATACCTCTCGGTATTTTCTTTTCTGCAAGGATGGGGACGAACAGACCCGCCATCTTCGCCGTCGTTTTTCTACTGGCCTTTCTAGTTTTTTGGAGCACAGTTGTCGATGGTAAGAATCTCACCAGTTTTGAGCATCCTGGCTTAAAAACTGATATTAACTGCACTTGCTTGTGTTTCTTTTTTCGCTGATTGTTGTTATCACTTTGTGTATTGATGTTTGTATCAGACAGATCCTCCTTATAAATGTAAATATCGCATCTTCGTTCCTACGATGATATTGCGTCTCTTCAAGGTTGATTTCTTAATCAATAGGTTCGCTGTACAACATAACAGCATACCTCATACGCTGTTTCAAATATTATTAATTGCTCGCATCATGGAGGTTTCCGCCCTCCATTCAGTTACGTAGGCAGGTTTGTGATCCGGGGAGAGGGGTGGAGAATTTTCATATGTTCTGTGAAAGCGCCTTGTTTTGTTGCCCCTAAAAGAAAATTGAACAGCCGGGGGTGCGTTAGTGCCGGTTATGAAGTGAAAAAAATTATTTGTTTTTTTTACTGTAAATTTTCAGGTTTTCTTTTTAAAAGAAATATAAGCACAGTGTGGCTACTTTTCAGTAAAATCAAAGTTTTCAAAGTCGTATCCTCGTTGTGGGATCCCCAAAATGTCGCTTCCCAGGTTGTATCATAAAATTGGGCGTGATCCCTGGCTATACGGCATTCTGGTTTATGACTTCTGACTAGCGCCCCCGAACCAAGAAAAACTGACAATTTGGTAGACCGCCAACATAGGGCAAGATAGCTCAGTTGAGCGCCGGTCCCATTATTCCGGAGATAGCAGGTTCGAATCCCGCTCGTGTCAGTTTTCTTTGGTCACTTTGAAAATGTATTTAAATTTACCTTGTCAGTTTCCCTTTTGGTTTGTTTGACGTAAAATAGAAAAGCTTAGAATTAATTACATGTATTTACAATGTGGACCTCAATTTTGCCATAAATAAGTTGGATTTGCTTGTATAAACAATGAGTAACTATTTAGCAGGAAAGAAAATGTGGTAAAAAAAACGGTTAGAAGTAATTCGATACAAAAATTGGCAACATTCGGCCGTGGTGGGGGAAATTTCCCCCCCAAACACACCTTGCCTCAGAATCCCACATTATGTTTGGAATTACGTCAAATTAAAGAAAAAAATCTCGATATCATCAACTGCCCCGTTTAACTTTAAACGGCTTATCTTTGCCAGAAGGTTTGAAGCAGTGATCTATAATACCCATGACGATCGTGGGTCTAAGCAACTGCCTAATAATGCTAGCCATGTTGTCATCTTGTGATTGGTTATTGATATTCTGTGTACTCTGCTATAGGATCTGCAAGACTGGTTCTCAAACATTTCCAAATTCCAAATTAGAAAAAGAATAGTATTTCAAGTTTACCATAAACCGTTGTAAAGGCATGACTTTGTGGGATTCACCATATACATGAAAGAAACATGTGAAAGTTTGAGCTCAATCCGTCAAGTGAATCATTAGAAAATAGTTTTAAAAATAATTCTGCTTCAAGAGTGATTTTGTGCACGTCCATATGGGCTAAATCGGTTGTTGAAATTGAAACAACCCCCGGTGTTTTAGAGGTTTCAGTTTCCTCGAAGATGGCAGCGTTTCAGACGCAGATATTTCTCGGGAGGATTGGTACTGGTGCCAATTTTTAAACATTAAACATTCAGATTGAAACTATCGTTGAAAATACTTTTGCAAAATTGGAAATCGGCATTTGGGTTGTTTTTTTCTGTTACAAAATATGACACAAATTTTGTTTGAGATCATAATATTAAGAAGTTACTTTTTTTTACTGCAAAAAATGCAACTCTTTAAATTGTTTGACATATTTTGTAACAGAAAAAAGTCCAAAATGCTGATTTCCAATTTTGAAAAAAAGAAAGATTTCCAATGTTTTCATTTTGGTTTTTGTAAAAAAAAACACAAGAAAAGTGTCAAAACTCGATACACAGGACCCAGGGTCAGGCGCTTTACCACCAATCCACCGAAGCAGCTCGACCAATCTTGTTGAACGAACAAGTGACTAAGTATGTTCGCGAACAAACATCCAATCACAAGATGGGCGTCTTTTGGATAAAATGTAGCTCAGCTTTTCACATTTGACTGTGTATGTGCGCGAACAAATTTGCCCAAGAGATGGGAAAACCCTAGCGTGATATTAAAATTGCGAAACCGGAAATCAACGACCACAAAGCGGAGAAACTATTCTCCTGCTTGCGCTGGAAATTTATTTGCTCACAGTTATAGCAAATTTATTTTGTCATTAGCTAGTAGTCTTAAAGCGTAGTCCATATTTCGGCCTTCCTTCGCAAATGGTGCTTTTGGGGTTTTCATAGTACCGTTCCGCGTTGGGCAAACGGAAGTGGAAACATTTAACAGACTCGTGTAATCACCAGAAAACCACGAAATTGTTTGAACAATTGTGTCCCAAAATTACCTGTGATGTAAACAGTTTTAGCCACGAATGTGGACGTGGACATTTCATACAGAATAATGCGTTTATTTACCAAGTGCACATATCCAGCATCAGAGTTGGAGTCGAGATCCCTGGAAGTCCTTTCCCAAGTACTTTCGCAAGCCCAGTCAGAAGTCCTTTCATAAAGCCGGTCACAAGTAACTGGATGAACAATGACAAAGGAATGCCTTTGTCAAAGCTCATTTGAATAGCTTGTGATTGGAATTAGGACTGGAGCGCTTGTGATGGGCTTGTGATGGACTTGCAGGGACTTGCAGGGACTTGTGATGGACTCGACTACATCTCTGTCCACCATGATCATAGTGCTCCAGGCGCTACATTTTTACCCCTGCTCGTCAGGCCGATCAATCTTTCCCTGCATGAGGTGTATGCAAGGCCCAGCTACAAGTTAAGGGTACTGGACCAATCAATCCTATATCTCCACTGCCCTAATGTATGTCCATTTACGCCTGGGTAGAGAGAAGCAGTTTGTGAAACAAACATCTGCAGTATCGCCAATATCTTGAGTTCATGATTTCACCTGCGACTTTAACATCTTAAACTGTAGACCCGATAGTGAGTTAGGGTTTATTTATTTATTTGTTTATTTATTTATTACATTTTTTTTTAGCCACGATGGGCCCAAACAGTTTAAAACTGGTTTCTATTGGGGCCCTGCATATATTTTTTTTAAATTAAAAACATATTTACACAAATAAAAGAATATTTACACAAACAAATCTATTTACGGCGAAGTTTTCAATTCTCCAGTATAAGCCTTTTGCTAGATTTACGGGATGGGAAAAATAAAACCCGGTAAAAACATTCTGAGGTGGAAAAGGAGCGAAATTCCCATCCGGCTCCAAATTACTGTGGCAACCAAGTTCGCATGGTTTATGGTTTTAGACGCCTGTTTATACAAACTTTTGTATAATAATAATAATAATAACCGGCATTTAAGAACGCTCAAATAGTAAACTATATCACATCACTTACAATATTATTACCCAATATGGCACAAAAGGTTTACCCAAATCAAATAGCACGCTCCTATTGTATCCGCCATATCTCAAAAAAGGCTAATGGCAAGATTCGATTCAAACGTGCAGTAAACTGCTGAAACGACGCAGGCAGTTGACCGATCCATTAGGCCACGCCCTCTTGGCATATTGTCCAATCATAGACGCGGTTATGGTTGGTCGGTACATGAATGGGGGATTGGTCGGTCTATTGCAAACCCTTTCGACACAGAATTGAGATGGATTATACCGAATAACAGTGAAGTTGATATTCTTGGAATGTTGATTGCTATAAAGGGAAATCTGCGTCATTTTGGTTTTATGTAAACTAAGGTACATTACAGGCAACTGTCATGAAATAATAAGAAAAAGTTGCCTGGGTATATCGTAAAATTGGGTGTGATCCCTGGCTAATACGGCATTCTGGGTTGATGACTTTTGACTAGCGCCCACCCGAACAAAGATACTGACAATTTGGGAAACCGCCAACCTAGGGCAAGATAGCTCAGTTGGTAGAGCGCCGGTACGGTAACCCGGTGGTCGCAGGTTCGAATCCCGCTCCTGCCAGTTTCTTTGTTCACTTTGAAAAAATGTATTCAAATTTACGTAGTCAGTTTCCCTTGTGGATTGTTTGACGAATTATAAATACAGAAAAGATTACTGCATTGCCCCTTTAAACTTGCAATTCCAATCGTTATTTGTTTCATTATAGGCCTACTCCATGGGTTGGTCTTTGTCTTTGAGTACACCATTGTCTTTAAGTGTTTGTCCTCCGGATGGACCATCGGAGAGACATTGACCAAAAGGGTTTGTTGTCTTTGTGACGACATTGACAATTCCGTCTTGCGATTCTTAAAATAGCCCTACAGTGAGTGTGTGAAATTAAATAAGATCCGGCCGGTGTATATCGATTGATGTTTGTTTGTATCTCGCTGAACATTCCACAGCCTACATGTTTATGAATTTGTCTTCGCTGCTGTGTTTTGTATGTCACTTTTCCAGCTTGTTATAGAGTGTGCAAGTCGCGCCACTCCACGACCACTTCTATCACGTTTTTATGTGAACGTATCGGTACCATACCCTGACTAGTCCAGCGACTCTTTAGTCTGTTTACCCAGAGTTGTTAATCGAGTCAACACAAGTCACATCACAAGTCAATTCACAATTATGGTCTCAAGCCATGTAACAAGCTATTTAAACACACTATACAACAAAAGCATGCATTTGTCACTGTTCATCTCGGATCATGTGGCTTGTGATCTGACTTGTGATCTGACTTGTGATCTGACTTGTGATCTGACTTGTGATCTGACTTGTGATCTGACTTGTGATCTGACTTGTGATCTGACTTGTGAATGACTCGTGTGCAACTCTGTCAGACTTTACCTGATAGCAATGTGAATGATCGGAAGTTGAGGTTTAATTTTTAATTATTGTTTTGGTAATCAATTCGCAATATTAAATTAAATAATTAGGTGAAACTGTTTTTTTATGGTGATATATTTATTTGTATTTTATGTATAGCCACTCTCGACAGTTCCTCATTTTATGTGATTTGTATGTCTATTGATAAATAGATGTTTTAGGGTTTTATGTGAAGTTTTTAATGCAGAACGAGAAGCCGAGTTTCACGTTCTACATGACGAGAATAAATGAATTGAATTGAATTGAATATAATCAATTCGCAATGTAGATGTTGAAATACCCCTTTATAGCCTTCACAAAACCACATTCAGCCAAGTTCAGTCCAATCAGAATACAAACTAATTTAATTAAATGAGACACCGCCAATTTTCAAGCTCTATCATATTTATTGTTAATTGATATTTTTCTAAATACAGCACTTTAATTTGAAATTGTAAATTTTCATTTTAGACTTTAAAAAAAATAGAGGACAATGAAAATAGAAAATAAAAACATTTAGAAAAAAAGCAAATGTTGGCCGAAAATTGATTACCCGCAATATAGGCACTAATTTGGCCCGAACTAAGACATGCACGCAAAACCATGCGTAGGCCTAACTCTCCTGTGAACCAAATAGGAGTTACAGTGCACCTACGCGGAAATGTAGAGAAAAATGGGGTCAACAAACTTTAGCCGTGTATTAAATACTAATATGAGTAAAATGTATTGAAAAAAACAAAAAGAAAACCCCCCAAATTTATACCCCCAAAACAATCACACACAAAAATAAACAAAGCCAACAACAAAAAGAAAAAAAATTATTCCAAAAGCAAAAAAATACAAACCCCCCCCCCCAAAGAAAAATTAGAGGGGATCCTTTTCAATAGATCATAGTTCTGGCAGCACGGATCATACTGATCTGTCTTTGTTTTTAATTTGCATGAAAAACTGAACGTGTCCAGTTTGGTTATCATGTAGTTCTCTCATTGCCCTGTGCAAAATTTCTTTTTTTAAGTTAGAGATCGGCCACTTTACATGTGCCGCCAACATGCTTGTTACCATAATTAATCCGGTAACAAGCATATTAGCGGCCATTTTGAAGAAAAATCACAAATTTTCCAACTCTAGGTGTGCATACCTTGCCAAAAATCGCTATGAGTATTGCTCCTTTCGATCATTTGATACCGGTGGCCCATTTTTTGGACCGAGGCTGATGGCCTATGTAGGACAGCTCTCTGTCCATGGTTCTATGAATTCCCCCCTCTTGTAAATGTCAACCTTTTGTTTCATGCTGGTGATAAGTATAATGTTGCATACCGGTAAGTCAACGCATGTCAGAAGGTACAACATCAGTGTCTCCATAGCTTTGTGTACAATTTTCATTTTCTCGGAATTTCAAATTTCAAATGTTCACAGATTTGTTGTAGGCCATCAGCCTCGGTCCGAAAAAATGGGCCACCGGTATCAAATTGATCGAAAGGAGCAATACTCATAGCGATTTTTGGCAAGGTATGCACACCTAGAGTTGGAAAATGTGTGATAGCATTGCAGCTTGAGCGGTGGCAGCTTTTTGGGTGTTATGACTTTTTTTCATTTTTTTCTTCAAAATGGCCGCCAATATGCTTGTTACCGGATTAATTATATGTGGTAACAAGCATGTTGGCGGCCATTTTTTTTAAAAAGGGTGATAGCACCCAAAAAAGCTGCCACCGCTGCAATGCTATGACATATTTTCGAACTACAGGGGTGCATACCTTGCCAAAAATCACCATGAACATTATTCCCCTCATTTCATACCGACCAACCCCCCAGGCTGATGGCCTATTGTTTCATGTACATGTTGAATCACACAGAGTATAAATATATTTTGCAAATGTGTCGTTACCTGTACCGATGCTATATCATAACTTTGCATTTTAATATCTTTAGTTTACCTATTTGTATGTATTTTAATGAAACCAATGATTCCTCAAAAGTGCATATTGCACTGTGGCTCGACGTCTGAAGAAACCAGGAAGAAATCGACCGTTTTTTAGCCGCGTCGCATCGCAGACGGGGCATTATAAGCGCTTAGCGTTGTTCTTCTTCTTGTGCCAAATTCGTTTAGTCACGTGACAGTTTTCCTTGACGAAACTCTCACACACGCAAAGTCTATGAGACCGCATGCTGTATAACTGAGTGGGTTAGGCTATACGAGAGAGGACTTGGGACAATGGGGGATTAGGGATAACAAGGACACCGAGGACTTGGGCCGAGTCCTCGGGAGAATTTCGTGTACAAACCTTTATGGGAGCTGTTCAGAAAAAGTTAAAGTACAAACAAAGGGAACAAAAGAAGGGTTCCATTCGTAAGCATAGGAAACCGCACATGTGTGTGCATACATTGTGTCTATGACGAAACTGTCACACACGCAAGTCACCAACGACGCGGCTCCTGCACGAATTCGTGCTAGTTTTATTGAATATTTATTTTAATACTTTCTAGTAATGAAACCAGGGATCTGAAAAGTGCACTGTAGCTCGACAGCCTGAAGAAACCTGCAGGAAAAGGACAACGAAAAAAGTTTAAATTTTAGAGGTGCGAGACCTCGAGTGAAAACCCCAGGATGATGTTCGGGAGAACCCACAGAATCAGGCAGGGACTGAAAACCTGATCCACATGGTGGGATTCGAACCCGGGTCATAGCGGTGGAAGGCGAGGAAAGTATACCACTCTGCCAACCCGACTCACTAATAATATCAACTGACGTAGATTTTATTCATGAGAAGATTCTTTTCCTTGGAAATGATTCACCATTCGGTACGTTTTTTTTATTGAATTATCTAATTAACCAATTCACCATGTTTCTATTTTGTAACTAGGGAGAAGAGGTTTTATTGCTTGCCAAGGTTATATTGCTTGCAGTGCCGTCATCCTATAGCGTATCGATCACAGCATGTCGGTACGTCACCGCCAAGTACATCCTTGTTGCCGGGGGAAATTCAATAATTTCTTGGACAGTATTGTGGAGGTCATTTTCGTTGATTATAGTGATGTTTCTTTCGAGCACCAATTGAAGATTCAGTAAATGCATCTTGGTTCTGTACCTGGTTGGTGGTGTTCAGGAGGCATGGGTGTATTAAAGAGGCATTTCTCAACCTGGGCTTCGGCTTTGGCGTCTTGTATTCTTTTGGTCCTCACGTGTGGCAAGATCTGGGGTACTTTCTATGCAAGTTCGCCCCCCCCCCCCAAAAAAAAAGAGGCTAAAAGCCACTCGAGGTACGGAAAAGACAACCGATCTTGTGGATTCGTAAAAAAATGAATGGAAATGGAAAGAAATGGAAACACTTTCTTTGTCGGCGCAGACCTCGCTTGCGACAAGGTCCATAACGAATCAATTCAGGACTTGTAATATATATATTTTTTTAACTGAATACAAACCTTAGTATATACGATGAAGCTGGTATAAACGGGCATTGACCGCGTAATGAATAACTGGGATTTCGGAAATTGCTTTTAAAAGCGTTTGCATCTAAAAGTAGAATAAAACAGACCACATCGTGGGAAGTTGAAAGGGTTTCGTGACAAAAATTAACACAGTTTTGTTATTTAAATTGAGAAAAAAACCAAATGTGTAATTTCTGTAGACTTAAACGAAATATATCAATTTGAATATGACCATTTAAACTATTCATGTTCTCCATAGTTTTCAGGAAACTTAATGCAAAAACACACACCAAAATAAGCAAAAAACAAAAAGGAGTCAAGATTGGTCTTTAATACCTCAAGCCCACTTAAAATGTCTCGGTAAATTTTAAAAGTAAAACCGATGTGGCATTTGAAAGCTTATTGCGAGTGTTTGCGTGAACCAAAGTTATATTCATTGTGATAATATTACCGGAATTATTATTTTGTTGTATTATCTATGAGTGGGATAATTAAACAAGTCATTGCGTTTCGCTTGTTACAGTATTAAATATATCCGGTGTAATCTTGTACAAATTTTTAGTAGCTACAGGGTAAACCGTAGCTACAGGGTTGTTACTTTTATGCCGTAACAACATCGTTAGTGTAATATTTAAAACCCTTCCTTGGCAAGGATTTCGGTGTTCATTTAAGCCCAGTTCCAGAATTAAGATTATAACCCAACCAAACGTTTCTGAGAAACCCTGGTGTTAGTTGAGTCTTCCTTGAATTGTAGAAATATAAAATCTATTTTGTATTATATTTACGTTGCATTGACTCTAAAAACCCTTCTGAATGGACGTCATCCATCCGATCGTAACACCACTTGCTGGTGTTATTTTAACACCAATCTCAACACCCCACACTATTAAAACGCTGTTCAAACTTTTTAAACAACCCGGGTTGTTTAAGTGCCCTGCTTAAACAACCATGTGCCCTTTTTAAGCAGGCACATGAACAACCCGGGTTGTTTAACTTGTTTAAACAACTTTTTAAACAGAGTTTTAACAGTGCAAAAATGTGGTGTTTAAAATCAAATATCACACGCACTTTCACAGTGTAAGAAGGTATTAAAAGTCCAGTTTAATTTTTTTTTCGTGTGAAAAAAACCCATCTTGTTCGCGAGTTAATGACTTTTAAACTAAGGCAATTTTTAGGAGTTTGTCTATACGATATCACCGTTTTGTCACGTGACGTGTTTTCCAAATGGCGGGTATCCGTATTATCATCATCATCATCATCATCATTTCAGCCATTATCGGCCGACTGAAAGGCGAAGACCTTCCCATCCAAGCTAGTGCCACTTCCGTCTGTTCTGTGCAGTTCTTGACCATGTAGTGCCGGAAAATTTGACAATTTCGTCCCTCCATCTAGTTTTTTTGGTCTACTTTTATTTCGTGAGCCTATCCTTGGTATCCATTCTGTCAATCGTTTTGTCCATCGATTGTCTTTCATTCCAACGATATGTCCTGCCCACTTGAATTTTCTCTTGAATTTTTCTCCTATTATACAAATAATGAATGTTTATGAGTGCGATGGTAAGAATAATTTCATGAGGTGACAGATTGAATGTTCCATTCCACGAGGCGAAGCCGAGTGGAATGTAACATTCCATCTGTCACCTCATGAAATTATTCTTACCATTGCACGAATGTGAAACATTCATTATTTGTTTTATACAACGCCTGAATAAATCCTACAGATTGCATGCATGGATTTCTTGGTGTACAACGTGCCGTTTACCTTCTCAGTCCCGCATAAAACCGCGACAAAAAGTGGTCCAGTTCCGAATCAGTTAAAGCTTTAATTGTTGTTCCTGCGGTCTTGCAAATTCCTCTAATCGTTTGACTGCATATTTCATTTGTCTCTTTGTGTTAGCAGCGTCAGCATCGCCTACGCGAGTTCCAACATTTCGTCGTCTGTTAGGAAAACAAACCGCGGTTCGGAAACACCGTCCGCCATTTTGTGTGACTGGTTTCCGGTCCCCGTATATATATAATATACATTTGAAGTCCGAAGGACAACAGAGGGACCGGGAACCAGTGCAATGACAGCCGTTTGTAGCGGCGGGGAAGTTCTATCAAACGCGTTACCGTTTGATAGAACCATGTGATAGAACTTTTTTGGCGGTGCGGTTTACGTCGTGCGATAGGACGAATAATTAAATGCACGTGATCGACGATCCACCAATCGGATGGCTGGGATTTATTCAGGTGTTGTATAATACAGTTTGAACCCTGGTTTGTTCACGAATCCATTTGTTAGTTTTCCTATCTCTCTTTATTATTCAAAGCATGCTCCTTTCCATACTCCTATGTTCTTTGTCATTGCCCAAGTCGCTGATTCATAGGTCGTTGCTGGTAGAACGCACTGGTTTTACATTAAACAAAGTTGTTGAACATTACTTTTGTTTTCCCTTTGTTGATCTTGAGCCGTGTGTTATTACTTTCATTGTTAAGTTGATTTAGTATTTCTTCCAGTTCTTTAACATCATCTGTAATAAGTACTATGTCGTCTGCAAAGCGTAGGTGGTTGTGTGAAGTCCATTTTTTGTATTAGCTTGATTGAAGGAACATGTCACGCAAAGTACAAGCCACATCTCTTTGGCTTGCCAAGTGACGACGGTCAAACCAAGTCTCATTGAGCCGGCATGCATTTTTATAAATGCTCCACGTGGGAAAAAATGCGTTTATCGGAAACCGAAACAGGTGACCAGCAGGAAAAACGTGGCGAGTTTGTGTTGACTTTAGCACTCGTTTTTGTAAGACGTTCGCGCGTCAACATCACCTGCCGGAAGTACCAAAAATAATATGTCAAATTGTTTTGGTGTAAGTGCATTGTATAATTTTTGCGTCATTCTTAAATCGACATGCTGGTTTTGAGTATTTTGTCATTCTTGTTTGATTTCGCCAGCAAGATAGACGAATTTCACATAAGCGTTTCATGTCTGCGCACTTCTAGGGTGAAAGCGAGGCTCTCTGTGCTAAACAAACATGCGCTATTCAATCAACGGATTCATGCATGCAGAAATGACGGCAAATGACGGCGTAGCGCAAGGTCAGCATGGTCAAGCGGTACCGGTTCACTGCGACAAAAATCATCAAAATTCATCCTTAATCGACAAAATGTTCAGTTGTTTCACAGAACAATTAAACTTACCTGCATTATATCGGTTGTTTATGGACGACTCGATCAGCGGCGGTTCAAAATTCAAAAGAATAAACATGCACAGGTTGTTTAATTAGGACTGAGCTTCGCTTTCAAACCAGGAAGTACGCAGTTCGGTGCTATTTTCGTCAATGTAAAATTCGTCTGTTGTGATGTAGTTATGGAGCTCGCAAATCTTCAAAAGGGACTTCGTAGTCACCTTTTATCACTTTTTATGTGAACGTCTTGGCAAAAAAGAAATGAAGAAATTGATATAGGCCTACATGGGAATAACGCTGTTTCACATATTTTCATGTAATAAAAATTACATCACCTTGTACCTTTAAAGGGACACATTGCATTTGAGGTCCCCAATCGGGCTACAAAAAGCGTTCGTCTTAGAATTGCTATGGTTGAAAAGATCGTAAAAAACAGAATATACATACTTTACGTACCGACCATCCCTTGAAAATGCGCCGTTTATCTGAAAGTCATTAGCGAAAGACTGGTTCGGAAAAGTCGGACCTCTTGAAACCGGTTAGTACGCGTAAATTTTCGTCAATGATTTCCAGACGGGCATCATTCTTATTGGATAGTCGCGTACGTTATTACATTCCACTTTTCAGTGATCTTTCCAACTATAGGAATTTTAGGACGAACGCCTTTTTCCCACCTTCAAAGCAATGTGTTCCTTTAAAATGATAGTCTGCCATGTCATATCAAAAACGCTCATAGTTACATCGGCTTCTTTAATTCCAGGACTTTTGTCTTCAGAAACAAAATTAATTCGCGACGTCGTTAAAATACACATGTCATCTCATGAAATATTCAATCAAACACCGTTACGTATCACCTGCCACACCAAGTTGAACCCGCCACCGGAGCCAACGGGGGAGTTGGTTTGTTTGTTCGGCCGTCACGGACCGGGGAGGGCACGGTGCTGCCGCCCGTAAGTGTCCCGGAAACAAACTGACTGCTTACCCGCCACATTCGCATGATCTCGTAGACAGGGAAGTTTGCATGTTTTATAAAGACTTTCGAGATTCTCGTACTTTGGTAATATGAACACTGAGAAACGTGTAACGAGGAACAAATTAATAAATACAGAGGTAAAATGAAACAGAAGTGAGATATACAGAGGCGATGTTGAAATCGGTCAGAAGATGGAATGTTGAAATAAATGTTTAACAAAACGCAAAACAACCCCAGTTTAACAGACCTAAAACGCATCTTGATCGGTATACAAAACTCATGTTGTGTGTAGGCCTACATAATAGAGGAATTTCACATTAGCCCCTTCTGCGCACTTCCGGGTTGAAAGCAAGAATGTCAGTGGCAAACAAAACAACGCTTTTCAGCGCATTAATTCATGCATGAATTAACCAGGCCATAAAAGGAAGCGCAGGCGCACGATCAGCATAAAGTTGTTTACTGTGACATTCAGATCCTCGGTTTCAAACGCGGAAGTGCGCAGATCGGCGCTAAACTCGTCGTTGTGGGATTCCTCTATTGTATTACTACTGAGGATACAAGGATAAAGAAATAATGAAATCATTATCGTCCTCTGAGGGAGGTCTTTTGTTCAACACGGTCGTCGGAGGTAAAAATGTGCACTTAGTCTATGGGAGAATGTTAAAGTAAGGGGACAATAGAGAAGACAAAGCCGTGCCTTCAGTATAGTAAAACACGACTGTGTGTGCACAGGAGCGTGGCAAGTTAAAAATAAATTGTAGTCTCGATGGCGTTGCAGTGAGAAAGTCGCATAGTTTTTGTCCGAAATCGCTATAAATTATTGAAACGGAAAAATGCATCTATGTTATCATTTCTTTTGTGTTTCAGAACCATTTATGCCATTTTATCTCAATTTTTGATAACAAAATATTGAGAATTGTTTTCATGCACACCTTTAAATGTCCAAGAGCTCTTGCTGCATGGTGTGGCTATATATAGAGCCAAATCGGAATTACAATGCACCTGCGCAAAAACTAAAACCATCTTTGAATTAACAAACTTTTTACATGTACCAAGTGATATATGGGTTTAAAAATTTGCTCTCCCAAACTCCGTGGGAATTGTAACCTTATCTTTAACAGATCACAGTTATGGGTCTGTTTCAACAGCGCTGTATTTTTGTGTGTTCTATTTTTAGTCGTGAAAAATTGCAAATTCCCCACTGAATTGTGCACAAAACAAGCCGTGTGGGAAATTTCACACTACCCTTTACCCTAAGGGTGCATCTAAAATCATATTAAAATTGTAGGATTTTGGACTGTTAGCTTCAATAGATCACCGTTCTGGCTCTGTTTTAACAGAGCTGTATATTTTATTATTCTATTTTTTAGGTAAATTGCCTGGAAAATTGCAGATTGCCAATTTAGTTACCAGATTCCCCACGACTTTTGCACAAAACGAGCCGTGTGGGAAATGTCACCTCATCATTCACCCTAACCCCCTAGGGTGCATGCACAAATCATATTAAAATTGGAGGAGCTGTATTTTTTGTGTTTTTTTGTTTAGGCAAATTGCGTGAAAGATTGCAAACTGGCAATTCGGTCACCACTGACTTGTTCACGAAACGAGCCGTGTTTGTTCTTAATTTCATCCAGAGATGAAGGCGCAGTCCATAGCCATTGCAGTTGTTTTTCTATTTGTTTTATTCTAAATTGGCCTTTTGGCCCTTCCTGATTTCTTTGCGATCAGTAAACGTCAATAAAATAGGTTCTAAATTCTGAAAAATGACAGCCTTCTCAACAACATGAATTAATCTCCGGGCTATCCTGCCGAGAAAATCAATCCAATCATTTATTGTCAATGAAGTGGTTCTTAAAATAGAAAAAAATGACAACCTCCCCGAAAACGTGAAATTATCTCCTGGGTACATTGTCGAGAAAACCCACAGTGCGTATCGATATTGAATTCCACTTAACCCTTTTAGAGCCACGGTTGATTGGCAAGTAAATCCACAGTTGAGGCGGTCTCGTGAATGCCTGCATGACAATTTAACATGCCCCACATAATTTGAAATCAAAGTTCCTTATCTAACTACATGACATGGAGACCAGTGTAGCGCATTCCTTCATCTATTTTTGGGAGCACTTGGGACTTGCTAAATCCTCTTCTGAAATTTCAGACCGTGACATGACACCACAAACCCGCTGGAAAGTAGCAACTTGTATTTCATTTTTTTCTTTTTTTGATCCGTAGAATCTTGTAATTTATACTTTTATCAAAATGTTTTTGCCATTTTGTGTATTTGTTTGTTGTTTGTTGGGTTTGTTTTGTGTGTGTTTGTTATCGTTGTTGTTATTGTCTTATGTGTTTGTTTGTTTGTTTGTCTTTCTTATGTTTGATGTGCTTGTCTGTTTTATTGGTGTTTTTGTTTCGTATAGCACAAGGAGAGCAACTTGTTTTTGTGTAATATTACGGTATGTTGTTGCATGTTAGTCTTTTTTCCATTCATAGTAATTATTATTGCAATTTATGTGTGTTTCTGCTTTGTGTATAGTTTAATGTTTAATATTTGTGTGTTTTTTGTATTTGTTTTTATTTACTTGCGAAATTAATAAATGAAATGAAAATGAAATGAAACAAATGAAATTCGGAAATTCAACTGCGCGTGCGCACATCAGACTCAACGATTTGGTTTTGGGAGATCTCACAAGTCTATGGGCCGGTTTGTTTCACACAAATCCGGATCTCGATCACTAATCCAACCGCTGGTTCGCTCCATCCATTAGGCGGAATTTGATGTGTGAACCAACGCAAGGATTACTGATCGAGATCCGGATCTGTGTGAAACAAACAGAAACTATGAGGGACGTGGTTAACCAAATCCGCATTTCATCCACTGATCTGTATATAAACTGGATAGCTCATTGGCCACTGTGTGCTGTTCAAGCAGCTGAAGCCAGTAACCGCCATTTTACCACTCCCATTTTACCACTGATCTCAGTGTGTCAGGAGAACGAGATTGAAAGTAGACCCTGGGGACAAGGTTGCCAAACCTGTTGTTTTGGGAGTGGTAATATGCTGGATGGCGGCTATCCAGTTTACATAGAGATCAGTGATTTCATCTAATCAAAAAGAACATGGAAACTTTTGTTCGCACCGTACCAGTTGGAGTATACAAAACACCTTAAAATCAAATGTATACTGTGTCCGAATTACTTGGCTGCGGCTTGAAATTATGTCTATGGTAGTGGCTGAAGCCACATCACATAGACTTGTGTGTAATTTCAAGCCGTAGCCAAGTAATTCGGACACGGCCTTATACTTCAAAACAAGAACTTTTCTTTGATTTCATTGGTAACCCGCTATGATTTAGCACGCGTGTGGCGAACTGTTTATCTCTTGAAAAAAAAGAAAATCGTGAATCATGATGTGCGCATGCGCAGTTGGAACTTCAAAGACTGTTATTACGTTTGAAGGAAGATATAGGACAGAGGGAACTCCCCCTCTTTTGTGTTGGTCATTGTGTTCCCGGAATCTCAAATATTCATTTCATGTATCGGGGGGGGGGGGGTGTTATGTAACAGTAGTCTGGAGTCTGTATAGGATATAGGGACAAGAGGGAGGGGGTTATCCCATGGTCTCGTATCTTGCCGGGTATATAGCTTATTGAGATCTTGGTGTTTTCTAAAAGGAGAGGTTCGAATCGTTAATTTGGTGTATTGAGTGTTGCTGTAACTTATTCCTAACATTTTAAAGTTAGTCACGAACTCTTTTTTAAGAAAATGAAACTCAAAGTCAGTGAATTGTACAAAGTGTACTCTAGGTACAAAAAAAAAGAAACCACCCAATTATAAGTTTAAAAAGTCGTATCCTCATTGAGTGATCCACACAATGTCGCTTCCCAGGTTGTATCGTAAAATTGGGTGTGATCCCTGGCTATACGGCATTCTGGGTTTATGACTTCTGACTAGCGCCCACCCGAACAAAGATACTGACAATTTGGGAGACCGCCAACATAGGGCAAGATAGTTCAGTTGGTAGAGCGCCGGTACGGTATTCCGGAGGTCGCAGGTTCGAATCCCGCTCCTGCCAATTTCTTTGTTCACTTTCAAAACATTTCGAGATAGAATTTGGTCTGAAAACTTTGGGATATGTTGAGAAGTGTGTCCGGATGTTAAAAGGTTATTATAATAATAATAATAATAATAATAATAATAAAAAGAGAAAGACTTCCCATGGGAACATTTTTTGTGTGCTTTTAACTCGGAATGCCATAGTGCGACTCTCGGCTCATTTCGAGTGGCCACGTGTATTTCTTCCCTGTTGCTTGGGAGTGCGTTTTAACGATTATCGCAGTGGATGCTTGCTGCGGTGCAATGCACTTCTGGTTTCTCACGTACCGCGGTTTGCATACTTTGAGATATCAATTAAGCTCCGTGACATCGCTACGGCATTAAGTCGGCAGAGCCGGTCGGGCGAACGCAAATCTACATCGCTCTAGCATCATGAAGTGTTATGCCCAACATCTTTAAAGATGTGTGTCTGTGCGTTTCAGTCGTCCCCAAAATGTAAACCTTATTCCTCCATGGGAAACTGGCTGAATTTTAAATGAATTTTCAAAGTGAACAGAGAACTGGTAGCTTTCGGGCAAGATATTCTGAGAGCGCCGGCACAGCATTCCGGAGGTCGCAGGTTTAAATCCCGCTCTTGCCAGTTTTCTTTGTTCACTTTGAAAAAACTAATTGGTTAGCATTAGATACGTTATGAGCTTTCGAATGACACATTCCACACAACAAGATCAACCCCTGATAAGTACCGGTAACAATTAAGTGGATTTCCTTTACTAATGAACTGTAAAAGAAAAAGAATTAACGACAGACGCATTTACCACTCTTAGCTTTAAAGATAGTAATACAACACTGCAAACGTAAACAAAATACTGCATTATTATTAAATACTTTACTTGACTTTAAGTAAATAATGGTCTCAAGCATTCTGTGAAATCATGGCGCCTATTTCGAGTGGCCGACATTTACAGGGTTGTGGCTACATTTAGCCTTAGGGCTTGGCCGACATTTACAGGGTTGGGGCTACATATAGCCTTAGGGCTTGGCCGACATTTACAGGGTTGGGGGCTACATTTACCCTTAGGGCTTGGCCGACATTTACAGGGTTATGGCTACATTTAGCCTTAGGGCTTGGCCGACATTTACAGGGTTGTGGCTACATTTAGCCTTAGGGCTTGGCCGACATTTACATGGTTGGGGCTACATATAGCCTTAGGGCTTGGCCGACATTTACAGGGTTGGGGCTACATTTAACCTAAGGGCTTGGCCGACATTTACAGGGTTGGGGCTACATTTAGCCTTAGGGCTTGGCCGACATTTACAGGGTTGGGGCTACATTTAAGGCTCGGGTTACATTTAGGGCCAGAGTTTACATTTAGGGCCCGAGATACAAATCCGTACCTCGTTTAGTTTTTCATGAGAAGTTTCATATCCTCTGTCGTTGGTGAAATCTGTATATAGTTTCATCAGGTATTATAATTGAAACGAATAAGAAATCCTTACGCCAAAACAAATCCTTTTGAAAAAATATGGCTTTCCAGAAATCTCTGTCGAAAAAACACACCAAACAAACTTGTTGCTATTATGTGAAGCATGTTCCGTACGCAAAGGGCACAAAGGGAGAATGTTGGGTGAGGGGCTTAATTCGAAATGCGTCGATAGAAATAAAGAGTACTTTAGGCAGCTCTCGTTTTAAACCATCGCTTCGCAAGATGTCTCTAAAGAACCTTCAACTTCCATATTCGAGGTGTTACAACTGTTATGGCAACAAATTGCCAGCCTAATGGGCCTTGCAGGTGCCGAGAATATACAGCATAAATCATAGAAAAGATGGTAGCTGAACTCCCCTGGCTGTGATGAGAGAATTATTTCGTAATAAGCGTGGGGCAAGTGCGCGGTACACAGACTCAGTGGAGACGTCAACATCCATTAAGAAATTTACGAGTTTTCGATTCAGTCTGAACTTCCCGCCACGGCGCGTTTTGGGGGCAAAGCTTGCAATAACACTCCCCGTCATAACTCATCTACAAACCTGTCGAAAAATCGCACCACTGGGTAAACAGCACTGCCACTTTCTACGAATTCAACTCCCCCGCCCGTTGGTGCCGAACAAACCTGCTAAAGAAGGCGACAGTTAAGCACTGTGTGGACAGGTGTTGAATGATAGTACATTCGTGCTTCAGTGCAGAATTTGCTACTGACTGATTTTGTTATGGAAGTCGCCCAATACAAGGATAAAAGCCGCTCAACACACTGTACAAAATGTCCGTATTTTTTACGATTAAAAGCATGTGAATATTCACCGAGTAACCGTAAATGGACTGCGCGTTGCGTTACATTTTACGGGCAAACCCGTAAAAGGTCGCTTATATATACGTACGGAATTGCACGACCGATCAGAAATGAGGAAATTTGTGTTCACAAAAGTCTGGGTTGCGTTCCACTAACGCGAACGTTGCCAACGTTGGCCAACTACGCAACAATTTGTCATTGGATGTGCACACAAATTTGCCGAACGTTTGCGAACGTTCGCGTTGTGGAACGCAGCCCTGGTTAAATTGCATTGTTTAGTCGAAAAATACACTTTTTTGGCAATAATATGTTTTATTCAAACAATTCCACAATATAATTTAGATTGTTTACAAACATAGGTGAAGATTCTCATTACATCTCCTTTCGTATTCAAATATTGAAATTGTTCAAGGGAAACCATGACTTTACATACTATGGTGGGATAAGCTGAATACAAAGCTAAAGCTCTACATCATGTATACATCATTCTGTTTGTAGTGTTTAGTAGGTTATCGTAGCATTTCTACACTCTACCATAGTAATGTATAATTCTGTTTACTTCTGTTTAGTCTGGTTCCCATTTCATTAATTTATATTAATTTGCAGTTGATTAATGGCAACCTAGCTTTCACCTTTTCCATTTTTCAAAAAAACCGTCAAAATACGGTTTATCAGTAAATTTAAATACGGTCCGACCGTAAAAAAAATACGGTAGACGGCTGGCACCTTGCAGCACGCCTTTCGACCGCTAATTGTTTACAGTGGCTCCGAGGTAAATGTCTACAACAGAGGTGGTGGGGTAGTCCTCCTTTTGTCTCCTGATTCATAACCGGATCCGTTTGGGAAAAGTGGATGTCACGCCAACGATGACTTTTTCCTGCCTTTTATCTTATTTACGTGTGTTTTATTTGTGCTTTTCCTTTTGTATCTTGGTAAAATAATCTGTATTGGTAAAGTAATCTGTATTTTAACCGTTTGAACTTTTTGGGAATACCCTAGGTAAAGAAATGTAGCCACGTTTGTAATTATTTCTCGTTTTTCGATTCCCCACCAGCCGCGGCTTGTGACAATTGCAAATCCAAGAGATGCGCCCTCAACTGCGGGTTCTTTCCAGGTAAGACAAAAGAATTAACCCAATTTGGAATTAACCCAATTTGGAATTACAAATAAGACTGTACAGCGCTTGTGCAGTTGGTCACTTTTGGATAAACAAGTCAATGGGGAAATTGGTACCCCAATTAGGAGTTTTCACTTCTCAATTTGCCCCCAAATATAGCAAAAATTGCCCCAAAATAGAGCAGAAACTTTACGGATCTGTTAACGTGGAGACAGAGCTGCGATCCAGTAAAAAGGTGTATTTCTCCTCAAAGTTTGAAACAGGTTTTTTCCCTAATAATTTCACTGGTACCCTTCTTACCAGTAAAGTGTGTTGAAATAAAATCTCGTCTCAAGCTGCAAGGGAAAAATTAATCTAAAAGTTGCCTACTGCACACGCACCGTATACAGTCGTATTTTATATTTGTAATTCCGATTTGGCGTATAGGCCTATAGAGAATGCAAGTCTAGAGACTTTACGGTCACCTTTTATCATTTTCTTAATGTGAATGCCTTGGTATTGGTACCAAACACAGACTAGTCTAGCGAACGACTCTCTCTATCCTTAGGCCGTGTCCAATTACTTGGCTACGGCTGGATGTTACACACATGTCTATGGTAGCGGCTGCAGCCACTTCCCATAGACTCGTGTGTAATTTCAAGCCGCAGCCAAGTAATTCGGACAGGGCCATAGTCTGTCTTTACCCTTTAGCAATGTGAATGGTGCCTTGATCGGAAGTTGCGGTCAAATTCTCCAATTATTATTGTCACCAATTGACAGTATTTTATCCTCTTTTCCTTCACAGACCATATAATTGTAGTTTTCCATTTCAACCCGGTCCGAAAAATATAAATTACAGGACGACGCTCACAATATAGCTACGTTGACAGCAACTACCGTAGCAATATTACTTTGATACGTTTACAATAGACCAAGCCATGAAAGAAACACATTACATTGGAAGCGCCCAATTGGGCGGAAGGATCTTTAAAAAGTAAAATAGGTATTTTGACCTCCTTTCCAATCATACAAATATTGGGACGGACGCTTTTTGTAGCCCAGCTGGGCGCCACACCACGGCAATGTCACTATGAACATCTAACAAAAGAAAAACGGCGCACTAACAATGAAAGTCCATTGTTACTTGGCACGGAATCCATTGTTACTTGTTCACAGTGTGTGTCCCTTTAATCGATGGCGAAAGTCTTGAGATGTGTTCCAGCCTGGGACTTTATTAATCTTTAATACTGTCGTTTCATATTTCAATAAGCAGGTAAAAGATCTGATGTATCGAATCGAGGTGATTTGAATAAACTTCAACAGAGTAAGGTAAGCTGATTCAAGTACAGGTATTTTCTGACCTGTGAAGGTTTGTATTCTTCGCCATCTTTTATGAAGGGAAGAAATGTGCTTTACAGTAGACCGAACAATGAAGCCCCACTCATTGACGCATTGACCAAATCAAATCCGTGCGCGCCACACGCGCGCCACACGCGCGCCACGCGCGCGCCCACGTCAATCACGGATGTCTGACTTTTGTCGGACCACGGTCGCGGCTGTGATTGGTGAATATGGCAGGGGTGGGTCTGTTGTCAGCATGTGCCCAAGTATTTGCAACCCGACCTGGCCCCAGACACAAGATTCGGACGCGGCCTAAGTGTTCAACCGGTTAAACCCAAGATCGCACAAAACTAAACAAGAAATGAACTGGCGTACAGTTGATGTCGAAAGTTTACATACACTTGGAAATAGTTACTTTAGTGGGAAACTTTTGAGACGTACCGGTCCTTTTCCATCTCACCATGCCGTACCGTCCGCATGCTCAGAACTGCGCGCTGGACGAACAGCAGTCGGCAGCAAGCGCCATTACCACTACTGGAACGTCCATAAATCATGCTTGTACTGATTTTACGTACGTTCGCGCATCGCGTGGAGTGGACAGATGGCGGATGATGTCGTCAGCTTGAAAAGCCAATGATCTATCCAGATTTTTATACATGGAGATTAGTGGTCGTAGGCGACCAACTCCCCAAATTCCTGGCATTAGAAGCCCCAGGTCAGAAGAAAAATGTCTGTGGTAGTTCCACTCCCACTCGGGTGATATATGGTTAGTCATTTGTCAAAATAATGGGTGTTGGCATTGTGTTTTTGTATCTGTTTGTCTCTGTGGGTTAGGGGAAGTGCACTAAACGATTCTACACTGACGCCATCGCCCATGGCCTTTCTGTTCCCCTAATTTCACATGTGTAGTTATAACTGTGTCAATGATGTGCTCGTGGGATACCTCGTGAATATTATACGATGCAAATCTGTTAATATAGGTTTTCCCGGCCAGTTTCGCAAAAATAGCGTTCAAATTCATCTTGATAGTGGCCAATTTGAAGCAAATTAACTCTCTGCTGTCGTTCCCGTGGTTCGTATTAGATTTCAGACGTTCAAATTCGTTTTCATACCTGGCATTTTCATGTTTAACGCATCCTATTTTGAAGTTATGTCATTCGGTTTAAGTGATCATTCAATTTGACACTGAGTTTGGTTACGGAATTTTTGCATGGGACTGTCATTTCCGTTTTCATTTCCGCGCATTCTTTTTAACACTTTTTGCATTCAAAATAAATAAAAAGAAAAGTACGTTGCGAGTCTTTTGATTTAGTGAACCTTTTCATCGTTTCTTCTTGTCATTCTATATATAGTTTGTGAATTATCAAAGTCTCTCAGTGTCTTTTTAATCTAAAGAAGTAAAATGTAAACAAACGATATGGAAAATTAGATAAACATGAAAATATACCTAAGCAACATCAAACTAAAGGTATGTTGTCCCCTTTTTGTCGCATTCTTAATTCTTTACTTCTTTCTCTTTTACCTTTGGTTTTAAATTGTGATCTGGTGCTTCAGTCTAGCAATATACACGGTCATCAGAGAAGTGGGAAACAGTTCTTTTGGGAAACAGTTCTTATATCCATGTACTTTCAAATTGGAATAAAGGCATTCCGTTCAATTCTATCAGACAAAATGAATAATATGGACGTATTTCGAATTCCTATGCTTACATTTCAAATATGCTTGCTTAATAGCGAATTTAAATGACCAAACTTACGCAGATGGAGCTCCAGCGAATATGAATGCTGCAGTATGCAAGTTTAATTTGAATGAATAATTGTTAAATTGCATGGTTTAAATGTACAATCGCATGCTTCTACATTTAAATTGAATGAGGATTTTAGTTAATTTAATGTTGATCTTAAACGTGCATTCAAATTCGTGCGAAAATGGGTGATTGGTCGTCATTTTGGCTATCAAATCTGCTAAATTGGCCGGGAAAACCTATATTTTGCTTTAATTTAGTTGGTTGATTGCGTACCCCACTCCCGATTTGTTAAAAATATTGTAAAGTTGGAGAAGAGTTGGGCTCATTCTTACAATCACTCTCTCATCTAGCTGAGATCTGTTGTGCTACTGTTAGTCTCTTCTACAAATACTTTCATGGTAAATTTTCCACCGGCTTGTCCAGCTTGGTTCCTCCAGTTAGGATGTTTAAGCGTGAAACCCGGCTTTCCGCATGTACCCACCAATATACTCCATAGCTACCCAGATGTAAAACGAAAAGTCAGTCCAATAGTTGTTTCCCTTGTTCTGTATCTCTATGGAATTCTTTGCCTGGTGCATGTTTCCCTTCATCTTACGATCTTTCCTGCT
Source organism: Hippasteria phrygiana (assembly GCA_037893225.1). Classification (NCBI taxonomy): domain Eukaryota; kingdom Metazoa; phylum Echinodermata; class Asteroidea; order Valvatida; family Goniasteridae; genus Hippasteria; species Hippasteria phrygiana. Next base: position 728,241 of record JAZGUH010000311.1, read on the forward strand.
TTAAGAGGAATGTTAATTCCTACCTCTTGCATCTTTGATTCTTTTTCCTTTTGTATCTCCGTACCTGGAGTGGATTTTAGCCTTGTTCGGGGCAAACTTGAATACAAAAAGTGATATTCTGGTGTTTTTTTTTTAGACCAACGCAAACTTTTGACCTTGAAGTATACGCCTGGGTAATATTGGTTTTCCCGCCCAACTTCGTAAACTTAGCATCCGAATTAACGATAGGTTCATTCAATTTAGCACGAAATTGATTGACGATCTAGATCACCATTCAAAGAGCAAAAATGATCATTCAATGTAAATTCATGAGCATGCGATTGCACACTCTTGTTACAAAATTGAAGAGTCAGCATTCAATTTGGAAAAACATGCAAATAGCATTCAAATTCGCGCGGTCACTCCGCGGTAAGCGTTTGGGCATTCAATTTCGTGAATAGGCAAGCATTTGTGACATTCATTCAATGTTTTTCATTTAATGTTAATCTTCTAATTCGTATTTTGTTTCTGTTTGAATAATTATGAAAAGAAAGAATAACACCTTACAATCTAATAAAACAGCCCAAAGTAAGCATAAAAAAGGATGAAAAACAAATGAAAAATGGAGAGACAAATATGTAATTACTTTTAAAATGTGATAAATGAAGAAAATAGACCATTGCGAAAAAATTCAGAATAATCTTAATTGGCACAAACATAAATCATAATACACATGCACAGAGTGAGTGGGTTAAGCTATACGATAGAGGACTTGGGACAATAGGGGATTAGGGATAACAATGACACCGAGGACTTGGGCCGAGTCCTCGGGAGATTTTCGTAACAAACCTTATGGGACATGTTCGGAAAAAAGTACAAACAAAGGGAACAAAAGAAGGGTTCCATTCATGGTCCTCATAAGTATAGTAAAACGCACATGTGGTGTGCATATGAGTGTGTAAATACCGGCAATCGTGGACTAGGGAAAAAAAGGGTTAGGGCGTAGACAAAGGGTCCACGTTTGACCGAACGTCCACGATTGAAAATCGTGTACAAAACATATGGGAGGTCTACACAAAAGAGGGACAATAGGAGGTCCGCGATAGCCGGTATTTACACACTTGGGTGTGTGTTCGTATACAGGTAGTCCTGTGGGGCAGAAAACACAATAGAACAATAAGCCCCCAGATTATTTGTCGTGCATTCCTGTTATCTTAAAGTTTTTCTCGTATACCTTGTACTTTCCTTCTCCAATATAGTGCGAAAATGATTGCCCATAGACGAAAACAAAAGTAAAATTCGGTAGGGAATTCTCCTTCCGGTCACATGGCGCGAAATTGAATGACGGGTATGCATCGTCTAATTGAATGAAGTTATTTCCAAATTGAATGCGTGAAAGTACACAATTCAATGTCTGCAAACGAAATTGAAGGCTCAAAGTTTGAAAATGAAGCATGGGAGCAACAAGCTGAGAAAAATCGCTCGGACACGAATGCACGTTAATGAATTTGACTGCTGTTTTGACGAATTCGGCCGGGGAAAACCTATAATATATTATTATTTGCATTAATTGACTCTACTGTGAAAAAGACCTTTATTTCTTGCTGTCCGTAGCCTTCTTTAGGTATTCAGTGGACAAGTAATCAGCAGTGCACACTAGACGCCTGGTTTAAGGAATTACCCACGGATTGGCAAAAACACATACTCGGGGTGAGTGGCTTTATAACAATAAAAATAATATTAATAATAATAATAATAATAATAATAATATTGTAGCTTTGTAAAGCACACATATTTACCATAATCCCGGTGCTCATTGCGCTACATTATTACCCCTGTTAATCAGGCCTATTAATCATTTCTGAAACCTCAGCTCCCAGGGGAGTATACAGCTCCGGCTGCAAGCGCACATGGGCTAATCAAACACTGCTTCACTGCCCTCTTAGGTACCGGTACCCAGTCACTCCTGGGTGGAGAGAAGCAACTTGTGATAAAGTGCCTTGCTTAAGGACACAAGTACCACGACCCCTAGTTGGAATCGAACTCGCAATCTGTAGTATCACCAAGATCTTGAGTCCGGTGTCATATGAAACTTAAGACTCCTATGAAAATCGTAGTCCTTTTCCCTATTATTGGTTAAACCCTCTCACGTGACCGGCCACTCTCCTATTTTTCACTTAGGCATATGTGCAATACTACCAGACTTGTAACTGACTCGATTACAATTCTGCAAAAATGCTCGTTATACTTTCACAATCAATTTTGTTGCATTGCATCATGGGTAAAGAGTCAGATATCCATGGTGGGATATCCATATGATCTCAGACCACAGTCGCGGCTGTGATTGGTCACTTAATGGATTGGTCTATTGTGTTGTTTTTCTCATTCAGATTTTCCAGCTGGCCTCAACGTACACAGACCCGCTGTAGAATCATTACGCATGCATTCGACTGATGATGCCTGTGGGAAGCTGGACTGTATGACGACGTGCATCTAGAAAACGGCACACAACGAACCTCGACAATGCATTGCAGCCTGCGGGTCAATTGTTGAACGGGATCCCACCACGAGAGGGCAGCATTCAAAATGGCAAACCGGCTGGGCGACGAACGCTGCAGATGACTGCAAAATCTACGAACTCATTTTAATTAAAAGGACAGTTTTACGGACACCGCTACTGAAGCAAAATTAAGTGTGACGCGCAGATGCACGCTCTAGATGTTCCTCTGGGATTGTTCATTTTGCATAGGGATTATCTTTTTGAAGATTACGTTTAGAATTATTCAGCATAGTTTGGCTACAACAGGATAAATTCGTGAACAAAGTCCGAGTGCTATGCGACGGATCACGGGAACCAATCATAAATTGTGCACAAGTTGGACTGATCGATGTAGACTGGTTCCCCCCATTATATGGTACCGATAGCTCTTTTTATTGGCTCTCGTGTGTGCATGCGCTGTAATATTTATTTTTAATTTGCAAGACTTAAATGCTGTTTTCATTTCCGTAAATTTGGTTTGAAATGTTGAATCATGGAGACTGCTATTTTTGTTGAATGCATGTTCTTTTTTGACAAGTTTTTAAAACGGTGAAGAGCATCGTAGTGCATTGTGGGTATATCAGTAGAAAAATCATAATTTGCATCAAACTGGTCGGGTTCCGCTGGGATATGCTAATTATATTATCCGCTACCAGTCGACATATTAAATAGTGCATGGATTTAAGCAGTGCGAACAAAAGTGGAGCATTACGTTGCAGTTTCTCAAATAAACAACTCGTTAACCTGTAAATGCATTAGAAATTTCGACTTCCTCCACTTCAGTGAGACAAATTCCCGCCTTGTTCTTAAAGCCTTTCCTAAAGTAGATTCGAGTTTTTCCTCGTAATTTCCAGTCTTTCTCGACTTTATTGTAGAGATTAGTTCTAGCGAATTTTCAAGTTTTACGCCTAAAACAGGAGAAAAAGAGTTTGCCCAATGTTTAAATTTAGTAAGTTTGATTAACGAACAGCAGCACTATTTGTATGTAGGCTACAAGCTTGCGAACATATCAGTCATACAGTATAATTCCCACTAATATGTTTTGGTAAGCTCATTTATAACTACAGTAGTGATGTCATCAGAGGTTAGAATTGTATCATCTCAGATGATTTTTGCAGGGAAGTTTTTTGAATTCTCGGTCCTCTTCCCGAAGTAAGGTTTTAGCCATTTTGTAATTTATTAGTAAGCATAGAAACTAGCCTAGGCAAACTGTTAGTGAAAATTTGCATATTCATGAGCCAAAACATAAGGACATCAAATCATAACAGTAGTGCCTCGTATGCCCTTCTTAATATTTATGCAAATTTGAACTGAAAACGAGCCTAGTGGCGTCGCTCGGAGAAAAGTTCTTCCGCGATGCGCATTTGAACAATGCATGGGGGTTGGGTAAGCTCAAAATAATACACCTATCATTTGTTTCCTGCACCGCTCCCCGGTCTATCCCCACACCGGACGTCGAAATTGGTATTTGTTCGTGCGGAGGGGTGGGAACTTTGGTCTCTTTTTGAGTGTAAAGAACTATCGTAGCGCATTATAATAATATTAAAAAATAAAGTAGCGCATTATTGTACAGGAGAATGCTGCCCCCGGGATGGGGGTTTTGCCACTTTCAAAGCGACAATCCCAACATTGGGGGAGAGACAGCACAGGGAAGGGGTGCAGGAAAGATTGATAGGTGCATTCTTTTTAGCATGCAACCCACTGATCTGTATATAAACTGGATAGCTCATTGGCCATTGTGTGCTGTTCAAGCAACTGAAGCCAGTAACCGCCATTTTACCACTCCCATTGTATACCACTGATCTATAAGGAGAACGAGATTGAAAGTAGACCCTGGAGATATGGTTGTCAAACCTGTTTTTGGGAGTGGATGGCGGCTTCAACTTGTACAGTCGATGCGCTATCCAGTTTATATAGAGATCAGTGATGCAACCCCATGTTTTACCGGTATACATCGCGCCGGGAACAGCCTCGCCGACAGAAGCCTATAGCCTCGTTTTCATTTCAAATTTGCATATGCTTTCAAGTAAGGCGTATAGATTTGTGTGCCAATCGATCTCTTCTTGAGTACTTTCCTTGATTTTCGTGTTGTATCAAACAGCTTTTTTGGGGGTACATTAGTTGTACCGGTATTTCTCCAAAACGTCCGTGTGCACACTGCTTTGCTGTTGCAAACTCATGGTGGCGCTCTGTATTGCGAATCGCCACGATGGACGACAGTTCGTTCTTGTGTTGTCTCAGTTCCTTCTAAGGTAGTCCACCCTTATAATTCTGTTAAAATGTACTCGAAATGACTACGAAGAGACGATGGACGTCGTTGCCAGTTATGTCAAGTAAATGGCGGCTCCATTTTCAGTTTAGGACAACGGTTTAAAGGTTAGTGTAATAGGCATAGACGTATATAAACTATATAAGACATAAAGAATGTCACACGTATTCGTGCAGCTATGCCATGCAGGTGGAGACGGAGCAACGGTGTATACGGTACGGCAGGCATTTTAGTTCATACAGAATAAACCTGTTCGACATTCTCAATGCATTGTGGGTTTGGAGGCCAAACAAACCATGTAATTTATACACAAACTTATGGCACTGTGAACCAGTCCAAATATTAATTGATTTTATGCTAAATATCTGTCACTAGTTGAGCGATACCATTTTCACATATCTTTGCATGGAACATAAGGAAAATAATAACCAGATAAATATATTTTAAATGGCAATAAAAATATAGGAAATAATTGCGGAATCCCTTTCAGGGTACCAGTTACTGATAATGCAAATTTCTGGAATTAGAACAGCTAGTAATGTCACATTATTAGCCAATCAGAAGAGGATTTTTGCAAGCATGACAACGAACATGTGACCAATGTGTCCAATCACGTCCTTTCTAATGTGCTTGCTCTTCTAATGCCAGTTAGAGCTGATGCAGTTCCCATGATGCTTTGAGAATGTCGAAAAGGTTTATTCAATTTCTGTCTGTTTTTGCGCACATAATCACTAAGACTACGTTTTTCAAACACATCAGGAAACAGCAATGGTTTTCTTAGGTCCATGAAACGAAGTAAAAATAATCCTGAAAATAAGCATTTAGCCCTACATTCCGCATGTCCCCACATAGCCAATGCACGTAAACACGGTGGTCGGTCTCTTGTAAAAAATATAATTAAATTAAATTAAATTAAATTAAATTAAATTAATTTTAACCCTTTCCTTATCACATTGTTTATTGGCTTATCTTCCCCCATGTACCACATTCTTTGTTCAGTCAAGCATAAAACACTTAGTATGCAGAAAAAGCAGTTGACTGCTTGCTGAATGGTTGTATTTTCAACCAAAGATTTCACCATCAAGAATGTTGTGTGTAAAGTTTGTTCCATGAACATTTCTCTTTCATATGGTGTAAAAATGAAAGTCATAACTGCTAAAATAGCAAAGTTACGGCTTTTTTCTCTTCTGGCCCGCTTATTCAAACAGGAAAATTGTTTGTTACATGAACCAATGGCACTCCATACACATAACTGTACAGGGAAACTTCGGATACAGTTTGCTCAAAATATTGTAATGGTGACACGTGAACTTGATAGCACCATTGGAAAGATCCGAAAGCTTTCCGATGGTATATATAGATCATGTATGGACAGCGAAAAACACAAGAACTACAGTTCGTTATAACATGGTGAATATATTTGTTGTTTGGATACTCTGGTGTGTGGTTTCCTTGTCGAGTAAACTCGACATTGGTAAGTAAAGGGTTAATTAAAAGTAGTATTTCGGAATGCAAAAAATCACTTCTTTAAGCCCAACGCTGTTGTTTAATCAAAAGAAAATCTTCTGTAGTACTCGTATAATTCAAATGTAATTATACATTTTATTCTGCATGGAGTTTGTGGCAAAACGCTTTTTGACCCCTCGAAGAACCGGGGTGGCGTGGGGGTGGGTTGTGTTGTAAGTGCCAATACTGTATAGTGAGTACCTTGATTGTCATCATAGCAACAGCGCCCTCACATCTTAGGAAATATCTTGAATATTAAATAGTGAAAAAGAACACAAATCCTGTTGTCAAGTCCGCAAAGGGAATTCCTTTATGTTTGCACAGTGCATGCAGTAGCACTGACATTTGGGTAAAGTATCTTTGAGAACGATGTTCTTTTCGTGTGACCATCCATTTTTCAGATGTAAAAATGACATGTGTAATGAACAAGATTCTTGACTTTCGCGAAGTGTCCAGAGAGTACTACAAATAAAAACAAAAGTAAGCTGGCGTGTATTTTCTTTTATAACACCTTACCCACAGATTCTGTGTCTCGATTGACCGAGAGCAAGTCACATGACATTCGCTTTTTTTGCTATCTTTCTGTGCACGGCCAAAAGTACTGTAACACCCGTATAGCAAAAGTACTATTATGCATAGCACCGGTATTGTGTGCAAAGTGCATACGGCCGGGTGTATGTACGGTGCGCGTTGCGCGTATTCTTCCCAAGCGCTTGCGCTGTGGGTTCAAACATTTTGTGAAGTTGTAGTTTGGAAAAGTGCAAATAATTTTCAACTAATTTTAAATTCAAATAGACGTACATTTATTTGTATTTAAATGAAATTAATCAGTTAGCGCTTCAATCAAAACGAATCTGTGGGAGAGGTGTTATAAAACAAATATTGACTGCTTTATCTCGTAGTGTAGTAAGATGATAGACGTAGACCTATTCTGTACGTGATAGACTCGCCATATAAAGTAAATTGATATTTCTGACATGTGACATGTTATCAAGTTAAACCTATACTTGTATTCCATGTTGACTTGACCGACGTATGGGGCAATTAAAAAAAATGAGAAGACTGCATGTGTCTTATTTTTTGTCTGATTTTATTTTACACGGTAGCATCATTCCCAAAACATTCACACATCCGTTTCGGGAGATGAAAAATGAGTCAGTCGGGGTCATCAAAAAAAAGGATTTTCACGACGCTTCTTTTTTTTATAATAATGATAATTCATCAATGCAAAAGCTTGTAAAATGCTTCTCAAGAATTGTTTGTAGGCGGAAAATTTGGGCAAAAATTCCAGATCCGCCCGTGTAATAATAATGGGAACTTGGGAAGATGAATGAAACTCATTTCAAGAGTATGCATGCAAAGTTGATTTGACCACATACATGCGTGTGTTTCTAAGTAATCTCAAGTTTACTTAATAAAAGGCAGTCAGATAAAATTATGCTATAATATTTTATGGGTATCCCCCGGGCACTCAAGGTGTAGACTACAAAAGACAAGAAAAGACAGAAATCACAGATAGAAGGTGTCTATTCACATTTTGTTTAAAGGAAACTTGATTTAGGATCTATATTGCATTATTCCTGCTTAAAACAATAAAGTATTATCTTGACAATGATATTTTGTGTCCAGAGACAATTATTTCCCAGATTAAATATGAGAAAACAATTTTTGAAAATGTTTGTCCAAGCTACTCCGCCCCCTGAGTGGGACCCTCATTAACATAAATGTGTGACGTAGATCGAGGCACATTACCCATTCATCACGGGTATGCATTGTGTGTACATTGTACGGCGAAAATTCTTCGTCCAAAATCTAAGCAAAATATAGTGTTTTTCGGCCATGCCGACAAGGTGTGTGGCTGCTGGGTGCAGCAAAACAACGACGGATGGAGTTAAGCCTTCATTTATTTCCAACTGATGCGAAATATCGGAGATTTTGGACGGCGAAAATGAAGGTGACAAGAGCAAAGTTAAGTGGTCCGGCCCCAGCAGCTTTTCAGCGTTATGTAGCGACCACTTTGAGCCGTGGTGTTTCGATACTGGTATTTTCAAATCCTTTGGGATAACCATTAAACATATGCTCAAGTCCACTGCCATCCCAACAAAGTTCCCAGATGTGAGTAAAATATAGGCGAAAGCAGTTAAACGGCCCATTCCCCGAGGAGCCTTCGCTAAAAGGGAGAAAATCAGGGTAAGTTCGATGTTAGTTGTTGTTGCAACTTACGAAATTGCACGTGTAGACCAAGTGTGTGTATACGGGCCGGGTCCAGACTATCGAGTCGATCCATGAATTTCGGTGCCTCGGTCTACGTCACGAACAGCGCCCTCAATTTGGGTGCAGCAAAACAACGACGGATGGAGTTAAGCCTTCATTTATTTCCAACTGATGCGAAATATCGGAGAATTTGGACGGCGAAAGTGAAGGTGACAAGAGCAAAGTGGTCCGGCCCTAGCAGCTTTTCAGCGTTATGTAGCGACCACTTTGAGCCGTGGTGTTTCGATACTGGTATTTTTAAATCCTTTGGGATGACCATTAAAAATATGCTCAAGTCCACTGCCATCCCAACAAAGTTCCCAGATGTGAGTAAAATATAGGCGAAAGCAGTTAAACGGCCCATTCCCCGAGGAGCCTTCGCTAAAAGGGAGAAAATCAGGGTAAGTTCGATGTTAGTTGTTGTTGCAACTTACGAAATTGCACGTGTAGACCTAGTGTGTGTATACGGGCCGGGTCCAGACTATCGAGTCGATCCATGAATTTCGGTGCCTCGGTCTACGTCACGAACAGCGCCCTCAATTTGAGTCTCAACAAATGTCAAAAAGGGGGGGTAAATTTTTGAGCGGCAAATAATCACACTAAAACTTCACTTGAACCAGTTTGGCTGTTAATTCACATTTAATACATATAAATGAATGTATTTATGAAATAAAATGTGATCCGGTCAATTTGAGAAGCATGTTTCCTTTAAAATGTGTGTATGAAAACCAATACGGTGTGAAGTGAAACTTTAGAGTGTCATTTTGCTGAGTATGCAGAACTTGGGCCAGACGTTGGCAGATCTTTTTTTGACAAACTAATATTTTGAAATCGGGAACTCCTTTTACTGAGTTAAGAATAATAACCATACACATCTTGGTTATGTTGATCAATCTGCTCCAACGCATAATCATTAAAATGTGAATGACACGAGGGGGCAGACATTGCTTTTAACATGAGTAGTTATCACATTATAGGCAGCTTTTAAAGAGCATAAAATGGAAAGTACTCGTATAGTTGCAAAAAACAAGCCATTAAGTTGTAAATTTTGAAGACCCCAGAGAAATTTAAATGGAAAATTCTGAAGAGACAGCCTCCTCAAATTTCAAAAAAGGTCCTGATTCATGTGGCTTTGCACTGTTAACAAACCAACAATAATGTTAGTATTATTTTTTGAAACAGAGAAGCAAGTTGTGGTTGCGTGACTTCTAATGTATGAGCTATATAAATGGACTCATTTATAGCCTACCAACTGTTTAAAACAGTCATAAAACCTTCAATTTTGAAGACCCCCAGGGAGATTTAAACGGATTTTAATAGAGAATGACACAAACTATCAAACAGTTTCTTTTTCATTGATTTTCTGAATGATACTTTATTTTTAAAAGGGGGTCAAAGGTCAAGGTGGTGTATCAAAGGTCATGGTGACCTACTTTTGACAAAACTTAATTTTGACAACATCGTTGATTAGAGCATGTAATTCTCATTATTTTGATACCAAATTTGCATATATTCTGTGAAAACTGACAGGGTTATGATGTATTTTTACTAAAAGGGTGGTGTATTTAGCAACAATTTTCAATTTTTTTGTAATCTCCGCCCTGACCACATGTAAAGGCAGATCGGGCCAAAAATGTGCATGTCATTATTACTCATCAGTACCTACATGTACAGCAAATTTTTTCAAAATCGAAAGACCTAAGGTCAAAAAGTGCGTTGGTCTGACATGGAATGACCCAAATGCGTTGTTATCGACATGGCCGGCAATTTTTGAAAGCTTGTATTGAGTAGCATTGCATACATCTACAACATATCGCCACCCTTTAAGCGTACAAAAAACACTATTGCAAAACATTGAACTTGGCAGTACCGAAAAAAGTATCGATACCAATTGAGGTGTCGTAGACTGTAAATCTTATACCACTAAGATGGTGAATAGGCCCTAAATAAGTTAAAACAATTTGGCCATATTTCCCTAATTCCCAGAAATTTTCCTCTAAAAAGTGTGTAGGTTTTTATGAACCACACTGTATATTCAATGAGCCCTAATTCTCATGAGAAAAATATTCATTGCACTGTCTAATGCTTAGAAAATGTTGCAATTACTCACGTTATGACCGGACGTGAACTCGCCATTTTCACGTATAAAGTTGACGTCCGTGCGAAATTCGCGTACTTGAGTAATAATACGCTGGAAGTGATGACGGGTGCTGCTGATCTAGTCCCTTTTGTCAATTTTGCGATTTATATCACGCATGCGTGGTCTGTTTTCACTCGAACGCATTTAGTCGATCAACTGCGTCAAATCTAGTTTCTGCAGCAACAACAAACTGTAAAGAATGTCGTCTGCTAATTGTTAACGAAGCAAATGTTGGTACGTCATTTATATATTTTGTATTATGTATTTCTCTTATTTTCTCTATTTAACTTTAGTGTAATAAAGAATTCATTATCTTATTGCAAAGAGTTATTATCATCGACAAAACTAACAATTTACGGTAAACGTTTGCAAAACTTGCCCAGTTTACCTATCCTCCATCTTGAAACCGTGACGTAACTCGCGAGTGACTAGAGAAACCATGGTCCGGAGCTAGGTTGATCCAGTTGGACTAGCTAGTCAAACCACACAGCGTTCGAGTGACATCTAGATTGACTGAGGTTGATCTAGTCACTCCAGTCGCTCAACTGAACTTGCGCATCGCTGACCGGGAACCCACGGTACCACAAGAGGGCAGCATTCCGAACTTCCAACCAGCTGTGTGACTAATGATGACAGAAATAATATTCTTTCACTGCTCTCCATGTATACAAATCCGATAGCTCATTGGCTGTTCAAGTTGACGACACCGTCCGCCACCTTACCTTTTCCAATGCAATAGGTTTGCAACCTTGTCCTCACTGTGTACTTTCTTCCATGTTCTTCCTATAGTGATCAGTGGTAAAATTGGAGTGGCAATATGGCAGCTGCTGGCTACATTTGTTTGTACATCTCACAATGGCCAATAAGCTATCACACTTTTTATACATGGAGATCAGTGCATTCTTCCTGAACCTACGAACTGAATTCATTAATAGTATTGTTCTTCTATTGCACCGTATCTCTTACCCGACGGCCATCTAAAATGATCATATTTATCAGATCGCCATGTTAAGTCGCGTTTCTTGAACCCATCCAGTAGATGGATTGGTCGCACAAAACAGCGTTGTACTTGAATATTAAGGTATCTACTTGACCGTTTTTCAAATATCATCGATAGTTGGGGGGGGGGGGGGGGGGGGGGGGGTACACAACTAGCTTGAACCCATAACGCAAGACCAAACTCAATGAAGAACGACAGGGTTTATTTATGATTTTGGACTGCTATTGGCTTCGCGCACAAGTACCCCCTCAACCGTCAACATTGTCCAACTACCTAAAAGTTCGCGCGTATAGGCTAATTATGTGACCCAACCCAACAAAATGAGTCACAAGTCGCCATAGTTAGGCTGCGTCCGAATCGATTGTCTAGGGCCATTGTCTAGGTGTTCAGCTATTACAACTACGCGTGACGTAGCCGTATCTGTAGCTCTAGACGCCCATTTCGGACACGGCCTTACTCACAACATTACACCCTGCATTTGTACACAGCGCCCGCCAGTGTTCACAGAAAATAGAATCGGGAGTGACCTTCGTGACCTTCGTGCGAAGCGTGCTAAAAATCGCAAAGCTATAGGGAGTCCAAAATAATTTAGCGATTGAGGTTAACAATAATAGCGGCCGCGATGAGTGCAGCACAAGTTCTTGCGATCTAGATCTAGCATGCGAGAATTTCGAATATGGCACCCGCTCGAACTTCGCGATAAACTGGCTGATTGTGTACATCTAAAATCTTTGAAATTAATGTGCACTTCCTGATCTATATACAACATCTGATCGTATTTTCCCAGGAAAATCAGAATAAATTGAATTATACTGCATCCCACATGTATTTCCACGATTTTGCCTGCCCATGTACACATATCGTGTGTGTATAGCGTAGGCCTACTGTATTGACTACACACGCAACATTGACCGCCGGATCAGAATAATAAAATGACTCGTCTTACGAATGACGCAAAATTGCGACGAATAATTACGCTAAATAGATAAGTTATATACCAAAATTATCCTGAATAAATAAGCTTCCCAGACAACTATTTCATGAATTACCAATTTGAGTGAAAATGGTTTAAAACAAACAAGCAATATTTCTTCCCTTTCAACTCGCCACTAATAAAAAAGACGATACAACCCACGCAATGTGAATCAGTTGTCTATAGGCGGCCCCGTATTTTTGCCGTCTTCTGAACTCTTCAGATCAAGCCTGCCGATAGGTTAAAACCGTAATACACCGACATTGCGAAAAATATATTCACGATTTTTTTAGCACGCCTTTTAACGGCTTTCGGTAGTTAGGGAGTCAGCTGGATTTGACACGACATCACCTTGTAGATTTATATTGCGGGCCAATCAGCGATGCTTTGGTGGCAGGGTGAATGAGCAGTGTAAACCCTGTGTACTTTTGAGTAATATAGGCCCTACATAAAAATGAGGAACCGGGCCAAATCTGACCCGGGAGTTTTTAGAGTGTAGCCCATCGCCAGTTTTTGCAAAATACAGCACTTTTGAGGGCCCAATTTCATCAAAATTTCACAGTAATACAAGCTGGCTGTCCTGTGCACGGCTTCCAGCCTTCTCTTTTACAAACCATCAAGTTTATGGTCCACAAAATGCTCTGACCGCAGAGAATTTGAGGGTTCGCAAATCATGATTTGGCCGGCATAGGCAATTTTCGGCCGATTTATTGAACTGCAATTAACCTGAGGGGAACAAACCGGAAGCCATGTGCTAGGGGGGGGGGGGGGATGATTTTTATATAGGGATCAGTGGGGGTATGTTGTTCCCCTCTGAAGTTAGTGTGGCCGACAGAGGGCGCTCTACTGCGCATGCGCAATTGGAACGTAAAAACAGCCTGATACACGGGCGGGATTTGACCACACGACATCCTGCTTACTGGTGAAGATCACATGGAGTTTTCGCCGGTACCCTGTTGTTACTAAGAAACCAGTGCAATTGGCCACAAATTAAGCCAAAATCTCGTTTACATTTACGTCATCATCACGGATCCCCGACTCGTATTTCAAAAGTCAAAGAATTTATCATTGTGGTTGGGCTGCATTGGGATTAATTTATGACGAATTCTGGCCTCTCAGTTTTTAAACCTCTAGTGTTTCTGGGGAACTAAAATGTGTTTCAAGAAACTCTACTCTAACAGAGAGTCGTTTACTGAATATCTTCATGTCCACAGTTATGACATCGCTTAATATGTCACTCCGTTTCCCCTTCTTGATCTCCCTGAACAAACGGACAGAGAGAGGCACGCGACTACAGTTGTATTTGTTCCTCCGTGGGAACATACCTAGTCACTTAGCGTGGCTTGTTTGCCCCTCCATTTTGTGTTTTGTCAGGCTTTAGCCACGCCCACAGTGATACGTGCAAATACAGGTTCCCATTTTCTTATGACAGGTGAGTATTAGTTGACGATTTCCAGTACAAAGAACATTTTAATGCTGAATGAAATCATTAATTTTTGAATGTGATGTGTTATTGCTAGTCATGCCTCTAATACCCCACTTGGAATAAATCCTAGCTATTACAAGTATCAACGACTGTCTCTTTTTAAGTGGTATCGCCCAACACAAGGCCAAAAGGTTAGTCAAGGTATGGACTACAGAAGACAAGAAAAGCCAGAAGAAGTTATCTATTCACATTTCGTTTGAATTGAGAAATATTATAGGTGGAAAGGAAGTAGGTTGCAGGAGTTCCAAAGAGAGGCAGTACGAGGGGAAACAAACTTGAAGAGTACGGTCTCACAGTACTTCAACAACAGCGAAAGGAGGTGCTGAGACAGCCATGTGAGTAGAGTGCCTGAAGGTTTGGACAGAGATAACTAATGATGAAATACCACCGCAACATCTTCCATGATAGTATGATCGATACAAGAAGATCAGTTTTAAAGTCCGTACCCGGGGACTGGCGGTGGTGCGAACCTCCCCCATTCCCCCAATTAAGGTCCAACTTCTCAATCTTTGTTTAATTTTTTAGAATTGGTGAAGGTGGATGGTCAATCATCTTGTAAGTCGATATGCGCCCTGTTTGGATGTATAAGAGGCTATTGAAAACGTCTCCATTGAAAAAGTGTACCCCCCTCCCGCCGCTTTTTAAAATATTTTGCGGGGACAACAAAAATCGGGTACATTTTTTGTACGAAATTGTAAAATTTGATCCGGAAAATATCGATGTGCATCCTCCACAACAAATCCTGCGGAGGGACCAGGGTCTATGGAGCTTTTAAGCACAAAAATGTGCTGAGCACCAAAAAGTATTGCTTAGTAAAAACGTGTTACCTGCCAAAACTTCACGTGATTTGCATGGTAAGCAAACAACAGCAAAGTACCAATCACAAGCAATAAACATCACATACAATTTCGGTTGTTAATCCTGTTTTTACCAGGGAAGATTATTTATGCTAAGCAAATGTTTGTGCTTAACAGCTCCATGAAATTGCACCCCGTCACGTTGATTTGTTTATTTTCAACTTGCATTTTCCCCATCATCTTTTATTGTTGATTTCATTCATTTTCCTAAGGTGTATAAAGGGATGTGTGGTTTAAACTTTCCTAAGCTAGTGACATCGGCTCTGCGCGCAAGCTACAGCAATCCCGGTCTCGTTCCCGCCCCCAAATACTGTGGCCGGTGTCAACTCCCGTGAATAGCCGACTCTTTTAATACCCATGACGCATTGCAACGCAATGATTGCGGTTTTCTTATGAGCACACTAATTTTTGGAAATGGCATAACCTCTAACCTCACCCAACGTTAAATCTAACATAATCCCTAACCCCAATTCTAACCCTGTTTCTCACCGTAATCCTTACCCTCTCTCTTATTCTATGTTTCTCATTGTTTTGGGATACGGGGGTTGGGGGTGTGCTTAGTCTGGTTCCCAGACCAAAATATTCTGACTATTTCTGATGAATATTATTAGGTCAGGTAGCCGCCAATGTCACGTGACGAAAACTGGCAGAATTCTGCCAGTTTCCGAAAACGTCTGAGGTTTTCCGAACTTGTTTTCGGTAACATTCGGCTGTTAACGTTGATGTTCGCAATAAGAAAATGTCTGTCAATGCCACACTGTTGCAGTATTTTGCCGACTGGATTTTGCAAGAATATTAAATTTGAATGACGTCACTCGGACTAACACTGCACGTCATGATCTATCTTAAACCGTGGTAGCAACCTGACCTAACATATAGACGTAAGGGAATATTCAGGTCAGGGAACCAGACTAGGGTGTGCTTAGCCTCTGCAGTAGATACCCTGCACGATATGGGGAAAGTGTACCCCCCCCCCCCCCCTTTTATCCCTATACCCTAAGCACACTCCAGATTATTGTTATCTAACACGTCCCCCTAGATTTCTGAATAGAATTCCTGAGATTCCGGGAACACAATGACCAACACAAAAGAGGGGGGGGGGGGTCCCATTTCCCCCATATCGTGCTTCATATGCTGCAGTATAACCAACAAGTCCGATTTTCAGGGAGTCTGATATTTACGCGACACCTGCCCTAGTGCCACTTTTGATTGGCCCTCGTCTGCGCAAGCGCTGTACTTATTTCCCTTTTAATGAGTTGGATGGTTTGTTCATCGTCGGAAAATAATACGTTTGAATCAGAGAGAAAATTATTTGGAATGTACACATATAATGTTGGCAAGTTTTGCTAGCGGTTAAAACAGTGCAATTTATTTCTGGTATGTAAGTATAAAAATCCTAATTAACGTATTAAAGTTGTTAGAATTCCGCCAGGATTATTCTATTTCACAACTCGTTGATGACCATAGATCGCCAGGGTTCTCTGTTGTGAGCTGCTTGAATGAACTGATGGTTGTTTGTGAGATGTGTATTATTGACCGTTGAAATATGCGTTGACGCCCTCGGCTTCTCTTTCCCTTAGCTGTTCCCACGTAATATTCTGTTCAATGCCACCCTTCCTAAGTTTATGGCCGAGAAATTTCATTTTCCTTTTCCTTGATTTCTTTCATTAGACTTTTCTTGTACTTGCATCGATAACAGATTTCAATATTTGACATTCTGTCCCTCCTTGAACTCCCTGAAACTACCCGCTTCCAGTCAAACTCAGAATAGAGGGACCGGGAACCAGTCCGAATTACTTGGCTGCGGCTTGAAATTACACACATGTCTATGGTAGTGGCTGCAGCCACTTCCCATTGACTTGTGTGTAATTTCAAGTCGTAGCCAAGCAATTTGGACACGGCCTTGCAGTCTGCTCACTATGGCGTGACCTATTCATTTGACGCAATGCGCCGTAAATTCCTGAAATCGTTATTAATTGTAGTCAGCGGTAACATTTGTCATGCGTTGGAGTCAGTGTTTTACTGAACAATCACACGGGGTCAAAGGTGACGTGTTGCTGCGCAAAAGCGTTCCACGTGTAGCTCAACTATCCGTGTTTTGCTACGTATTAACTGATCCTGAACTGGACGAAATTTGCGGGAAGACATGATGGAAAGGCAGGTTTTTGAGGTTAGTAAAACAGATATGGTTGGAA
Organism: Hippasteria phrygiana; assembly: GCA_037893225.1. Classification (NCBI taxonomy): domain Eukaryota; kingdom Metazoa; phylum Echinodermata; class Asteroidea; order Valvatida; family Goniasteridae; genus Hippasteria; species Hippasteria phrygiana. Next base: position 745,438 of record JAZGUH010000311.1, read on the forward strand.
AGATTTATACTTTAATACCCCCACCACGGAAACGGGTCAGGAACAGAAAAATCTGACTAACAAGATTCCAGACAGCGCTGGGATTCAACTAGCCCTAGAAGGACGCCATGATATGCCGTCCTAGCGCCCAAATATGCAAAACAGTCCTATGCTAGAAACCGAAGATCAAAAATCACACTTTACCTGCATAAATATTCTTGGCATCATCTTCGTCAAACAGTTCAACAGCCCATCTCCCCGTTCGGTTAGAAATTTTCCTCCAAGAATGTCAAGAACAGGAGATATTTGCGGCGCAAAATCGTCTCCACGCGATGCTGACTTCACAAACACGAGAGGAGTAATACCCACATTTAGAACGTTCATCAACAGAGGGCGCATTTTACAGTCGCCGCGTGCACGGCCGAAATTGCGCCCTCTGTTGTTGATGAACGTTCAAGACGTGCGGACAAGGTATTACTCCTCGTGTTTGTTAAGTCAGCATCGCGTGGAGACGATTTTGCGCCGCAAATATCTCCTGTTCTTGACATTCTTGGAGGAATATTTCTATCCGAACGGGGAGATGGGCTGTTGAACTGTTTGACGAAGATGATGCCAAGAATATTTATGCAGGTAAAGTGTGATTTTTGATCTTCGGTTTCTAGCATAGGACTGTTTTGCATACTTGGGCGCTAGGACGCCATATCATGGCGTCCTTCTAGGGCTAGGATTCAACATATGTTGAATCGCAAAGAGTAAAAACGCTGTCTTCAGCTACATTCAGGGGCGGATCCAGGAATTTTTGCAGGGGGGGGGGGGGGGGGTTGTTCTGAAATTTGCCCAGAAAAGTGACTACTAAAATGTTCCGTCTACGAAAATAAAATACAAGCGGGGAAAGGGGGAGGGGGGGGGGGGGGGGGGGGGGGTGAAACACTTTCTCACCGTTGGTGGCGCCATTTAACCTCTTTGTTTTGTTCTTACCCATAGGCAAAATAAGACCTGTAGGGTTTCTGCTTTTCTGGTTTGCAACTTTAGGCGTAGGCCCCCTGTAAGCAAAAAAAGAAAAGGCACAAAAACTTTTGTAACTGAGTGAAGGATACAACCCGAAATTTACACACATTCACGCGTGTCGCGTGCGCGCACGTCACCTGCACCATGCGATACATGTACGATGATCACTTCAAGGCGGTCCACGCGCGGTGTATTTATTTACATTTCAAGCCATCTGGTCACGTCGGTGAAAAAATCCTGTTGTACCATAAAGCCCCATCCATTAGATAATATTTACCGTTAGAAACAGACTGGGACAATTAAACGAGGAGTGCACGTCCACTGTGATTTCAAATCAGAAGTATGTAGCATAGGCGTAGAATTCCCCCTTTTTTCCCAAAAAGATTCCCACAAAAAATCAAAACCCCGCCCTCTATCTACGACATACCTGTTGGTTTTTAATGTCGCAAGCTAGTTTGGTAAGTCCAATAACTTCAAAGTGGATTTTTCTTTTCTTATGGGAACGGGGCCCGTAAGTACACAATCGACGCAACATTCAAATAATTTCCTTCATGCTGCTGGCCCTAGTGTGCCCTCACTGGAAATTATAGTTTCCCCTGTGCCCCCACTGAAAAATGTTAGTACCCCCTGTTCCCCCGATATATCGGGTGCCCTTTTTCACGTCTAACCCCCCCCCCCCCCCCAATAAAAATGACCTTGCTATGCCAACACCGGTTCACAGATGCAATTAAACTTTCCTCACCGCGCTTTCTGCAAATTTTTCGGCCATTATGGCTGGCTTTACAATACGAGCGTCAATACAAATGAGTTCACAGTATGTCTCTTACAGACCACGGTGTGTTGTTGTATGACCCAATTTTCTTGTTTACAAGAGACAAACATTTCGACCATCATTTTTCGATTGGAAAGATTAAGATGAACGCAGGACAGTATGGAAAACAGCACAAACAATAGGAAAATAAGTAATTAAAAAAAGACTACAGGATGTTTGTGGGCAACTGCATGTATCACCTGCTAGAATGTGATATATATCTTCCGTTCAACCTGTTTTCTCACATATGACCACGTCTTACAACAGACAGGGTGTTTGAGCGTGAAACTCGGCTTTCCGCCTGTTCCCACCAATACACTCTAGCTGTACCAAGGTGTAGAACAAAAAGCTATCTGTATCTCTATGGATTCCTTTGCCTGGTGCATGTTTCCCTTCATCTTACAATCTTTCCTGCTTCAAGAGGAATAATAATTCCTACCTATTCTATCTTTGATTCTGTTTCTTTTATGTAGCTCCGCACCCCTAGTGGTTTCTAACTTTGTTCAGGGCGAACTTACATAAAACATATCCGAGCAAGATCTAAATGCCTGTTTTCATTTTATGTAATGTGGAAGATGTTTTTTCAATTGTTTTAAAACCTGTCCAAATGAGTCATGCAATAGGGCGCTATTTTTGTTGGGTATTAACCTTGAGTACGGTATTTTACGGGAGACGTCGGGGTGCCGCGGCGGTTATGGCAGCCAAGCGAACCGCTACAATGTGTTTTGCAGTCAAGCGTAACCTATACACAATAATCCAACAATGGATTGAAACTGCACAAACAGCGGCCAATGGTGTCATCCGGCCTGGTGGCACTGTTTAATCCAACAATGGATTGAAACTGCACAAACGGGGACAATTGCGTCATCCGGCCGGGTGGCACCGTTTTTTTGCGCACATTTGCGGCATCCGTACGCAAGGGGTTTAAACAGAAGGAACTCCTTGTCAACAAAACATATTAACAGCAATGCCCAACCAATTCCCCCAAGATAACTCATCAACAGTGTTTTAAAGAAAAGTTGGTTCATAATGGATTCCAAGCAGGATAATGATGTCCTCGGTTGGGAGTCTGTCCCCGATTGGTAAACATGTACAAAACCAACGAGAGGGGTTGCAAGTATACGAACAAAAGATGGACAACGGGAAGTCCTCGATTTGCACCATTTGCACGATGTGGGGTGGGTTTGAGAGTGGGGCGGGGCTTATGTCTAGCGAACTCTATGGAATAATCTGCCTGAACAAATGAGAACCATAAACTCCTTAAGTACATTTAAATCGGAGCTACGTAAAGCCATCTATCAGTGATATTTCTGTCATTTATGCTGATCTGCGGAGTTTTAAACTTGGTTGCCAAAATGCTTTGGAGCCGGATGGGAATTTCCCCTTGTTTTTCACCCTAAAGGGTTTTTTCGCGGGTTTTTCGCCCATCCCGTAAATCAGCAATAGGCTTCTGGAGAGTTAAAAAGTTAACCGAAAATAGATTTAATTGTGTAAACATTATTGTATTTGTTTAAATATTTTGTATGAATGTGTAAATATTCAGTTTTAACTAATAATATGCAGGGCCCCAATGGAAACTAGTTTTAAACTGTTTGGGCACACCCTGGGTAAAGAATTGTAATAAATAAATAAATAAATAAAACTCCCCCTCGTTTCTGCCAGCTTAGATAATGGTATCAGTTCCGGAAATAATCAGTCTAATGTAAGTCTCCTTTACAAGACAGAAAGTAGTGCTAGACCCAGCATGTACTATCGTCTTAAACAGTTCAGTGTAGTTAATTGGCTGTTTCGAAAGTTTTTCGAAACAGCCCTTGTTTTCGTTAAGATTTTTTTTTTTTTCTTTTTTTTGGCTGTTTCGAAAGTTTTTCGAAACAGCCCTTGTTTTCGTTAAGATTTTTTTTTTTTTCTTTTTTTTTTTTTTTGGCTGTTTCGAAAGTTTTTCGAAACAGCCCTTGTTTTCGTTAAGATTTTTTTTTTTTTCTTTTTTTTTTTTTTTTCTTCTTTTTCAGACTTTTGCCCATAGCATTTGTACACGATTTCTTTCTGCCAGGCACTTTGGCTACTTTTATGCAGCCGATTGCCTTTAAACTTAACAGACACTTAGACCAACTACTCAGGATGCATGCCGAACTTTTACGTCATGATGACGTCATCACGTGATTTTGTATGAATTTTTGAATTTTGAAAATCGTAACATTCATTAAATTATATCTAGCGAACAAAACAAGATATTTTCAAAATTCTTTTTCTGATAGCTTTGGTATGTCTCAAAGATATGCCCTAAATTGCGAAAATTGTGTGACGTCATGATGACGTCATCAAAAATATTGTTTTTTTTTAACGCATGTAAGGATCAATCCGATTACAAAAATGTATACATTGTATTTTTCTGTACCCAATTCCAAAATTTCATGATCGTGGCTCACTCAAGTAAGAAATGACAGCCATTTCAAAATTTAGACCAAATTCAATATAACACAAAGGAATTCTGGGACGGGCTGATAACCATGGCTATTATGAGCTTGCTGTTTATAAAAGGGGTTGATTTCTAGTCTTTTTTCAAGTCGCTGAATTTTTGAAGTTCTAAAATCGTAACATTCTTTTCAATATATCTAGCGAACAAAACAAGATATTTTCAAAATTATTTTTGTTACAGCTTTGGTATGTCTCAAAGATATGCCCTAAATGGCGAAAATTGTGTGACGTCATGATGACGTCATCAACAATATTTTTTTTTTTAAACGCATGTAAGGGTCCATCTGATTACAAAAATGTATACATTGAATTTTCCTGTACCTAATTCAAAAATTTCGTGATCGTGGCTCACTCAATTAAGAAATAGGAGCCATTTCAAAATGTAGACCAAATTCAATATAACACAAAGGAATTCTGGGAAGGGCTGATAACCATGGCTTAAATGTGCATGCTGTTTATAAAAAGGGTTGATTTGTAGTCTTTTTTCAAGTCGCTGAATTCTTGAAGTTTTAAAATCGTAACATTCTTTTCAATATATCTAGCGAACAAAACAAGATATTTTCAAAATTATTTTTGTTATAGCTTTGGTATGTCTCAAAGATATGCCCTAAAAGGCGAAAATTGTGTGACGTCATGATGACGTCATCAACAATATTTTTTTTTTTAACGCATGTAAGGGTCAATCCGATTACAAAAATGTATACATTGAATTTTTCTGTACGTAATTCCAAAATTTCATGGTCGTGGCTCACTCAAGTAAGAAATAGGAACCGTTTCAAAATTTAGACCAAATTCAATATAACACAAAGGAATTCTGGGAAGGGCAGATAACCATGGCTTAAATGAGCATGCTGTTTATAAAAAGGGTTGATTTGTAGTCTTTTTTCAAGTCGCTGAATTTTAAATTTTTGGAATCGTAACATTCTTTTCAATATATCTAGCGAACAAAACAAGATATTTTCAAAATTCTTTTTGTTATAGCTTTGGTATGTCTCAAAGATATGCCCTAAAAAGCGAAAATTGTGTGACGTCATGATGACGTCATAAAAAAAAATCTTTTTTCAAGTCGCTAGAATATTGCCCATAGCATTTGTAAACTTTTTCTTTCTTACCGGCCACTTTGGCTACTTTTAAACTTAGCAGACACTTACTCCAACTGCTCACAATGTGTGCCGAACCTTTACGTCATGATGACGTCATCACATGTCACGTGACGTCATCTTAAAGGGGCATTTTTCGAAGCCATATATCTACAAAAGTACAAGTCCGATTAAGTTGGAACGTAATATCTAGGTATGCCACCGGGTGTTATAGATGAACATTGACATGACGTTATGATCAAGTCATAACATGTCACGTGGTGTCATCTTAAAGGGGCACTCGCTAGATTATTGCCCATAGCATTTGTAAACGTTGTCTTTCTTACCGGCCAGTTTGGCTACTTTTAAACTTGGCAGACACTTACCCCAACTGCTCAGAATGTGTGCCTAACTTTTACGTCATGATGACGTCATCACATGTCACGTGACGTCATCTTAAAGGGGCATTTTTCGAAGCCATATATCTACAAATGTACAAGTCCGATTCAGTTGAAACACACCATTTAGGTATGCCACCCGGTGTCATAGATGAAAATTGACATGACGTTATGATGAAGTCATTACATGTTATGTGATGTCATCTTAAAGGGGCATTCGCTAGGCTATTTCCCATAGCATTTGTACACGATTCCTTTTTTTAAACCAATCCTTCACACATCCAATAACAACATCTTCATCCCTCCGTCATTGCTAACTAACAAACAACTTTAAATATTGCATACACATTTGACATCCAAACTAACAATAAAAAAAATCGAAACAGCCCTGTGTTTGTCCACAAACACTTGCCTCTAGTTTCTTTTTTTTTTTTTTCTTTTTCAGACTTTTTGCCCATAGCATTTGTACACGTTTTCTTTCTGCCAGGCACTTTGGCTACTTTTATGCTGCCGATTGCCTTTAAACTTACCAGACACTTAGACCAACTGCTCAGGATGCATGCCGAACTTTTACGTCATGATGACGTCATCACGTGATTTTTTATGAATTTTTGAATTTTGAAAATCGTAACATTTATTAAATTATATCTAGCGAACAAAACAAGATATTTTCAAAATTCTTTTTCTTATAGCTTTGGTATGTCTCAAAGATATGCCCTAAATTGCGAAAATTGTGTGACGTCATGATGACGTCATCAAAAATGTGTTTTTTTGTTAACGCATGTAAGGGTCAATCCGATTACAAAAATGTATACATTGAATTTTCCTGTACCTAATTCCAAAATTTCATGATCGTGGCTCACTCAAGTATGAAATAGGAGCCATTTCAAAATTTAGACCAAATTCAATATAACACAAAGGAATTCTGGGAAGGGCTGATAACCATGGGTATTTTGTGCTTGCTGTTTATAAAAGGGGTTGATTTCTAGTCTTTTTTCAAGTCGCTAAATTTTTGAAGTTTTAAAATCGTAACATTCTTTTTAATATATCTAGCGAACAAAACAAGATATTTTCAAAATTATTTTTGTTACAGCTTTGGTATGTCTCAAAGATATGCCCTAAAAAGCGAAAATTGTGTGACGTCATGATGACGTCATCAACAAATCTTTTTTTTTAAACGCATGTAAGGGTCAATCCGATTACAAAAGTGTATTCATTGAATTTTTCTGTACGTAATTCCAAAATTTCATGATCGTGGCTCACTCAAGTAAGAAATGACAGCCATTTCAAAATTTAGACCAAATTCAATATAACACAAAGGAATTCTGGGACGGGTTGATAACCATGGCTATTATGTGCTTGCTGTTTATAAAAGGGGTTGATTTGTAGTCTTTTTTCAAGTCGCTGAATTTTTGAATTTCTTAAATGGTAACATTCTTTTCAATATATCTAGCGAACAAAACAAGACATTTTCAAAATTCTTTTTGTTATAGCTTTGGTATGTCTCAAAGATATGCCCTAAAAAGCGAAAATTGTGTGACGTCATGATGACGTCATAAATAAATTGTTTTTTCAAGTTGCTAGAATATTGCCCATAGCATTTGTAAACGTTTTCTTTCTTAACGGCCACTTTGGCTACTTTTAAACTTGGCAGACACTTACACCAACTGCTCACAATGTCTGCCGAACTTTTACGTCATGATGACGTCATCACATGTCACGTGACGTCATCTTAAAAGGGCATTTTTTCGAAGCCATATATCTACAAAAGTACAAGTCCGATTAAGTTGAAACGTAATATCTAGGTATGCCACCGGGTGTTATAGATGAACATTGACATGATGTTATGATGACGTCATCACATGTCACGTGACGTCATCTTAAAGGGGCAGTTTTTGAAGCCATATATAAACAAAAGTACAAGTTCGATTAAGTTGAAATGTAATATCCAGGTAGGTCTGCAGGTTTATGGACGAAAATTGACATGACATTATGATGATGATGTCATCACACGTCACGTGACGTCATCTTAAAGGGACAGTGTTTGAAGCCATAAACAAAAGTAAAAGTCCGATTAAGTTGAAAAGTAATATCTAGGTAGCCCAATAGGTTTATAGATGAAAATTGACATGACATTATTATGATGTCATCACATGTCACATGACGTCATCTTAAAGGTGCAGTTTTTGAAGCCATATATAAACAAAAGTACAAGTCCGATTAAGTTCAAAAGTAATATCTAGGTAGCCCAGTAGGTATTTTAAATAAAACAATTGATGATGTCATGATTACGTCATCACTTGTTTCGTGTCATTATCTTAAAGGGGCATTTTTCGAAGCCATAAATCTACAAAAGTACAGCTCCGATTTATTTGAAATGTAATATATAGTCGGGTAGGCAAGCAGGTTTATAGATGAAAATTGACGTGACGTTATGATGACGTCATCACATGTCACGTGACGTTATCTTAAAGGGGCAGTTTTTAAAGCCATAAATTGTATATCTACAAAAGTACAAGTTCGATTATTTTAAATGTAATATCTAGGTAGGTCAGCAAGTTTACAGATGTAAATTTACATTACGTTATGATGACGTCATCACAAGTGACTATTACAAACAACTTAAATTATTTTCAAAGTCTAACAAAGAAAACTGGCAGGAGCGCGATTGTTTGACGAAGTTTAATTATTGTATTCACATTTCACATCCAAATAAAAAAAAAAAAAAAACGAAACAGCCCTGTGTTTGTCCACAAACACCGTCCGTCTAGTTTTTTCTTTTTTTTTTTCTTTTTCAGACTTTTTGCCCATAGCGTTTGTACACGATTTCTTTCTGCCAGGCACTTTGGCTACTTTTATGCAGCCGATTGCCTTTAAACTTAACAGACACTCAGACCAACTGCTCAGAATGCATGCCGAACTTTTACGTCATGATGACGTCATCACGTGATTTTTTATGAATTTTTGAATTTTGAAAATCGTAACATTCATTAAATTATATCTAGCGAACAAAACAAGATATTTTCAAAATTCTTTTTTTTATAGCTTTGGTATGTCTCAAAGATATGCCTTAAAAAGCGAAAATTGTGTGACGTCATGATGACGTCATCAAAAATGCTTTTTTTTTTTAACGCATGTAAGGGTCAATCTGATTACAAAAATGTATATATTGAATTTTGCTGTACCCAATTCCAAAATTTCATGATCGTGGCTCACTCAAGTAAGAAATGACAGCCATTTCAAAATTTAGACCAAATTCAATATAACACAAAGGAATTCTGGGACGGGCTGATAACCATGGGTATTATGTGCTTGCTGTTTATAAAAGGGATTGATTTCTAGTCTTTTTTCAAGTCGCTAAATTTTTGAAGTTTTAGAATCGTAACATTCTTTTCAATATATCTAGCGAACAAAACAAGATATTTTCAAAATTCTTTTTGTTATAGCTTTGGTATGTCTCAAAGATATGCCATAAAAAGCGCAAATTGTGTGACGTCATGATGACGTCATAAAAAAAATTCTTTTTTCAAGTCGCTAGAATATTGCACATAGCATTTGTAAACGTTTTCTTTCTTACCGGCCACTTTGGCTACTTTTAAACTTGGCAGACACTTACACCAACTGCTAACAATGTGTGCCGAACTTTTACGTCATGATGACGTCATCACATGTCACGTGACGTCATCTTAAAGGGCATTTTTTCGAAGCCATATATCTACAAAAGTACAAGTCCGATTAAGTTGAAACGTAATATCTAGGTATGCCACCGGGTGTTATAGATGAACATTGACATGATGTTATGATGACGTCATCACATGTCACGTGACGTCATCTTAAAGGGGCATTTTTCGAAGCCATATATCTACAAAAGTACAAGTCCGATTAAGTTGGAACGTAATATCTAGGTATGCCACCGGGTGTTATAGATAAACATGGACATAACGTTATGATCAAGTCATAACATGTCACGTGGTGTCATCTTAAAGGGGCACTTGCTAGATTATTGCCCATAGCATTTTTAAACGTTTACTTTCTTACCGGCCACTTTGGCTACTTTTAAACTTGGTAGACACTTACCCCAACTGCTCACAATGTGTGCCAAACTTTTACGTCATGATGATGTCATCACATGTCACGTGACGTCATATTAAATGGGCATTTTTTCAAAGCTATATATCTACAAAAGTACAAGTCCGATTAAGTTGAAAAGTAATATCCAGGTAGCCTAGTAGGTTTATAGATGAAAATTGACATTACGTTATGATGACATCATCACATGTTACGTGACGTCATCTTAAAGGGGCAGTTTTTGAATCCATATATATTAAGAAGTACATGTCTGATTCAGTTGAAAAGTAATATCTAGGTTGCCCAATAGGTTTATAGATGAAAATTTACATGACATTATTATGATGTCATCACATGTTACATGACGTCATCTTAAAGGTGCAGTTTTTGAAGCCATATATAAACAAAAGTACAAGTCCGATTCAGTTCAAAAGTAATATCTAGGTAGCCCAGTAGGTATTTTAAATTAAAAAAATTATGATGTCATGATTACGTCATCACTTGTTTCGTGTCATTATCTTAAAGAGGCATTTTTCGAAGCCATATATCTACAAAAGTACAGCTCCGATTTATTTGAAATGTAATATATAGTCGGGTAGGCAAGCAGGTTTATAGATGAAAATTGACATGACGTTATGATGACGTCATCACATGTCACGTGACGTTATCTTAAAGGGGCAGTTTTTGAAGCCATACATTGTATATCTACAAAAGTACAAGTTTGATTATTTTAAATGTAATATCTAGGTAGGTCAGCAAGTTTACAGATGAAAATTTACATTACGTTATTTTTACGTCATCACAAGTGACTATTACAAACAACTTTAATCATTTTCAAAGTCTAACAAAGAAACTGGCAGGAGCGCGATTGTTTGACGAACTTTAATTATTGTATTCACATTTCACATCCAAACTAAAAAAAATAAAAAGCGAAACAGCCCTGTGTTTGTCCACAAACACCGTCCGTCTAGTTTATTGTTACATCTGTGGACCCTCTTTTTGGTTTTAACGATTAAAGTAATTTATACATTATTGATGTGAAATCCGAGTCATGGGGCGTGTGACGTTGTAACCCGGAGGGTAGATATTTTCTATTATAGTTTACTGTTGTGTTACAAAAGACAAATCGGTATTACAGTGCGGCTGCGCAGATGATAAACAACTTTCGCCATGTACCACAAATTAAATTAAATTTAAACAACCTGTGTCTCTAATTCGGGGGAGGGGTCATCTACTTTTAATAGATTACAGTTCTGGGTCCACGTTTAATGACCTAAGTTTTTATTTATTTATTTAATTTTTTTTATTGGGGGGGGGGGGTTGCGTGAAAAAATGGACATTTATTGATTTCGTTACCACTTGAAAAATTGACTTGTGCCCAATATCGAGTCGTGTTTGTCCCAAAGTGACAAGTGATCTGCCTCCTGTACTTGCGCTGTGCAGTCGTAAATCTAATTCCCATCTGGCATGTGTCTAATAATGGTTCCAGAGAAAGTGCCAGGCATCATCAGTTGTTTTATTTATTATTTATTATAAGCTGACCATGAACAATAAAACCATAGTAATAAGTGAAACTACATTAGATCGTTGTTGCAATTTCAGTGGGATCTTCATCAATCATCTCTACTTAAAAATATAGACATGTACATGTTATTTCTGTGTTTTTTCAAAGTGCATATGGTGATGCAACAATTTGCTGGAGTCTCATAGTCTTGTACTCCATAACAGACTAAATAAATTTTTCAGAATCTGTAGAAAATGACATTCGCAGCACACCGCCGCCATCATTATAATCGTTTAGTGTGGAGTTTAATACGGTTGGGTGAGTCACCTGGAATGAAAAACAAAGAAAACAGGCAGAATTAATTAATTATGAGTTCACTAATTCCCGCGGTCTTCTCTTTTAAATGGCGAGCGGGAAGTAAGAAAAAAATGGCAAGCGCAAAGGGGGCCCTCATGAAATAAATATCAACTTCTCTAATCAACTGTCGTCAAATTTTCCTCGCCGCGTTCAGCTTCGCGGACTCTTTTGTGCAAAATAATAAGGAAATATAATAAGGAAATATATTGAATTTCCCATGGAAAATTGTTATTATTGAATGCGTGATGTTTTGAAGGTTGGGAGAAGGATGGGTAAATAAAAGAAATAAAACAGTTTGAAGAAGCGTGTATTACAAATCCTGACTCCTGGAAACAGAAATCAAATGACGGCAAGCAAAACAAATTGCTACACGGGAATTTCCTGGCAGTTTGGACTCCAGCGCAATCCCGTAAAAATACGGTGCAAGATGCGACTCGTGAACACTGTTATTTTACGCCGATGTCTCTTAAAATATCCCTGCTAATTCCCCTAAAAATACAGGGTATAAAAAAACATTCACTCAGTTAATGGAAACTTGGTGTAAGTAATCAGGAATTGACAGAAATGGGAACCAGACTAAATAGAAGTGATATATTATACATGTACATTACTCTAAATATCAATTGTACAAATGGTACAATAATTTACTCAACACTACACACTAAATAGTTATTATCGCGCTTTAGCTTTATATCCAGCCTTATCCTGCCATCATGAAGTCACGGTTTCCGATGAAAAATTTCAATAAAATTATTTGAATACAAAAGGAGATGTAATGCGATTCTTCACCTCTGTTTACAAAAAGTCTAAATTCCTATGTGGAATTGTTTAAATATTTAACTATTTTAGTCAAGAACTCGTCTTTTTGGACGAAACACTGCAATTTAACATGACTTGTGTGAACATAAATGTCCTCAGTTCTGATTGGTCAGTTGCTGCGTAATGAGATTCGTGTAGGAGAACAGGAGATTTTACGTTCAAAACCCGTTCAAACTAAAATACGGTGATAGTCTGTTTTTAACAGGGGAAACAAACCCGTGATTTTACGGGATTTTTGTTTACAGTGTACCAAAGATGGCTGCCTTTTAGAGGTCAGAGGGTCAAATATAATTACGAAATAAACTGCTGTGGCTAAAGTGTAATTGTTGTGCTTTATGACCGTATGGATCAATGCATGAAGTGACATTTTGCTGTACCACCCATGTTGAATGTTGATTCAATTCAATTGAATATTTATTCGTGATATTTTGTAGCATTCAAACATTATTTTGTTACCAGAAAATGTTGACATTTCATGGAAGAAAAGAATTTGACGGAACTTGTAAACCGTGTCCTTTGCACATATTTTGTAGTGTTGCAGGACTTATTGTACAATCTACATGCTAGCAAGCGATACGGTGAACAGTATATACCGATGTAACAAAACAGGAAACAATGTTGCATCAGTAATACATCAGCCGATTTACTTTTATTTAAATAAGAGTCACTCACTGAAAGCTTTTCTGGGGTCCGTTCTGTGTGTTGACAGCCAGGCGGGTGGAGTGCCTGAAAGTTTGGACGGGGGAACTAATAATGAAAGGCCACTGGAATACCTTCCATGATAGTATCGATAAAAGAGGCTCAGTGAAACAACACAGAGCGTCGGACATGAGCGGTTCCATGGAAGATGCATGCCAGGTCTCAACCAACCAGATCTAAGTACAATAATGTAGGCCCATAACCTTCTGCAGACTCATTGCGATACAATCGGGTAGGAAACACGAACATTAACTATATGGATTGGTTGAAATTATATAGGTGGGATTGGTGGACATGTGTCCAAGAAATTCGATTATTGTCACACCCATCTACCAATAATTGGTTATTTCAAACAATTCGTTTTTAGGGAGCATGCGGTCTACGTCATGTGTACACGTACTGATCTCTTGTCCCGCCCTGTGGACATGCAGTGAACTATAGCCCATCAATTATCGACGACGAATCCTTCACATTTTGATTCAAGGCCTCATTTTGCTGAACGAAAATCGCCAATAATTATGTGTCGCACTATACGCACACTTACGCGTGAATAACGCGTGCGGTTCTTCCAATTTCGCCCTCACTGCAGCCAAATGAGTCATTAATTAGCTGACGGGCAAGGAACTCGGGCCGTAATCCGGAGTTAATGGTCGATTTATCCCCTGCACACGTCGCAGGGGCCGTGGTGTCGTTTCAAGGGTGCTATCGATCGACAGTCTGTAATATTAGTAGTCGCAAAGGCGTAAGATCGAAAGCAGTAACCTTGCTTGCAACATGGAGGAAGGAAAACAGAATAACCAGTAAAGTAACCGGTGTAATATTAGCTATCCACTGCCTGTCAAATGCTCCTAAATCTTCATAGATACTCGGCCTGATGACTAAAACGTAGGCCAATATAAAAGGTCAAAAAAAATAAAAGAACAACTACGTTCGTAACCCCCATGGGTATTTAAAATCATATTGAAATTGTTGGATTTAGCATGGTTAGGGTTAATTCTCGTGTTTGCTCACTCACTTTCGATAGAGTGTGCAGTTCACCTCAAAAGCCAACGTGATTTGGTGAGAATACACACTTCTGGGCACATCGTATTGGAGTTTAACCTACTCTCTTAATGTAAAAGAGTGAAAAACTCACTCTCAAAAAGAGTGAATCCCTTCTCAAACCACTCGAAAAGAGTGAATCTCTTATAAAAATCCACTCGAAAAGAGTGAAAACCACTCGAAAAGAGTGAAATTTCCACTCTTTCGAAGAGCCATATAAGGGACAACTCGAAAAAGAGTTGTCCCTTATATGGGAGATTCACTCTTTTCGAGTGGTTTGAGAAGGGATTCACTCTTTTTGAGAGTGAGTTTTTCACTCTTTTACATTAAGAGGGTAACTACCCCAAGCCTTGCAAACCCCAACAGCAGGTTTTGTCAAGTTTTGATGAGTTCAGGACTGCAAAGCCTTGGTACTATTACTTTACATGGAGCCCCATTTTGTCCAAGTCCAAAGAATGTGCCATATGTATACTGCACAGTGTTGGATTTTGACAGGTTTCCTAGTAAAAACGCCTAATACAACTTGTGCAGCGTTCTGTTTTGTGAAATTATGTTGTTGTTTTGACTGGGCTGAGCTGGATATGAGCCAGCCAGTCTGATTAAGGAAAATGTGTTAACCTGTGGTCGAGTTCGTTGCGTATCTATGCCTGCTCAATACATCCAAAAGCGAAGTCAACGATAGCTACTCGAACTGTGATGTCACTGGTCCCAACTTCAGCTAAATGTCACATAGTAGTACTGTACGACCAGAGAATAAGAGTAGCAACCGATCTCCGGTTAGAGATTGATTATAAGGATGAGCCCAACTCTTCTCCAACCAAATCAACAATGCGCCTCTGGTAATATAACTGTTTTTTTCTTTCACAAATTAAAATGCCTCTGTTTTCTCCACGAGACCACATTATTGTAGTTTCCAAGCTCGGACCAATAAAAAAAAAAACCCATAATATTTGCCTTGGACGCCGCACATATTGTAGCTACGATTCTCGTGAAATCTCGTACGATGTGCCACAAAGTATGTATTCTAGTCAAATCTCGCTACCGCGTGACAGAAAGTATGTATTCTCGTCAATTCTCGCTACGATGTGCCAGAAAGTATGTAGGCCTATACTCGCTAAATTTTGAGATCAACATGCGCGCTCTTTGCGACCCCCAAAACAGTCCAAAATAGCAAGTCTTCACCCTAAGAATATAGGCCTACAGGCATCCCCGTTCGTTCCCCGATGAGTCAAGTCGAGTTAACGGTGGGTGGGAATTATGCTACAATGCGCACGGATTACTCCAGCGAGAAAGTCAATTACGGAATGCAGCACGATGCGCGCAATGGCGTTAGGCGCGTTCTGCCGCCGCCCCGGTGTAGTTTGACATGATCGACTCTGTTCAACCACCAAAACAAGATGCAGGTATCTATAAAAAAATCAAAAAAACATTCCCCTCCCGTGGGAACCTTCGAATATACGGGATTAGCCGTTTAGTCATCTGAAATTCATAGTAGCCTAATCATAATTGCCGGTCGGTCTGTAATTGATTTAACTTTAATGAGCTTGAAGGTTCGTTGGTTGTTCAGTTTTGAATGTCATTATGGACAAACTGAATTATGTTTACCACGACGTTATTAAGGATACATGCACAACGATTCTCCGTTCCTGAAAATTGTAATATCGATATATTTCGTTTAGCTTTAATTTATGTGTATTGAATGGCCGATTAAAGCGAGAAGGAACGTATGGTCTGCAATAGAGGTACCCCATATGGGGTGCATACTGCATGTATGAGTATGTAAATACCGGCAATCGTGGACGAGGGACAAAATATTACGGCATAGACAAAGGGTCCACGATTAAAATTCGTGTACAAAACATATGGGAGGCCTTCCGAAAAAGTTAAAGTACAAACAAAAGAGGGACAATAGGGAGTCCGCGATTGCCGGTATTTACACACTTAAATTTGTGTGTCTGTGAGTATGAGTTTGTATATGCCGGCAATCGTATATTTGTATATGCCCTCCCCCTTCATCCTTACCCTAATCACACCTCTTTGTTCCTGTCTTTCTGGCTGTCCTTTCCTCTCCCTTTGATGTTTACCCACTGCCTATCTGCCATGCTCTTTTGCATCCCTCTTTTGTGTTTCTCCACCCACCCCCTCATGCATGTGTGTTCCCTACATGTTTGTTTCTTGTACTCTGTCATTCACCTTTGAGAAAGAACTTGCTTAAGTTCGAAACGTCAGGCCAGCTAATATTTACATGCAGTTAGGAACATATATACACAACTTACTGCATTTTCAAATCTACGTTTGCCTTTGGTAGATGGGCTTTTTTGAATTTCACGTGGAATGATCCTATGGGCTCCGTGCGCCGTCGAATAAAGGCGCTGTCCACATAGCAACCGCACTTCCATGGGCAGTACGTCGCTGATATCCGCACCGCGCCCCTCGTTCATTTGATACTCGTATACCAGTGGGATTGCTTTGTCTGTTCGCTGACTCTCGATAATTGCGTTTTCAATAAGAATATCACAGCGCGAACCAGACACTTAAGGGTCGGTCACACTGGCCACGATAACGATGACGAAAACGAAATCGATGCGAATAAACGCTTTCTATTAGTGGGTGGAACGCACGCGTATTACAAGTGCGACAATTCCACCAATCAATGCCGTTTATTCTCACCGTTTTCGTTATCGTCTTCGTTATCGTGGCCAGTGTGACCGGCCCTTTAGGCTGCGTCCGAATCGCCTGTCTAGGGCTATTGTCTAGGTGTTCGTCCATTGCAACTACGCGTGACGTAGCCGTAGCTGTAGTTCTAGACGCCCATTTCGGACACGGCCTTTAAATTGAAGTCTGGTATATGGCGTCGATATTGACCCCCCAACTCGCCTTTTCTTTCCGCTAAGGGGGTAGTTGTGCACGGAGCCCATAGATTATCGGAGTCAAAAGGTTGCGGGATATATCCTTCCACCACCCGGAATTTCCGCCCACGTAAAAAAATTACATATGCGAGTTGGTTGTGTTTATCGAGCTGAAATACGTGAAGGGTTTGCTACTCAGTGCATGTGTTCCGTGATAAAGAAGTGCCTTGGCTGAAAGCTGTTGCATAGTATTGCCTGGCAATGACAGTCATCGTCAAGTTCTCAAGTATTTCCATAAAAGATTACGCTTTGCACTGTGTTAACCATAATTGATATTGATGAAGTTGACGCACGGTTTGAAAGTGACGAACTCTTTCTGTATTTAACGAGCCGTTTTACGGCATGTTGGACACGGCACACAAACTGTTGTCAGCCATCGTTCATTCACACCGACTTGTCACGCCTAGATTGTTTTTGGCCATACTAATAAGAGTATAGCTGTGTCCTTCGCCTTATCTCAAACGCCCCCATTTTTTCCTCTCGAGGGTTGCACGGTTGTAAATAGGTCCTTAATTACCTACGCCGACCTGTTCACATTTTGCATGCACTGAAACGGTTTTCCTAAAGAGCGTTTTGACGCCCATGCATTTGAAGGATTGTGAGCTTCTGATAGACGAATCCCAAATTGACTAAAATAGAAACTTCGGGTTTGAAAGCGCGGATCTCAGTGCTAAGTAAATAACTTATGTGATTCATTCATGCATGAATGAATTTGTTCAATAGCAGTGTGTTTAGTAAGATAGCCTCGCTTTTAACCCGGAAGTGCGCAGATGGGGTTAGTGTGAAATACTGAGTCTATTCTGAGAAGGGTACCCTTTATCCATAGAGCGAAGGGATCTGTTTTATCTCAAACTGCAAACTCTGTAGGTTAGTGTTAAGCCTACGTTTAGGGGTAGTCTGCTTTGGAGGGAAATATCGCCAACAAGATATTGGCCAACCAATATATATATGGCTACGACGTAATGACGGCACACTGTTTACCTCCTTGTATTTGTGAAGCCAGGTGGGGACGGAATAGTGCGCTGTGGTATCACGGCATGCGTTTCGGTACATAAATAACACATGTTAATTTGCGACACCAAGAACATTTTTGTTCAACTCATAACTTCGGAAACAATGGTTTCATTTAGGTCCCTAATACGAAGTAAAAACAAATGGTAATCTTTCAACATGTCCCCATTGGTAAAAAAATAGCAAATATAGTGTGACTTTGTAGGTCTGTTGAAAATAAAGTGAGAGATGATAAGTCGAGTTTATTTTGATGTAGGCCTATGGATTAGGTATTTTGGGGAGTTGTGAGTAATTTTTGGAAGTTTGGGTATTTACTATTGATGTGGAAGTTTTTTCGGGAAGTGTGTACCCCCAGGCCTCCGTGTACTCCGTCATTTTTGTCAGTGTCCCTTCAGACCTGACCCAGAATAGACCAGAGCTCGCCCGCCGATGGGGGACGCTCACCCCCGGCGCTAGCGGAACGGGCCGGCAACGGATCACGTTCAATCAACAATTTATTTTCGCCAGGGGCCGCGGCTGGCTGGGCACCGCGCATCAAACTTGCATGAGGCGCGACTCGCCGACGGCGGGGGAACGACGGCGATTCTCGGCGCTGGTCACGTACCCGAGCTGTAAGACCGTCACGGTGCTCGAGCAGAGTGATCAACCGTCGTTTCATTCCCTGTCTGAAAGGCAGAGCCCGGCTAGAGGCTGCGCTTCACTTTTGACGGCCAATTAAGATGACTTAGTATCACTGAGGCACCGTTGGAAATCTATTTTTCTTGACACAATAGGCTGTCATGCAAATAGTTGTGCTACGTCTACAAAATGATGAAAGCGTACAGCCATTAAAGCTGTGATGCCCGTGTCTGAAAAATAGATGTTTAACTGAATTGCATTATTTGGTTAGCATTAGATAACCCGAGAGCTTTCCAATACGATATTCCACATATTTGAAGTATATATCACATAAAACAATATATTTTAGGGAGACCAAGCAGAGTGCAAATTGCCGCGTTTCTTTTCGTTCAAAAACATAGGCCAATCTCATAGAGCTGCTTCAACATAAAAATTGCTTAAGCACAAAAAAACCTTGCTTAGTAAAATCAAGTTACCAGCTAAAACTCCACGTGACTATCAAGCTAAGCAAACAACAGCTAAATACCAGTCACAAGCAATATACATCACATGCAGTTTTGTTCTGGTAAGCTGGTTTTACAAAGCAATATTTTTTTGTGCTTAATTAAGCAAGTTTTGTGCTTAAAGAAACTCTATGAAATTGGCCTAGTTTTCTTTCACAATTAGTTAGGAAGGGAGGTGGTGCGTTAAAGGTAACATTTACTTTTGGTGTAATTTTCAGAAATGAATGGATTTGGGGTTAGTATTTTATAGCAAATAGTGTAACACTGACCTGTTTTAAAGTTTTGCGTGCATAGATGCTGGGAAAACAAAGAGAAAGAAATGCTGTTCTTGTGGTCTGGTTCCCTGACGCTACTTCACCACACGTAATGTTTGTTTAATGATGCATGCACTTTATTTAAATTTTGGGAAAGGTATCGAGTCTTTAAATATTTATATTGCCATGTTAACTAGACCAGAACCCACCCATTGCATCCCCAAAAGAGGCTACCTCTTCCATTTAACGATATCTTACTGGCCCCCATACATGTATTTTTGGTAAAACAAGAAATCTGAATTTAAGGATATTGGCTTTGTTACAAAAATCATATTGAAGTTTGTAGAGCTGCACGCTCTTTATTAATTGTGAATTAATTGTCTCAACAATTAACAATTCATAGGGAATAAAAAAGAAAACAATGGCCAAATAGAATTATTTTTAGCTTTTTATTAATTTTGTGGAATAATTTTGTTTATGTCAATTAAAGCTTCTGTGTCTGTTTTCTGATTGAGTATTCAAATTCAATGGATTTTCCTTGTCTGAACGAAAAACACTTAGGCCTAGGCCCTATGTGAACAAAAAAAGCACTTCCCATATATTCTTTGTTATGTGCTAAGCGCGAAGATTAAAGTACACATTGACACTAACGTAATACATCTGTTACACCAAGGGCAATTTTCTTGTGGCATGTCATATTGGACATCTCTAATTTTATGTATTGCTAACAAATTCAGTTTGCAAATGTATTTTTGGGGGTGCCACGCCCAGATCCAACAGCTGAACTCGGTGATCACTGTACAATCTAACAATAGGAAACTTTTGAGACGCTCGGGGTTAAAGATGATGTTGATTGCTGAGAGAAGTCTGCGTCATTTTTTAGTTTTATGTAGATTGCATATTGTAAAATATAACGGCCAATTATTTCTGCCGCGAAATACACAAAACAAAAAGACTTTTGAGAGCAGTTTTTATATCAAATCCCCTTTAGCCCGCTGGTGCCATTTGTCTAAAAGTCGTCTCTACGGGCAGCAAACAATTCTGACGTCATAGGATGAACTCCCCTTTGTGTCTAGCATGCACTAGGAACAAACGAGAAGTTCGTACTATGACGTCAGAATTGTTTGCTGCCCGCAGCGACGACTTTTAGACAAATGGCATCAGCGGGCTATGCTGCGCTAGAGGGGACTTCATAAAAATAGCTCTCAAAAGTAACTTTTTTGTTATTTCATGGCAGAAAAAAATGTGCTGTTTTATTTTACAATACAGAATCTACATAAAACAAAAAAAAATGAAGCAAACTTTTCTCAGCAATCAACATCATCTGTAAAAAAACACGTTCGTCTTAAAATTGCTATAGAAAGATCATTCAAAAGTATAATATATTTATGTTAAAATGCTCTGTTTGTCTTTATCGAGCTCGGAAGTATCTACCTCCTGATGCTATCCTTTATCTTTACAAGACAACTATACGTCCTCTCATGGAGTTATTTTCCCACTGGGCCGGTGCTTCTGCTTGTCATTTATCTTTATTAGATAGAGTACAGGAGCGCATCGTTAATTTGGTCGGAGAAGAGTTTGGCTCATCCTTACAATCACCCTCTCACCGGAGATCTGTTGCTACTCTTAGTCTGTTCTGTATGTATTTTCCTGGTAAATGTTCCACCGGCTCGTCCAGCGTGGTTCCTCCAGGATGTTCGAGCGTGAAACTCGGTTCTTTGCCTGTTCTCACCAATACTCTATCTGTACCTATAGATGTATAACGAAAAGCAATGCCAATATCCTTTCCCCTCGTTCTGTATATTTATAGAATTCTCTGTCTGGTGCATGTTTCCCTTCATCCGACGATTTTTCCTGCTTCAAGAGGAATAATAACATTCCTATTTTTGCATCTTTGATTCTTTCCCTTTGTAGCTCCATACGTCGAGTGACTTTTTCATTTTGGGAATTCAGTTTGGTTCAAAAAGCGTCGACCGTTGGAAAATTCAGAGTGGTGCCCTTCGTCCGTAGCGCTTTGGCTACGTATAGATGCTGCACTCTGCGCAACGCCAGTCGGAATGTCAGATGTCAATGCGTGTTTTTTTTCCACATTTCTTCGTAGGCCCTAAATATATCACACATTCTGGATAATTTTTACCCTCCCAACTTTGAAATAGTTTAGGTAACTAAGATGTGGAATTTTGGGAATTTCAGGGCAATGGGTGCCTTCACCAGTACTTGTGAACATGTTGGACGTAGCTGCTATAGGTTACGGGTATCATATTAGGCTATTCAATTTGAAATATTTGCCGGGCATTAAAGGGACACATTGCTTTGGATTTTGCGATTTGGGCTATAAAACTTTAATGGATATGATTGGGAAGCTTTTTTAAAAGTAAAAATAGAGATTCACATAACTATCCCTTCAAATTGCGTGTTTTTTGTTTAATTTCGTGACACATAACGGTCCGCCATTTTGCAGAACCGAATTTTTGACTCCACAAAATGGCGGACCGTGTTCACCAGTCGTATTTCCAGTCGCAGCTGGTTGAAGGACGTTCTGTTGATCCATTTTTATGTACTGTGGCACGGCGCGCAGCACTGGCGATATGTGTCGCGAGGTAGAGAATGGTACCTGGCGATCATCTGATAGGTTTACAAGGCCACTGGCTGCGGCGCCAGCCTAAAGACTCTTACAGCGTATTTTGCGCATTATTTAGACGGTGGTATTTACTACTGGAAATAAGTCTATGTTTCGCGGGTCAGGGATCAGAGGCCAATTTTTTGTTTTGTAATCACTACTCACTAATTACAACGCATTATACGTGTTTTTTGCATGAACAACTCTTATAAAAGATAAGGAACATTTCCAAACAGCAAAATTTCATGACATTTGAAGGCAATGCGTCCCTTTAACAAAGGAGCAGGGTAAATCGCACCTCCCATTTTTCAGTTTTTGTAAATGGTTTGGGGGATTACAGGCGATGCGTGTCTTTAAACACACATGTTCGTTCGCATAACAGTATGATGCAAACCAACGGAAATAGAACCGTGTCAGCACAAAATCTTGACAGCATTAACCCTCGCTCAAACTTGCATTCACGTTAAAAAAAAAGGGATGTCTTGTTTACAACAACAAAGACTCTCAATACTGAATTACTTATACCTTTCCTTTAAAACAGCGTCAGCAGGTCAGCAGTTTCCTAGAACGCTAATGACGCCGGTGATTATATGCCAAATTTAGGAAATCCACCTCTTTACGTGGGCTCATCCATAATGGAATCTATTTCAGCGAATCGGGTGTGGAGAAATCTTCTAGGCTAGTGTCTTTGATTTTTATATAGGCTCTACCACGGGGGAGGGGGTAGTGATGGCTTATCACTTTTTAATAGGCAGCCACGGACGTGACTCGATTAGTATCATCTCGTGTGGGGAAATGACTTCGCCAACCATGCTATTTTCTTATTTGGATCCGCTCACCCAAAGATTTGTATCCAATTCGGATGGGCGTTTCTAAGTAGCAGGTTCCGGGGGCGTAGGGAGGGGATTAATTTGTTTGTCTAAATGAACACCTTTCTGGCTAGAGGTGGCTGTTGCATTTTAATACAGCGGGCAAGTTGACCTCAACATTTAGCAGGATTTTAGGAGAAGACGACCACAGCTATATAGAGCACGAGTTTTATGAAATTATTTTGATGAACATTTCTTTCGCCAAAAACTGTAAGTGGTATACCCGTGTATGGAATAATCTGCCTGAACAATTGAGAACCATGAACTTCATAGGTACTAAGTCGTAGCTATATAAAGGCAACAGGGACATTTCTGCCATTTGCGCTGATCTACGGAGATGGCAACTTGGTTGCCACGGTAATTTGGAGCCGGATGGGAATTCCCCTTCCCCCCCCCCCCCCACCAAGGTTTTTTCGCCGATTTTCGCAAAAATCCCGTAAATCGGCAATAGCCTGATACTGAACAGCTGAAAACTTTATCGTATACATTAGATATATATAATTAGGCCTATATATACATCTATTTGTGCAAATATTCTTGTATTTGTTTAAATATGTTTGTATGAGTTTAAATTTTTATTTTATTTAAAAATGCATGCAGGGCCCCAATGGAAACCAGTTGGGCACACCCCGGGTAAAGAAATGTAAAATAAATAAATAAATAAATAGAATAAGCAAGCTAAAGTGGTCTTGTGAAGGAAAGCGAGACATTTTAATTTACAAGAGTTTTAAAACTTGCATACTCAGAATAATACATGCAATGAAAAAAATGACCTCGGTTTCCGATCATCCTATAGTTCACACTGCTATATGTTAAAGAGAGACTAAAGCGTCAGTTGCTATACTAGTCAGTGTTTTGTACCCAGACGTTTGTATAACAAGTGATCGTGAAATAACGAGACTTGCATGCTCTCGTAGCCCTTTGCCCCGACTGGCAGCGGTCAGGTTGTATCCTCGCAAAGGAGGTGAGATGATCTAAGGAATTATTTAAGGGCCCGATGAATGAACGACATGTCACCTTGATCAATCGGTGGATATTGGCGCAATATAATTTCCGGATTAATTCATTAACTGCAAACGCAATGTGCGGGGATTGTGAGCTAGAAACACAAAAAATAATAATAATAATGGTATTTATTAAGCGCAAATTTTATGTAACATATTCAAATTCGCTGTACAACAATAAACTGGGCATAAAACTAGTAATAAATAAAATACATTGAAATCACCAAACTCTCAACCAAACTGTTCTAGTATCTAGAAGTAACTATCTTCTACTCAAATACACACATTTAAATGGGGATTTAGTATAATTATTTTCTTTTCTACCAATACACCTTTTCGTTGTTCATAAAACCAGTACTCTTTGAAGTGGTATCACTTATGATTTAATACCAGTTTTATTAATTTGTAAAGAGTAACTTCCCTTGAATTTCTATTTCAATCTCCACGACTTTAATGTCTTTTTATATTGTACTCGTTACGATCTTTACCATGCAGTTTAATGACGAACATTTTTTGTTGCCCAATTGAGCGCACCCAAGGCTTTGGGTCTTGCCTCCATTTTATTAAATGTCGTGTTGAAATTTCACTAGAACTTAACCGTGTCCTTTTGACCTCTCTCTGCTCTGAAATCATTAATTAGTACAGCTAAAGGAATACTATTTAAAAGGTCTTCATAATGAATACTTAAAGAGAGTAATAGAACAGCTTAAATTTTTAATTTGAATGAAAGTGTTCCCGTGTGGTGCAGTGCGTATCAACGTGACCTTTTATGGGTCACATGACATTCATAGATCCCTTAGCCCGCCCGTGGGATTTTGTATACAAAATTTTGCGCAAACTTTACCACCGTGAATGCAGTGCTGCATATAAATTCACTGCACACTTCTGGATATTCGTAAAAGTTCTATGGTGGAGATCGATCTATTAACACCCTCCCATTGACGTATTTCACCCTCACAGCCACGCGAGCAACACGCCCGTCAAGAATGCTGGTGTCTTTTGTTGGATCGCGGTTGTGAATAAACCTGTAATATTTCCCCACAAACTCTTAGACTAAGCATACACACTTGGGCGGCCAGGTTGGTGTAGTGGTTCTTTCCTCCCCTTCCACCTCTGGAGACCCCGGTTCGATTCCCATCCACGTGCACTATGTGGATTGGGTTTTCAGTCCCTTCCTGATTGCGTGGGTTTTCCCCAAGAATAACTGTTCTGGGGTTTTCCTCCGACTACTAAAACTGAAATTTTCTTCGGCATCTTCTCTTAATTCAAACTGGGCCCTGAGGGAGAATAATGCATTTGCAGGCTACCCAGGATAAATAAGAATTAAATAATATAAAATAAAATACAAAATACAATGCTTAATACACTACTGACGTTCACACATCCCAGTTTACATACTCTTCTTATAGACCGTGAAGAAATGACGTCATGCTTTGTTCGCATGCGTGCTTTACATAATGAGCAAGGTAGGACAACGTTCAGGGAAACAAAATAATGTGATTTCAATCAGCATGTTTTACATTGTTTACTTTTTTAACAGCGGAGTGAGTTTGGTCCCTAAACTGTAAATATGAGTAACAAGTGTCTTCCTGTAATTATGGGCTTTCTAACTGTGTTTTGATGTCTCGTTTATACATGTTGCAATTATGTTTATCCCGACTTCAGTAGCACATTACGAGTCTTAATCCAATCCGGTGGACCTAAATATCTGTCCGACGTGCGGGTTTGTGCCTCGAAACCTGATTATGTGGAGCAATAAGGAGACGCACATTAATTTTCTCGAGGGTAGTCCGTAAATTATGAGGGGGAAAAAACATGAAACAACGTTGCTCGCGCGAGCACGCGCTGGGACACGGCACGAGTCGCAATTTGTGTTTTTCTTGGAGATTGTATGTCAATATGTCAGTTTAAGTTCGACTGAACATCTTCCGGCCTTAGGGAGCATATCGATACCACAGAAATACAGGGCGAAAAAACGAAGAACCACCCCCCCCCCCCCCCTAACAGAAAAACACCCCAAAACCAAAATTTAAACCAAAACCAAAACCCCAAATGATCCCCCTTATATTGCTAGGAATTTTTGTTTTGTTATGGAAGTTGCCCAATATAAGGCTGAAAGCCGCTCTAGGTATATAAGGGCTACAACAGAGGTGGTGGGGTTGGCCACATTTTAGGTTGCCATCGCTGGAAATTGGTACAACAATTCCACTTTTCTTGAAAATGACAGCACACCATGGGCCCACGATTTCACAGGATGCTTGAGACTTTTATTTACTTAAAGTAAAGTAAGGTATTTCATAATCATTCACCATTGTTTTTTTATGTTTACGAATGTGGTATATTACGTTTAATATTTACAATTGGAAAAGAAGTGAAAAACGGAGAAAGAAATGAAACTGAAATATGGAAGTAATGTTAACGCTTTTATAGCATGACGAGCCGTACATGTCACAATAATGCCGTGGACGAACTCCTCAAACAGCACCTTAGGTGAAATGTCATTAACCTGGGAGCAAGAGTTTTTCTGATGGTTTTTGTAGCAAACAAAATAAAGCTTATTACTTGTACTTTTACATCCATCCACTTGAAAAATAACATGCGCAGGATTTCTTATTAATATATGGGAAAATGTATGGGTTAGTTTTTGTACTCGCCCTGTATAGTGAAATAAACCGTCAAAATAAAGTCAACATATAGACCTAATGGGTAAATTCACGACATTTTAGCTTTGCCCTTCCCGCCAAAACAGTTTTGTCAAATGCAGGTTTTATAGATCACATTTAGTGTAAACCTACGCGTAGTAGTGAAATGCCAAGGGGTAAGCTTCAGATTGTTTCTCGTATCGAAATTGATTAAGCTACTCGGATGACACCCATATGCAGACCAGATCGTTCAGATTGGATGATGTGAACCTCATGTTGAATCCAGAGGTCAGAGGTCACATTTGTATATATAATGTAACCGCGTCACTTGTTAAAGGGATCATGTAATACACGATAAGTTGAATTTGTTTTCACTCACGTAATCATAACCACGTAACTATACAACAATATCAGCGTGATCCAAATGCATGTTTTCATTTTACGCAAAAGAAGATTGCGGTGACAGTTCTTTTAAAATGCTTTTCAACGTCCTCGTGAGAGGGGGCGCTATTTGTGTATGGTAATAGACGAAACGCCAAATTGAGAGATCATAATAACGGTACTAAATACCAGAGTTGTAGTCGAGTACTTTTCGAGTACGTTTTTAAAATCTCACATGTACTTAGTATTCCAGTGGTAGATCATGAATCAAGTTTGAGTTTGAAAACTGTGGTTTGAGTGCTTTGACAGAATACAAGATACGAGTATTTTTCCTTCTCGGTCAAGGTGCAATGTATGCATTAGTTCAAAAAGTACTCGGAAAGTACTCGCCGAGTACTTTTCCGAGTACTTTCCGAGTTATTTTCTTCATTATTTGTACACTTGAATGCAAAAACACTGACACTCGTATTCATGCATGGAATTCCATGGGCATAGACTAAATAGTGTATATCTGTGGGCTTAATTCACATTAGACAATCTTAATACATTGTTGGCATTCACTTTAGACTCGAAAAGTACTAGACTACAACACCGCTAAATACTAAAATCTCTTCTAGAAATAATCCACCAGCGAAGTTTTGAAGAAACATTGGTTAAAATGGGTACACCAAAAAAGCTATTCTACTATAGAAATAAACTGAAACATAAAATCTTTCCAAGAAAATTTGTAAAATGGGTTGGGGCTACATTTAGGGCTCGAGCTGCACTAGGGCAGCGTTGGGGCTACATAGGCCTATAGGTACAGGTTTGGGGCAACATTTGGGATTCGGACTACATTTCGTCACCGACACCACGAAGTAACACCCAAGTCCACTCCAGTGTTACTTCGTGAAAACCGCTCAATGAATAATTTCGGTTTCACGAACTGACACCCAAGTGTGCGCGCGCAGTTCGGACAGTGACGTGACGATTTTTGACTTCACAAAATAAAAAGCATGTTGCGGAAATACCATGCGGAGAAAAACGCTTTGAAAGGGTTGCCAGGAATTTACTTCATTTGTATTCTTGTTGGGTTACACAAGAAAATAATAAAAATCTTCAAACTGGCGAAATAAAGATGGGTGTTACTTCGTGAAAACGCAAATGTACCGAGTAAGCGACGGTGTACTTGGGTGTTACTTTGTGAAAACGAAAATTACTCGATTCTCTAAAATACGCGCGCATGGCGCGCACTCAAGTCAACTCGGGTGCTACTTCGTGGTGTCGGTGACGATTTATGTACAACATTGGGGCAACATTTTGACTCGCGCCACATGTACAGGGTTGTGGCTACATTTAGGGCTCGCGCTACATTTAGGTACATGGTTGGGCTACATAGGACTCGTCCTACATTTGTAGTGCCACACAACTGTTATATTATAAAGACTGCTGTTGTTAAATCGCCGTTTTACAAGGAAAAAAAACAAGAAAACAGGATTTTTTCAAACGCATTAAATGGATGAGTTGAGCATTCATTGGATAAAGACAAATGTGTATTTAATTTTGAAGATTATAATTCTGCGACATAAGAATTCCATTATTGTTAAACTACTCTTGTGACGTCACTCTATTCAGAAAAGTGTCGATTCTTTTTCAAGAATGTACAGTTAAGTTAATTGAAATAATTCATCTCATACCATATGAATTTGTTAACCCCACTTTTGTTCACTTAATTTCACAGTTTAAATCTCGCGCGTAGAGTATACCACAGAGGTCTGGGGTTATTTAATTGGATTAACGCTGGCCCTGTGTAGCTGTGCGTTCGGCCCTGAAATGTGGCCCGGCACACTCCATTCACAAAATGGGTAAAACAAAACATCTTTGCACGAGGGCATGCATAAACACAGGCACTGGTTTGAAGCTGCAAGTAGGAAACAAATATATAGTTAAGTTTAGTAATTGTTTAATTTTCTAAACAACACAAAATCTCAATTATTTTGGAAAAGACATACGTATGTGTACATGCATATTTATATACTCCCCACATACACAATGGTACAGCCCAATAAACAAGTGTACGTTCTTTGCATCACATATTTCTGTAGCTGCCTTGAATGAACAGTATTCAGTTCCAAATTTACATTATTTCAAAATGAAATTAACTCCTCAAAAGAACACAGTTTTAATCCCAGATAACTGATTCACAAATGGATATTTTTGTAATGCCTTAGTTACAGTAAAATCGAAGAAAATCTGTCTTGTAAAACGGGTGATGAGCAGAGTCCAAGATCATGTAACGCGTGGTAAGCAATGGTAGATCGATGTAAGTCTCGAACAATGCCTTATCGATCGAAAGTTGTCATTGGCCATTTTTTTCTTTGTGAAAAGTACGTAGGTTTTTTTCAACCAATCATAACAGGTTTTACATGTAAGGAAAGATGAGGATCTAAGCTATTCGATTCCGTTTAACCCCGTACGATTCGATACTCCAGTAAGGAGTTACAGTCAAAAGAGTCGACGCGAGGGCGCTCAATCGGTGCGTTTACACAGAAAAATGATGAAAAGTTCACATTTTCAAAGCCGAAAGTACGTGGATTTTTTTCAAGATAAAATATATGTATATATATCACGAGAACGACAAAGAGTTAAATCGTATAGAACTGTTTAACCCGGTGAAAAAGACCGCATGGTTATCAAACTATGACTCGAAACGTCGAAAAAAAGGGTCATTTTACGCGGATTTTCGCCCGGAAATGGGCTCCGCACAGAGGTTTGAGCTTAAGTGAACACAACAAATTCATATGCTCAAGCATTAGTAACAATGGACACGTTTTGTCCCCCCTGAAATCTTGACAATAGGTGAAAGGGACGTAGTTTAAGTCCGAGAAACGACTCAAAAGGTGGACATTCTTTGATTCGAATGGGCTCGGACGCTTCGCGTCCTCGCCAATTCCAATCAAAGAATGTCCACTTTATCGTCGTTTCTCCTTTACGTAATGAATGGCTTCGAGATTTTGAGCTCTTTGAGTGAAGTACCTTAGGCTCCAGTCGTACTGTTGTAGAGGCTTGAGTCACGGCATCTTTGTAATGAACGAGCTATTGCCTGTCACACGAACATCCCCGTTTTAACCCCCGGCTGGTGCTAGCGCTTATCTTTAAGTGTTCGCGCGTGCCGTGTCCAAATCGAACCGCCACTCATTATTTATTCCACATTTGGAGAGCCAAAATACGGAGTATAGTCGTGTCAGTGCCACGATCAATTTTATCAGCCAAAAAATGTTTTGAAAACAGACCTTTCCGTTCCGTCAAACATGACTTTAAGCCCTGCCCACCCCTCTCCTGAAAACGCGCGTTTTCACTCTGTAGAATCACCCGATCCAATACATTTTGCAAAGTGCTGGATCATTTTTCTCGGTTCTCGTCCGTCTTACGTTCCACCAGACAAAAACTTTCCATTCCACATTGCGCTCTTTTCCTTCTTTTCCTTCCTCTGGTTCTCCGGACACACCGCATCCCCAAAAAATAATCAACTGATATGATCGGATCTTACGAAATGAGTCTTGAGAACATTTTTTGAGTTAGTATTTTATTGCTTGCATTAGAAAAAGCATACCCGTCTTCTCAGTTTGGCTATATCCCTCAATTTGTCATCAGTATAAATATGGGCATTATGTGGGGAAAAAAACCTTAAAAGTTACTCCTGATTTCGACGCTATTAGTTATGCTTAAGGGCCTGCTCAAAACGTAGCTTTGGCGGCAAACGACTCCTTCTGTTGTATGAGGTGACAAGTGCGTTCAAGATGTTGTGAGTTTTCCCATTACTTCAATTGAAACATTCGATCTAAACCTTCCGATTTTACACGTCCATTGTAGCGGTTTCCACATCCACTCGGGTAACAGCGTTCGTAGTTCAAGTTCCCGGCTGAGTGTATGGGGGCATTAACCCTGTACCACGGGCTAGCAGAATCACCTGCCTCTGTGCTACATGAGAAGTTAGAAACCAAACCCTGTGAACGTCAACGGCGATGACAACAAAAACTGGTAAACGGATACGGTAGTATCTTGACACTAGAGCCGTTTTTCTGTTTTTACATAACGTCACATTGTCCAGGCTATAGTAAGTCACTTGAAGCTTTTGATTGTGTCACGTCTGTAGGTTATAAGACAACGTCCTTCCTGTACAAATTTATAAATAACGGGCGTAGCAAGGTTTTATATTTACGTCAGGGGCTTCAAAGGTGAAATGGTATTTCAGAAAAAATTAAAGGAACCATGCCTTCGATATCCAGTTGAATTTATATTCACACACATACAAGGTGTCCTGAAAAAGGTAACCCATAAACAAAGGGAAAATATGACCAACCAAGATGTCGGCCACATTTAGGTTCCTCTCAAATGTTATAATGCAAAGATTACTGTTACAAATTTGAAGAAAGACCAAGAAAATTGTCCTTTTTAGATGTATTTAATGAATGAGTTTAATCTTCGTACCGGGTGTCCAAAAAGGGTACCCAGGGAGGGAGAAAAATATGACAAACTATGGTTTTATCATCAACTGCACTGGGTAATAAGCTTTCCATAGAGGAATCCCACACCGACGAGTTTAGCGCCGGTCTGCGCACTTCCGCGTTTGAAAACGAGGATCTCAATGTCACAGTAAACAACTTTATGCTGATCGTGCGCCTGCGCTTCCTTTTATGGCCTGATTAATTAATGCATGAATGAATGTGCTGAAAAGCGTTGTTTTGTTTGCCACTGACATTCTCGGGTTTTAATCCGGAAGTGCGCAGAAGGGGCTAATGTGAAATTCCTCTATTGATATATTGGATGCAATATCTGGCCATGCATTACGAGCTTCCATTGTCGTGAAAATGTCACGTGGAAACCGTGGGACAGCTTGTGAAATCAATAAACAATTGTTTAGCGTGGCATAGGCAACATGATGGTCAGGTTATGTTGTGAATGAAGTTATTGTCTTGAGTTATTCAGTGTTTCCATAAGTTCAATCATGTTTTCTTCATATTTTCACAAGTACAATGTCCCTTAGATCTGACTCGAAGCTCTTTTGTATGGATGTGTTCATAATGATACACCAAATTGTTCCACTGAGTAAGTTTTTACATACCATTATTCAAGACAATGGAAGTCAGTATTGCATGACCAGAGAAATCAATCGAAGAAAACTTATTACATCTTGTGTATGATAAACCATAATAATACAGAGCATTGTTACTTTTAACATAGTCAGTGTGTATGGTTCACTTTCACAGAAAAACAGGGACAGGTTTGAGCGCGTCCGTAAAATTGCCCAGCGCTCCGTAGGTCTCACCTTGCCAACATATGACAAAATCTTTTTGGAACGTGCAATATCTAAAGTGCATTTTATTTTATCCGATCCAACCCATCCACTTTTTGATTGTTTTGTTTTTAATATCTGGTTTCAGACTTTGTGTTCCTCGTACAAACCTTACTCGATACAGGCAATCCTTTGTTCCCAATTCTATTCATTCATTTAACACATTAGCTGTACGTAAATAGGGTTTTAAATGTTATGTTTCCTGTAGGTTCTCTCTTTTGTGGGTAAATTATTGTTTTATCTAAATGTATTTTTATATTTTTAAAAGTGCCAATGGAAACAAAATGTCTGTATTTTTATGATGCGGACAATAAATTTTTAATCTAATCTAATCTTAATCTAATAGTCATACAGCTTCGTCATATTTTCCCTTTGTTTGTTGGTTGCCTGGGGGGGGGGGGGGTGCATTCTTTTTGACCATGTTTTTTAACAATACGATCAGGTCTATAATGCTTGTTTTCATTTGAAAAACGAAGAAGATGGCAGTTTTCAATTTTCTTAAAATCTCTCCAGTTCATTATTCGCCATGCAAACTGGACAACTCATTGGCCATTGCGCGCTTTACGCTAAACTGAAGCTACCAGCGGCCATGTGGTATTCCCATCGTATGTATTCCCAGCGCTGTGGCCTCGTGGCTTATAGTGTATCGAACTCAAGATCTATCAGTGATACTGCAGATTGTGGGTTCGAGACTTGCTGGGTGTCATAGTGTTTGTGTCCTTGAGCAAGGCACTTTGTCACAAGTTGCTTCTCCCCACCCAGGAGTAAATGGGTACCTGTTTGATTAGCCTGTGTGCGCTTAAATATCAGCCGGGGCTGTATACTCCCCAGGGAGCTGAGAAGGTTTCAGGAATGATTAATGGGCCCGATGACCAGGGGTAATAATATTGCGCCGTGAGCACCGCGGTCTTGGACGGCGTTCCCACTCGAATTGGGGAAAGGTGGATTAAGATCCGGCATTTTGGTGTGACCGTTGTCTAACCGCAACGAAACCGCAAGTCGCGTTCCCACTTAATGCTTGATCCACCTTTTCGAACGGAAGTGTCGAGTCCGAAAGGTCACTGAGTTCGGTATTACGCATGCGCTTGCTTGCTTGCTGAGCGCGCGCTCTGTGGCAGCGTTGCATGCTGGGACGGGTCAAATACATGTGCGATGTTTTGATCAAAGATCGTATAGCGCCGCGCCGCGTAGCGGCGCTATAGGATCTTTGGTTTTGATGTTCGAAGTTTCAACATGGAGGAAGATATTATAAGTACTCCCCCTGGCTCGAATCGGATCGTAAAACGTATTTTCTTCAAACTTTGCTACGGTTGTTGTTGTTCTATGACACGCTGCAGGCTATACACTAACACGGAATTATTTATGGATGGAAAATTAAGTAAAATTACACGAATGAAAAAGGTTTAGAAGCGGACGACTTTCCAGTACGGAACGAAAGGAATACACATGTACGCTAAATGGATGCATGCACGCATGCGCTTGCATCGCGCACGCGTGGTGACACATTTTGTATACAGCCCGTAGTTCAGTAGTTGTTTATTGTGCATGTCGTGCACGTGGGAAATTTTCACATGAGCTACACGCCTAAACGTATTTCTTCGTTCATCAGACCGCAAACTTTTCGCGCCACTCGTGCACCAGCCGGATGTTGACAGGTCAAATTGCCGGATCAGATCCACCTTTTGCGTTCCCACTTGATCGTGATCCACCAATTGCAGGATCTGATCCACCAATTGGGGGATCTGTATCCTGGTCTTTAGGTGGATCAAGAAAGGTGGATCAGATCCTGATCCACCTTATAACGGTTAGCGTTCCCACTAACACAATTGCAGGATCTGATCCACCAATTGGGGATCTGATCCGGCAATTTGGCAAAAGGTGGATCAGATCCCCCAATTGGTGGATCTAGTGGGAACGGGGTGTTGGTGGATACGTGCGCTTTACAAATGTCCATTATTCACTATGGCGATTAACGTGTATTAATAACGAGGATGAAGTAGACCCCGGGGGAAAGGTTGTCAAACCTATTGTATTGGGAGTGATAATATGGCGGACGGCGGCATCAACTCGAACAGCTGATGCACTATCCAGTTTACATAGAGGTCAGTGATCCAGCTTCAGTCATGCAAGATGGCGTTTTTTGTGTGTGCAAAAGCTCCCTCATGCATGACAACCTCTCTTTACTTAAAATAGAAACAAACATTTGGATCATTCTATTGCTGTAAGACATGGTTACATGTGTGAAAACAAATTAAATTGGATATCTTAGTGCATATTTCCTTTAATTCCATATCATAAAGAAATAGTCATTGTAATTTTGGATAAAACAATTAGGGACTCCTGGTCCCAAACAAATGTCAGTTACGTGCGACGGCAGGGTATTTCTTCTAAGTTAGAGATCCGCAAGTCTTTCAAAGAGTCATGCAATATGATTTGTATGAATTGATACATGTTGAACAGCACTCTTTCTGTGTTACTACGGTTTTACAGCTCATTTGCAGCGATTCTAGTGAGATTTCAACACTTCGGTTTGCATGGTAATGAAAATTTCAATATTCAGGAACCACAGCGTAATGTCATTGAAGGCACAACAGCAGTGTTTCCATGGCTTTGTGTACAAATATCAAACTTGTCTATTTTTTCTTGTAGTCTTGTATAGTTCATTTTTATGAGTTTATGACATTCTTTTCATGCTATGCTGGTTACGGTCCAGCTCCTTTATAGCAGTTCTAGTGAGAACTGTCAACATTTTTGTTTTTATGCTAATGAAAATGTCAATATTCATGAGCTACAGCGTGATGTCATGGCACAGCATTGTGCACATTAATATAAAACTCCACATTTTTTTTTTTGGGGGGGGGAGGGAGTAGCTTCCATTTTTAAATTGATCTTCATGTTTGGACATTCGTGGCCAATATTTGTTTCTAAACTTTGTTCATGGGGTTTTTAAAATTAAGGATTGGTTTGTGTACTGTTCGTGTAGACCTTGTGCGAAGCGGCCATCTTGGAGGCATATTTTTTGTCATTCAAATTCTGTAAGAATGTAAGGGCACAAAAGGTTTACCCATGTCTGTCCAATGATAACAAGGACATTAGCCTCGAAGATGGCGGCTACGCATCAGGTCTATTCCCTGGTGAGAAGGGGTTCCTTGTATTACCAAACAAAAATAGCGCCCTCTTTCATAAACTGGCGGAAGGATTTTCTAAGAATTGCCATCCCACCAATGTAAACAAGTATTTAAGTCACTTTTGTATTTTTGTAACATATAGTGATGTGCGTGCAATCACAATGAACTGGATACCCATTGCATGATATATTTTTGCTGTAATCGGAAATGAATGGATTTGGGGGTTAGTATTTTATAGCAAATACTGTAAAACACTGACCTGTTTAAAGTTTTGTGCGCATAGATGCTGAGAAACAAAGAGAGAAAAAAGCTGGTCTTTTTTAGTCTGTCTCCCTGACCATACTTCAGATAAAGCGGAGCAATTTACAGACGTCAGGGATTATTAGGTCGGGGAACTAGACTAGCTAGCTTGCACCCGTTCAAGGCATATGATGCACGATATGGGGCAGAGGGAACCCCCCCCCCCCCCTCTTTTGTGTTGGTCATTGTGTTCCCGGAATCTCAGGAATTCTTTTCAGAAGTCTAGGGGGGATGTGTTAGGTAACAATAGTCTGGAGAGTGTATGGGGTATAGGGACAAAAAGGGGGGTACCCCTCGGCCCCATATCGTGCTAGGTATAGTTCAAGGATGTGTAACCAATTGCCAAAGAAAATGTGCGCAACTAAAGTTGGTAAATTGTGGGCAGTATTTGAAAAAAAGTCAGTTTCTTTTTTCGACGATGGTCGGCCGACCATCGCTGGAAATTGATACAAAAATTCCACTTTTCTTGAAAATAACGGCACACTAGGTGCAAAGATTGCACATGATGCTTGAGACTATTTACTTACAGTCAAGTAAGGGTAATTCGTAATAATTCAGTAGTTTTTTGTTGATGTTTGCAAATTAAAAAAAGCAGGTGAGTGCTGCTTGGGTTAGTCCCCGTAGTAAAGGGAACGTGTCTCCTTCGGCTCGGCGTGCATGGGTCCGGTCTTCGCAGCCCCGTAGAAATCCGGCATTTTTTTCCCGTGGTGTTAGATTTGACACCTTAATACTGTGCTGTCATTCATTAACCAAGGGGAACAAAATCCACATAAGTAATTCCGTTGATGGCTTCCGTTCAATCGTTTTGTTTTTATTATTGTTCTGTGAAATGTCTTTATTCTTTTGAGGACAAAACACGTCAGTGAAAACAAGGGGAGGCCATTTTGGATTTCTCTGTCAAATTCTTGTTTAAAAACTGTGTTTTACTTTGACCAACCAACGAGAGTAAACATTACAGGTTGTTTTTAAACACGGCGTTTTTGACTACATATTTTCATTTTTAAGGCCTGACGGCTTCATCCTAGCAGTTTTTTATTTTTTAAGACAATGCGAAACAACCGGAAACCTGAGAAACTAGATTGTGACTGATAAAAAAATAACCGTTAAAATGAGCATGCAGAAACCAAGACTTAGGGGAGTCTTTCCTCGCCTTCCGATGCTGCGGGTTCGAATCCCACCGGGGCCGACATGTGGATTGCGTTTTTCAGTCCCTGCCTGATTCTGTTGGGTTTTCCCCCAGAATATCATTCTGGGATTTTCCTCCCACCTCTAAAACTGCATTTTATTCGTCTGTTTCCTGCAGGTTTCTTCGGGCTTTCGAGCTATACAGTGCGAAATGCACTTTTGAGGAATCCTTACTTTCATTACCAGAAAGAATTTGTGGTGTGTTTGACGAAAAATAGAAGAAGAAGAAAAAATAAAATTAAACATGTATATTATGTACAATCCGTGTATTGTATATATGCATTGGTAAAATACACACATTTCTATAAATGCCCCATGTTTAAACATTTACCGGTACTTCAAGTGAAATAATACAGTCGTAGTGTTATTTTACTCGGAGGAATAATAGTCTATTGGGTATTGTATCCCTACAACGAGACTGTAAAAGAATTCAATATTCTTTAAACTGCGAACTTCCTCTGATTTATTCCATTCTTTTCCCCATAGAAATTAACCATGGCAACACAGACCAATCGAATTAAGTCAACCCAACGTCAACATAATAATATTCAAAATCAAATCATATGAATGTGGCTGACATTTTGAATGTGTACTTTTGCTGCACTTATTGCAATTCAATTCAATTTAACGGGTAGGTGATTAGACTGTCATGCCCGTGACGTCACGGAGGCTAATTTGAATAGCGTGTGGCGTTTAACGAAGATGGCGTGAATTTTTAATGCAGGCGCGTTCCCCACTGGCGAGCCGGCCGGTGAAGTTCGTCAGCGGTTCTCGTCAAACGGCGGCGTGTATAAAAACCGCCAGAGACACCGGGCAGAAGTCAGAAAGCTACCCGGTCACATTCAGGCGGTTGACTGCGACTCCCAACTTCGCCCGGCTGACACTTTGATCTTTGGCGGGAACCAGAAACACAATCACAAGAGGATAATCGCGAAGAAGTAATCAACGCTAACCGTATAGGAATCTGGAAACATGGCCACTACAAGTCTGGCAGTAATATCAACGATATCGGTTGTTTTCGCAGGTAAGAATTCCAAAATTATTTCCGAAATTTCTATTTGGAAATTGTGAGTTTTAGGAAGTTGTGAGGTTGCGCGTCTTGAATTGCATATTTGTGGACCGCTACAAAACTTGACTTTGGTGTTCAACAGACACTGTGCGATATTTATAATCTGAAAAATGCAGTCAGATTTTACTGAAAAACAGTCAAACATGCAGCCAACTGACTATAGCTGTAGTCGGCTGGGTGACTGTTTTCTAGACAAAGTAGACTACCGCGTTCAATTTATCCAAGGGTATATTGAACCATTCGTTTGATAAAGCTTACGCGTGGTGTTAATCTAACACGCCCTTTCATATTTTTTATTACATTGATGACGATGTTTGTACAAAAATAAATATCTCTTCAACATGTGTTGGTGTATAATAACGTTTCTCAATACGAATATTAAATTCGCTTTATTACTACCAAGGCTGCGTAATATTTTACCACGATCTATAATTAAGGTAAATGAATTTGTCACTTGCGGCTTCGATTTCTTTTGTTTTTGCCTTAATCATTTTGACACATTTTGTTTTATTCGTGTGTTCGATTCTGCATTTCCAAAACTAAAGCGCGTAGGCCCCTACGTCTTCGTTCTTTCGTTGAAAACAAAATATCTGGCATTCTAAGTCGCTAATTGTCAACGCGAAAGCATTCATTTCCAACAGAGCAATGATGTCATAGGAATAGACTTTCGAAGATATTAGCCATTATCAACCTCCCAAAATAAAACCTATGGGTGAAAGAAATGACAGCAAAGTGTCTTGCTCGAGGACACAGGTATTGTGGTCCTCTGCCTTAGTTTGAAGGCACGCTTGGAAGAAACTGCATCGTACGTGTGACCCGTACACGGTACCCACAGGCTCGCTGTACCCCTGACCGGCTCTAAAATCTGCTGACCATGGCTTTTCCACTTCTTAATTTAAAACTGTAGCACTAGTGGACCCGACTACACAACTTATTTCGATTGCTGACATCGAAATAAGCTACGGCGCTTTTAAAGGCCTTCACATACAATTTTCTCGAGGATGATAGCATTTCAGACGGAATTATTTCTCAGGACTATGGCACCATCTTTATAAACAGTAATTGTTCAGATTGAAACCAGTAAGTTTATTTTTGATCATTACGAAAGCCACATCATACCTTTAAATTGCCGATTTTGTAGTGACTAGCCCATGTACAATTTCACAAGGTCGCCTGGAAAAAAAACACAGAGGCATCCTATACAAAACGTGGCATTGCATGTCTAAGGAAAGAAAATGCAAAAAGGTAGTTTGTAATATTCTTTCGAAGTGAAATCTAAAGAATTTCAAGGCAATTGAAGGATTTTAAAAGAACACCCGGTTGATTGGAATTCTCTGAAAAAAAATTGATGGACCACCAATGTTTTACCGCTTAATGTCACTCTAGAGACCTGAAAATTAGGACAATTTCTTCTGTATCTATTGAGAATTTATCCTCTATTTAGATCTGGACCCTAGAAAACTGTAGGGTAGTAGGACTGGCAACCTAAAATATAGCCAACCCCACAGTGGCGTAGCCAGGCTCTTCCTAGAGGGGGTGGGGGGGGGGGGGGGGGGCAAACGGGGGGCTTGGCTATTTTCAAGGGGGGAAATTCGACTCTGTTAAATAGGTCCACGCTATAGTGCCCGGTATATCTACACACTTCAGATGGCGAAAATCCCAATTTTCCAGAGGGGGGGGGGGGGGGGGGGGGCAAGCGTTCCCACAGGGGGAAGTTTCCCCCATTTCCCCCACCCCCTGGCTACGCCACTGCAACCCCACCACCTCTGTTGTAGCCCTTTACCTAGAGTGGCTTTTAGCCTTGTATTGGGCAATTTCCATGGAAAATATCTGTAGGGGTTGACGGGTTATTCGTTTGTCATATCCCAGTATTGGGTGAAAACAGTTAACCACAAAATTACAGTGTTTTACAATAATTTGTGTTTTAAATACTGTGCGGATATGACCATGATTAAACATCATAAAGTAAGATATATAAACCACTAAAAATGAGATTTAGTAAATCATTGTATGAATTCTGACAATTTTGAAGTTCCCAACTGTATCAGTTATGGCGCGATATATCTGCGATACGCTTCAAAATATTTGTGGTTCAATATTTGTTCCCCAGCCGGCTATGACACCATCACGATACCATTGCGTTATGCCAAGCAAGCAGAGAATACGAAGAGAGCAACACAGAGTAGATTATTTGCTTTGAATAATGCAGACACCTTGTAATTATGTGCAGAGGAAGTCATTTGTGGATCAAAGTAGCCCGATTATACCCAATTTCCGGAGCTTGAATTCGAAGTCACTAGAACTAACAACGTCATGCACTATGTCACTTCACTGGCTATACGTATTTGTTAGTTTATTTAGTTGATCAATGCCCGCAAGTTTCATGCTGTTTATTTAGTACCTCTCCTTACATGTTTTTCTTTATGGGAAGCGCTTCGCGATTGTTGTAAGCGCTCAAGCAAAACTCCCTCACTCAGGTGCACCTGTCGTTGCACGTTGCGAAATTCCATCCAATTAATTTGGAGCTCATCAGCACTCGGGGGACAATTGCGCGCCGTTGAAACGTTTGCTTCTTTTATTCAGAACGGACGGGCGGCCGGGTGTTACATGCGGCATCATTATCCGCATGTTCCGTATGCGACAAAAGTTCCTATATAGATTGTTGTATGTTTATGATCTGAGCATACAAATATATTACAATAAATTCACTCTAAAAACTGTGTTTAGCAATTAAACACAATCTTGCTATTAGTTTGTAAACATGTTTAAAAAACTAAACATTACGTGTCCAATTCCTAAACATCAATGTTCAATGGCTAAACACTATCCGTCAAGACGCTAAATATGTTTAGTATGTAAACGTGTTTACAAACTGATAGCAAGAAAGTGTTTAGAAAAGTGTTCAATTGCCAAACACTGTTTTTGCAGTGTTGTCAAAGGTATAATATAGCTTTGGCAGAATTGACAACAGCATCTTACTTTTAGTGAATCAACGTGTACATGAAATATCAAACCTGTGAACGTTTGAGCTCAATCCGTCAAGAGAGTCGCACGACAAAATAGTGAAAAACAGTTCCGTTTTTAATAGTGATTTTGTCCACGTTCATTTGAGCTTATTTTATTGTTTTGGGAGGTCTTCAGACGCAATTTTCTCAAAGATGACAGCATTTCAGATGGAAATATTTCCCAGGAGGATTGTATACAGGCACCATATTTATAAACAATGCGCTTTCACGTACCATGTATACATTTTTTATTGAGACTAATCAGTTTGGTTTTTTATCATTACAGGAGCTGTGTAAACCTTTAATGATGACAATACCAAATTGATTAGTTTCAATCTGAAAGCGTACTTATAAAGACGATACCAGTACCAATCCACTTGGGAAATATATCTGTCTGAAATGCTGTTATCTTCGAGAAAATTGCGTCGGAAGACCCCCAAAATTGCTGTGTCTTATCTCGATTTCAACAACAAAATGAACTCGTATGAACGTCCGCAAAATCACTGAATACAAACAACGGTTTTTCATGATTTTCTTTCGTGACTGTTGACGGATTGAGCTCAAACTTTTACAGATGCATTATTCCATGTTTGTTGAATCCATGGTATGATCACTGCCTTCAGCTATACAGAGTGGGTCCAAAAAAGAAAAGTTAACCCAAGTTTAAGGTGATTGTTCACCCACCTCCTACAATTCCAGAGAATTTGTGTTATAGTGTTGATGAGTAGGGTGATTAGAAATAATCCTGAAAAAATGCTAGGTCTAGCTTTAATTGGAGAGCTTCATTGTAAATGAAGCATGTTGAAGACAGAAACTAAAGGTAAGAAGCTCCCATGGACAAGCCAGTCTTGTACATGGGCCATATCTTGAGATCCAATTAAGCTAGACATAGCATTTTTTCAGGATTATTTCTAAACACCCTACCCATCAACACTGGGTAAACACAAATTCTCTGGAATTGTAGGAGGTGGGTGAACAATCACCTTTAAACTTGGGTTAACTTTTTTTGGAACCACATGTATAATTACGCTGTCACCTCTGCAAATGCTATATTTGACCCCCGTTGGTGGAAAGTTTACATAAACTCCTTTAGTTGTTCTTCCTAAAGCTGTTCCGATTCTTGCATTTTTTTCAGTGGCGTGGCCGGGGGGGGGGGGGGGGAGGGGGCAAGGGAGAAACTGCCCTCCTCGTGGGAAACCTTCCCCTTGTTTCCCCCACCCTCTGAAAATTTCGATTTTTAAAAAGTATTATACGTTCAGATTGGACGTATTATGTCAAGAATGCTGAAAGTGCCGTGTCAATTAAGAAGTTTAATCCCCCTTTTTAAATTCGGGACACCATTTACGAAAATCTTAAAATGTAGTCCTGAAAATCGGGATAAAAAAAAATAACTAATCCCCTTGAAAATTGCCATGCCCCCTCCCCGCCGAACAGAACATGGCTAATCCACTGCGATTTGTCAATTGTTTTTTATTTGTGCATTAAAACAAACAAAAATATATATAAAAACAAGCTGTCAACTTTATAGAATTTCTTTTTTAATCGTTGTCTTTTCGTATTCAAAACACGTATTTAATTTTCAACTATCAATTTTGATTTTTTGGGGATGTTTTTAGAGATAAAAAGCATAATGAAGTTACTTTTCAGTAACAATAAAATATCGTGGCCATAAAACATGCACATAATCGTGATTAGCTTCCCAGCAGAAAGTGACTGGTACAGGGTGACAGTTAAAATGATAATTTTCATTTTTAAAACTTCCAGATTTATGTTTTGCCTCTTGTAAAAATATAAAAGCACAACGAGGCTCATTTTCAGTTAAAATCTAAAATCTGAAAATTGATTACCTACAATTATAGCCCAGTTTGGCTAAGATAAAAGAAGCATGCCAAACGACGGGTAACTTAACAATATAAAGCGACTAATGAAATGGGAAAAAAACGACAGTTAAAAATCACCATGTTAAAGTAAACTTCATACTGATTCTGAAAGTTAGCATTTTTTTCGTATGGCGTTTAAATCTCACCCTCGTGCACAAAGCTGATAAAATATGTCATGTCTTGTTTAGTACATGATCTGAAATTTTGGTTTTAATTCCATTCCACAGTTATTCAGGATCAAAAGTCGGACGTGTTTCTTTTTACACGTACCGGTACACTGCAAAAACTGTGGTGTTAAAATCTACACCATGGGTGTAAAATTTAACACTTTCTTGGTGTTTAGTTTGGGCAAGGATTTTGGTGTTAATTAACACTAAATTAGGAATTATCCAGTTTTCGGACATGCGCAGTTTTTCAACTCGAACACCGTTTTTGATTCAACGCACCGTCTGAATTGTAGAATTTAAGTCCGTTGGTGTTATTTCAACACCAATTTCAACACCTAAAGATTCAAATAATTTTGGTGTTGCAAATTTAACACCGCGTTCTTTTGCAGTGTAGTATATATCGTTCCGTAAAAATACAAAAATATTTTGGTATATGTGTAAATATTCATTTTAATTATCACTGTATGCAGGGCACCAACGGAAGCCAGTTTTAAACTGTTTGGCCACACCCCTGGGTAAAGAAATGTAATAAATAAATGAATACATTGGCCAACAAAGGGGTTTCATTAT
Organism: Hippasteria phrygiana; assembly: GCA_037893225.1. Lineage (NCBI taxonomy): Eukaryota > Metazoa > Echinodermata > Asteroidea > Valvatida > Goniasteridae > Hippasteria > Hippasteria phrygiana. The sequence continues at coordinate 789,126 of JAZGUH010000311.1, forward strand.
CACGGAAATCGTAATTGTACAGTAATTGAAAACAAACTGAATATGGTAAATGTGACACAAACATGATTTTTGAGGTATGCGTGTAGAACGCAGTGAAAGGAAGGAATCTTTGCGGTATTTCTTAATAAGGGTATATCATCAATTTGAGAAACTTTCTGGACGCTGGATAAAGTTGGCGTGACGGTACCTCTCCTCGCCGCCTTCCGCTGTGACCCGGGGTTCGAATCTCGCCTGGTCCACACTTGAAATGAGTTGAAAGACGTTCGTGGGCTATGCCAAATGCCAAATAAAATAAGAAATAAGCTGGGGATTGGGATTCTAACCAACACATATAGACAACACCAATCCATCTCCCAAATTAAGTCTTTTCAACTTTGCGTATTTTGAAGAAAATCTTTTATTTTGAATGCTTGAATTTTGATACATGTCAATAAAAATTATTCTGAAAAAAAAATGCATTTCAAGAAATGTCAAGATTCAAAAAATCATGTGCTTTCATCATTGTTCAGCCATATTAATGACCAGAATTGGTTTTTAACTTACAATAAAAATCCAAAGCACCGGCTTTGTTTATCAGGTGCAACAACAAGCAAACAGATGATAAACACACTGACAAACACACAAACAAATCAATAAACCACACCAAGAGTGTTTACTATGAGTGTGAATGCTTGTGACATTTGTTTTGATTTCAATATAAGACCAATAAAAAAAATACATGTTTAGCGTCCGGGTTTTTTTAAATTTTTTTAAAGGAAGGAGGAGGGTTTCTTTATTTTCTATTTTCAAGATGGCCGCCATTCTTTTTAACAATTTTCGACAACCGTAGTTTTTTTAACTGTTCAAAGGTACAAAAAAGGAAGAGACATGGTGGACAGGAGCATTTAAAATATTTACAGTGGTTTTAATAGTTTTGGTAAGTTTGTATTTTATTCGGTAAACATGTTTTTTGTTTACTTTGTAATGAAAAAAAATGAGACGGTTTTTGCAGAATAATTTGAGTTGTACAGGTAGTCGGTAGGGGTTGAACGACCTTAAAATAAGCACAAACGGGCACACTTTTCTATTATTATTTTTTTCACAATCATCATACACTACACGAAGTCTGTTCTTCATCTGAGACAGCGATACATTTCGTGAAAGCACAATGTGTGAACTCAACCATTTAGAAAATGAGATATCGGAAAAATAATTCTGCCATACGGGCCTTTTGCGGACGCAAAGCCCCATCAGTCCGTTTCAGAGCCAATAACCAAGATGACACCTCGCCAACGGACCCCCTGTAATCCCATTCGCGGACCCGGCCTGTCCAATCCGTTTTGACGCGCTGCACTCATCTCCGATAATTGGAAGAAAACAGGGTGCTCCGGACTTCCTCGCGACAGATCTGAAAATCCAATTGGCTTATAATCAACTCCTCGTTGAAGACATCTCACATCTCTCCAAAGATACTCAAGGCAGAAAGCTCAACCAAAGAACCTTCACACTCCAACAACCGTGCCACATTATCAACCCAGGTAGAGCATAAAGGATTATGGACGTCAAGTAGAATGATTAAATCAAGTATTTATATGCATAGTAAGGTCCTGTATTTGCAAGTATCGTCATTATTTTATTTTTTTTGGGCTAGGAAAAGAAAGGTGACTTGTACTTTTGCGGCAGTGTTTTTAATATTGAAGTCTTTGGGGTGTGATAACACTCTCCGTGTCAATGTTTAGTTAGGAAACACGTGGTGACAGATGCTGAATTCGAAAAGAAATTAAAGAAATGATTTGAATTCTGCAGCGACGATTTGGTAATGTAACTGGGTCAGATTAGTTTCGGCAGGCTGATTCGTCCAATTGTAGACCACTTTAGCTGTCAGTTGCTAAAACAACTGAGAGCGGCAGCATGACTGTGTCCTTTACTGCTTGACGATGTTAGTTCGACTCTCATTATTTTGCATCGAGTCAACACCAATGTTTGAACTGCGACAGCACCGTGTGCAATGTGGCGTATGGAAAATGGTTTAACGAACGCCAGAGAACGACGGCATATGTACAGACATGGAGATTCGCCTCCATCAAAGATCTCCGTACACATTATTGTCTTTGCATTCTGCAGATGGTCAAATTATATTTGCCGTAACGTCAATCCAAGTCACGTCTGCAACTCAAAAGTGGCTTTATGCTATTTGTTATTTGGGAACATACAAACCTTTTGCCTAGCTTATTGCATTGCATCCAATTTTTTGTTGCCCCTCTTCGTTACTAGCGTAAACTTCCGGATCCAAATACGTGGGGCTTTGTGGACAGCCCGTGAAGCTTACACGCATGCTACTCAATTCGTTTGCATTTATTTTTACTGCACTTCCGGATCCAAAATCACGTCTGACTAACGAATGGGATTGGCCTGGCTACCGCAATACTTAACAGGCGCGGGGAGTTTTTACTCGCGTTCACACGTGGATTGGGTTTTCAGTCCCTGCCTGATTCAGAGGTATTTTCCCCCACATGAATATCATTCCGGGGTTTTTCTCCCAACTCTGAAACGGGCTGTTTCTCCATCGTCCTCTCTCCTGGCGGTGTCTTCGTGTTTACACGTACCGAGTGCACTTTTGAGGAACTCTCTTTTTTTCCTTCTCTCTCGGTGGAGTTCTAGACTCCGTTAATTTCAGACTTTATAAATCCACTATATACATATATGAACATATACACACACATATAAAACAACTTATTAAACAAAACTGCAAATCAAAACATAAATCTCGTTAAAAGCAAGTAAACTTAATTATTAGCTTGAAGGACGAAAAAAGACAACAATTCTTACATCAAATACACACAAAAAAACAAAACAAGAAATACATCAAAACAAAATAACAAATTAACGGCAAGCATAAAATTCCAAAATAATTCTTATTTATTTACTTATTATTACAGTTCTTTTTAAACCTATAGCCTCATCAGATAAAAACTGCTATCACCGAGGGCCGTGTAAAAAAGAACAATAAATTAAGATATCACAAGTAATAACATAATAAACAACCACTAAGAAACAAACAGAAAAAATTAAGGTTAATGAAATCTTAAAGTAAACAAAATATAAATATGAAAATAATAAACCTAAAAACCACAAACAAACAAAAACGAAAAATTAAGTTTGAAGAAACGTTAAAACGTAAAAAAAAAATAATACAAATGGGTCATTTGGGAGACATTGCCATAGACTTGTGCACAAATTGTTTTCAACTTTCATGAAGCCTAACCCAATTTTCCCTTATCCTTCCTCACAATTTGTGGTATATTTATGTTTTGGACCATTCTCTATCTATACAACTCACTTTCAAGAGTAAACTTAAATTCTGCCTCTAAATAGGAGCTGTGACACCAGGGAGACATTGAAATGTCTCCCTGATGTTACTTGTCTCCCTAAGGTATAAAAATGATGACAAAATGTCTTCTTAAGGGTACTTTAACAGGTATAGACCAAACAAGTAAAAGAAAGATAAGGACATTCTTTGTTTCATCACCAGAAAGACTTACAATAAATAAATGGACTGATTCGTTTAATCCACCTGTCACTGACTGCGAATGTGTGATTGTCCCATGTTGTCATTCTGTGTCTTCTTTTTGCTCATTTAGTATTTTCATTTGCATTTTACTTTCGATTTAAGTACTTGATCCGGTAGAAAGATCCAGAAAGTGGTATATGAATGTAACATAACACTTGTGGCATCACCAGCAAGCGAAATCAGACATGAGTTGGACATTTTGAAAATTGAGATTTCCATTCCATAATAAAATATATAATGATGCATTTCGTTGTCTGCCAGTATACATACAAGTGTCAGTTACTTCGATTTTTGGCAGCTTGCGAAATAACCTTTGCACGTTTGAATAGGCTGAGCAATATCTTCTTTCCCATGAAAGTGGGTCCGTTAAAGGATGCTGCGATTCCTCCAATTATTATATCCCCCTCGGCGCTCTTTACATGTAAACAAAGACGACCTTCTAATTCTTTATTGTGTCAACCGTGGTCATGGAAACTATTTGAAGCAGCCGCCGTGGTACCTACAGTAAACGATTGGGAAGTAAACGAGTACTGGGCGTTTGCAGCATGCCGATATCAATCGAGGCGTTGTCATGGAAACCATTCACAGGAACTGCCATAAAAGAATGTACGCCTAAATGGTTCGAATGATTCTATGGTTCGAATGCGTTTACAAGACCCCGTTCGAACTATTTTGACATTCAAGGTATGATCTTCCATTGTTTTCGTAGTACATAATTATGTATCGTATACAGCTGGTTAAACTACGTGCGCGCACGAGGCACGCGTGACTGGTTTAAGGCCTACTAAGCACTCATTAGCCTCACTACGCTATGCGATCCATGACGGCACATGCAAAATGTGTAAAATTATAGCAGTGGCGTAGTCAGGTCCTTTCCAGTGCGGTAGGGGAAAAGGGGGGTGGGGGAAATGGTTACTTGTAAGGGGGATAATTTTCCAGATTGTCATGAGCAAATTTGAAAATGTTCGTTAAAAAGTCCCGATTTTGGTTGGGCCCCTCTAAATAAATTTAAATGCGGAAGTGGTGGTGTGGGGGGGGGGGGGGGGGGGAGGGGGGTGCTAAGTACCAGTTTTTGATGGGCGGCGCTTTCAATAGCCTTAGACATTCATACTGAAGGCATATCGACACACAACAGATGACGGGGCAGCAAGCGAGCAAGCCAGCCAGCAAGCAAGCCAGCGAGCAAGCCAGCAAGCAAGCCAGCGAGCAAGCCAGCCAGCGAGCAAGCCAACGAGCAAGCCAGCGAGCAAGCCAGCGAGCAAGCCAGCGAGCAAGCCAGCGAGCAAGCCAGCGAGCAAGCCAGCCAGCAAACCAACGAGCAAGCCAACGAGCAAGCCAGCAAGCAAGCCAGCGAGCAAGCCAGCGAGCAAGCCAGTGACCGAGCCAGCGAGTGAGCCAGCGACCGAGCCAGCGACCGAGCCAGCGACCGAGCCAGTGACCGAGCCAGCGACCGAGCCAGCGACTGAGCCAGCGACTGAGCCAGCGACTGAGCCAGCGAGCAAGCCAGTCAGCGAGCAAGCCAGTCAGCGAGCAAGCCAGTCAGCGAGCAAGCCAGTCAGCGAGCAAGCCAGTCAGCGAGCAAGCCAGTCAGCGAGCAAGCCAGTCAGCGAGCAAGCCAGTCAGCGAGCAAGCCAGTCAGCGAGCAAGCCAGTCAGCGAGCAAGCCAGTCAGCGAGCAAGCCAGTCAGCGAGCAAGCCAGTCAGCGAGCAAGCCAGTCAGCGAGCAAGCCAGTCAGCGAGCAAGCCAGTCAGCGAGCAAGCCAGCCAGCGAGCAAGCCAGCCAGCGAGCAAGCCAGCCAGCGAGCAAGCCAGCCAGCGAGCAAGCCAGCCAGCGAGCAAGCCAGCCAGCGAGCAAGCCAGCCAGCGAGCAAGCCAGCCAGCGAGCAAGCCAGCCAGCGAGCCAGCCAGCGAGCAAGCCAGCGAGCAAGCCAGCGCGCCAGCCAGCGAGCGAGCCAGTCAGCGAGCCAGCCGGCCAGCGAGCCAGCCGGCGAGCAAGCAAGCCGGCGAGCAAGCAAACAAGTTAGCACATTCACAATTTCCCCCTCTTCCCCCGGTAGCCACGCCCCTGATATATGCAGACTGTCATTTGAGCAGATTGTGTTCTATAAAAAAGTACTATATATAAAATCGAGAGTATGATTCAATACGATGTAATGACTAAACTTCAATATAGGAAATGCATTCTGCATGACCACTAATATTGCATTACAGAAATATTATAGGCCTATCCCACACTTTAAATTGAACAAGCTAACTCACATAGGAATGATTTATTACAATGTTGTGGTGGTGTGGGGGGGGGGGGGGGGGGGTGCTAAGTACCAGTTTTTGATGGGCGGCGCTTTCAATAGCCTTAGACATTCATACTGAAGGCACATCGACACACCACAGATGACGGGGCAGCAAGCGAGCAAGCCAGCCAGCAAGTCAGCCAGCAAACCAACGAGCTAGCCAGCGAGCAAGCCAGCGAGCAAGCCAGCGAGCAAGCGAGCGAGCCAGCGAGCGAGCGAGCGAGCGAGCCAGCGAGCGAGCGAGCCAGCGAGCGAGCGAGCCAGCGAGCGAGCGAGCCAGCGAGCGAGCGAGCCAGCCAGCGAGCGAGCCAGCGAGCGAGCCAGCGAGCGAGCCAGCGAGCCAGCGAGCGAGCCAGCGAGCGAGCCAGCGAGCGAGCCAGCGAGCGAGCCAGCGAGCGAGCCAGCGAGCGAGCCAGCGAGCGAGCCAGCGAACAAGCCAGCGAGCCAGCAAGCCAGCCAGCCAGCGAGCCAGCCAGCCACCGAGCAAGCCAGTCAGCGAGCAAACCATGTACCAGTCAGCGAGCAAGCCAGTCAGCGAGCAAGCCAGTCAGCGAGCAAGCCAGTCAGCGAGCAAGCCAGTCAGCGAGCAAGCCAGTCAGCGAGCAAGCCAGTCAGCGAGCAAGCCAGTCAGCGAGCAAGCCAGTCAGCGAGCAAGCCAGCCAGTGAGTAAGCCAGCCAGCGAGCAAGCCAGCGCGCAAGCCAGCGCGCCAGCCAGCAAGCGAGCCAGCCAGCAAGCGAGCCAGCCAGTAAGCGAGCCAGCCAGTAAGCGAGCCAGCCAGTAAGCGAGCCAGCCAGCCAGCGAGCCAGCCGGCGAGCAAGCAAGCCGGCGAGCAAGCAAACAAGTTAGCACATTCACAATTTCCCCCTCTTCCCCCGGTAGCCACGCCCCTGATATATGCAGACTGTCATTTGAGCAGATTGTGTTCTATAAAAAAGTACTATATAAAAAAACGAGAGTATGATTCAATACGATGTAATGACTAAACTTTAATATAGGAAATGCATTCTGCATGACCACTGATATTGCATTACAGAAATATTATAGGCCTATCCCACACTTTAAATTGAACAAGCTAACTCACATAGGAATGATTTATTACAATGTTGTGGTGGTGTGTGGGGGGGGGGGGGGGGGGGGGTTGCTAAGTACCAGTTTTTGATGGGCGGCGCTTTCAATAGCCTTAGACATTCATACTGAAGGCACATCGACACACCACAGATGACGGGGCAGCAAGCGAGCAAGCCAGCCAGCAAGCCAGCCAGCAAACCAACGAGCAAGCCAGCGAGCAAGCCAGCGAGCGAGCCAGCCAGCGAGCCAGCCAGCGAGCAAGCCAGCGAGCAAGCCAGCGAGCAAGCCAGCGAGCCAGCCACCTAGCAAGCCAGCCACCGAGCAAGCCAGTCAGCGAGCAAGCCAGTCAGCGAGCAAGCCAGTCAGCGAGCAAGCCAGTCAGCGAGCAAGCCAGTCAGCGAACAAGCCAGTCAGCAAGCAAGCCAGCCAGCGAACAAGCCAGCCAGCGAGCAAGCCAGCCAGCGAACAAGCCAGCCAGCGAGCAAGCCAGTCAGCGAGCAAGCCAGCCAGCGAGCAAGCCAGCCAGCGAGCAAGCCAGCCAGCGAGCAAGCCAGCCAGCGAGCAAGCCAGCCAGCGAGCAAGCCAGCCAGCGAGCAAGCCAGCGAGCCAGCCGGCGAGCAAGCAAGCCGGCGAGCAAGCAAACAAGTTAGCACATTCACAAGTTCCCCCTCTTCCCCCGGTAGCCACGCCCCTGATATATGCAGACTGTCATTTGAGCAGATTGTGTTCTGAAAAGAAGTACTATATATAAAAACGAGAGTATGATTCAACACGATGTAATGACTAAACTTCAATATAGGAAATGCATTCTGCATGACCACTGATATTGCATTACAGAAATATTATAGGCCTATCCCACACTTTAAATTGAACAAGCTAACTCACATAGGAATGATTTATTACAATTTTATGACAGTAAGCTTCAATAGATTACAAGGGCATCTACACTAATGGGGGTTAATATAGAGGTCGAAATCAGGTCCGGCCAATCATGGTTCCTTATGTTACAAGTCTTTATAACACTTTTCTTGTAGTCGGCTCCATGTAATATGTACACAAATGCCATTTATTTTTACGTTTTTTGGAGGTCTTAAATTGAATAATTTTCTTAATTAAATAGCCCATTTGGAATCTTCAATTCTTCATCGTTGATGAATTAGATGAATTTTCGTAAGCCATGTGTGAAAAGAAGTTGAGCCGGTGTCATATGAATGTCCGACTTCCACAAATATCCGATTCTTTACCTCATGATGCATTGCAGCACAATTGTGCTTTTATAATGAACAGAATACTTGTTGACAATGACTACCTTTAACCTAAACCTAATCCCAACCCAAAGCCTATTTCTCACCCTAATCATCACCCCTACCCTTCCCCTCTGCTTCTTATTGTTGTTTCGGTATACCGGGGGGGGGGGGGGGGGGCTATTGATCATGCGCAGTATAACCAACAAGTCGGATTTTCAAGGAGTCTGATATTAACGCGACACCCAATATTTATTGCATGGTTCTTTGAAATGTACGATATTATACAAATAATGAATGTTTATGAGTGCGATGGTAAGAATAATTTCATGAGGTGACAGATTGAATGTTCCATTCCACGAGGCGAAGCCGAGTGGAATGGGACATTCCATCTGAATTAAATTATTCTTACCATTGCACGAATATGAAACATTCATTATTTGTTTTATACAACGCCTGAATAAATCCGACAGATTGCATGCATGGATTTCTTGGTACATGGTGTAATGTTACAACGTGCCGTTTACCTTCTCAGTCCCGCATAAAACCGCGACAAAAAGTGGTCCAGTTTCGAATCAGTTAAAGCTTTAATTGTTGTTCCTGCGTGTCTTGCAAATTCCTCTAATCATTTGATTTCATATTTCATTTGTCTCTTTGTGTTAGCAGCGTCAGCATCGCCTACGAGTTACAATATTTCGTCGTCTGTTATAACAAACCGCGGCAGTTCGGGAAACTCGGCCGCCATGTTGTGTGAATGACAGCCCAATTGTAGCGCCACCAATAGTGACCGTGAAATTAGGGAAGTTCTTTTGGTTCTATCAATGCGCGCACCGTTGGATAGAACCATGTGATAGAACGTTTTGGGCGGTGCGGGTTCGCGTCGTGTGATGGGTCGAATAATTCAATGCACGCGATCGACGATCCACCAATCGGATGGCTGGGATTTATTCAGGTGTTGTATAAAGCTTTAGTAAATGACCAAGCAATAAAATGATTAGTTTCAAATTCTGAAAGCAACACGTTCATATTTAACTGTGGATTTCCATTTTTGCCTTTTTAAAGATATAAGATCAAAATGTGGCTACTTTTCCGTAAAAATGAAAAGTCTTGGCTAAAAATCGATATCAGGCAATGTAGCCTCAAATTTGGCCCCAAATAAGACATGCATGCAAAACCACGAGTGACCTAACAATAGAAAAGTATTTATGAAAAACGACAGTTAAATATAAACGTGTTAAGCTTGCTTTTTATAAAAACTCAACAAAATAAGCAGGTCTGACGTTTCAAACGGGGGTGCTTTTTTGTTTCTTTGATAAAGAACTTGCTTAAGTTCTAAACGTTAGGCCAGCTAATTTTGTTGATTTGTATATTTCAGGTCAAACCAGACAGTTAGCAGTTTGCAGCAGTTTAATTCCTTTTCATATTTATAGAAAGATGGCAGCAGTATCAGCACTCCTGAGAAATATTATCGTCTGAAAATGCTGTCATCTGAAGACCTTCAAAATCGCAGTGCGGGCTTATTTCGATTTCAACAGTGAAAGTACACAAAACCACTGTTAAAACAACAGTTTTTCACCGATTTCTTATCACTCGAATGACAAATTGAGCTCAAATGTTCTAATTAACAATTGTCGACTGCCGTGATATGGGATATGACATGTTTAACACCCGAGGGACGCATAGCACCCGAGGCGAAGCCCAGGGTGCTATGCGTCCCCGAGGGTGTTAAAAATGTCATATCCCACATCACAGCAGTCAATAAACAATTGTTTTGCTATATCGTCAAACCCAGTCTTTTTTCGGTTCAACTTGCCTTGCTCGGTGGAAATTAACTCAAACAAATTACGCAATCAAAACAGCTAATCGTCTGCTAATACGGTGCTCCCACAATAGTTTACTATCGTCAACATTGTAGGTGAAAATAGCGTCGGTACCAATCACAGCTGATCGTGTGGTAGTTCGCTGCTCCCATTATAGTTTACTACCTTCAACAGTGTAGGTGAAAATTGCTTGGGTACCAGGCTAACGGCGTTACGTAGTATAAATAATAATAATTTGTTCCCGCGAAGATCTTCAGAAGTTGTCAAGCTGAAAACAATAGAACCATGTTATAATATTTCATAGGACCATGTTATAATACACTCCACGTGAGTGCACGCTTTTTAGATAGCCACTTATATATCTTTACCTAGAGAGAAATTTTACGGAAACACTGTGTTGTCGCTAACGCAAAACAGAGAATAGACGAACCGGAGGTTTAAACTCGACGTTTCGGTCACTATGCTCTGGTCGTCATCATAAGATGATGACGCATACATAAAACGTCTCTCCACTTGTGCGCTCCACCACGCAGAGTCGAAAATCCTATTTACCGAGAACTGTAATTCATGAATTACAGTACATGTAATTGAAATTTACTTCAAAATTAAGTATATCTGTATAAAGAAGTCTGCAAAATTCAAATTGCTAAAAGGAATGATATAGCTTTGTTAGTGATCAAAAGCCAAAATGATTAGTTTCAATCTGGAAGATAGAAGCTTGCTGTTTATAAAGATGATACCAGTACCACACTCCTCCCGCGAGAGGATTGTCCGTTGATCTAAAAAAAATATGGCTTATTTCGATTTCAACAATAAAAATGAGCCACTTGAGCATGCACAAAATCACTGTTAAAAAAAAAAACAATTTTTTTCCACAATTTTTAATGACTCAGTTGACAGATTGAGCTGAAACTTTCACAGGTTTGTGATTTTACGTATATTTTGAATACCACAAAGTATGAGCTCTGTCAACGCTATGTCATGCCTTTATGATACACAGCAACACCAACAGCACCACATTGAAAATGGTTTGGTATCAGCAGCATACAAATTGCATGCGATGACGTGAGTGTCTTTTTCTGCTAAGTAAAGAAAATATAAGCGTTGTTAAAAAGAAAAGTCAACGTTATTTGATTATGGCAGAGTGGAATTAGATTTGTCGAAAATACGTTCTTTGGTGTGACGTGCGTTCGGAATCCGATCAAAACACATTAACGGGACATAAGTGGCGAAGCTGTATGCAAAAACCTTCAGTAATGAAAACATCACAGGACGGTCCATTAAATGCGGAAAGTGCCTGGATTTCCATGTCTGATCCGAGTGCATTGCTCTATTCCTCTGTCGCAACTCCGTGAATACATTAAATACCTTGCCAGATTGTTGAACTTTTCTGTAACGGCCTTCTTCTAAGCTCACCTCTCCCTGTAGACTCATTCAGCGCACACGGGGATTTCTAACTTAATATCTGTCATGCCGCACGGATCAGCTTGAAGTTGTTGATGGTTTTTTCACTGATCCGCGGGGATGAGGGAAGGGATGTACCCGATGATCCTGCTTTGAAGAGTTAGCTAAAGAACAATAATGATCTGGCGATTGGCAAAGTAAACGCTGTTAGCGTGAAGTTTATTTTGGACATCTTCTAGGAGGCATAAGGGGTGGGAGTATTTTTGCGCATAATTGTACGGTGCCCCACGAGAGAATCTTTGAAGCGAGGCAGAGAAACTATCCCTATGTGACTATGGCGTATATCACATCTTACACTACAAAAAGTGTTAAAATAACACCATGTGATATCTTTATTGCACCATTCGTTCAGTAGATTTCACTTGGTGTTAATATTACACTACAGCTTTTGTAGCGTAGCTTGATGATTCATGACCGGATAGGGGATATACATCTCCAAAAAGAGCGTGCAAGTCATGTGACTTCACAGTTACTTTTATCACTTTTGTATGTGAACGTCTCGGTACCAGACACTGACTAGTCTAGCTCCGGACTCGTTTAGTTTGTCTTTAAACAATAACAATACGTATGATTGATTGACCGGAAATTAATTTAAAGTGGACATTTTTATGAGATATCTGTCAAGTTGCAATATTCGGAAAACGTAAAGTCAAACTAAGTTATTTTCTGAATTTTCAAAGTGAAACAAAGAAAACTGGCAGGAGCGGGATTTGAACCTGCGACCTCCGAAATACCATACGGCGCTCTACCAACTATTTTGCCCTAATTGGTGGTCTCCCAAATTGTCAGTGTCTTTGTTCGGGGGCGCTAGTGAGACGTCATCAGCCCATATCTAAAAACAAAAGTGCTAAATACTGAGTGCTACGCAAATGGGTGCACCTAACGTGCACAAGTTAGCACCCGACGTATTTAATTTGACCCAAAAAAGTGGAAGTGCTGCATGGTGAGTGCTGAAAATGAGTGCTGAATACCGAGGTTTCCTTGACTGCACCTTAGGTGTAAAATTAACACAAAATAGCAATGCCGATTAGCACCCATCGGTGTTATGTGTGAGAAAGTTTTTTGATTGGTCATATTGTGTCGGGTGATTATATACGTCTAGACTCGCCGCGCCTGTTGATATGGCGACAAATTGCAGTTTTTAGTCCAAAAATACACTTTCTTGACCATATTTTTATTCAAACAATTCCACAATAGAATTTTGATTTTTCACAAACATAGGTGAAGACTCTCATTACATCCCCTTTGTATTCAGATATTGAAATTGTTCATGGAGCTAAAGCACGACATCATTCAGTATGTAGTGTTTACGTAGGTTATCGTAGAAAGTGTACACTCTACCATAGAAATGTATAATAAGTTATTTATGTTTAGTCTGGTTCCTACTTCATTTGTCTCCGTTACTGTGTAGTTAATTTATGTCACCCAAGCTTCCAGTAGGCCTATAACCTTTCCCGCTTTTCTCTAGTGCTTTACTGTGTGCCCTTTGAGTTGTTGAAAATAGCACCTGAAGTGCATTTGGTTCAGCTCTTTTTTAGTGCTATTATTATAGCATGCATGCTTGTGCTAAATCAGCACGGCATGTGCAGTCACTATACAAGCGCCTAGAATTAAGTGCACAATTTTAGATCTTTAAGTCACAACTTTACGATACAACCTCAGAAGCGACATTGTGGGGATCAGTGAGGATACGACTTTTTAACTTGTAATATCAAGCATGCAAACCACAAGGGAAACTGACTCCGTAAGTTTTTAATGAATTATCAAAGTGAACAAAGAAAAATATGCAAGTTTGGGTGAACCGCTGCTTAATGAGCGAGGCTTGGGCATCGAAATGCCACGCTGTAATCGTGACGGCAATATGTAATACCGTGAGGACACGCTACTCAGTGAGGCGTTGAATAAAACAAAAATAAGCCGATTTGGCCAAGCTATTCGGGTGGCTTGATGGTAAAGCATTTGATCCTAGATCAGATCCACCGAGTTCGAGCCTGACTATTTTTGGTTTGTTTTCGTATATTTTGAGAAAAAAATTGGTTAAGCACGGGTTAGAGTAAACTTAAAAGATTTCTCTTTTTCTAATTGGTGGTTTGGAGGATTTTGTTTAGGAAAAAAGTCAGAGAACATGCATCGCTTGTATAATACGGTAATACCGCCACGATTATAGTGTGGCATTTCGATGCCCACGCCTCACTTATAAGCAGCGGTGGGTATCATTATAGGATCGGTTGGCAAGCTTGCCAAAAGTAAACGAATCAAACCGTGTTATTGTTGCTTAACTGCTAATTAAACAAGATACTGGCTTGACTGGTTTGCGGTAGCACCATGTGTATTAAATCTCTTTTCTGAGTATTATGTGTGGTTCTGAAAAGGACGCCACGTGCATGCGTTGTACCTCCTATACGGTGTGCCCGGAAGTCCTGTTTTCTCGTGAAATCTCCCCGGATCTTGAGGTCAGCTCGCAAAATCTCCCTTATTTCCCAAGAGACGAAGAAATGGAGGCAACGCCAAATATCCCTTGCTCACTCAAATGTAGAAGTAATCCGCGTTTATTGTAAATGCGACTGAAGTTCATGGAAATGAGGGCTACGTTGGGAATTGGAAGAAAATTAATCAGACGTATTGAACGTTTTGCTTTTCGTTGCTCATCATTTTGCTAGGAGAATGACCGCGCTGGGTTTGAAGAAATTGAATTAAATATACCGTAAGGTACAACAAAAATGAAATAAAATTCATCTTTCGATTGATAATGAACTTAATGAAATGTTTTAAGTAAATGCTGTGTAATCTCAAGAATACGTAAAGTGAATTAGCCAGGTATTTTCGGCTTTTTTCATCATACTTGTGAAGTTAGTATATAACATAATAATCAAGTGATTTCGTGTAATGAATGACATGGTGATTGTATTGTACCTTCGACGACTAAACATGGCTTACTTAAAAAGTTCTTTGAGAAAGGTGAACTTAATTGTCCCTCGGGCCTACATTTAATAGTCAGAATTATAGATAGTAGTGATTTTTGTTTGCCCAAAAAGCATAACGATATCAAAACTGATGAAAAAATATATGGGCTAACTCACCCTCCCAAAGAAATAGGCCTATAATACAGTTGTTTTCAAATGTTTACATACAAATGTCGATCGAAGTTCCCTTGGACGTCTCATCAAAGGTCATTCTGGGTTGCGATATTTTCCCGTTTGGACTGCATGCATCCAAGCACCATCAATGTTTAATCCGGCTGCCTTCGTCATACACTGCTGGACAATTCCACCGTCACTTAACGTTACATTTTTAGACTATCATGTCACTTTCATCCCAGCTTCAAAGCATATTGAGCAATATAAGCAAAACTCCCACGACACTTAATGGTTGTGAACTTTGGGTCATGTTTTCTGAACATTGGTTCAGTTTGGTCGAGACTATAACGTTATCAAAAAATAGACATGGTGCATTTAAGGGTACTGTTAACACCGATTTTCTTCTAAACTGATAACTCACTTCAAAAGTACCCATCTTTTTAAACATAGGGTTTAGAGCTGCAGCCGATTTCACGAAACCTTGCGCAATTGCGTAACTCTACTTACGCCACAATTTATTGCGTAAGTTGCGCATTATCTTTGACATTTTAAAAATCGATTTCACGAAAGGTACGCAGTGCGTAAGTCGCTGACTTGCGCCACAAATTATGGCGTAACTTACGCACTCGTTTTAGGTGACTTTAAAGTTGTCCGCACAAACACCGAAATGATGGCTTATAGCTAAGCGTGAGCATAGTAGAGCCGTTAGTTGCTCAAACTATTTATTAAATTTACTAGATCATTCAAGAGAGTAATCCACTGCAGGTTTACCTGTGAGATATTTCCGAAAGTTGCCACCAATTTCTTTTTCGGAGCGAAGTTTCAAAAGTAAAAAGTTTTAAAATGGCGCCCCACAGTTCACTTTTTTGACTGTTCCATGTATTGTTGTTGTTGTACTAAAACAGTCGTCGTAAAAGCAGCATTCAGCCTCGTCCGCGATTTATATAACAAATAAGACATTGCGCAGCTACGCACTGTTTCGTGAAATGGATCGCAAGGAGCGCAGCTGCGCAACATTTTTATAGCGCAAGTCCTTGGCATAAGTTGCGCACGTTTTCCTGAAATCTGCTGCTGAACATTTAAATTAACATTAAATTCATATCAATTAGAAAATCTAGGCAGGGCTGGCATGAAATCTAGGCGACGTCACTTACGTTACGTCACTAACGTTGAAATCACACATAAAGTCTTCCTACGTTCAAAAATACTATTTTACAAAATATCGAGAGCTGATTTAGTAAAACATACAGATTTGTTGTCCACAGTACATGCAGAATGCAAATTCAATTTTTTCCAGTTTTGTCCCTGTTGTTGCTGTGGAATTGCTCTGCTGCTGTAATAATACCACATGTTTCAGTTCGTAACTCGGCGGTCAATATGGTAGTCTGTACAGAAAAACATCTTTCATGGTTATTATATTAAAGGTTTGCATGAGTTATTAAAAGGTAAGCCAACACCCAAACGTTACCCCGGATTAGAGTCATATTTCACGCTGTTCTGAACATCGGCAGGCTAGGGTGCCGGCGAAGGGTAAGCACCATCATACAGGTGGTAAAATGAGAGCAGTGCATCAAAGACTTGGCGATTCCTACTTACTATGCAAGACCTGGATATTGTTTTTAAGGCAGTGGTGGTAATTTCACTTTTGTGAAATTAATTGGGAATATTATTTCGTGGCTGGTGGCGCTGACTGGCGACGTGGGGAAAATGTTAATACTAGTGTGATTTGGATAAAGGCACACGACCAAACAAAAAACAAAAAACGTCGATCAGTCATATTTCTTGCCCGCATGGCTAATATCATGATTTCGTGCAAGCCTATTTATTCACAGGCACTACCCTTTTGTGTCGTAAGGATGCGATTTGGTGTGAAAAAGAAATCGCCGGCTTGAAATCCCGCTCCTGCCAGCTTTCTGTGCTCACTGTAAACACAAAGATTGTCAAAATTACCCAGTCAGTTTTTCTTGTGGTTTGTTTAACAATATTAAAGTTAAAAACGTTGTATCCTCATTGAGTGATCCCGACATTGCCGCTTGCCAGGTTGTATGATAAAGTAGGGGCATGATCTCTGGCTATGCAATATGGGTTTATGACTTCTGACTAGCGCCCCCGAACAAAGACACTGACAATTTGAGAGACCGCCAACATACGGCAAGATAGCTCAGTTGGCAGAGCGCTGGTACGGTATTCCGGAGGTCGCAGGTTCAAATCCCACTCCTGTTAGTTTTCTTTGTTCGCTTTGAATATTGATCAAAAATTACCTAGTCAGTTTACCTTGTGGTTTGTTTAATAATATGTTTAGGTAAGTTGAGATCGTGGTAATGACCAGAAAGTCCGCATTTCTATCTATTACAAGAGCTGTCTAATATTTTTGTCTGTCCAAGTATAATCTTCCGTGACGCCGCACTTACGCATAGAATTGACATTAAATAAAGTTCTCCGAAAAGGTCTGTCTTGAGCAGTAATTACAATTTTAAACCAAACATATACTCTGTAATTTTATTTAGACATGTCACACATGTAATATGTATTATATTTGGCCAATGTTGAAGTGTTGTTCAAGTGACGTACTTTGTGGAGTTATCCCTTCATAAGTACGTCATGGGACCCGGAAGTGCGATGTAAAGGGAATGGAATACTTGCACGTTTAGCCTGACGCCCTGCATGCCCACACAGCCCGACGTATACTTAGATCCAAAAGTTAACACTCTTTACGAAGATGAGTATTTCTTGAAGCGTTGTAAGTGATAGGGTATGACGTCACGGTTTGCCGCGGCTTTTCAGGCGGCATACCGGTATACACATGTACTGTTTGCTCACCTTCTCGGCTGGGGAGATGGCGGTCAAGTCACGTGTACGCCTGATTGGAGTATTGTTTCGGAGAGTTTAATCGAGTGTAGACGAACCTCAGGGATATACGACTGAACAAATAACTATCTACGGAGTAGAACTATACTAGCGGTTAATAAGGGGGCGCACCAAGATGGGTAATTAGTGGGAAGCCTATTTGAAAAGAAGATCATTCCTATGTTGAACGATTGCCATTAAAGGTCTAGCGAAATTAAAATTGTTGTGAAAGATACTTTTGCGCAAATATCACTTCTTCCGAACCATGTAAGCAGAGAAGAACTGCCTTTGAAATGCTTATCAAGTGTTTATTTTCACTATTTAAAAATGTTCAAAGTCTGGAAGGTTTGCGATAACACATTGTGAAATGTATCTCTTTTGAGTTGTGTGGTTCTGAGAAGAACCATTTTGTTTGTTTCCCAGAACCACATAACTCAAGCGAGATAACATTTCACATGATGTTACCGCAAACCTTGCCTACTTTGTTCATGTCCATCATGCAAACCTGCAAGTCTAATTTCAAATGTTCAAGCTATTTTCTGACATGTGAGGGCGCTGTTGCTATGCTGTAAATCAAGGTACTCGCTTCCGTTTAGGGACTCACAGCACAAAAGAGGAATCCAAATATGACTTAATATATTGTAGATTGGATGTTCAATTTGTTACGTTCTGGCAACTAAGCACAAGCATTTAGAGAGTTTTCTCTCATTCAAAAAGTACTGTATTCGTGGTTTTTGGGCACGGCGACCCACAAAATTAGATTTAAAATTATTTTAATAGCTAGATTTGTTTCTCTAGCATTGCTGAAGTTATAAACTTTCCGATGAGGCATAGAACAAAAGAAATCCGTTTACATTTGGATATCAAATAATTATTTCGCAAATTTCGAATTATTGGCGGACACCCAAAATACCTATTGCGCATGAAGTGTGACTTTTTAGAGTGTCACTTCGACTGTATAGTTGATTCTCTTTCCAACCCAAATTGAAACAAAAATAAAATAACTACGGCGATATTTATGTGCTTTTAAGTGAGTGAAAAATGCATGTCATTAATCTTCATCTTCTGATAGATCAACGCACTAAGCGCCTAATCTTCTTGCTCTATTCTTTTTCTGGAAAGTAGGTCTGCTTGTCACTTTAGTAAAGAGTCACACGACAAATTAGCGTTGATTACACTTTCAGTTTATTAAGTGTATTTTCGCGTTTTGCCATAAATCAACACGGATGGTTCTTAACAATCTGTCATTTTCAATGTCGACCATTGATGAGTGAAGCGCTAGCCATGTTTCCAATTAAACGACCTATAGGCAGAGCGTTCATTAGGCCCCGCCATACATTTTTTATTGTGGGACTGATGGAGTCACTTGCTTATGACTTGAAGTTCTCATTAATTTATTAGCATGCTCTTTTGTTCTTGGGATATTTGATCATTAGCCTTGTCTCGGACTACCAACAATTATCCCTCGAGCGAAGTATTAATTTTTAAATAAACTACTTATGGCCATGCTCGTCTAGCTAATTGCCTTCTTTGGCAGTGCATAGAATTAAATGAACCGGGGAAGATAATTTTTATATGACTTGAATAAATGAGGACAGCTTTCTTTTTCGTAATCCACCACCGTTGTAGCAACTATAAAGAGTAATTTCAACATTTAAGTTTTTAGGCTAATAAAAATTTGCATATTTCATGAGGCGAGCACGGTGTCACCAAACGCAGAACAGCAGAATCTCCACAGCATCGTTTACCTATATGTCAAACTTCTCTACATTTTCTTTGAATAGGGTCCATTATCTGACTTAATTTACAGTATAAAGAGATTGACTGTTCTGACTCCATTAGTAAGCACAGTTTCTGCAAAACTTTGGTAGGTGGTTTGTTTCGAATGATCGAATTTAGTACTGTTCATCTGCTCTAGACAATGAGCTCTAATTGAATACAGACGACAGCCATAGCCGCGGTTTAAAAAAGACCACCCGACCGGTTGCCTATATGCACATTCCTGGGCGTACTCAGTCCATTCATGTTTTAACTATGTTGTTCTTGAATGGGAGTGTATAATGAATAGATGGAGCTTTTCCCACGAAGGCGGGGCTCCAAGTGCAATGAATAGGAATACTCTATTCAGTGTGGTGCATATTGTTTTCATTTACGCTTGGCTGCACAGCTTGTCTTGGCATACAAGAACCCCCCCGCAGTTCCCACCCATCAATAACAGCCGGACACAATGGGTTAACAACAATAAGGACGTCTTGCATAAACTGAAAGACGGATTTTCTAAGAATTGAAACTGCCACCGTCCTTTTCACTTCTCATAGAAAGAATCATTTAGATCATGTTTGTATTTTTGTAGCACATGCGTGAAAAAGTTTGAACTGAATATCCACTGCCAGTTTCCTTTAAAGGGTCCAATTAGGTTTTGCAATACCTTCCATCGCAAATCGTGCCATACGTGATGTCTGCGGAGAAAACAAAAACGTGATGTGTCTCCAAATGGTCAAAATCTAACTGAATAAGTCTTGAAGCTTGAGACATAAGGTTATAGCGATCCAGGGGTCTAGCAACTGGGCTATCAAACACAGGCAACAGAACGTGTGAACTGACGTTAAAATTCGAGATTTGGCGACTCTTCCTGGTACACCGTATAGGAATTACAAAGTGCACGACGTCGCATTTAATGATTTTGTTCTATTTTCTGGCTTGCCTGAGCTAGGAACCTATAATAATGTGGTCTTGTGAAGTGAAATGAGCCATCTTAATTTGCGTTTTTAAGGCCCGCTCTAAAACGCCGTGCTACTGCCGTGACGAACTATAATTGAAATGATCGCGGCAATAGCGCGGCAATAGCGCGGCAATAGCACGGTATTTGCTCTAAACGTCGAACTCAATTGCTGCGACAGTCGAGTGCAACAAACTCAATATGGCCCACCACAGAACACGGAAGCGTGTCATTTCTGTTCGCCGCCATTGTTGTTGTGTATAGAGCCCGAAGATTGATCACCAGTAAATAAACTTCCGTAATAGACCCCAATGATAAATACGCCAACTACCGAAATTCAAGAAAAAATACATATCTACAAAGGTATTTGAGACACACATCGAATTTTACTTCATCATTTTTCAGTTTCTGTTCAATTTAGTGGGGATAACCCGATGACTTTTGGGAGAAATTTCCATACAAAGATGAACCCCCCCCCCCCCTAAAAGTAGTCCTGTAGCCCATCGCCAGCTTGAAAGATGATGCCTACGCTCCATTGCAAAATAGAGCACTTTTAGGGCCCAATTTCATCCGAATTTCACAGTAATACAAGCTGGCAGTCCTGTGCACCGCTTCCAACCTTCTCTTTTACAAACCCTCAAGTTCATGGCCCTCAAAATTCTCTGAAAGCAGAGAATTTGAGGGCTCGCAAATCGTGCATCCGGAGACCTCGAATAGGAAAATTACCCTGTTAATTGCTAGTATTTTCAATTTCGTTTTATTCATCGAGATGGCCTTTGCAAAATAGTTTCTACCATATCAATTTGTAAAAACTTTAAAATCAGCCGAAATGAAAGATAAATATCGTGCTAAAAATGACATCTAACTTTCGGAAATCTCAAGGACGCATGCAGTATAATTTTCCGTACGAACTTACACACACACATTAATTAATTAAGCGCACATCGTGCATGTGGGCTGCAAGTGCAGTCGTGTGCAACCTGCAACTCGCTGCAGTACTGGTTGAACTATTTAATATTTTAATTTCAATTCTTAATTGTATTTTAATTGTTATTTTTATTCTCATTCTTATTCTTATTTTAATTTTAATTGTTATTCTTATTTTAATTTTAATTGTTTCACCTGGGTATGCTAACAACGGATGTAAAAGTCAAAAATAATATTTCCCTTTCCCCTGTCTACGAGTGTTTTTTCCCGCAATTTTATTTGAAAAATAATGACATTAAATTCCACCGAAGGTATTTCTTTGGGTGCTTAAGGTAAACAAATCATTCTACCAAAAATTACAGCAGGTGAAAGCGCAATGCAGTGTAAAATGTCCATAGGCGGGCCGCGCGAGGTCTCCGGAAGCCCTTTTACTTTCAGGCTCTATTGACGTGTGTTTGTTTGCAGTTCTTTCCTCAGAGATGTTTGACCATGCGCATTCGTGAATGGTGCGACAGTGCGTACCAACTTCGAATGCATTTACATTCGGCACGGCGTTTGGAGCAGTTCCGCGCCATGCCATTTAGAACGGCGATAGCGCGGCAGACTGCAGACCCTGTCGAGCCGGAGGGCGTTGCCGTGCCGAATTCAATTTGCCGAGTCGAATGGTTCTAAACGTCGTGCTACTGCCGTGCTGAATTCAAAGGAAATCAATTTATTTGAGCTCGGCAAGACAGTAGCACGGCGCTTAGAGCGGGCCTAAAATATTGCAAATTGATGACCAAAATAATGAAAACTTTGGCCTCGACCGCACAGTTTTGCCATACTGGGACAAAAGCGAAGCCTTGCATACAAAACAAAACTTATTTTGCGTCGTTACAATGTACGTTGCTGAAGCCTTTTTTTATACTTGAGATGCTAAATTGTTACGTAAGAATTCATTCAAGTATTAAAGCTTGCGTATAACCTATAACCTCTCTTTCGAACCAACCGTGTAAAGGGTCAATAAAATAAAGGCAGACCGAAGAGTCCGTCGCTAGACTAGTCAGTGTTTGGTACCAAGAAGTTCACATGCAAAAGTGATTGTGATATCGCAATATCTGCGCGCTCTAACTTTGCAGTGGATGGTCGAACGTTAATAAGGTAATTCCCCAGGTTCCCCTACCATTCACGAGCACTGTTGCTATAGGATAAAGACAGACTAAAGAGTCTGTCGTTAGACTAGTCAGTTTTTGGTACCACGACGCTCACATATTGATAGACATTTTACTGCCAAATTATAAAGCTGGACCAATTGGAGTACTCTCCGTATAAAAAGACCCAAGTAACCTCTATACATTGAACCTTAGTTCAACTCCACAGGTGTCACATAGTTGTCTATTAATCAGCATTTCAGGCTACACTGTGGTACCTTTTCTAATATGCAAGTCACGATTCTTTGTCCAAAATTGTCTAAAGATCCATGAGTTTTTGCTGACGTGCCAAGATATCGTGACTGCTATCAACAAGTAGCCCTCAGCATTTTTCCTAATCTTTATTTTATTGGACTAAAACAAACTTAAATTCCGTAATAAAAAAAAACAGTTGTGCAGTTTTTCTTGGTACAAGCTGTCTCTTTCCATGTTTACCCCGTTGCATCCGTGCATCCGTGCGTCCGTGCATCCAGGTGGGAAGGGAACAGCGCGCTGTGGTATCATGGCATGGATCTCAGTACATACAAGTTGTGATCCTGTCAACTTCTGCCTGTATATATGAAAACTTGAAACCAAGACTACGCTTTCAAACTCACAAAGAAACAATGGTTTCCTTGGGCCCAAAATAAGAAATAACAATATTCATCAAAACAAGAATCTACGAACAATGTATATTTCGTCCATCGCAGAAGTCATACACTTCAATGCTTGTTTGTCTTTTCGCATGTCCCTATTTGGCAAATGCGGTAAACACAGTCTGACCATGGGCGTCGTCATGATTTTTAAGGGGGGGGGGGGGGGGGGGGGGCAAAGCACTCACCAGAAAGAAGCAAATGGAGAAATTACGACACCTAGGCCTGTTGCATATAAACGCATTAAGGCCCCTTTCAGCAGGTTTTGAATGTTTTAAATCTACATTGAATTGAGTACGACATTGACTTCGACCCTCTTTTTCTTTTTTATTACTTTTTTCTCCTTTTTAAAAATGTCCAGGGGGAGTGCCTCTCCCCCCCCCCCCCGCGACGCCCATGAGTGTGACGTCATTACGTCTCAGGGCTATTGGAATAGAAAACCTTGTTTATTTTGTAATAATAAAAATCAGACAATCTTACACATTTTCTTGCTTAAAGTTGTCATGTTCTACGATTTTGAGATGTGGCATAATCACAGGCTTGTATAGGCCACATAAAGCCCACACCAAATGAATATCGTTCCCGAAGATATTTGCGCAAATATCAATGCGTCTGAACTGTGTAAGTGTAAATGAATTCCCTTTTTTGGACTTAAAATAAGGACAAAGTGTTCTTTTCCACTTTTCAAATATTCATGCTATTTCCTGACATGCGCGCGCGCTGTTGCTATGTTAATCGACTAACTGCATGTAACGGTTTACTTGCAGTACAAAACCGAAGTACACAAATTAAGTGAACATTTGACTTATTGTCTGACTGGCCACTAAGCACTCTCAAAAAAGCAGAAACACAAACATTTACAAATTGACACCGGGAAAAAAATCCCAACAAACAAACAGAAAACATATCCTTCAATCAGCTATGATAATGAAGCTTTGTTTAGTGTGACATCACCGCTGTGTTTATGAATATGTAAATACATTAGCATAGAATGCAAAAGATTACTTAAAAGGGGCACTTACACGTCTGACAAACCAAGTGTTGCACGTCATGCTAATTTATTGGATGTGTGTGTCACACACTGATATCTATATAAACTGGATATCTCATTGGCCATTGCGCGCTGTACAAGCAACTGAAGCCAGCACCCGCCATATTACCACTCCCAATTTACCACTGTTCGTTATGTAAGGAGAACGAGGATGAAAGGAAATCCTGGGGACAATGTTGGAAAACCTGTTGTATTGGGAGTGATAACATGGCGGACGTTGGCCTCAACTCGAACAGCCAATGCGCTATCCAGTTTACATAGAGATCAATGGTGTCACAGCATTTACACCCTGCATTTGTACGCAGCGCCCGCTAGTGTTCTACAGAAAACTGAATCGGGTAGTGACCTTCGTGACCTTCGTGCGAAGCGTGCTAAAAATCGCGAATCTAGGGAGTCCAAAAATTAGCGAATGAGATTAACAACATTTTATATCGGCCGCCACAAGTGCAGCACAAGTTCTTGCGATCTAGATCTAGCATCGTAAAATTTCAAATATGGCACCCGTTCGAACTTCGCAATAAACTGGTCGATTTTATACATATTTGAAAGAATAAATCTAAAATATTAAAAATTAATGTACAACATCTGATCGTATTTTCCTAGGAAAATCAGAATATATTGAATTATACTGCGTCGTAGATGTATTTCCAGGATTTTGCCTGCCCATGTACACATTTCGTGTATAGCGTATTGACTACAGACGCAACATTGACCGCCGGATCAGAATAATTAAATGACTCGTCTTACGAATGACGCAAAATTGCGACGAATAATTACGATAAATAGATAAGTTATGTACCAAAATAATCCTGAATAAATAGCTATTTCATTAATTACCAATTTGAGTGAAAATGGTAACAAATAAGCAATATTTTCTTCTCTTTCAAGAAACCGCCTTTCAACTCGCCACTAAGAAAAAAACACGATACAACCCACGCAATTTATTTCAGTTGTCTAGACGGCCCCGTATTTTTGCCGTCTCCTGAACTCTTCAGATCAAGCCTGCCGATAGGTAAAGCCGTATACACTGACATTGCCAAAAAAGTAGCATGCCTTTTTGGGGAATCAGGTTGGCACTGGTTACTGTCCCCGCCTTTCACCGCTGTGGCCCGGGTTCGATTCCTGCCCTGGTCCACATGTGGATTGGGTTTTCAGTCCCTACCTGATTCCGCGGAGAATATTCCCCAGAATATTCTTCTGGGGTTTTCCTCCCACCTCTAAAACTTCTTCTCATTGTCTTCTCTCTACAGGTTTCTTCAGGCTTTCGAGCTACAGTGCCTAGGGCACTTTTGAGGAATCCTTGGTTTTATTATCAGAAAAGAAAATAATAATAAAATAATAACGGCGATCAGTAGCTAGCTAGGGAGTCAGCTGGATTTGACACGACGTCATCGTGGACGTGTAGATTCGGGCCGAACTTCCTGACCCGGAAAAGGGTTGCTTTCGAACGACCCGGAAATAGGGTTTCCGGGTCAAATAATACTGACCCGGGATTCCGGGTCACAAGTTTTATGACCCGGAATCTGGGTCAATAATTTCTGACCCGGCACCCGGGTCACACAGACAATGACCCAGAAGCCGGGTTGAATTCACGAGTTCCGGGTCAAAATCAGCCTGTTCCGGGTCAGATTTGACCCATTCCGGGTTAAAACTGACCCGGAATCTGGGTCCCAGGGGGCCTGACCCAGCACCGGGTTGGATTGACCCGGAGAACCGGGTTGGATTGACCCGGAGTGCCGGGTTGGATTGACCCGGAGAGCTGGATTGTATTTAAAATCATTGCGACTTACTCCCTTACACCACAAAGCTATATAGCTTTGTGGTGGCGCTGTGGGCCACTGCGCAGGGTGAATAGGCAGTGTAAACCCTGTGGTGTGCGTGGCGTGGGCGTAAGTTTATTAATTCCATTTCATGGAATAATATTATGTATTGAGTAACAGCAGTGGATGTCAGATATTGTTCTATATTTACTCTGACATTAAGGAAAATCTTGGATTCTGGAAATGACAAGACTCCTTACGGAATTACTTCCGTTGGTTGCACCGTCGTCTGCATGGGCCCGTCTTGGATTACATGCTTTCCAATCTGACATTTAGACATTTATCGGTATTTACTGCCAGAGCGATTTAACCATAATAGCATTCGGTTGGTTTTCTTGTGAGTTGAGTGACCCGGCTTTTACTACCCCCCCCCCCCCCCCCCCCCCCCCCCACTCCCCACGCAGCTGACGTCTGTGCCCCGGGTGCCCCCGCCATTTGAAATCTTGAAATGAACAGAAAAATATACAAGCCGCAGTTCATGTAATTCAGCGCCACCTTGAAAAATAGAATGTGTGCACCCCCAGATTACCTCAGATGTTTCGCCTAGTTATGCCAGGTGGGCAATTCCGCGGTAACGGTAACGGGATTTCAGAATAATTGGGCTGTATTTTTACTTGCTGTGGATTAGTCTTATGGCCCACCTGATTACAAACACTTTTATATGGTCTGATTATACCCCTGCTATCATATCAAAATAAAAACAATTGAAACTTCATACATCTGGAAAGATCTAAGGCCAAAAATGTGTTGGTATAACGGAATTACAACAGGAAATGGTGGATTATATTTTTTTACCTTAATTACCAAATAAAATTCTATGAAATGTATATATTAACCAATGAAGATGTTCCAAAACGGTTTTTGGTTCATTGCTACATGTAAGCATGCATTTAGCCACTCTGGACATCTAATTTAATCGTGATTTGATCAACTAGTCATTTTACTCATTTCCCATACGGAATTGCCCCACTGATAGTATGGTGCGTAGAGTATTTTGTTAATGATTTTCAGACATCAACGGCATATTTTCAAGGGATGGTCGTGCACATTATAATTCTACTTCACAATGATCTTTCCAACCATAGAATTGTTAAGGACACTTTTGCCCGCTTGCAAGGCATGTGTTCCTTTAAAGTAAGTGTCATTTGATGAAGGGCAACATGCACTATGCACCAGTTGGACAACGATCACCTGTCTGATCAGTTTTAGAGTCAATGTGCATCAAATGTAATTTTCACACGTCTGGGCGGGGAACAGGTCTTGACTCCATACGCCTCTGGATTATCTGGTGCACGACACCTGCTCTTCGGCGCTGACTAAACCCCTACCCGATGCTTTCTAGGGCTTAATGTTATTTTTTTGCACCCAGCCACCTCTTTTTTTCTCCAATTTTACACCTACCCGAGGCTGAAGAATTTACGCTGAATTATCTTCCAGCGCCCAGAACACGCTCCTTCCAGCCGAGGGCGTTAAATCGTGAGAAAAAACGTCAAGGCGAAGACTGCTTGTAATTGATTAGGTTAGGAGGCGCACGAAACACATTCAACACGCACCTGACTCGGGAAATCAAAATGGCAAACAGCGCCCCCAAGCAACAACCCGTCAGTCTGGTTCCCTGACCTAAAGATTGCCTGACGTCTAAATCTAAGGTCAGGTATACCGGGGGGGGGGGGGGGGGGGGGGGTTAGTACCCACGGTTTAAAATAGATCATGACGTGCAGTGTCATGTTACCGAAAACAAGTTCGGAAAACTTAGGATATTTTCGGAAACGGGAGGAATTCCGCCCGTTTTCGTCACGTGACATTGGCGGCTACCGGACCTAATATTCATCAGAAATAATTCGTCAAACAATCCACAACGGAAATTGACTGGGTTAATTTAAATACATTTTCAAAGTTAACAAACAGAACTGGTAGGAGCGGGATTTGAACAGCACGGGCGCTCTACCAACTGAGCTATCTTGTCCTTATGTTGGCTGTATCCCAAATTGTCAGTATCTTTGTTCGTGTGCATGGGCGCTAGTCAGAAGTCATAGGCCCTAAACCCAGAATGCCGTGTAGCCAGGGATCACACCCATTTTTACGATACAACCTGGGAAGCAACATTGTGGGGATCACTCAATTCATCAGAAATAGTAAGAATATTTTGGTCTGGGAACCAGACTAACACCCCGTGTTTGTATAAATGCGGGTAGAGTGGTTGCCAGTCCCTCCTTGGTCGCTCCTCCTTTATCGTTTATGGTTTAATGTAGCCTTCTGCAAGTAAGCATCCGAGACTGCTCTTAATGATATACAATGAACAAAATTAATGACAATCATGCCTATAAAAGCCATTTTATTGGAAGAAACAACATTTTCATAACAAGAAAAGATTGGTGAAAATAATTGCTGCCTTGCTCCTCAGATTCGTGCAAAAATGCACCTCTGTAAATGACAATCCCTTAAATGTTTAACGAACACTTTTTTCGACAAATTTACCAAATCATGTTTAACAAATATTTTTCCTAATTATTATGATCGGAGTGGACTTTTTTGGGTAAAACATATATATATAATTGGCCAAGGCAAGTACAAGCAAAAAGGAAAAACATTTACTTTGGAGTAAAACCATTAAGGAAAAGCAAATGCTTGAATTCGTATGAATAAAAGATAAGTTTTACTGTTCAGCATTTGCTCACTGAAATGGTAGTAAATGCTTCATACTTGCGTTTGATTGCACAGCCGAATGGTTCATAACAATAAAGTCTCTATTGTGTTGTGTACGTACAGCCACACACACACATCGGCTCGTACGCTGACGGGGAAATGTTTGAATTAAATCGGAACCTCAAGTTGCTGCTTTGCAGTCGGTGCTGACCCTTTCCATCCCCAGAATGTTCCAAGAAATGGTCGGCCGTCTATTCTTTCCCCAAACCTGGTACACCTGCTTGTATTTTAATACTAGATGCTTCCTCTTCCATGCAAAAGCCTTTTCCTGTCTAACCACATCTATGAAAGATCATAATTTTCATACTAGTATTTGCTTCTCTTTTTTCAAGGCAGTCCCGACCCAACTTTGAAAAATGACTAAAATACTCCAAATCTGAAACATTTACTCCTTTGTATTCATACCAAATGAAGCAAATGCTAATGTTCTAGAAAATGCTAGAAGAAAAAAAAGTAAATACTTTTGGTTTTTAGCAAATGCTTTCCAGTAAAAGCATTTGCTTCATTTTTATTCATACAGATGCTAGTAATGCTTAAAAATTGGTAGTAAAAGCAAATGCTAGTTTTTATCCATACGACCCAATATCCAGTCTCCAAGTACCTTGTAATAAATAGATTAAGATTTGTTTGTTTGTATGTATGTATGTACGTCCCATGTACATGTATGCAAAGTTCGCGCACACATGCAAAAAAGGCATACATTCAGTATTTTCTGTTGACAAGACCATCACCTTGTGTTGACTTCAAAGAAAAACAAGCATTATGCCGTGCTTCTGATAAAAAATTGAACTGGTATACATTGTATGGCGCCATCAGAAAAAGTACACTGCTTGTTCGCACTCGATATACCATTCTGCCAGTCATTCATGCACGCACGATGTATGCATAATACATGAATATGGGCCCCGCCCACTTCACGCCGGATGATTGCATTGACACAACATGTCGCTTCTGCTTAAAAGACCTCACTCAAGGTCAGCGCTAACATTGATAAGAGTGGAAAGGCCTTGGGCTCAGCCGAGGAAACTACGTGATCCAATTTTGGATGTGTCTTTCACAAGGCATTTTACTGGGCTATTAAAAATGGTGGAAACCCACTTTGGGCAGAAGTTTTAATGTTCATTTTTTTTTTCATTTCTTTACCCAGGGTGTGCCCAAATAGTTTCCGTTTGTAATTAAAAATGAATATTTACGCAGATACGAGATATTTACACAAATACAAGAATATTTACACAAATAAATCTTTCCTCTGCTTAAGGTTTCAATTAGTTAAATCTATTGCTGATTTACGGGATAGACGAAAAAGAAAACCGCCCAAAAAAAACAACTTTTAGGGGAAAAACAAGGGAAATTTTTTTCCCAAAAGCATTTGAAATGTTCTTATTATCATACAACTATCTACCAAAAGTATGCGAAAGTGGTGGAGGCGGGGAAAATGGCTTCCTTTGAACGCTTGGTGTCTGAGCTATTGAAGATGACATGGACAAAACTGTTTTGTTTTTCCACAAAAGCTGATTCCTCACGATTGGCTCAACCTAGTTAAAAGACCCATTTTAACACTCTTGAAACAAAGC
This sequence comes from Hippasteria phrygiana, assembly GCA_037893225.1. NCBI lineage: Eukaryota > Metazoa > Echinodermata > Asteroidea > Valvatida > Goniasteridae > Hippasteria > Hippasteria phrygiana. The sequence continues at coordinate 819,106 of JAZGUH010000311.1, forward strand.
TTTGTAATTTTTCTAGTACAACCAAGGGTGTAGACTCGAGTCCACAAGTATGGGATGATAACGAAATTCCCGACTACCCGCCGACCGTGGAAATTTTGAAAAGCATATTGGAAAGACGCGGTGATTATTGAAATCATAACATACTCTATCAATTTTTCCTAATTTTTCCTAAGTGCATACTTTTACGAAAAGAACAATCATTGAAAAGTACGATTTTAGAAGTATGAACTTCATACTTCTAAAATTGTACTTTTCAATGCTTGTTCTTTTCGTAAACATGTATACATGTGCGTGTTTATTTCCTATTTTTGGTCTTTTGTCCATGTCTCCAAAAGGTTATGGTACAAAACCTCTGGTATTTCGCTACCGAATTACTGGAATGAATGCATTAACATTCGAATATTTTCTTCTTCTCCATTGTCTTTCAGTGTTAAGCGCCCTCACACCGAGAGGGGCAGAAGCTCTTACGGAACACCAGCTGATGATGCTCCAAGGAGGGGGGATGAGTAAGTACACGTCTGAGATGTTTCAAAACGTTTTGACGCCTATTGAGCTTGTGCAATTCTGAGGTATTCTGGCGATTTTAAATATAGTGCGCCACCAAGCGGTTGGACTGGAGATGTCATTTGGCAGCTTTGAGCAAGTTCGGTTGGGCGACTGGAGTGACTAGACTTAAGTCTAGTCACACCATAGTCGATCTACAATCCCGGCCAAATCTCGTTGGGCCCCCGACCCCCCTGCCCCCGGTCAATGTTGGCTCTCATTGCGCGGAATGCGGTCCGGCTTGAGGTACAACATTGAGCGGGTGGCGCGGGGGGCGCGGGGGGCGCGGGGGAGGGTATGTTTATCATCACGTGGCCCAAGCATTTTGGACGGGATTGTAGAAGTCACCCGAACGCCGCGTGGTTTGACTAGCTATCTAACTGGATTAACCTAGCTCCGGACCACGGTTTCTCTAGTCAAATTCGCGAGTTACGTCACGGTTTCAAGATGGAGGATAGCTAAACTAGTGGGCAAGTTTTGTAAACGTTTACGATAAATTGTTAGTTTTGTCTGATGATAATAACTCTGTAAAATAAGATAATGAATTATTTATTGCTCTAAAGTTAAGTAGAGAAAATTAAAGAAATAAATGATAGAAAATAAAAATGACGTACATTCTTTACAGTTTGTTGTTGCTACACAAACTAGATTTGACGTATAGTCGATTGACTAGATGCGTTCGAGTGAAAAACAGACCACGCATGAAATCTATCCGTGGCAAACTATTGGTGACGCATACTGCGAAATGCAATGCGCCACCTAGCGGTTCCAACGGAAAGACTGTTTTTGGTTCATGGTAGACTTGTTACCGGTCCATCCATTACCGGTAGCAAGTATAATAATAATAATTATTAATCAAAAAATTAGCTGGCCTGACGTTTCGAACTTAAGCAAGTTCTTTCTCAAAGGCAAATGACAGAGTACAAGAAACAAACATGTAGGGAACACACATGCATGAGGGGGTGGGTGGAGAAACACAAAAGAGGGATGCAAGGGAGCCTGGCAGTGGGTAAACATCAAAGAGAGAGGTTTGGGTAAGGATGAATGCGGGGAGGGATTAGGATGAAGGTTGAAGCTGGGGAATTGGACAAAGGAATGTGGTTAGTGGCAAAGATAAACAGGAAATGGTAAGACAACCCCAATTGGCCAAGAGACCGCAAGAGGGTTTGCCAGGAGGATAATCTGTAAACAAATGACAATGGGGGAAAAATTAAAAGTTAATCATTCCCTTCCTGGATGTTTAGACCATGTGGTTGAATAGTCCGAAGACGTTTCATCCAAACTTTCTCTCGGCTGAGGCGAACTGAGTCCTTGCGGTGGAAAAGTGATTCTATGCCCTGTAGAATCATATCAGAAATGGAATGGTTAGGCAAGTTGAAGTGATGACCAACAGGGGTGTCAATTTTCTTGGTGTTTACAGTCGATCGATGGCCATAGAAACGCTTCTTGAGCGTGTTCTTGGTCTCCCCGACATACTGGATACCACAAACCCTGCAAGAAATGAGATATATGACATTAGAGGTGTTGCAAGTAATGTTGCCATTGGTTCTGTGAGTAGTTCCAGATGAATGGCCAGAAAAGGAGTCAGACTCCTGCATGTGAGTCTGGCAAACAATTATTAATTATTATTATTATTATTATTATAAATCTCCTGGATGCGGCAAATGGGCGACTCTTCCCGAAATAACCCTAAAGGGGCGACACGAGTGTCGCCCATTTAGAGCACTTTCCCCACGCGCCTTACTAAAAGAACACTCCAAAAGGGCGACTTCCACAAGAGGGCGACAGTTATGTGTCGCCCTATTCGACCAGGTCACCCTAACCCACTCTTTTCTAGGATTATGTGTCGCCCTATCCGGCAATTGAGGAAAATTATGGGCGATGGGTCATTTGGGAGACATTCCCATAACTTGTGCCCATTTTATTTTCAACTTTAATGTAACCTAACCCATTTTCCCCTTATCCTACCCCCACGAATTTCGGTATATTTATGTGTTGGACCATCCTCTATCGATATAACTCATTTTCGACAGTAAAATTCTCACTCCTTAGGGGGGCTGGGTACTTAGGGAGACACCGAAATGTCTCCCTAATTCCACTTGTCTCCCTAAGGTATAAAAAATGACGACAAAGTGTCTCCTTAAGGGTACTTTTGTCATTATACAGGTTCTTATATAGCGCTTTTAGCAAGATCAAAGCGCTTTACAAATATTATTACCCCTGGTCATCGGGCACAATAATAATTCCTGAAACCTTTTCAGCTCCCTGGGGAGTATACAGCCCCGGCTGCTATTTTAAGCACACACGGGCTAATCAAACACATAAACATCACTGCCCTCACAGGTACCCATTTACTCATGGGTGGAGAGAAGCAACTTGTGACAAAGTGCCTTGCTCAAGGGCACAAGCACTATGACCCCCAAAAACAGAGATTGTATGATGTACCCATAATGCATTGCGATGTTCTCAAATGCTGCAACAACTTGCCAAAACACACCTTCATTTAAAAATAATAATATTTTTGTTTTCAAAATTCCGAGAACGAGAACATTTGATTCATCTAAATCTTTAACGTGTGAAATTATTACTGCACTTGCGCAAACGAGGGACAAATTAATTCTGTACACGCTACCGGTTTCCATAGTTCGGGACCGGAACAAGTCAGAGTTTCAGGTCACGTTGTTCGTCTAAATGTATTTCCTTGGAGAGTAATTGAAAAGTAATCGAAAGCCCAGAAAAATTGTAATCCATCGTTAATTAGGAGAAAATTGCCAACAGTTAAAAAGTTCGCCTGTCCATTAAAACTACAAGGTTTTGCACCCAGTGCAAACTCATTGTATACTGATGTCGACGTCTTGTCATAATTACATTGCTAAAAGTTGCCTTTGCAGGGAAGATTAGTGGCGCCCTCAGCGTCAATCGCCTGCATCATATTAATGTAGTTCATTCCTATCTTTAGATAATTGAATTTAATAAAATCAATTTCAGCAATGGAAAATACGGCGGAGATCAAGGCCGTATACACAGGGTGGCCCAAAAAACAGAACGGAACGGCATACTTCCACTACCTTTAGAGTCAAACCACCTGTACCGATGGATGGAGAATCTTTCTAGAAGAAAAAATATACTAAGACCTCCCTAGCTATTCGTTCCTGTTGTTTTTTGATCCAGAGCCTTTTTTGTGAAGCAAAGTCGGGTCACTTGGCCATTTGTTCCATGCAGAAAAGAGCATGATGATAGCATACTTGTGTTTAAAACGGAATTTATCCTGCTTAATGAACAAAGAAATATTGAAATACAGGTATAACATGAATATCCAACTTCAGTATTACACTTAACAGAAACCCTCACACACATCTTTTATATGGGTATTATTACACAACAATTAATCCCTCTATCCAATTAAGTCAAATTCGTGGGCGCGGTTTAGTTTATACCTCGGGACCAAATGACCCCCGACTTTGTTTCATAAAATAACCAAAAAATACTTGACCGAATCGGGAGATTTGGGTATCATTTTTTCTGTTAACAAAATTACCCATGCATTGGTATAGGTTGTTTGAGTCTCAGAGTAGCGGAAGTATGCCGTTCCAGGTTTTTTTTTGCCACCCTGTATATCACTAAACCCCTTCCGAGAGTCAGTGATTTCATAGCGGTCTTCGTGGTGCAGTCTTGGGTAGCGCCCTCTGTCGAGAAGTCCGCAAACAGATGCATTTCGCCCGTACGCAGCCTGTCCCCACGAAATGAGGGCGCGGTTACAGGCTGATGTAATCTCTGATCGCTATGTAAACTGGATAGTTCATCGGCCGTTCGAGTTGAAGACGCCATCCGGCATCACTCTGTGGTACACCGCGCGTCACAATCGAACAGATGCTCACACGTGATTTCGTCAACAGCGGGCGCCCTTGATTATCGCCCCGACTGGAGCGCTTATTCCCAACGGAGCTTTTCTTGAACGACACATGTACTTGTGTAAAAATACAAGGGATCTTTCTCTTCGTATGATTCTTAAGAGTGGCGATAATTTTTTTTCTCCCAATACAAGGCTGAAGCCACTCTTGGTAAAGGGCTCCAATAGAGGCGTGATGGGGTTGGCCACATTCTGAATTGCCAGCCGCACCATACGGTTTTCCTTTGTCCAGATCTACATAGAGGAGAAATCTTTAATAGAAGTTCGCGGATGTGTAGGCTAACTAACAACTGCCAAACAAAATGTGGACAAACTAAAGTTGGCAAATTTGGTGCAGTATTTGAACAAAAATCAGTATTTTTTCAACGATGGTCAGCCGACCATCGCCGAAAATTGATACAAACATTCCACTTTCCTTGATAATGACAGCACACCAACTGCGATGATTTCACAGGATGCTTAAAGACTACTATTTACTTACAGTCAAGTAAGGTATTTCATAGCAATTCGGTAGTTTTGTTTTGGGATGTTTGCAATGTTGTATATTACCTTCATAAAACCTAAATTTTGAAGACCATCTCACGCTCCATAGTGACACTGCTACCTCTTGTTTTACCCTGTCTGTACCGGCAATTGGCTGACTGTTTTTAGAGATCACAGCTCTCCAGCTTCCCACCCAACATCTCCTCTCCGTGACAAAGACACGCTGAACTACCTTAAGTTGCTGCCACCCCCAGCGGATACAGTGTCCATGCATGGATTAATATCTGAGCGAAGTGTTCATCCCAGCAGAAGCGGGAAGACAGCGAGCTGGGACCGGGGGCATGTCGGCTCGGGCCGGCCCGGTCGGGTCCCATCACGGCCCCGTTCAATTTCACAAGCTCCTGACTCGGCCGGGCACGGCGTTTTTTGCTCTTTTAGCGCTAGCGTCCCTCGGATTAAACGACATTGGCGAGATCGCTCACTTGTGGGATAGGCATCGGCCATTGTTGCAAATTAGTCAAGCTTCAGTTTCCCGTACCTATTCGACCATTATTGCCACTGGGCTGGGCTTTTGCATCTCACAGGGAACACACAATACTCAAAGCTGTACTATTATAATAGCGGCAGTCATATGATTTTGCTGAAATTTTCAGAAATAAATGGATTTGGGTGTTAGTATTTTATAGCGTGCTTTCAAATACTGTGACACTGACCTGTTTAAAGTTGTGTGTGCATAGATGCTGTGAAAACAGAGAGAAAAATTCTGTTCTAGTAGTCTGGTTCCCTGACCCTATTTTAGTGAAAGCGAAGCAATTTATAGAGTCAGGGAATTATCAGTTCGGGGAACTAGACTATTCCCGATATGTTTGTAAATGTTGTATACTACCTTTATGGGTATAGACCTTTATCATGCTGTCACCATCTTTGTCTTGTTCCCTGTATGCATTAGGAATTATGAATAGTGATTCCAATTATTGAATGAAGGTGCCAGACTATTTGTCCTTCCAGCCTCGGTTTGGTTACATTGATTTTAATAGGAGAAAAACAAGATGGCTGTACCATGATAAAGGTCTATAATGCGCTGTCTCGTCTTCAACAAGAAGTAAACGCAACACATTAGGTAGAAAACAATTCGGGTTTGAAACACAATAAGAGCTATCATTTCAGAAAAAGGGCAGAGGACGCTTGAGAACGTTCTTTCTTAAATCTTCTCTATTTTTCTTCTTGTTATTATTTTAACCCCTTCTGTCTGGCTGTGTTTGTTTGTTTGTTTGTTTGTTTGTTTGTTTGTTTGTTTGTTTGTTTGTTTGTTTGTTTGTTTGTTTGTTTGTTTGTTTGTTTGTTTGTTTGTTTGTTTGTTTGTTTGTTTGTTTGAACGAGCGAGGTTGTGCTGCATTTGGGCTCTCGGTTTCGTAAGTCTTTTTACAGCTTTCAGACCCTTCGTGGTCTATTGGTTACTTGTATATTAATTGTATTTGTATATAGATTCACTTTAGTTTATTATCGGTTCTCTTAGTCCGTCATAATTTGTGTAATTTCTGTTCATTTTTGTCACTTGGTGTGGTGGTCTTTGCTGAGCTGGGCAGCTTGGCCGGCCATCATGGCCAGCCATGCAATTCCCCAACCTACTGTCCGTGACCAGTCGAGCTCAAAATCGGCTGGCACAAATCTAAATAATAATAGTGAACCTTTTCTGAACATCTCCCGACACAATGGCATTTCCATACAAGCCGCCCCCGATATATCCCTGGAATCCTATGTGAATGCAACGGCCAGCATTGTTAGCCCCGATTCTATTGTTTCCGCCTCTCGCATCTCAAACGGCCGAGTAGCCGTATACCTCAAGACCAGAGATGCGGTTGATGATTGTGTACTGAATGGCTTGCCGTTTAATGACACTTACATCGAGGCGACGCCATTAGTACAGCCAACTCAAAGGTTAGTTCTGTCTAACGTGTACCCTGAAATCCCAAACCGAATCCTTGCACAAAATCTGTCCAGCTTCTGCAAAACCGTCTCACCAATCCGTCCCATACCCCTGGGAATCAAAGACAAGGACCTTTCCCACGTTATGTCTTTCAGGCGTCAAGTTCATGTTTTAATTGGTGTAAATGTTACTATCCCTGATCATATGAATATCACACATGCTGGAACAAACTACCGTGTATTTATTTCCAATGATATTGTAAAATGTTTCAATTGTGGAGAGCGGGGTCATATCAGTAAACAGTGTAAGAAATCACAGGAGGCCTCCACCTCCAATGCTTATACTAACCCCTTATATCCACCCCCAGTATTCATGCGTGGAAAGAAATCTGACCAGAGACACCCTGCCAAAAACACAAAGGCAACTCACAATGTCATATCTACCACCGATCCATCAACATCCAAATTCACTGCCAAGTCAACAGACCCCCCTTCTACACAATCTACACCCAATCGTCCAGAATCTAAAAATACTAACGCAAAACCGACAGCTTCCACTCATTCACCCTCTCCCGACAACACTCCATATGTCTGGGGCACCCCTCCTGAGCCTTTGAGACAAAAATCACCATTGTTCTCGGAGGTGGCTAAAATAGGCAAGAGGAAACATCTATCCCCCAACAAATCGACCCCCTCCGAGAACCCCATACGTCTCACCCCTCTGAAATCCCCTTCACCAATGAGGAAACTAAGGAAGAACCAAAATGACCCAACGGTGGAAACTGAAACTCACAGGCAAGAACAATCCCCTACCAGGTTGAACCCATCCGAGATAACCCCCCATATTGACTCTCCAGTGATGGAAATAGAAACTCCCACTCAGGCACTTGACAACACACAACACTCACTACAATCATCCCCCGACCAACTCTCTCAAGAGCAACATTCTCAAGAAACCCTCGATTCAGACACAGATAGGGATTCTGTTACATCAGATCAAAGTCAGCTCCTCCTTGATGATGATAATGATGACTTACAAGTCCCTGAGGGACCCCTCTCGACTAAGGAAATGATCGCATTTCTGCAATGTGCCAAATCTAAACGCAACCCAGGTGCTATTGCGAAAAAGTTCACTCCGGATGTACCTGGTTTAGTTAAACAACTCAAACCTCTTCGCAATAGCCCTCTACTCAAAAAGAGCATGCAGCAGAGGATTAGAAAATTGATCGGAAACCTTGATCCTCACGACCCCTTCTCGCTCCTTCCCAAATGAGTAATTTACACGTATATTTTTTAATGGCACTCTCCATAGCGACTTTGAACAGTGGAGGGTGCTCCACGCCCACTAAGAATTCCTCCATTCAAGTATATGTTGCCAACATTCTTAAAAACCCTGATATAGTTTTACTTCAAGAAATTCATAATTTGTGTGATGTTGATCTGTGCTGGAAATCCTGGCCATACGATATTTACTGTAATCCAAGTACCACCCGTGGATCCGGAGTTGCTACTCTTATTAAGAAAAACTCTGATCTTGATGTTTCATGTACAGCAATTATTTATCCTGGTTACATTCTGTATACTAAAATTTTGTATCGTTCTGTTACTTATCACATTTATAATACTTTGATTCCTCAAGATGATTCCCTAGCCCTGCATGCTCTTACAGCAATGAAACACCACGCTGATAAACATGAAGAGGGTATCACTCTTATAGGTGGCGATTTTAATTGTACGCATGACCCTAACTTTGACCGTTTTCGACAACCGCATGAAAGAAGAACTAAAGTCTCTGATCTACTTAGGGATATCTATACAAATCTCTCGCTCTGTGATATCTGGCGTAGACGTAATCCCAATACTACTCAGTATACGTGGTTTAGATATAATCCGAATAATACTTACAAAGCTAGACTTGATAGAATTTACATGCCCTTGTTTTCCATGTCTTCCATCATTTCCTGTGATATTGTTCCTTGTTCTTTATCTGATCACAGTGCAGTTATTTTAAAGTTTAAAGTTTCTGACCACAGGCAGAAAGGGAGCGCCTTTTGGCATTTCAATAACTCCTTATTGAATGATGATACCTACAGAGACATAATTCAAACCTTTTGGGTGAACTGGCAACACCAAAAGAATAATTATAATAATATCTTGGTGTGGTGGGATATTGGAAAATCTCACATCAAATCTATTACTCAGAAATACGGTGCCAAAATTGCCCTCGAAAAACGAGAGCAAGTGGTTCTGCTTCAAAACAAAATAAATGACCTGCAGTCTACGCCCGACATCACCCCTGATACAAGAAAAATTCTCCAAGAACAGAGAGATGCCCTAAATCAAATTTTCAAGCATCAAGCACAGGGTGCGCTAATTAGATCTCGTTTTAAATACATTAATGAAATCGATACCTGTTCTGCCTTCTTTTTCAATCTTGAAAAATGTACTTCAAGTTCTAAAACTATCTCTAGAATTCGTTTACCCTCAGGTGAAATCACTGAACATCCACCTGATATTAAATCTTGTGTGCGCGACTTTTATAAAGATCTTTATAGTAGCGTAGAAATAGATGAATATTCTATTGATGAATTACTTACCGATATTTGTAAACTTGATCCGGATGAGTCTGAAAACCTTGATGGACCCATAACCATTGAAGAAATGGAAATAGCCGTCCAGCAACTTAATCCGGATAAATCCCCTGGTCTTGATGGCCTCACAGCCGAATTCTACAAATCTTTTTGGCCACTTATTAAACATGATCTCTTCAGTGTTTACAGTGAATCATTAAACTATCAACAATTACCTGTATCTTGTAGAAGGGGCGTTATTTCCTTAATCCCCAAGAAAGGTGATTTATTAGATATCGCCAATTGGCGACCGGTATCATTACTTAACACTGATTATAAGATTTTTGCGAAAATAGTTGCCAATAGGCTTAAAACTGTCATTGATAGTATTATTCACCCTGATCAGAGTTACACTATTCCCGGTCGTTCATTATACGACAATATCAATGTCATTAAAGATATCCTGCTTTATTCTAACTCTGCCAACATCCCTCTAGCCATCTTAAACCTCGATCAAAAGAAGGCTTTTGATAATGTAGATCACCGTTATCTGTTTCATGTTCTCAAATCCATGGGTTTTGGAGATCGCTTTATAGATTATATTAAAATCCTTTACAATGACACTCAGAGCCTTGTTAAGGTTTGTGGTTCCCTCACCGCACCCTTCCCCTTTGAAAAGGGGATTAGGCAGGGCTGCCCTCTCTCCGGGCTCCTTTACACTATCGTTATTGAGCCCCTGCTTCATACACTACGAAGCAGGCTACAAAATGTTGGTCTCAAAGTTCCCGGAAGTGACACGTCAATAATCACTTCCGCTTATGCTGATGACATTTCGATTTTTCTAACCCATGATGACGGTTTCAACATTATCAATGATGTTTATAATCTTTACAGTAAATCCTCTGCTGCATGTTTAAATTTGCATAAGTCCCAAGGTCTATGGGTCGGATCATGGACTAAGAGAACCGATAACCCCCTACATTTTAAGTGGAACAATGATGGCCTTGTTTTCCTTGGAGTTCATTTAGGAAACTCTTATAATTACCGACAATTAAACTGGAAAAACTGTCATGATAAACTTCAAAAGACTCTTGCTCGTTGGAAAGGCTTATCTAAATTCCTGTCTTTCAGAGGGAAAACCCTAATTGCGAACCAACTGGCTACTTCCAAACTTCTTCACTGCCTTGCAGTTCTTTCTCCTCCCGAAGATATCCTAAATGAACTCCAGAAAACACTTATAAACTTTGTATGGTCCGGTGGACGTCACTGGCTAAGAGAAACCATTCTGTATCAATCACCAGACAAAGGTGGCCTTGGTTTAACATGTCTTCAAGCACGTATACTTACTTACCGGTTTACCATGATTCAAAAATTTCTGAACAAGTCTTCCCATCCCGTGTTCTTATTCATGAAGCATTTTCTTCATAACTACCGAAACCTTAAATTCGATTTCCAATTTTTTCTCATTAAACCAGAAATTAAATTCCTAACTCATCTTCCGTTTTTCTATAGTGACGCTATACGTGCTTGGATTGTATTGAGAGCCCAAATTGCTATTCCCACAGACTCCATTAACTTCATCCTCAATTTACCACTTAATAGTATTTTCATTGAAAACCATGTCGAGAATAACCAGCTCCTTTCACCTCGCCTTCTGTCGTGTGGGATCAAGATGGTGGGCGACCTGGTGGATCTCAGCACAGGAAAGTGGAAGAGCGCTGATGCCCTCGTGACGAACGACATCCATCGAATTTCCATCCGACGTATCCAAGAAGAGCTCACGCGGATACAGAAGTGGCTATCTTCAATCTTTCCAGACCTGTTCAACTCATCCGGATACCGCCTGTCACCACGCTCTCTTCAGTCACCACCTTCTCCCTCCGACCTCCCGTACACCATCCACCTCCCGCCTGACAAGGACTTCACAAACTCGTCTACGAAAATTGTCTACCGCCTTCTTAATGAAGAGCTAAACTCTTTGCACAGTCCTGTATCCACACACTGGCATGATACAGAAATCATCTCTCCTTCTCGGAGTATACCATGGAAAGAGATTTACCGGCCACCATCATCAAAAAAAGAAGGCGATGTTCAATTCCGTCTTCTTCACAACATTTTGCCCAACCTAACTGTTCTTCACCACATCAATCCCGATATTCCTCAAGTGTGTGGATGGTGCGGAGAAAGAGGCACAACTACCCATCTGTTCGTCGAGTGTCCTGGCATCCAACCGGCTCTAAATCTTCTGTCTACCCTTCTGATGCGACTCTTCCCTGATCTTCATCAAGATTTCGAACTTTACTGGTGTTTAATTCCACATGGCGGGGGGCGGGCTAAGGAGCTGGTACATCTCGCAAACTACTTAATTATCAGTGTCAAAGCCACGATTTATTTTCTGTACGTACGTAATTCGTTCCCGGATCCTCTCCTGGTATGGAAACATCGGATAAAAAGCAAAGTTCTCGTTGATTTCCATTACTATCTGTCTTCGCACAACCTCGCGCTCTTCAAACAAAAATGGGATCATTCTAACACTTTGTTCATTTTGGTTAATGACCAAGTTGTTTGGCTTATTTGATTTTTTTCTGTTGTATTATGTGAACTGTTTTTTTCACGTGTACTAGATCATTTAAGTGTTCGTCGCTTTTGATCGATAACTTTTGCCTTTTGATGAACTTCATGTCCTAAAATTATCGGTTTTATTCTTTGTATATAATTTTCTGTTGTTTTTTTCCTTTTGAACCCTGTTTTTAATTCTATAATATACCTGTTTTCTGTTTTCCTCTGAAATAAAGGTTAAATTTAAAAGTGAAAGTGTTTGTTTGTTTGTTTGTTTGTTTGTTTGTTTGTTTGTTTGTTTGTTTGTTTGTTTGTTTGTTTGTTTGTTTGTTTGTTTGTTTTTTTTTTTTTTTTTGGGGGGGGGCTGGTATGCCAAGCACGGGCTGTGCAGCCAGTGGCGTAACTACGGGGAGGGGGGGGGGGGCAGTTCATGTACTTTCAGTGCCCCTGAAAAAATGTGTGCACCCCCAGGTGCCCCCCCCCCCCTCCAGAAATTTCACCCAGTTACGCCACTGTGCTCAGCCAGGCGTAAACGTAAGCAAAAGGCACCACGATAAATTGAGCGGTCCTATTGATCGCACTTGAAGCCCCCCTTTCGCGTGAATAAAAGTTTTGTTTGAAAAAGCTCCATCTATTTATTACACTCCCATTCAAGAACAATATAGTTGAAACATGAATGGATTGAGTGCCCGCAGTAATGCGCGTATATATAGACGACTACCGGCCAGGTGGTCTTTTTCAAAACACAGCTATGGCCATCGTCCGTATTCAAAAAGTCGTATTCTTAAAACCCGTATTGTGCACACCTTAACCTTTGCTAAACGCAAAACGGTAATTGATGTCTGTCTACAAGTTCAAAGGCTGCTTAAATGGGCACATTGCATTGGAGGCGCCCAATTGGGTTACATAATATTCGTCCTAAAATTGCTATGCTTGAAAAAAGTTCTTTAAAAACTAGAATACAAAAATGCACATTGACCATCCCTTGAAAATGCGCCGTTTGTCTGAAAATCATTGACATTTGGTTCCGAAAAGTCTGACCGTTGGAAAATTGGAAAATTGAGAGTGGTGCCCTTTGTCTGTGGCGCTTTGACTGCGTATACAGGCCGCACTATTTGCGGCGCCAGTATGAATGTCAGATGGCAATGTTTCGGTTCCTTCCTCTGTGAAACATTTACACTCGCACCTTGGAAGTAGGTGGGATTTCAGGACAATGTGTGCCTTTTGACTTTTGGCAGAAATGTTTTCCTATCATTAGAAAAATGTGCTTCAGTGTTGGCGTAGTTCATGGCCAAGTCGAGATAATGTTGCGCACGTATGGATATTTCTATATAATGTTACTTCACCAATTTAAACAAATTCTGCCTCGACGTAAAGCAAGCTCTTTCCAGCGCTATTAAGCTACTTACGGCTTCTAATGAAATACCCGAAGGTTCCGTTAGCTGAATCCGGTGCCAAGCAACCATTATAGAATTGGGCCATATTCGATAATGGTCGAGGGTTGAGGCGAGAATTTTGTGCGAAACAAAAAACAGGCAACAAAACCAAAATGTCATGCTACGTTGCTTCGCTCATACGCATGAAAAACAATTTGATTCTCTGAGTGGCCAGCCAAGAAAGGGATTCATTTAGACGAGATGAAGTTAATTGGATATTTATTCAACAGCATGGGAGTAAGGCTTGCACTAATGCGCTTATTATGAAACTACATTAAAATCCCCAAATCGGCCACCCGGTGAAACGAGGGTTGTTTCTAGCGTACAACTGAAAATGCCATTTGCGGATTTCGCTCAGTTTGTAGAGCACGTCACATAATTATTTGAATATCAAATGTTTTGTATGTCTTATATCGTCTTGCCTACGCTAAGTCCAATTACTTAATTACGCCTAATGGCCCATTAGTTCCTAGCGGCTCACAGCTTCCTGCATCGGCTGGCACTGACTGACGAGTGATGCGGGGTCGCTGTGCCACATCAATGTTGCCCGTTTTCGATGATCACATATCGATGATTCTGTTAAATTGAATATTTGTTGTCTATTATATTTCTATTTCTTATTTTACATTACTGCACTGAATTCAGTTGCTCTGTAGCGTACAAAGACTTGCGAGGACTGAAAGGTTTATTTTTGTATTTTCTTTCTCCTCTTGTCCTCGGAAGTATATACAGAACCTATACACTCTAGAGTAGTGTGTACAATGGTTTACAGTGTCCGACTCGCATTCTGCGGTATGTGGTTCGAACCTTGCCGGGGATTATTGTGTTTGTGTGCTTAGGCAAGACACTTTTAATATGATTATTTCTTCTACAACTTGTTGGCGACATTTTGAATTGCGAACCCTACCACCCTTACATGTTTCCTGAGTACAGATCTAAGATGATTCTTTAATATATTTTATAAATATTGTTCCAATTTTCAGACCTATAGACCACGGCGGGGTAACTTCCACCGTTGGTGAGACCAACTCACCTCTCCCCTTACATTGGTTTTTAATGGCTCTCGTATTAGGCCATCAGCCTCGGTCCAAAAAATGGGCCACCGGTATCACATTTTTGAGTGTTATCAGCTTTTTGGGTGTTATCACTTTTTCAATTTTTTGTTTCAAAACGGCCGCCAATATGCTTGTTACCGGATTAATTATATGTGGTAACAAGCATGTTGGCTGCCATTTTTCTTTTTAAAAGGGTGATAGCACCCAAAAAGCTGCCACCGCTGCAATGCTATCACATATTTTCCAACTACAGGGGTGCATACCTTGCCAAACATTATTCCCCTCATTTGATACCGACCAACTCCCCAGGCTGATGGCCTATGCACGTTTGCAGATTCCTTGATTTCATCACCAGAAAGAATGAAACAACATTTGTAATAAATTAATAAGTGTCCATCAAAGGGTTGAATGTATTCCCATGATATGCCAATAACGTTGTCGCGTTAAAATATGACTCCATTAAAATCCGACTCTCTCTCTCGTCAGCTATTGCCCAAACTTGTAGCCCCCCTGACATCCAAACAATGAGAAAAATAGGGTAAGAGTACGGGTGCGGATTAGGCTGAGAATTAGGAGTCGGGTTCGGGTTGAGGATAGGAGTAGAGTAAGACTTAGGGTTTGGGGTTAGGGTCGGGTCAAGCTAAGGGTTAGATGAAGTTGGTCATTTTATGTCATTGTAAACATTGTGTTCAGTACAATATCACATGTTTGTTGCAATGCATCATGGGTGTTTTCGGATATAGAGCGTGCAAATTGGCTTCAAAATTTAACGAGATTTGGCGGGAATACGTACTTGCGGGCACATGGTGTACGAGCAGCAACAACGTGTGCGGCGCCTCATTTTTCGCAATTATTTTTGCAGCCTGGATGGGCTGTGCTGGAAAAGTATAATAATGGGTTTGTGAAGGAAAAGAGGCACTTCAATTTGGATTTTAAAAAAATATTGCTAATTGTTGACTATTATAACAATAAGAAACTTGACCTCAACTTTCGATGAATTTGCCTTATTTTTTTTATGGAAGTCGCCCAATAGGCCTATACAAGGCTAAAAGACACTCTGGTTAGAGGGCTACACACAGAGGTGGTGGGATTGGCCACAGGTTGCCAGCCTTACCACCTATTTCCTGGGTCCAGATCTAAATAGCAAGTGAATCATCAGTGCCAAAGAAATTATCCAAATTTGTCAGACCTATAGACCCAGGCGGCGGAACTTCCACCGTTGGCGAGACAAACTCACGCACACCCCCCGTTATTGGGTAAAGCTAAAGACAGACTACAGCGTCTAGATTAATCAGTGTTTGTTATTTACGGGAGTCATTCATATGACAACAGTACGCAAGCTATGATGTATCGTTTCCTTGTTTACAAGGCATGGTTTCGAGCCGGCTTGTCACTGTTATTCACACTAACTTATGGCCAACAGTGACAACCTTTCCAGTGTTCAAAATAGCCGCTAGCCAGGAAAGGTTAGCCCAAGAGTCACTTCCCCGAAGTAGTGGTTCCCTTCAGACGGGAAATCCTCGCTGCGTCCATTCTTCACTTTTCTAATCTGCTAATGTTCCTAACTGCGAAGCCATCGATATCGCTAGTGCATTCCACTCAACTCTGGCCTGGAGTTCGAGTCGACTCGGTTTCGTATCGACCCACCCGCGGCTGCGCGGTGGGAGACTTGTTCTGCTGTGTCGCCTCCAGCTTTCAGCCCTAATCGAGGGTGCTTTTCTTCGTCGCACTCGAGGAGTCCGCGCCCGCTCCCGGGCTATGATATTAAGTTGGCGCGCTACAACATTAGCAATCGGATATATTTAGTAATCCACTCTAGTTTGGCTTGATGCCGAAATCTGTCTGCACTCGCTGACAACGCATTGTGATTCATGCGCCTTGCCAAATAGCTCCCCCAGTGAAGTTTTGAAGTATTTTTTGATTTTTTGTTCCCAGTCATTTTTATATTCCAAACTGACATTCACTGCCTGGCTTTTCTCAAAAATATGAGAACTGAATTAAACTGCTGGAAACTGCTAACTGACTGAATTGACCTGAAATATTCAAATCAACAAAATTAGCTGGCCTAACGTTTCGAACTTAAGCAAGTTCTTTGTCGAGGCAAATGTCCAACGGACTCATTTGCCTTTGAGAAAGACATTGCTCAAGTAAATGTTATTAATTCTTTTATGCACAAATGTACAAAATCGGCAATTCTTCATGTTGGTAATTTCACAGCTTGAATCACGTGACAGCGTGATGTCTGAGTATTTTTAACGTGCATTTATATCACAAGGTTATATTTTCACATTTTATCGTAAATTCTCGTAAAGTCGCGCGTTCGTCTTGCTGACTACAAGAAATGACGGTTGTAAATGAGTTATTTGAATGATATTTAATAGGATATTCATGAATACACACGGGACAGCGTTACTTTTACGGTACTTTAAATTTTCCTTGTCCTTTGTAGCAGTCGGTAAATTTGGTTTTAATATTAATGCTAATTATCATATTCATAAGAAAATCAGAGGTGTCCATGTACCATTAAGTAAGATAAAAACACACAGTTATTTTTACAATTTATTAGCTAAAGCTCGATGTTTTATGTGATTCCAATTGACTATCTGGTTTGAAATCGATTCCTGACCAGCATTTCTGGAAACCATTGTTGATGAGTTATTTTGGAGAAAGGAGTCCCTGCTATAACCAAACAAAAACAACTGAAAACCACCACTTTCTTTGTACTTCAACGTAACACAAGCATTTATCATACTCGTATTGCCGAAAGACACGGTTTAGATGCGAAAACCAAACTAAACTGGATATACTATGCCTTAAGTTTGTTCTATTTCATATTGTAATATAACTTTTCTATAGGCCTAATGTCCATTATCTATTAGTGTAGAAACTTTATTACGCCGACCTGTTGGGTGTTGGCTGTGTATATGTTCAAATATTGCATTACGCTAACAATATGGACATGACCACCGACTGAATATTAACAATATATCGACATTGATGCTAGCAGAGTCAAAATGGTCAGCTGGATAATGTTACACGCGATGGTGCTTGACACGTCACGATGACGGTATTGACAGAAGTGTTATGTCTAGACTAAGGGTGTGACTGTTACAGAAAAAAAGCGACAGAGAGAGACTGTTTTTATTCGTCACTTTCGTAGAACTCGGTGTTTGTTGAAAGGTTGTGGACGTATAGAGGCCACATCGCACCCCGCTCGTTGTTTCGTCTTGATCCTATTTCAGTTGAGCTAGTTTCTCCATCTTGATTGCTATTGTTTTTCACGCACTTCGTCTGCATTTTAGTGTTCTGTTTGACCCAAATATTGGTCATCGGGGATAATGGTATTGCAAAGAGTGCTTTCATGCGAGTTTGTTGTCTTTATTGAGCTCGGAAGTACCTCCTGATTCTATCCTTTATCTATCTTTACAAGACAACTATACGTCCTCTTATGAAGTGCGGTACAGTTCCCACATCTGGGCTGGTGCTTCTGCTTGTCACTTATCTTTATTAGATGAGAGTACAGAAGCGCATTGTTCATTTGGTTGGAGAAGAGTTGGGCTCATCCTTACAATGACTCTCTCACCGGAGATCTGTTGCTACTCTTAATCTGTTCTACAGATATTTGCATGGTAAATGTTTCACCGGCTTGTCCAGTTCGGTTGCTGCAGTTAGGGTGTCTGAGTGTGAAACTCGGCTTTCCGCCTGTTCGGACCAATATACTCTAGCTTGTACGTAGATGTAGAACGAAAAGCTATGCCAATAGCTTTTTCCCTCGTTCTATATCTCTATGAAATTCTTTGCTTGGTGCATGTTTCCCTTCACCATACGCCATTTTCTGCTTCAAGAGGAATGTTAATTCCTACCTCTTGCATGTTTGATTTTTTTCCCGTTTGTACTAATGTCTTGCATACGTCGAGTGGCGTTTAGCCATGTTCGGGGCTGGTGCGACCAACTCACCTCCCCTTTATCGATTTCAATATAAATATCACATTTGGAATCCGTTTCTAACCAACATTTCTTCAAACCATTGTTGATGGGTTAAATGTTATTTTAGAAGAATGATTTCCGTACTACGATTATGCCTGAACTCTTTTCAAAAGGAGTTCCCTCTATACCCAGCACGATATGGGGCAGAGGGGTACCCCCCTTTTGTCCCTATACCCTATACACTCTCCAGACTATTGTTACCTGACACATCCCCCCTAGACCTCTGAAAAGAATTCCTGAGATTCCGGGAACACAATGACCAACACAAAAGAGGGGTGGGGGGGGGGGGGGGGTTCCTCTGCCCCATATCGTGCATCATATGGTTCCCTCATTACCAAGAAAAAATAGCGCCCTCTTTCGTGACCAAATAGACCAACCCACGAAGCCCCGCCCATTGACGTATAATGACCAATCACAGCCGCGCGCGCCACATCTCCGTCACTTTGGTCGCGGCTGTCATTGGTCAATACAATACGTCAAGGGGTGGGGCTTTTTGTTACATGGCCCAGTTTGCGAAGGGTTAATATTAAAGACGAAATGCAATGGCTTCAAAGCTACATAATGCCAAACAGCAGTCTCAAATTAGGGAGGGCGGAGCTAAGGAAAAGGCGGCGTTGTTTGTTTTGGTTTCTTTAAGCTACATGTACTTAGAAAACGTTATCAGGTGAATTCGGTCGATTCACAACTCGGTGCGCCGCCAGCGGCAACCGGGGAGAGGCCAAATTACGCAGTGCATCATAGGGAAAAGTCAACATTGCAAAACCGGAAGTGGGTATCTCCAATGCATCGACCGTACTTCTTACACCCCTTCTCCACTAAATCTATCAACTCCTCTCTCTTCTTTCCCGCACAAGGTATTCCCTGATTAGTCAAAAATTGCTTTAATTCATCTACTCGCATTCGCGCGAAATCCATACTGCTGTACTGTCCACCATCTAATACAACGCGACAGACGCGATGTCGACCCCAAAAGTGGGAAATTGGCCTTTCCCGGCTTGCCGCTGGCGGCGCACTGAGTTGTGAATCGACCGAATTAAACCAAATTCATGCATTGCACTGATTTTGATAGCTGGCCTGGAAACGCACAGATGCGAAACCAATTAAAATGAAACTTTGCATGACCCAACAAAGGCGTTCATTCGTAAGTTCTTGGCATGTTTTTGTTTGTTCTAAGATCGGTATTGCAAAGACGGGACACTCTCGTGGGTAAAGTGTGCAATTGCATGTTTGAGTTGTTTCATACGCCTTAATAAACCAACGATAAAGTATCTTGACAAGAGCAAGAATGACACTCAAGTAGAGATATACACTGCAATCCCACGCCACAAAGCCAAATAAAAAGAAATGTTTAGCGTCCCTCCCCTTTTTCGAGACCACCTGCTTTTTTTCCGTTTCTCCAAAATAATCCATGAAAGTTGATTTATTGCATTTTTGGATTTGAAGCTATGATCGTAAGGCCTTGTGGCAATTTTTACAAACAACTTGGATGCAACTAACAGCACTGTAGGCTAAAGGAATGCTTGGGCAGCACAACAGACATGTATTTCTGACATTGTATTTTTAGCATTCTTAAGAAAATTATGTTAAAATTAAGATGTGCATGTTTTTCATCTTGGAGATTGCATGGACCCGATTGCCAGTGAATTGCTCCGTGTGTCACGACCCTTCATAATAGTGAAAGCGGCCTGGTAGGTTCTAAAATTAGAAGTAAAATGAAGAGCCTCTTCCTTTCCTTTTTTGAAAAGTAGACATGGCGCTGAACGATGTCTCTTAAAATTTGGAGGAAATGTTCCCCTAGTTGTTTAGAAAGAAGGCGCCAAAAGTGAAGCTCATCCATGTATTATGAATAGGCGACTCATTGAACAGAACTTATTATAAGAAAACCTCGTCTTATTGACGTGCGCGAGACCGCCCGCCTGCGCTTATAGTGACAAGGCCGCATCACATCATGTCGCCCGCTAGTTTGACAGCAACGATGCTCGTATAAAAGGGGCTGCAAGTCCGGTTAAGTGTGCAGAAGAAACACTGGAGTGGTTCAAGACGGCACGGGAGAGACTACGAGAACGATACAAGATAGGGAGGAAAGCAGCGGACAGACTCGGCTGAAATCGAAAAGCGACCGGCAAGGTTTGAGTCGCGCCGCTGGGGCAACAAGCACAAGGCTTGGCTCGCTCCACCAAGGAAGCCGTCTTCTGCGAGGCTGAATTTGAGGTAGTCTTAACCTGTAAATAACTCACTCTTTCCACTTGTTTCAACGATGGTGAGCGCGTCACAACGACTAGCCGTGGCTATCATGTGCCTCTCAGTCATATGCCTTGCACAGCCTCGAACAAACTACAACCGGATCTTTGGACCGTCATGTAAGTTCTTTGTATATACCTTCAGTGTAATAAGTCGGGCGAGGGGTGAGTTGGTCTCATAAGTCACCAACGGTCTGAAAGAGGCTTAATTTATTTCAGGCTTCTGATGAAGATTTATTTTCTATTGAAATTTGGGTCCAGGAGAGTCATCCGAGTGGTAGGTTTGCAACCCTACCATCCCATTTTTGGACTGGCTTTTAGCCTTGTAATAGAAGAGTTCTTAATTAAAAAAAAATGAACAGTGCACACATTGCATAAAATATTCAAATTTTGCAGATTCCGTTTCTGAAGCAAATGATAGTTTTTTGTTTTGGAATTGTACACTGAAAAACTGTAGTGGCGAGTTAACGCCTTGTGGTATCGATATTTGGACGAGTGGTATTATATACAGTGTGAGTCAACAAATCTATACACTTTTAAAATTTGCCATAGTTTTATTCTGTAGCAATATAGATAAGATATTTTCATATGTACTTTTAGAGTAACTCTTCCTGCTTCATTTGGTGACATTTTTACTGGATTAGTTTTCATGCATGACTGCACAGGAGACAATTAAGGGGGTCGGGTGAAATCTGAGTTGCGCCAACTGGTCAGGGGTGGATAAGAAAGAGACAATTTAAAATAACACAACCATTGTCTAACAAAGAGACAAAGAGGAATTTCATTAGCTTTAAAACTTCGTGTATATTTAAAACATTCAAATTGAATTAAAAAGGCAATTCTATTCCACGGGGTCTTAGTCCTCAACATGGCCACCATCTCGTTCAATGCACAGCTGGGCTCGGCGCATCATTCCTGCAACAGCACGGCGAATCATCTCCCTGTCTTGTCTGAGAATGTCAATTTCACGAGTTATCCTTTCCTGGAGGTCATCCAGATTTGCTGGAGGAGTGGTGAAAACCCGAGCTTTCAGATGTCCCCATAAAAAGTAGTCAAGAGGGGTCAGATCAGGAGATCTTGGGGCCACTCCACCGGTTGATTCAAGGCAATGACCAGTTGGCGCAACTCAGATTTCACCTGACTCCCTTTATCGTCTCCTGTGCAGTCATGCATGAAAACTAATCCAGTAAAAATGTCACCAAAAGAAGCAGGAAGAGTTACTCCAAAAGTACATATGAAAATATCTTATCTATATTGCTACAGAATAAAACTATGGCCAATTTTAAAAGAGTAGTTTTTTACCCACACTGTATACCGCATGGGGTTAATTTAACACCACCGTTTTTGCATTGTACACCTGCTATGTTTCTTCATGTTCCCACTATAAGTTCAACTCTCACTGCACAATGTTTGTGTATTCAAAACGTACAGTTCGGAATCGTAGTTTTGAACGTTCGGGTTTGCGTTCTGAACGCTCATGAACGCTTACCTTTGAACGCTCGTACGTTTCTAAACGAAACGCCTCCATTGCCCCGTTGTGATTGGTTGTACGAGTGCAGTAGCGAGTGTGGCAGGGGGATTCCTCACTCGTCTACTTTTTCCATTTTGTCAATTCTTTTTTAACATAGGCTAAGATGGCTCAGTTGGCAGGGCGCCAGTAGGGTAATCCGGAGGTAGCAGGTTCAAATTCCGCTCCTGCCAGTGTTCTTTGTTCACATTGAAATTAATCAAACTTACCTGTTAATTTCCCCTCTGAATGTGCTTGATGACATGCACATTAGGCCTATTTAGTTAATCTCTGCCGATTAGATGTCTGTTGCGTTTTGGAACGTACAAAGCGACCATTTTGAATTCATTAACGAAATACATAATCAGGATGGGAGAAACATGGTTTTATTATTACAATAGTTACTCTCGACTTTTAGATGAACATTCATATCGTTTAGTTAATTAGAATGGTTGGCTGTCGTTAAAGCAGTCTGCATTTTGAAATGAAAAGTTTATTTGAAATGTGTTCTTTTTTGTGTGGAACACAGATAATGGAATCATAGTTTTAGAGCGTTTAGGTCTCGGTAAATTGCGTTCATTTGGGGGCATTTTGTACCTGCCTAGTCTAGCCGCGGACTCCTTTAGTCTAACTCAACCCAATAGCTGTAAACTTAATGAATTAATCAGAAGTTGAAGGTTTCGTTTAGCCATCAATTTATTCAACATGTAGCAAATTGAAATTACTAAATTCTGTCACAAAAACCACGTGGTTGCATTTTACCAGTTCAGCCCTCTCTGGCGTCACGTATTCTCTCACAAAATCTCCCGGGATTTTGAGGCCAATTCGCACGCTCTAATAACGACGGTATTGGGAGTGCCACTATATAGACAAGCAATTTGTCACTATATCGAACATTAAAACACTCGGGGAAATGACCATGATGGTCATCGGCAGCGATACCGGGTGGGGGGGTGGGGGCACGTAACTCAATATTTTTGGGGAGGGGACGGCAATGGCTTTGCCCCCCCCCCCCTAAATAATTCCCCCTGTTATTATACATTTTATGGGTCGCTGTCTTTTACATGCACCAATATGCACCAGAATACACAAAGATCACCACACATTTTCAACAATTTTCCAGGATACGCAAGAGACAGCGAGTGCAAAATGCTTAACAATTATTGTTAGTTGTGTGTTTTTTCCTCTACCCCCAAACATTGACGAGAAATCGCCGCCGATGGTGAGGGCATGTCCTTTGCTTTCTAAATGTGATGATGTTTTAAAAAAAAAAACATCAAAGCATCATTTATCTATCACCCGATACTGAACGGATCTCTTCATTTCCAGAGGCTCTCCGTCACACATCGGTGCTCACTCGACTTGCATCAGCCCCGGCCCCTTCAGGGTCAATCACACTGACACTTTCCCGCTTGCATCCGGGCAGTATGAAGTCATCTTGGGCAATTAAAGTTGCATGGCCCTGTTTTTTGTTATAAGGTGATTTGCTAAAACTTTCTAGCATGGCCAAAGTTATGACTTTATAGTGTGGCATCGAACGACAAAAAATGGCAAGCGATAATTAATTTTAAGTTCTGAATCAGGAGTGGAACGGTTTAATAATTTAATGCGCTTGCATTCGATTATCATGTTCAGTCGCAACCCATGTCCGCATTACAATCGTAAAACTGAAGCAAATAATACAATTCACTTTGGAAAATGGCTGCAAAACTGTGAATTTTTGTATTCCCCAAATACAGAATGTTATTTATTTTTCTATTACATTTCTTTACCCAGGGTGTGCCCAAACAGTTTAAAACTAATTTCCATTGGGGCCTTGCATATATTTTAAATTAAAAATGATATATTTACTCACATACAAAAATATTTACACAAATACAAGACTATTTACAAAAATACATCTATTTACGGTTAAGTTTTCAACTATGCAGTAAAAGCCTATCATCTGCCAGTCATTATTTCGGAGGCTTCGAACGTCACCGCGACGTCGCTGCCCATTTTGGGGTGGACACCAAGTGCGTTGTCGCGTGAAAGTCAGACTCCATTAAAAGCCGTCTTCTTGCGCGATTGCGCAAACTCAGTAGGCCCCGTATACCAAAACGAGAAACATAGGGTTAAGGGTGAGAATTAGGGTGAGAAGTAGGCTTATAAGGTTAGGTTTAGGATTTAAGATAAGTTTAGGGCTACGGTAATGTTGAGAGTTATGCCATTGCGAATAAAATGCTTGTGCAAAATCACAATTTTGTTGCAGTGCATCATGGATAAAGAGTCGGATATTCATGGGAGTCGGGTATTCATATCACAGCGGCAATTTCGCAAGATTAAACCATCCCCTGAATGAGCTAAGATGTAATAAAGCATGTATTGCCGTGCTGTTAATTATACTACTTCGACCGTAGATAGCACAGAGGAGGTGTTAAGGGATTTAACGAGCCCCCCCGGGGTTAACTGAATCTCTAACGCGTGTAAATGTGACAGAAAATCGGTTTGACCGACTGTTTAGCCTTTGTGTATTTGATGAGTCATTTCTAATATTTGTCCCGTATGGGCCATTCACCAGATAGTAGTCATCTGTCCTAATAATAGGACATAATAATAAAAATAATACGACGATGGGTCATTTGGGAGACTTTGCCATAGACGCGTTACTTTAATGTAACCTAACCCAAATATCCCCTGTCCTGCCCCCACGAATTTTTGTATATTTTCGTTTTGGACCATCCTCTATCGATATAAGTCACTTTCGACAGTAAAATTCTCACTCCTCAGGGGGGGGGGGGGGGCTGGGTACTTGGGGAGACACTGAAATGTCTCCCTAATTCCACTTGTCTCCCTAAGGTATAACAAATGACGACAAAGTGTCTCCTTAAAGGGTGGCTGCAATGGAATATTTATTGTGTATATCGATGAAATAACGTTTTTGAAACACAACTGTGTGTTGTTTGTATATTTTTATTTCGCGTAAGCATTTGAAATTTTCTTTTTTAAGGCGGGAGGGGGTCAGCCCCGCCCATCAAGTGGTAACGCCGATGTGACGTCATCCCGGGAACCGCCGGCTGGCTGTGGTGGATGGTCGGCCATACACCGAGCGTGCGTTGCATTGACATGCACGTGTGTACGTGCACTGTATATATCTCCGAGGACAAGAGAAGAAAGGAAACACAAAGAAACCTTTCAGTCCTCGAACGTAGAGTCTTTTGTTGAAATCGGTCCTCGAACGTAAGGATACGTGCTTAGTCTATGGGGGTTGGTTATATTAAAGGAACAATAGGAAACACAAAGCATTGTCCTCGGACGTATTGGGGAAGTACGACTGTGTGTTTTCGCTGTGTCGTGGAAAGCTTTCAGTGTTTTGCGAATGTTTTTCGTCGATAATACCGTGTCGTTGTGTTTTACTGGATTCAGCAACACCACTAAGGATGGTGTCAGTCTTTACCTCTTTCCAGTAGAACCGAAATACCGTCGTATTTGGACTCGGAGAGTGCTATTTAGCGTAGCAATCGTTGTTTTCAAGTCTTTCACGCGTTCCGCATCGGGAGTCCGATTCGGAGTCTTTAGTAGTTTCGCTGTTACTCTCACCTTCTGGCTCATACATGAAAGGAAGAGCTCCAAGATCCTCCTCTTCCTCGTTCCGAAGAAGTGTCTTAATCAACAAGTCTAAAATCGACACTTGATTGTCAGATTCAGATCCAAAAGATTCTGTTTGAAGATTTTAACGCGACGAGAACTGTTTCCCTGGTCCCTTCATCCAAAGCTATTTAATCGCGCGTGGCTGCTTCCCTCAATAACGGCATACATCCACACGTACACAAACGCACACTGATCAAACTAATCTCGCTGAGTTTTCGTGTTCCCGAGATGACGTCACGCAATTAGGGGCGCGGAAACAATAGAGAAAAGGGGGAACTTTATGCCGGGAAAATTAAACACCAAAAATGGGCAGAAACAAAGAAAACACATTTACATCACATTTCTTATATTGTAAAAGAGTTATACAACACAAAATAATTTTTTTGGTACAATTTCATTGCAGCCACCCTTTAAGGGTACTTATGTAATTATAGACATAATAATAAAAATACAAATAATAAAAAATAATACAAATAAGCAATATCAAATACGATAAAACATCTTAACAGTTATATAACACCAAAACACTTAGTAAAATACAGAAAATCTATAAAGACAGTGGAAGTACCAGAATGCAAACCATTTAAAATAAATGAGTGGAAGTACCAGAATGCAAATCATTTAAAACAAATGAAAAAGAATTACAATAAGTAATAAATAAATCAGCTACTGTTCATCAATCAATCTGTAAAAATGAAAGAAACAAATGATAAACAAATCACTGACCTTACATGCACACTGACTAAACGGATTGTTAATGTGGTTGGAAATGAGTTGGGTTCAACCTTATACAATCACTCTCTCGCCGGAGATCTGTTGCTACTCTTCGTCTGTTCTACAGATATTTTCATGGTAAATGTTCCACCAGCTTGTCCAGCTTGCTTCCTTCAGTTTGGGTGTTTGAGCGTGAAACTTGGCACACATTAAAGCTGTTTCATGTATTTTCTGGAATTACAATGATCACAATTTTCAACTGTTGCTACTTTCCGCCCGTTTCGTGGTGCCAAGTCACAAATTAGTGTGTTTTCATATTCGCGGGGAAAGATCACGATATTATCAAGGCTCGCAGGGCACCTTAAATTTGTTTCCATGTGCGTAGAATCGCCGTTGGCGTCGATAATTCTCTGTGAAGTTGTACTATTTCAACTATGTCATTTTTCCATAGTTTGACGAATCAGGCCAACTTAAACACGAGGCAGGCAAATCGTGCTTATTCGTCTTTTAAGATGGTCAAAACTCGACACCCATAATATACAAATACCACATGGTTAGAGGGGAAATAGGGCAATCTATTTTTCCCGACGTACTGGCTACAGGCCTACCACCCCGAACCCGGAGGGTGACTGGTGGTAGGCCTGTATAGCCAGTACCGAGGGAAAAATGGATGCTCTATTTCCCCCGACACAAACCATGTAGTATTTGTTTTATTGCACCTTCTAAATATCCATTCCGCTTCCGTGGTATAAAACTTGCCCAACAATTATTCGTCCAGTTCCGTGTCTGACAGCGCATCCGAATGTTTTAAAAATGTATTAAAATACGCACATGATTGGATTTTGACTCCGGGGGATGAGGTTGTAGGGAAAACAGTAAAAAATAACACCCCGGGAGATGGGCCTTTTTCGAAACAGCTAAATTTGTTTTGGTTGCGTCATTCTTGACTGACCAATGAATTGGTACCATTACCTCATGAATATTTAGAAGGTGTGATAACACACACTCCCGAAAGACGACCCAATATGACATGCAATTTTCAACACCAATCTATCGTCATTGTATATCGCAGTTAAGGGCGTAGATTCAAACCTCATGGGAGTTGGGTTAAAATGAATATTCATATAGCTGAATGCACTCGCGCTTCAAACGGGTTATCGTATACGAATCTGTATAACGAATTTGGCTTAGAGCGGTGTTCCGGGTAGCACCACGTACCGCTATACGAGCACCGACTGATATGAAATCCATAATTCTTACAAATTGGGCAATTTATCACGACCTCCTATACCCAGTACCACGGGATATTGTTTGCTGACGCACTCCATCTTAAGGATATGGGGTTTCTGCGGCGATTCCGCGTAAGCCGTGTTTCGTTTGGCGTAATTAGCAACTGAACGAGATTGTAATAGGGGCATTTATCTTCTTGCCAATGCGCCCCCCCCCCCCCCCCCCCTCATATTAATGTATATGGATTTTGTATGAGTAAAGTCCCTTCGCATTTCTATTTGTGGTCATCAGTTTAAGAAAAATATGACTTTAGGCCTAAGTAGTTTGTTTTTAGAACGTGTCCTGTTCGAATTAAACAACGCTAACAGGTTGGGGGGGGGGGGGGGGGGGGGGGCCTACCGATTTTTGTATAATAACTTCAGAAGGCCTTGGCCGTCGACAACCAAATTTAATGGCAACCAACTTTAAAAAGCATGGTAACCATGCGGTTTAGCTATTTGTGTGGAGTACATAGACAAATTATTTATGCAGGTCAAAAACATTTGGTTTGGTTTGATACCTCGACTAAACAAATTTTGACTTTTGGCGAATATCTAATGTCTATACTCCAGCCAGTGGGCATTGCCAGGAGTCTTTGAAATAGGAGTCGCGGTCTATGGTAGTGAGCCTAGGCAGAATGGGAGGTTTTTGAGACGCTGGCGGCAGCTGACACACCGGTCCTTTTCCATTGTTCTCATGCGCATGCCCAGAAGTACGCGTACATGTTCAGAACTATGTGTGCATGCTCAGAACTAGCAAAAATGATCAGTATGTCTGTTGCCACGGGAGTCTTAAAAGTCTCCCAATGTCTCGATCCGCAATCCTAGCCTAGTTATTTACACTCTAAAAACAAAAGTGCTAAATACTGAGTGCTGAGCAAGTGCGTGCACCTAACGTGCACAAGTTAGCACCTCACGTGTTAAATTTGACCCAAACAAGTGGAAGTGCTTCCCGGTGAGTGCTGAAAATGAGTGCTGAATACCGAGGCTTCCTTGACTGCACCTCAGGTGTAAAATCACGTAGCAATTGCATGACCAATCAGAAATGAGGAAATTTGTGTTTACAAAAGTCAGGTTAAATTGCAGTTTTTAGTCAAAAAAATACACTTTCTTGACCATAATATGTTTTATTCAAACAATTCCACAATAGAGTTTTCGGTACACTCTAACATAGAAATGTATAATATGTTATTTCTGTTTAGTCTGGTTCCTACTTCATGTGTTTCCGTTAATTTGTAGTTAATTAATGTCAACCAAGCTTTTAGTATAACCTTTTCCACTTGTCTCTATAGTGCTTTATTTTGTATCCTATGAGTTGTTGAAAATAGCACCTGAAGTGCTTTAGTTTAGCTCTTTGTGGGTGCTATTATGCTTGTGCTAAATCAGCACGGCACGTGTAGTCACTATACGAGCACCTAGAAGTGCACAATTTTAGCTCTTCAAGTGCTAAATTAGCACTTCAGTTTTTTTAGAGTGTATAAACAACAATAATAATCATAATTCGCCGATACGTGTTACCATCTCCCCTGTTAAACAGGCTTTCGTCGATGCTTGCAGGCGCCTTCCCAGTTTCCTAAAACAATAATGATATATGTGGCGCTCTCATCGCAAAAACTAATTTCTAGATTTATATACATTGGAAAGAACACATCATAATCTTTAAAATGATGAAAGAATTATTAAAATCTGAGCAGTATTTAAAAAGTTATAATAATTTTAGTTCTATTAGATAATCAAGCACTATTGTAGAAATCGAGCGATAAAGCCTTCATTTCCGCACCCCTCATGATTGGGCGTAGCCTGAGTATCTCCTAAAAGTGTCTCCCATTTGTTATTTGTGGAAATATCGGTCAGATCCGCCAATCAAGGAAGAGTTTAGATCACAAGCTTTAAATTGATACCAAGTTTGTTATGATTGCATTCAAAATGACGAATGTACACGAATCGAAAAATAACGGATCTTATGAAGAAATCTAAACACAAATTCCGGTGATTATCAGTGATTTACCTTACTGAAATCTCTTTTAAAAACATTTTTTTGTACTAAAAAAAAACAAAAAACGAAAACACTGTGTGATTTTATTTTACATAAACTAGCATTTTAAGCAATTAAACGAAAATCGACCCTCAATGGATTTTGCCTGTGGCTCAAAACGGAGGAATGCGACTTCCGACTGGTCCCTCGTATAAGAATGGCACGACATCAGTCACTTGATAAACTAACATTACTTGTATATTTCCGTCAGCGGTTGCGGCCAAAGTACAGGCTCATTTGTTTTATGTTAATATCCATTAGTCAACGTCGATTGTTAGCAGAGGTTGAACAAATCGAACAGAGCCACAAACAGAGTTGTGCCATGAGGGGTCCCAAATTTTGGACCAAACATGGCGGATTATTCAACAGTGCACACGGACAAGCAATTGGCTGTTTTCACAACCCTCCCATTAGTTTAAGTAAAAGGGCGCTATTTGTGTTTAGTAATAGAAGAAATTCCTTGTCAAATGAGAATGTCGGTCGCTAATTGAGTCCTGACAAGCTGTTTAACATGAAAAGAAGCCAAACATGAAATCTTCTCCAGGAAAAGTTTTAACAGTTTGATGCAAATTTTACACAAATCTTTGGGGACACTGCTGTATGTAGTGCCTTTGATGACGTCATGCTTTAGCTCATGAATATGGAAATTGTTATTAGCATAAAGCAAAATGTTGAAATCACTTCCAGGAATTGCGACAATAAAGTAACATGGAACAAGGCCGTCCTACATTTATTAAACTCAGGGAAATCATATTGAACTGTTTCTTTAAATTTAAGTAGTCGTTCGGAGAAGAGAAGTGGATAGCATATTGATGTTTCAATATACAAGAGCGAGATGGTTTCGCATAGCGTTGGTTGGGTTGTTATTTTAAATGGGAAAAAGTAGCGCGGGTTAGGGCCTATCCTGAAGATAACGCCAACCTTGTGAAAACACGAACACTATTTGAAGAAAAGTTCGATTCGACTCTGCTTTGTATGTCAATTGCTGGCGCACGACGGGTGACATAGCTTTGGAAATTAAGAAATCGTTCCTTGTTCCATAAACCTGAACAAAAGTACGGGCTCCGTAGGTCTGTAGAAAGGTCTAATCGAGTTATCACAAGTCAATCAAACCAAGTCGCATCGCTAGTCAGACAGTCAAGTCACATCGCAAGTCATATTGCATGTCATACTGAAAGTCACACTTCAAGTCACATTGTAGATCATGTCGCAAGTCACACTGGAAGTCGCATTGCAAGTCCAATCTCGAGTGCAATGTGCAAAGGATTTTCTTTGTCGTTGTTTATGCCATGGAGCCTGTGAACACTTGGATTGACTTGTGATTCGACTTGTGATTGACTTGTGATTGCCTTGATGGCGTGATTAGAACTATGTAGGTCTGTCTCAGTTCGTACGCAGAGGATGAGTATACGGTACTCCCGAGTACCCCGTATAAGAGCTTAAACGTGTGCGTCGCTCTCTGTTATGAAATCATTTTTTTCTTTCCGACTGGGGTGGGCTGGGAACCTAGAATAATATGGTCTTGTGAAGGAAAAAGAGCCATCCCAAATGCAACATTTTGGTTAAATATTGCGAATTGATGACCAAAATATCAATGACAATAGACTTCAACTTCCGATCAATCTATCAGTCACATTCCCGTGGGATAAATTTCAGACTCACGAAAGAGTCCGGCGCCAGACAAGTTAGTGTTTGGTACCAAGACGTGCATAGACAAAAAGTGATAACAAGTTGTTGCCAGACGTTGCGCGCTCTTTTGTTCAGTTCGCCTCGACCAGCCTAAACCAGGAAGTACGCATAGGCACTATATCCTGATTCGTATCCGTGCCCCCAGCAACAACATAAATCGATTGGATTGACTGAAGGAGATAGTTGACATGTCTCTAAATCCGTCACAGTACTTCACAGCCTAGAGTACGACACCAGTCAAACTTAATTTTAGCGCCAAAACCTGAACAGAAATTTTAGAAGAAAGGCCCCCCTGAATCGATCCGGGCACTTGTTGTTTGCACTTAACGTCGCCTAATAACACTCAACTCGAAGTTTTCACAGCACTCAATCAAAGTAATGGAGTGCCGTCTGTCGGATGTAATCCTGGTAACGGAACTCTAATGGATTGAGCAATGAAAGTGGGTTTCGCCCAACAATGTTATCAGATTTGTTACCGTGAGCCCGCAGTAATTCGTTTGGAGTTTCTGGATTGGATTCGGGTAGATGGGATGAAGTCGCTTCGAGTTTTGAAGTTCTCCGAAAAAGTTAAAGAGCAAGCTGTATTGTCTGCACGTCACGCAGACCTGAGAGAGGAGTTGACATCCCCATAGAAAGAGTAGAAAATATTAAACAAAGAAGCTCAGACTGCCGCTTGTATAATTGGTGCACGAGTAGTGGAAACATGTTTCTAAATAAAATGGTGCCCTCGGCGTTAAAAGACTCCGACGAAGAATAAAGTCTATTTGAACAAAAGTGAGAACATTGCGCATTGTCAAAGGGTAATTCCATATTCACTTGGGGCTTTCTCATTCAAAACACGCAAAAACCTATCAATATTAAGACCCAGTAACTTATTTAAATGAAGGGTATCATATTACTTTCATGGACACAAGAGAGCTGTTGGTTTTTGCATTGTTACGTAACATTACTCGAAAGGCATAAAAGGCTTCAACACTTTCAAAAAGAAGCAATGACAATGCTTTGTTTCATTTGTTTTAAAATTAAGTCATTAAGACAGGTTCAGTCAAGCGAGTGGAATAGGCTTCCATGTACAAACATTTTGTTTAAAGCTACCGTTGTCAAAAGGCAAAACAAATGTGAAAAGGAAACAACTTTTGAATACTTTGCCAAATTAAAATTAAAATAAAATAAAGTTTTAAAAGTACATTAAATTTCATTTTAAACCACCCCGTACACTAAACTATCCTCACAAACAGCAGAATAGATTTTATTCCCATATTTGGATTTACTTTATCGGGATCTTTTGGTGTACGGATTTGTTTATGTTTGATGTTATGCTAAAAACGGAATTACTGTAATCTGGAAAATAACAAACTGCCATTACAAATGATTCGAGTCGCGACATTAAACAAGAGCACGTATACTCTTGTACAAACAATTTAATCTAGATCACCTCTGACTTAGCGCCCCCCCCCCCCCCCCCCCCCAACAAAGATACTGACAATTTGAGCGACCGCCAACATAGGACAAGATATTATCAGTTGGTAGAGCACCGGTACGGTGTTCCGGAGGTCATAGGTTCAACTCCCGCGCCTGCCATAAGCGCCAGTTTCCTTTGTTCACTTTGAAAATTTTAATTCAACCCAGATGTTGAATCCCTTTCAACCTATTTCAACAAATTGTCTTCGGATGTGCCTCTTCCCCCAAAATAAAGGGGAACAGAGTATAGATTTTTGGACCTATAGACCCAGGCTGGGGTAACTTCCACCGTTGGTGAGACCATTGTGAGACTAACCCACACATCCCCTTAATTGCCTCACATGCCGCGAGCCCGAATCCTACTCAGAGAACTCACTCGCAATAATTGGATCCGTGCCAAGGAATTGCCTATGATGACTGATCAATATTCAAACATGTAACCCCGGGCAAAATGTCCGCCTTGGCCGTTTAGCGAAGCCATTAACGCCGATAGTTTACGCTGAAACAGCATGGATCATTAGAAATACGCGAAGCCCAATTTAGATTTCAACATCAAGACAAACATTCAGCGAGTAAAGGTATGTTTTCAAAGTCAAAAGAATATTTTGTTGTGGGAGAGTAGTTTGTTTTAGTTTACCGTTCCGTTAATGGCGACTTGAGGGGAGGCTAGAGGCCCGCGAACGAGTACAGAGAGCGTTGGTGTTCAATGTACAATTCTTAGAATTCAGCAGGATGACATTTTTCGCCTTTTGGGGATTTTGTTTTGTTTATTAGAATAAATTTGTGTCCTTCCAACGTGGAGTTAAGCATTGTATGCCCAGTGCTTTCCACCAGCCCGTTAGAAAAAAATAGAGGTTTACGCGTACGGGACTCGAACCCACCGATCTGACATTTTGTGATGTGATTTGTTTGTTTGTTTGTTTGTTTTTCATTCACCATTTTTTCCACGTTTACAATGCTGAAGTGCGAACAAAGAGCCAAGACCTGTTGGAGTTATCAGTATTATTGAAAATGGCGTTTTGTCGTAGTCCATCCCGAAAATACATTGCCGGTTTCATATAATTTATTTATTTATGACATTTCTTTACCCAGGGTGTGCCCAAACAGATTAAAACTGGTTTCCATTGGGGCCCTGCATACATTTTAAATTAAAAATGAATATTTTTAACATATATAGAATATTAACACAAATACAAGGATATTTACACAAATAAATCTCTGTATACGGCTAAATTTTCAGCTTTCCATGTGCTAGGCTATTACTGATTTACGGGATGGGCAAAACACCCGCGAAAACCCTTTTGGGAAAAACAAGGGGAAATTCCCATCCGGCTCCACATTACCGTGACAACCAAGTTTATAACTCATTTTCAAAGTGAACAATGAAACTGGCATGAGCGGGATTCGAACCTGTGACCTCCGGAATACCGTAGATCAGCGCAAATGGCAGAAATATCATCATTAGGCCTATTACATTAATGCATTTTGCCTATAAAACAATCGAAACATGTTTAATACAGTGATTTTTTAATAACATTTTCTTGTTTACTTCTAATGTGCACGACACAAACAACAGCATGAAAATAACTGAATTAAACTGCAACATTGTACTATTCAAAACAATGCCTCTCATTCATGTAGCCATGGTTCTGTTTGCCCGTTGCAAATAGAATTTTCGTCCCGTTTGTCACCATCCCGGTTTCGCATTTAAAATCTATTTTCACCATCCCGGTTTATCCATTTTCAACGTCGTGATTTTGCATTTTGCTTTTAAAATCTTCATCCCGTTGTACTCTGCCACTCTGCACCCCGCACCGCCGGCTACGCCATTCCCCCCCCCCCCCTCTTTTTTCCCCCTTTTTTCCTCTCAAACCAAGTCTATTCACAAAATAATGTTTTGTTTTAACACTGACATTTTGGAAAACGCCGTTTCTTGTTGAAACACATTAATAGTGCCAGGATTATTCATGCTTGTTTGCAACTGTCTAGAAATGTACTTTTAAATAGAAACTATAGTAGAATTCGCTATTAAGAGATGTATTCAGTTTGTATAAAGGATGGAATATTACATTAAAAAGCAATACAGATTATTTTCTGATGATTTTTACAGTGTAACAAGCACATTTTGTTTTTGTTCTATGCAATTTGTTGGGAAATGACCGTTCGCCTTGCAGGATTTGTCGTATATTCTTAAGTTTTGGAGACCCAGGTTGGCCTATAGTGGTACTTTCTTCGCCTCTCACCTCTGTGTCTCGGGTTCGAATCCCGCCTGGACCAACATGTGGCGTTTTCTTCCCACCTCTAACATTTCTTCTTCGTCTTCTCTTCACATGTTTCATCAGGCTTGCGAGATTACAGTGCGACATGCGCTTTTAAGAAACCCCCCTCTCAGTACTAAAAAGAAATTATTGGGTACAGTTAAGTAAAGTCCAACTTTGGCGTGTACAACAATGGCGTTATAAATTACAGCCCAACCCCCAGACATGACATTCGTCCACTTCTACATCACCAATCCATGCCAGTTTATCGAGCCAAAGTCGTGGCTGGCGCCTGCCATAACGATATTAAAATGAAACCACGCGCATGAATTCAATCTGATTTCCCGTCGAAGAAATTCACGCCCTCCCAAGCAATAAACCACAGAACAAAACCGAACCTTATGCCGTTAAAATATTTAGTGTTTTGAAATGTCAGAACGGGACTTGAAGCAAAGAAGACTGGCATAGTCTGCCCTGATGAAATTAGTGCCATTCCTGACGTTCGTGGGCATCCATTGCAATGCAATGCAACACACAAGAAAACGCGGACATGGTACTCCTTTTAGACAGTGAGGGGAGCGCTAAACAATTCGATTTAAAAGCCAGAAGACCTGGTTTCTATTCTCTGAAAGTTAAAAAACTGGAGTCCTCTCATAGAGTGACTGTCTGTAATTGTTATGTTTTCTTTATAATATGCCGGCCGAAGAGTGATCCTGTTTATCATACATGCTGCAATGTTTTACACAGCATACATGATTCTTGTTTTTTATTTATTTGAAGTAAAAAAAGAAAGCGGTGGTTTCAATTCTTTAAAACATGTCCAGCTAACTCATGCGAGAGGGCGCGATTTGTGTTTGGTAATATATAGAAGGAATTCTGGTCAAGCGAGTATAAAGAGTAACATATCAACAATGTTTTTGAAGACATGTTGGTTATATATGGGTCAACACCACTGATCTCTATATGGCCATTGCGCGCTGTACAAGGAACTAAAGCCAGTATCCGCCATATTAACACTCTCAACTTACTACGGATCTCTATGTGAGGAGAACGAGGATGGAAGTAGACCCTGGGGACAAGGTTTGGAAAACCTATTGTATTGGGAGTGATAATATGGCGGGTGGTGGCTTCAACTCGAACAGCCGATGCGCTATCCAGTTTACATAGAGATCAGTGGTCAACACAAGCAATGGAAATCAAATGAAGCATGCGACTTCTCCAAGAAATCTTTTGATGTGTTTTGTACAAAATGATATACCTCTGCTGTGCCCCTGATGACGTCACGCTTTGGCTGGTGCAAATTTGTAGTAGTAATAATAATAAAACACAATTCGGTAATTACCTCCTATACAGGGTGGTAAAAAAGAAACCCGAACCGACATACTTCCGCCACCCTGAGACTTGCATATTCATGCAGCTGCTGTTGTGGCTATGTTTGTAGAGCGTAAGGCTTTGGAGAACGGAGGCTTGGGTTCGAATCCTCTTCCCCGTGTATATTATTTCTTTTTCTTGTACTAATTGTGGTGTGGAGGATTTTATTTCAAGGGAAAACTCGCCGGCCGGAGACCGAACGCACATGTAGACTTTATGCCGATGTAAACGATCCCTTTTCCGCGAGAGTGACTCACGTGTCCGAATCTTTAGAGTATGGAGGATGGGGAAAGACTGTGTGGGAGCGTTTATTTTTGAATGAGAAAGACGTAACTCAAGCCGATGCGTGAATGGTAATTGGATCAAAGTTGAACAATAATCGCTGGACAATCTTGCTGTGCATGGGTAAAACACACATAATGGACGGCATTAACGCTTTTAGGTTGAAGGACGAGTGAATCAGCTTTTATAACCACGGGTGTCCCCTGGTGTGACATTTGTTACATCGGTGCATAATTTTCAACATATTTAAAGTAATTTATCTATAATAGCCTTACCAAAAAAAGTAGGATTCCATTTTGTGGTCAGTTGTTAGTACATTAGTACAGAGTATATTTTGTGAACTAAGTATTGCATCTGTATAACAGAAACTTTAAAGGACAGGTGTCCCAGTTACGTCAGACTCATAAATTGTCCAGGAAATGACAATTTATTTCTGGCAATATTGTGTTTGAAAAGTACGAAACTTTCCCAGATGTGTTAAAAACCCTAAGATAAATATCATGAATAAATATTTAAATTGAGTCAACATAAAACTGATAATTATTTCGATTTGTAAATGGCGCACATGTACACCAAATCACGGTGCCCACGGCGCTATATTATTACCCCTGCTCACCAGGCCCATCAAACATTCCTGAAACCCTATCAGCTCCCTGGGGAGCATGCAGCCCGGCTGCAAGTTAAGCGCACTTGGGCTATAATCAAACATCTAGTATATAACTGGGCGTAGCAAAACGTTCGTGCCCTATTAGCGGAATGACCTATTTGTAAACAGCAATATGAATTTTGATAGGATAATATGTCGCAAAGCATAGAAGTTGTTGAAACTCGAACCATATCACGCACGAACGGACATTTTTCGAGCATTCTCTAAAGCAGAGTTGGGCGCACGCGCTATTTATGACGTTAACGTCATTTTGGAAGATGGGGAAAAGCAGCCATCGAAATTTATGGCAGAGTTTGTGTCAAGGTCTTAACTGGTATGATTAATTTAAAGGCATGTCCATTCTTGTCTTTTCTTCTCTGTAGATGGGAAAAGATCACAGACTGGCTTGGGGCCTCAAAACCATCTTAATTGGATGGACGATCTGGAGGATTCGGAAGAGGTAATTATTCCTAAGATTTCCCCCCAATATTTTTTGTTGTTATACTACCGGTATGTGAGTTTGTATATGCCGGCAATCGTGGACCTAGGACAAAAGAATTCGAGCGTAGACAAAGGGGTCCACGTTTGACCTAACGTCCACGATTGAAAATCGTGTACAAAACCAATGGGAGGCCTTCCGAAAAAGTTAGAGTATAAACAAAAGAGGAACAATGGGAGGTCCACGATTGCACCCGTTTACATGACTGTGTGTGTGTGTGTCAAAAACGGTCTTAAAATGTCTCTTGTGTATGAACGTTTGAAGTGGCGTAACTTGGATAAAGGTTACTGGTAGATGAGAACCGCAGTCTCATGCACCAGAGACCACAGTCAGTGGCGTATTTGTTTTGTCCAAAAGACCTTCTTTTCCCCCCGAAATCACCCCAAAAAGTGAACCCAGAAAAACGTATGCCTGAAAAATATTTTGAAAAGCGTGGGGGTGGTTAGATATGATTCTTAGGAACAACACCCGATCAACACCCATGTTTTTTTTGGGAAACTAATGAGAGATTTCAAAGGCACACTTGTGACTTTCACTTTTTAAAGGTTATCCCTCTTTTAAGGCAAAAACAAAGGCCCCAAGGCCGTTGACATATTAACCGCGAGTGACATGACTCTTAACGCCCAACGAATTGCAGCAATTTGTTCGTGTCAGCTCGCTCAAGTGACAGCCATTAGACACCCGTACACCTTCCCACCCTTGTCGGATCAAGCCACGTAACCATTACCTCGGATGGTAATTCGAATGGAAATCGGGGCTCCGAGAGAGAGAGTATTACACTTCGGGGCGAGTGATGTAATCGACGGGGAAGGGGAGGACAGGTGTTTGGCCGGGTAGGCCGGAAGAGGGAGCGGCGTGGACTACAGATTTCCCACCCCAAGACAGGTGGGAAATCCATGTTGGGACGAACTCGTCTCCGAGTCGACCCGGGGAGATTAGACGCAACGCGAGCCCTTCCGACTGTGCTAAACAATTAAAGCTGTTGCGTCCTTGCTTGCTAGAATAAAAAGATATTGCTAATTGCTAATTTGTTATAAAGACATCCCACAACAAACCGGCCCTGATAAGTATCAGATGTAACAAGTTATAATTCTAGAATTAAGAGCAGTATGAAAAAAGACCACCTGGCCGGTTGTCACCTACACGCGCATTTTTTTTGCGCGTACTCAATCCATTGTTTGCGTTGCGCCAGGCTTCACAAGCCTGTATTGGCATACCAGCACCATTAATATCGGCTGGACAGATTGGATTAATGTATAGAGCAATCGTCGCGCGTAGCAGACGTAAAACAGTATATCTAGGAAAGTGTGCAGTAAACAATTGTTTCATTCAAAAATAGTTTTTCCCCCATAATTCGTTGGTAGGGGGAATCCATTCAATTGGAATTTTCAATCAGAGCACGGAAATCACTTAAATGACTGCGGTGGACTGCTGTGTATGTACACTTTCAGCCCCTAATTTATATGCAAATCAATCAACGACGTTTTATAGATATGATTGGCAGATGAGTCTAGCAGTAGTTACGTGTCTGGTAACCCCTGCACCTTTGAAGGGAACAGCTAGTTCGGATGTTTAATACGCGTACCAGACTACAAAATAATTTACATGTATGTAACAAAAAATCTTCTTCAAAATTACGGACGTCGCGGTAGTTCATACCTTTCTTCTATTGGAGAAGATAAAGGTTTGTATATATTTTTCTGATGAATACGTGTTTTCCTTCAACAACAGATATTTATACATTTCTGCAGATTTGGGTAAAAAAATTGCACACATTTGCAACATATTTCCCTCGTTTTTGCGGGTCATAAATAGTGGGTGAGTTAAACTCCGGTTTCCATGTAGTCGTACGTCGCTAAGAAGTCCTCTACAGCACCGCCGATTAAAACGTTCTTCCCCGGACTGACGCTTACAGGAACGGACACAGTCGGCCAAGTTGGACCAAGTTCAACTTTGCCGACTATCTGCATCAAGACGTGAGAGTAGGCCCATTTAAATATGCGTGCTGGCATGCCGTGCGTTCAACGAATTTTGCCCATTTTATTATATTGACTAGGAAATGTGACAATAAAAGTTAGTAAACTAGCTAACCATCATTAAAATCTATGGTGTGAGGAACTACCATTTCAGTTTTTAGAATAGTTACCACTACCAGTTTTGCTGAGGAATTTTCGACTATCGGACGCCATTTTGTTTGCATTTTTTCGTTCAAATGACGTCATGAACCTACTCCTGATATCAGACTCCCTGAAAGTCCGACTTGTTGGTTATACTGCGCATGCTCAGTAGGCCCCGTATACAAAAACAATGAAAAACACAGGGTAAGGTTGAGGGTGACGATTAGGGTGAGAAATAGGGTCAGGGTTGGGGTATAGGGTTTATGATAGGGTCAGGGTTGGGGTATAGGGTTTATGATAGGGTCAGGGTTGGGATTGAGTTAAAGGCTATGTCATTGCTAAAAATTATTGTGTTCATCACAAAAGCAGAATTGTGTTGCAATGCATCATGGGTAAAGAGTCGGATATTCATATGACACCGTCTTGTGCCGTGTCGACATTCTTGCGACTTTTGACAAGCTGAAACAGGACTGATTCTCAACACTGAAAAGCCAGCCCATCCACTGTTCCTTCCTCTCCCTCCAGGAAGAGGGACGAAAGAACAGTCAAAGAACTCTAAGAAGTGGGTTAATAGGAGAATGCCATTCTGACGTAAAGCCTATTTTTTTTTCTCGGATTTTCCTTGATGTTCGGTTTTAAACTCTTAATTCTCCATCTTTATTTGTTTCCTGTAGCGTCGGACAGGTGCCGAGCCAAATCCGCTAGCCTTGTACCGTAATCTTTCACCGGCGAAAAGGCATATGCTTTCAAAGGTATGTACGTACCATTATTTCGTCTGTTCACACATTACCCCCAGGCTTTTTACACCGTTACTTACATTAATCTTGCCCCATTTCCACTTTTTGGACCGACCGATGGCATTTGGCGTAGACGTGGCTATCACTGACCTGTTTTTTTCCAGGAAAGATATGAGGCAAAATAACAAGAAGCATGTTTACGGACAATGAGGCAGGAATTAGGTGACCCTTTCTAAAAGATGATGTTGATTGCTGAGAGAAGTTTGCGTCATTCTTTTGTTTTATGTAGATTCTGTATTGTAAAATACAATAGCAAATTTTGTTTCTGGCATGAAATAGAAGTGACTTTGGAGAGCTATTTTTATCAAGTCCCCTCTAGCGCAGCATCACAGTCCGCTGATGTCATAGAGTACCGAAGTCTGACGTCAGTTGCCGCGGCAACTGGTTCCAAACACATGCAGTTTAGAATGTATACTGGTTCCAAACATTGCATTGATTGACGTCATCACTTCGGTACTCTATTTGCCTCAAAGTCGACGCTGCGGGCAGCAAACAATTCTGACGTCATAGTACGAACTCCTCTTTTGTTCCTAGTGCTAGACAAAAGGGAGTTCGTCCTATGATGTCAGAATTGTTTGCTGCCCGTAGCGACGACTTTTAGACAAATGGCACCAGCGGGCTGGAGGGGACTTGATAAAACTCTCAAAAGTCACTTTTTGTTATTTCATGGCAGAAATAATTGGCCGTTATATTTTACAATACGCAATCTAGACATAAAACTAAAAAATGACGCAGAATTCCCTCAGCAATCAACATCATCTTTAAAGACGACGTGCCCGTGCTTTTTTGTGAACCTCTGTAGCCTCCAAACTTTTTGAGATTAACATGCCATAATAGAGAGGAATTAGTGAGCTTTCCGATTATACTAAATTTATCCCTGTACCTTAAATTCTAAATCCAGAAATATGACATGAAAAAACACATTTGGAGAAAAGCAGCTTTGAAAAAAATCAATATTTTCAACTTTATGTGTCCTTTAAAAATAATGACACATGTGTCCTTTTATGATGGAAACAATAATTGCCTGCTTTATCAAAACTATAAATATGACGCAGATATCTCTTAGCAATCAACATCCGCTTTAACTTCAAATATAAAACATTCAATTAGATCATGCTTTTATTGTATGAGATATGTGTGAAAACAAGTTGAACTGGCCGTATATGTCTTGCATGGTTTCTTCAAAGACATTGGAGGAAAGGAGAGTCTTGTCCAAAATTCCGTGAAGGATTTCTAGTGATGTGTAATTAATCATCCCACGCCGTGTCTTACAATCAGGCGTGAAACTGACCTTTCATATCAACAGAAATGCATTGATTGGACGTCTTGTGCTAAGTCCATACAGCGGGTTACCCGGTCGCAAATAATGCCGATTAAACGAAGAAAGGAATGAAGCCACTAATGTTTCTCGAGATGTGTTTTTAATTTCGCAGTCAAGTGTTCTATGCAATAACAAGCTATATGCCGTTGATACCGGTATAGCCTAGGAAACATTCATCCCTTGTCTGTGGAGCATGTGAAAAATATGCCCTGCATGGCTCGTTGGCTTGAAGCAATTTGTCGGGATATGTTGTGACAAAGGCACAAGTGAGATTTTAATGAAATCAATTCTTTTTCGTTTGACCTGCTATTTCGCAGGCGGACAAATTGTTTTCCTGTTGTGGGGTTGAGCGTTTGTTCCTTATGAAGGACTTCGTGTCACCTGCTTGGTTCCTCAATCCAGGTGGCCAGGTGAATAGAAGTCGCCTTATCAAAGAATGTGCCGTGAAAAAGACAGGTGCATTTGGCGCAGGCCCGACCAATTAAAAAGGTTGCGCGCACTAATGTTAACGTTTCGAACTTGTGCTTGGACAAGCGCCCAATTTCGTGGCCCAGCGAGGAATCGCCTGAACTACAGTATAGCAGGAAATTCTGACGGTTAGTGTATCTTACGGGTTAGCAAAGAATGTTGGCTTGTGGCCATGCGTACATCCGTAATGAGGGATTATGTGCTGTTCAGAATTGCTTGTCACTCAGCTCAACCAAAAATAGAAATATTAACGGAAACATACAATGGATATCCAATTCATCTTGTTTTCACACGTATTACCATTGTGTGACAAAACAAAATGATGCTTGTTTTTACTGTAGGCTAAGCGCAAAGGCGGTGGTAAATTCTTCAACAATCATCCCATCAGTTTGAAGCGCTATGTGTTTTGACTCCTTGACTATTTTGACTCCTTGACTATTTTGACTTTTTGACTCCTTGACTATTTTGACTCCTTGACTATTTTGACTCCTTGACTATTTTGGCCCCTTCACTATTTTGACTCCTTGACTATTGTGACTCCTTGACTGTTTCGACTTCTTGACTATTTTGACTCCTTGACTAATTTGACTCCTTGACTATTTTGACTCCTTGACTATTTTGACTCCTTGACTATTTTGACTCCTTGACTAATTTGACTCCTTGACTATTTTGACTCCTTGACTATTTTGACTCCTTGACTATTTGGACTCCTTGAATATTTGGACTCCTTGAATATTTGGACTCCTTGAATATTTGGACTCCTTGAATATTTGGACTTCTTAGCTATTTTGTCTCCTTTACTATTTTGACGACTTGGTTATTTTGACTCCATGGGTATAAAAACAGCACCGAAATCTGTCCGTTAACTCACCAACAGTGTTTTAAAGATTGTCTACTAATGCAGTCTTCATAAGTTCTTTGAAACGAAAATCAAGTCAAACATTGAAATACTCCAAGAAAGTGTACACAAATTTAATAACAATTATTTGTACACAAAGCGGTTTTTTGCTTTGATGATAGCATGCATTTGCTCATGAATATGGTAATTTTCATCAACACAAAAACCAAAAATGTTAAAATAACTCCCTAGAATTGCAATATGGAGGTGTCATCTACGTATTCAAGTCACAAAATTCCCTTCACATGCTTCATATTATTATTCCCAATGGGCAATTCCGCGGTAACGGCATTACATTTCAGAGAAATTTTGGCTATAATTTGACATGCTGTGGATTAATCTTATGGCCTACCTGATTACAAACACTTTAATATGGTCTGGTTACACCCTTGCTATCATATCAAAATAAAATAACTGAAACTTCCTACATGTGAAAAGATTCAAGGCCAAAAATGTGTCGGTAACGGAATTACGTTAGAAAATTCCGGATTTGTTTAACCTTAACTTTCAAAAAGGATTCTATGAATTTATTAACACAAGGGCCACAGGTACAGCCGTATCTTTGTTACCTATAATTTCAACTTCATCCTGGCAGAACTTGTTTGGAGTATACTTTTATGGATATCCCATAATTGACAATTTTTC
This sequence comes from Hippasteria phrygiana, assembly GCA_037893225.1. NCBI lineage: Eukaryota > Metazoa > Echinodermata > Asteroidea > Valvatida > Goniasteridae > Hippasteria > Hippasteria phrygiana. The sequence goes on from JAZGUH010000311.1 coordinate 863,421, forward strand.
CAAAAAGATGGCGGTAACGGAATTACGAAAAATGGTAACAAAATGTACGCTCTGAAAGACGTGAAAAAAAATTAGATTGGAAAATTATAACAAAATAAAACAACTTTATCAATATTAAATTTATGACCTTATCTTTCTATTTGAAGTAAAATATTGTAGTGATATTGTGATTAAGTGTCAAAACAAGCAAATACATCACACATTTTTGTGACAAAATGGTTCAAAAATTTGGCTAAAAATGTATTTTAAAAATGTATAGTTATATCACTTCAATCAAAGAATATCTCTTCCCCTTTAATTCGATACAAAATTTGTAAATGTGGTACATCTATTTACGAAAAAAATAATATTTTCAATTTGTGTAATTTGTCCACTCTCATACGGAATTGCCACAATGTCATTATCATACGGAATAACAGCAATTCAGCATTAGTTTATGCCATATTTTTTTCTTTCCTTTTCCACGTGAATATTGCAGCGTCTGAGAATGTAAAAGTCGATGCAGTATAGGCCCTATTATACGAAGCAAAAATGCCGGGCAAATTCAGATATTTCAGATTGTTGATTATAAATTAAGTCAAATTAGCGACAGATGTATGCATTGAAAACGACTCTTTCTAGAATTCTACAAATTACAGTTTTCAACAATTTAATGCAACTGTGCCAATCTGATTTTGTTTTGTTCAATCAAAATAACATCAGTGGGGAGGTGAGTTGGACTCACCAATGGAGGAAGCAACCACGCCTAAGTCTATAGGTCTAAAAATTGGGATAATTTCTCTGAATATGTTGAAGAATTACCCTCAAAATGTTGCCAACCCTACCACTTCTGATTGTAACCTTTTGGCTTTTAGCCTTGTATTGGGGATTTCAATATATAACAAAATCACCGACGATTTACAAACTGACACATAATTCCTTACGTGACGCTCGAATCAAATTTTACCAACGTTGGCTGCAAAATAGACATTAAATCTAACTGAAATGTACTGGGGTGTCTTGATTTTTGTAGATGACCAGAAATGCAAACTGTCCTGCAGTCAGATACCATTTGAAAGTGAAAATGTGGAAAATGGTAATGAAATTATTTCATACCTTCAGACACACTCAGTGCTCGCAGTTGAATATGCCGGTGTCGTACTATCATATTAAAGGCGCAAAAACCTTTGTGTGAAATGCCACCTATTTTACAGAAATCTAATTTACGGAATGTGTACAACTTTTGCGTAGGCGAGGTAAACAACGCGTCAAACTACCATACTTCTCGAATATCCTCATACAGCAAGCATTGCTGTACAAAATACAAGGGTGAAAAAAAAGTCTTCATATTTTTTTAAGTCTTTTTTTTTCACCGTCCCTTTTTTGCATTTATAACCCATTTTCAGCGTCCCCATTTTGATTTTTAAAATCTCCATCCCGTTGAACTCTGCCACCCCGGCTATACGCCACTGGCTGTAGACCAAAATTATTATGAACGATTTGTGTGGAATACCGCAAAATATCACCGTAAAATTCTTTCGATTTTTAAGACACTCTGTGCGAAGCGACTTCAAAATACGAATGCAAAAGCACGCTGGTTAAGCACTGATCTATTTTTTTTTTTAAAGCTATACTCTTTTTCGTTTCAGTATTTCTTTATTGCTATTTTTCTAACAATTAAAAAAAGCACCCACGTGTACTTGTCGAGTAATTACATTCCAGGTGGCGAATTTTTTGCTGCCCGACAAAAAGTCAGTTTCCGAAGGGCGTATCTTTTGTACTCAAGTGGCAAAGAATAAAGCCTTTGTTCAAGGGGTTGCTGACGCCGAGGTTTTTCGTTAAAACAAAACATACAATTTAAGAATTTTTAAAAAAGAAATTCAATTTGTCGGAGAGCACGGACAGCATATCTTTAATATTTTGTAAAATTCTAATACATTTTCAATAAATTCATCAGTGTGCATAATCAACAAGATTGCTGACAATTAATGACATATTTGACCATTGTTTTTCGATTGGGCATAACCAGTCCCTCTTTCCAAATGACCTTTTACCATTGCGCACTCATAGACTAGCAAAAACTATTTCATACCCCCCCCCCCCCCCCTCCATAACTTGTCCTTGGGAGACGGTAAAATATGCGGACACTGAGATCGACCTGACCACTGTGCTATTATGCAAATCAAATCAACAGCCAGGCTCATCGGCGAGATAATCTTCGTTTTAAATTCCCATCACTATTAATTCCTTCCTTTCTTTTAACAGGCTGGTCACTTTGGGGCACTTAAACGAGCATTCAGAGAATAGTGATCTGACATGACGGTTTACTCAAAGAATACTATCTCGCGATTTCGCCATTTCACGACTCATCACTTTCTATGTGAACGTCCCTGTACTATGCACCGACCAGTCTGGCGATGGACCCTTTAGTCTGTCATGGTAGATTGATCAGACACTGAGTTCAAGTTTTGCATTTTTCGGTCATTGCAACATTTTTAAGATGATGTAAACTGAAACGCTCCTTTTTCCGTCACAAGACCACGTAATTTCCTTTCTCAGCCCAGTATGAAAACAAAATATTTTCATCTACTGCCACGTCGTAGCTTCTTGACGGTTTGCCCTGAAGTACGAATTCTCGCCAAATCTCGTTGGATTTTTAGTCCAACGCTGTAGCTTGAGCGTGCAATGCTTGATGTATCGACTCGATTCGCAAAACCCAAACGCCTTGTTTTATAATTGATTAGATCTACAAAAACCTTCCAAGTTCAACACATCTGCATTTCCAGGGATCAATGTTATACTGAAAGGGGTTTAATCCCCTCTATTTCATTCAGCTGATCATATCACCGTTTACTTTCCAAGGCAACGCCGTGAAGGACGGAATTAAGTGAAAACCACGAGTTGCACACACGTATTAGCTGGGGATTTAACTTTGATCACACAAGGATAGAGCTGTCTGAGTCTCTACGGCGAATAATATTGAATTCAAAAATTTGATTCAAGAAAGCTTTCAATTTAAAAGGTTCACCCATAGCAAAGTAAAAAAAGATATTAACTACAAGGTTTATTAATTATAGATATTCATAAAACTTAATCACCAAAATTGAATGTGTATTAACTAATCATTACATTGCGCCAAAAAATCAACAACATCAGCTAGCAGCGGCGCGCACAAATAACAGAATAACAGAACAACAGCAACGTCAACAGCAGTAACAACAGCAGTAACATCAACAATAATAATAGCAATACCAACAGCTACATCTACAACAGTAACAAAAACATCAACAGCAGCAACAACAACAACAACAACAGCAGCAACAACAACAACAACAATAGCAGCAACAACAATGACAACAACATCAACGAAAACAGCAAGTCCATGTACTGTGCCAACAAATCCTAATGCGACCCACCCTGTGCTTTGATTTATATTCCTGAGTCCCACCACTGATTTCTACACTTTATTCTCTTACATTTCCCCCATAACTGCAGTTGTTGGAAATGGCAAGGATGAACAATGAACTGAGTGACGAGTGAGAGCTGGACGGAGAGAACAAACAATCACCCTGCCGTGAAGACTGTCTCCAACTTCACGACAGGATCAAATAATGAAAAATCTGTCATTTTCTAGCAACAAAAAGAAGAACTTTGAGGGTATTGACCTATGCATTGCGCAGCGACTCTAATGACGCTTAAGCTAAGAGTACAGAGTTCAACTATTGCCAGGAGTATGAACTGTAACGTCAATGGTGGTTATCGGTGCTGACCTATCCGCGGGTTGAATTTTGCACTCTTCACTAAGGTAAACGGACGCATTTTACTCAATGCAAATGACTGACGTGGTAACCTTTGCATTACTTTTAGATCGTGGTAATATTTTATTCATTTAACGCACTTTCAAAACTTCTACACCGTTTGTTTGAAATCACCATTAACGAATCTATCGGAAAACTGGGGAAAGAAATGTTTTATATAGGCCTATATATATATATATATATATTATTTGTCCTCCTATTATAGACATATTTTGTGAAGTATCTTTAAGATATGACCTACCCCCTTTGGAGTCAAATTCCTTTAGAATATTGACTTCGTTAAAAGAAATACTGTTAAAAACAGAAATTTTGAATACCCCTATTTTACCCTATTTTGATCAGATGTCGCATCTTATGAGCAAAGCTTTTGAATTTTGCAAAGGTATATACTGCAACACAATCAGTAAGCAAGGTGCAAAATGAGACGATTTAAGGTCAATACGTGTTATTAGTTTATGTATGGTAGCGGTGGAAAACGGTGTAACTCAACTACACAAATGGATTCCTTATTGATTATGAAATCAAATAACGTATATCCCTGAATAGTTTGACATTTCAAGACTTTTTGGTTTTTTGAAAATTTAACGTTTATTATCTAATGGAACGGTAACGTACGGTTTGGTTATATATATGACAATTTTATGTCCATGTATTGTACTAAGAAAGAAATTGTATTACATATGTTAAATATTTTTTAACGATCACGGTAGAAAATAAGACATTCGCTTTAAACTGAATTGTAAAAATTGCTTGCAGATTCTAATCATGGTCATAATTAGTTAATTAGTTTGTTTCAGGAATAATGTTTGGAAATGGCTGGTTAAAAAGCTCATTTGCATGAGGTATTATAGGCCGATAGGAAATCTGTCCCACTGAGGGCTTAAGTAAGGCCTTTCCTCCCAAGAATGTTTTTACAGGGAACTTGGAGGCAAAACTAACAGCACTACGGGCTAAAGAATGCTTGGGTAGCCTAAAGCCGCCGTTCTGGCAGTGCATTGACATTCCTAAGTAGGCCTAAATTGTGTAAAAATTGAAAGTTTTTCGTCTGGGAGATTGGCTAGAACCTGCGAATTGCCTCGTGTGACATGGCACTTAAAGCTTTCCTGTTCCAGTTTACAGCAATGCACGATAAAGACCCGACCATTTCTGGCCGATTTTTTAAATTCACTCTTCGGTACTAGCCTACATAATCGTTAAGAGAAAAAGTAAACATATACATTGTAAAAACAAAAAATCCCACATTGCGCTGTAGAAAAACCTGCGCGAAGTGGGAATCATTGGTGAGTGGCAGTTTTACCAAGGCCAGGCCTATCGAACATACGAATGGGGTTCTTAAAGTAATTATCGCAAACACCTTATTGTCAGGCAGTATTGAAATTTGTCCGCCCGCGCAAAGTGGGAACTCCAACTGTGCGAAGATTCCCACCTTGCCCGCGACACATTAACTTCCACTCTGTACATAATGGCAAACAAAATAAAATTGAAACAAAAGACGCGGACTGAAATCCTATATTCACCTTTGATAATTTGCTAAAGAAAGAAAAGATTCGTCACAGTACTCCCCTGAATGCTGACTCTGAAAGCCACTAAAATGGCATATTTGGTTGGTTGGTTGGTTGGTTGGTTGGTTGGTTTGTTTGTTTTCATCCAGAGAGCTTTAAAAGCACGATATGTTCATAGCAGACTATTATACTTCTGTATTCACATGCATTTGTGCTGTGGTTCATTTTGTTGCTAGCCTGAGCAAGCTGTACAGAATGACTCCGAAGCCTTAGTTTTTCTCGTAACAAGTACTTGTCGAACTGGATTAGAAATTAGGTAGATTGCCGATTATCCGTCTCATCTGACGCAACACATCCATACTGCGCAAAATGGACATCCCAGTAAGCAATATAGAGCAAGGTTGATCAAGGGAAATTGGTTAACCAGTAGCCGATTCGTGACCTACCTTACATCTATATACGCAATAACAGTGCGAACGATAGCCAGTCGAACTATGGTGCCACCTGTCCCCATTCAAATTTGCAACTGAAATGGCGAATTGCCTGTTATAAGAAATGAAGCCTTCACGGAAATCAGCATTAAGACAAGGGAAAAATCCACCTCAGTTAAGTAAAATAGGATGTATTTAGAGAAAACCCTTTGACCAGCAGGATAATGCAAATAGGATATTTCATTTAGATTGAACCATTTGGCCAATAGACTTGAAATTTACGCACCAAACTATTTTTAGTATTGGTTGTTGATTAATAGACATAAACCCCTGACGTTTGACCAATCACAGCCTCGACTATGCTCCGATAAAAGTCCGACATTCCTGACGGACGTGTGCCTCTCGATTGTGATTGGGCAATATCGTCAATGGGCGGTGCTTAATGGATATGTCTATTAACCCAACGCATATTGGCGTGTAGCCACGCCCCTCGTACAATAATTTGGTGTAATATTTTTTTGTTTCAGATGTTGAGCGTTCTGTGTTGAATTACCACATTAAGTGGATTACTGGGGAGGCATACTAAAGTGGAAATAACGGCTTTGGGGACAGAAGATATCGGGAAGGCATTTTCTTGTCTCACTATAGAAGGAATTTCCAGGGTTTAAAAGCAAAGAATTGTTGGAAATGTTCTCAAATTCAGATTCCGTAAGTTTCAAGTTTATTGTTCAAAGGATTCTGTCAAAATGGGTATGTAAGGTTTTGTAAGGTATAGGCCTATGGCATTATCTCCCCAAATCCCCATTGTCTCTTGTTATTGTAACTTAAGTGCGGATTAGACAATATTTTACAAAATGCGCTCAAGTGAATTTACCGGATTCTACCGCGATATTAAGTATGCCTGAAATGTAGCATGCATCCTCTAGCCGGTACCTGGTATGAAAAAGTTGCGTCAGCTGTGATATAAATCGGGTGTAGAATTATTAAGGACAGATTGATGATTAATGATACTATATTCACTTCGGTTTCATTTCAAGATATTTTCTGAAAATAAACTATTGAAACATTTCTTTTAGCTGCATTATACATGTGCTACATGGTGTCTTTTTACTTTGAGTCGCTCGTGACAAGCGTGTTTCTTTCTTAATAATAATATGCCGTGTTGATGACGTCTAACATTGGAAACTGTTCTTGGGATTTTTTTATGTCTTTGCGCTGTTACTGTAGAGACTGTCAAAGGACCTTTACCACCTCCTATTCGGTCGGACACGAAACTGATCCTGACCACAGAGACAGGCTGCCAAATTACGTGCGGCTCGTTTTGGCGTTTGTCTGCTTATGGAGTTTTGATCAGACTCTGACCATTCCGAGTGGACATTGGAATAGCCGGTCTCAGTTTAGACTCCGGCCAATCCGATTGGTGAACATTAGAATAGCCAGTTTCTGGTCATACTTCGGCCATTCTGAGTGGACATTAGAACAGCCGGTCTCTGATCTTACTCCGGCCATTCTGAGTTGACATTAGAATAGCTGGTATATAGAATGGCCGGTCTCTGTTTTCTAACCAACGTGACAGGCCTTTAATCAGACAAGTAGAATTAATCTGCCGTTTGACACGTGTTAATTAGCAGATTGAAGCGCCGAGCCTGGTGCCGTATATTGCGTTTACAAGGACGGGTTAACTCGAGGTTTGCCACTGAACAAGAAGAGAGATTTGGATGAAGCTATTAAATATACTTAATTATGTGAACTTGGGGGCTCATAATTGCTATTCATGACCGTTTAGAAAATTGACATGAAATACAACGGCCGTCTGCTGCTGATCATTATATGAAGCGTTCAGTTGGCCTGAAAATTGCAACTGGTCATTGCCTTGAATCAACCAGTGGAGTGGGCCCCCAAGATCTCCTGACTATTTTTATGGGGATATCTTAAAGCTCGGGTTTTCACCACCCCTCCAGCAAATCTGGATGACCTCCAGGAAAGGATAACTCGTAAAATTGACATTCTCAGACAAGACAGGGAGATGATTCGCCGTGCTGTTGCAGGAATGATGCGCCGAGCCCAGCTGTGCATTGAACGAGATGGTGGCAATGTTGAGGAATAAGACACCGTGGAATTAAATTGCCTTTTTAATTATATTTAAATGTTTTAAATATACACGAAGTTTAAAAGCTAATGAAATTCTTTTTTGTCTCTTTGTTAGACAATGGTTTTAAATTGTCTCTTTCTTATCCAGCCCTGACCAGTTGGCGCAACTCAGATTTCACCCGACCCCCTTAATTGTCTCCTGTGCAGTCATGCATGAAAACTAATCCAGTAAAAATGTCACCAAAAGAAGCAGGAAGAGTTACTCTAAAAGTACATATGAAAATATCTTATCTATATTGCTACAGAATATAACAGTATGGCCAATCTTAAAAGTGTAAACAAAAATTGACTCACACTGTATAAACGCCGCGACTTATTTTGTTTTGACAAATCAAAATAAGAAACTGTGAACGCCCACAAAATACCTGTTAAAAACTGAACGGGATTTCAGTATTTCCTCAGACTCGGGCGATGGATTGAGCTGAAATTTGCACAGTTGTTATTTCACGTATGCGTTGAATTACACTGCCTGAAACTGTTCTGTCAGCTCTAACGATGCTATACGTTGAAACCGTTAATAGGCTACATGACATAGACCCTGGATACAATGCAACTACGGGACATCGTGACGTCGTCTCCTGAGTGACTTCTTCACAGGATTTGGCAAACATACTTCCCTTAACCCTGAAAGCAACTTTTACAAAAATATACACGATGACACAAAGGCACTGCATTAGAAGTATTATTGTATTACGGGTAAGGCCAGCCAGGAGTCCCTGATGCTATTTCTGGGTCAGACACCATCCTATTGCCATTCAGAAACGTGGCAATGACAGAATGATTGATTGCTCTGGGGGGGTCTGCCCGGGGGGGGGGGAAACCCTTTGTGTATACCGACCACAAAAGCATTAGATAACACACGCTTGAATGGGGCTTAGCCAAACGCATGCCAGAGGGCTTACTTTCTCAGGGCTGGCATGTCCGGTGTGTGACCTCTGTGTTAAATTTGATTGCACAGTCTCAAACTGTGGCTTTCGACTCGAGTTCAAAAAAAAAATTGAGCAATATTTGCCGGAAAATGTTTTAGTAATTAAAAAATTACGAAAAACTACTTCCGCTGCAGTGCCGTAGTTATTAACAATTTGTTTGCCTTATTTGTCATGTTGTTTGTGTTAAAAACATTCTTAAAGGCTGGGGTGTAAGTTCACATCCTGTCGTCGCAGACTGGGGAGAGAAATAACATAATTGCTTGGATTTACAAATTCGTCAAAAGGTCACAAAACAATTAGGCAGATTTCACGGCAGATGGGAAGTTAGGTAAGGTGGGCGTGGCGGTGGGCGTGGATAACGTTTTCACGTTCGACCAAACATCACCCTGTGTGTTTTTTCTCACTTGTTTGAAACCAACCGTTTAATCGAATTGAATTCCGAACCTCGACAACCTTCAATTATTTTGAGTCCAGCATTGGAATAAGAGCACTACTGCCTAATAAGTACTTTTTAACAGTTTCAAAGCGTGTAACTCACAGTTAATGTGACAACTTTAACAGCCCCTCAATCTGTCCCACTCTCTCCCGCCGTCTTACAAAGCCCACAGACCCGTACATCTTAGATCCGACTGCCAGCCAACAGGATTGGTCCATTATCACCATCTATCGGGTGAAATCACCCGATAAGGATGAAAAACAGGTATATCCTTTTTCCCCTGCCCGTGCGGGTGCTCTCGCACGTCAACGGAGCTCCTCTTCCTTTAATTCCGTTTCGATAGGTGCAAACAGGAGATGTTTTGTGTTTTCTAACCAACTTGACGGGCCTTTAATCTGACAAGTAGAATTAATCTGCCGTTAGACACGTGATAATTCGCAGATTGAAGCGCCGAGCCCGGTGCCGTATATTGCGTTTACAAGGACGGGTTAACTCGAGGTTTGCCACTGAACAAGAAGAGAGATTTGGATGAAGCTATTAAATATACTTAATGATGTGAACTTGGGGGCTGATAATTGCTATTCATGACCGTTTAGAAAATTGACATGAAATACAACGGCCGTCTGCTGCTGATCATTATATGAAGCATTCAGTTGGCCTGGAAATTGCAGGAAAGCAGCAATTTCAGAATTGTTTATCTCCGAAGCATTTTTGTCTGATTTAAATATTTTCGGAAAGAATGCTTATAACGTCAATATTTTCAGGATTTTTCATCTAGAAAGCAGATAATCGACTGTTTAGGATCTCTTTAATCAATTTCAGCCAAATCTGGAAAATTTCACTTTTGGCCCAAAATCGGCAAAAATGGCAAGGGGTAAGCCTTACTGTTTTTTTCCGACAAAAAAGTATGTTGGCCTGAAAATTGCAGGAAAGCAGGCCAATAGACTGAGAAGAATAGCCCTTGATTTACAGGTGGCAGGAATTCATCTTCTATTTCTTGTATTTTCTTTTACTTTTTTTTCTGACTTCAATATTTTCGGAAACTATGCTGATAACGTCAATATTTTCAGGATTTTTCATCCAGTATAATCCACTATTTAGCATCTCCTGAATAAATTTCAGCCAAATCTAGACAATGTCACTTTTGGCCTAAAATCGCCAAAAATGGCAAGAGGTAAGCCTTAATTTTTTCTTTTTGCCTTAATGTTTTTATTTTCCGACAATATTTTCGGAGACACTGCTTATAACATCAATATTTTCACGATTTTTCATCTAGAAAGCAAATAATCGACTGTTCAGCATCTCCTGAATCAATTTCAGTCAAATCTAGAAAATGTCATTCTTTTTGCCTAAAATCGCCAAAAATGGCAAAAAGCCTTACTGTTGTTTTTTTCTGACAAAAAAGTAAGTTGGCCTGAAAATTGCAGGAAAGCAGGCCAATAGGCTGAGAAGAATAGCCCTTGATTTACAGGTGGCAGAAATTCATATTCTATTTTTTGAATAATTATTTTCATATTTTTCTGATTTTAATATTTTCGGAGACAATGCTTATAACGTCAATATTTTCAGGATTTTTCATCTAGAAAGCAGATAATCGACTGTTTAGGATCTCTTTAATTAATTTCAGCCAAATCTAGAAAATTTCACTTTTGGCCCCAAATCGGCAAAAATGGCAAGGGGTAAGCCTTGCTGTTTCTTTTCTGACCAAAAAGTAAGTTGGCCTGAACATTGCAGGAAAGCAGGCAAATAGACTGAGAAGAATAGCCCTTGATTTACAGATGGCAGAAATTCATATTCCATTTTTTGAATAAATATTTTCATATTTTTCTGATTATAATATTTTCGGAGACATTGCTTATAACGTCAATATTTTCAGGATTTTTCATCTAGAAAGCAGATAATCGACTGTTCAGGATCCTTTAATCAATTTCAGCTAAATCTAGAAAATTTCACTTTTGGCCCAAAATCGGCAAAAATGGCAAGGTGTAAGCCTTACTGTTTATTTTGCAACAAAAAAATACGTTGGCCTGATAATTGCAGGAAAGCAGGCCAATAGACTGAGAAGAATAGCCCTTGATTTACAGATGGCAGAAATTCATATTCCATTTTGTGAATAAATATTTTCATATTATTCTGATTTTAATATTTTCGGAAACAATGCTTATAACGTCAATATTTTTAAAGGATTTTCCATCTAGAAAGCAGATAATCGACTGTTCAGCATCTCCAGAATCAATTTTAGTCAAATCTAGAAAATGTCATGTTTTTGGCCTAAAATCGGAAAAATGGCAAGGGGTAAGCCTTACTGTTCTTTTTTCTGACAAATAATAAGTAAGTTGGCCTGAACATTGCAGGAAAGCAGGCAAATAGACTGAGAAGAATAGCCCTTGATTTACAGGTGACAGGAATTCATGTTCTATTTTTTAATAATTATTTTCATATTTTTCTGATTTTTATATTTTCAGAAACAGTGCTTATAACGTCAATATCTTTAGGATTTTCCATCTAGAAAGCAGATAATCGACTGTTCAGTATCTCCTGAATAAATTTTATTCAAATCTAGAAAATGTCATTTGTTTTGCCTAAAATCGGAAAAATTGCTAGGGGTAAGCCTGAATGTTTTTTTCCCACAAAACATAAGTTGGCCTGAACATTGCAGGAAAGCAGGCCAATAGACTGAGAAGAATAGCCCTTGATTTACAGATGGCAGAAATTCATATTCCATTTTTTGAATAAATATTTTCATATTTTTCTGATTTAATATTTTCGGAGACATTGCTTATAACGTCAATATTTTCAGGATTTTTCATCTAGAAAGCAGACAATCGACTGTTTAGGATCTCTTTAATTAATTTCAGCCAAATCTAGAAAATTTCACTTTTCGCCCAAAATCGGCAAAAATGGCAAGGGGTAAGCCTTACTGTTTTCTTTTCTGACCAAAAAGTAAGTTGGCCTGAACATTGCAGGAAAGCAGGCAAATAGACTGAGAAGAATAGCCCTTGATTTACAGATGGCAGAAATTCATATTCCATTTTTTGAATAAATATTTTCATATTTTTCTGATTATAATATTTTCGGAGACATTGCTTATAACGTCAATATTTTCAGGATTTTTCATCTAGAAAGCAGATAATCGACTGTTCAGGATCCTTTAATCAATTTCAGCTAAATCTAGAAAATTTCACTTTTGGCCCAAAATCGGCAAAAATGGCAAGGTGTAAGCCTTACTGTTTATTTTGCAACAAAAAAATACGTTGGCCTGATAATTGCAGGAAAGCAGGCCAATAGACTGAGAAGAATAGCCCTTGATTTACAGATGGCAGAAATTCATATTCCATTTTGTGAATAAATATTTTCATATTATTCTGATTTTAATATTTTCGGAAACAATGCTTATAACGTCAATATTTTTAAAGGATTTTCCATCTAGAAAGCAGATAATCGACTGTTCAGCATCTCCAGAATCAATTTTAGTCAAATCTAGAAAATGTCATGTTTTTGGCCTAAAATCGGAAAAATGGCAAGGGGTAAGCCTTACTGTTCTTTTTTCTGACAAATAATAAGTAAGTTGGCCTGAACATTGCAGGAAAGCAGGCAAATAGACTGAGAAGAATAGCCCTTGATTTACAGGTGACAGGAATTCATGTTCTATTTTTTAATAATTATTTTCATATTTTTCTGATTTTTATATTTTCAGAAACAGTGCTTATAACGTCAATATCTTTAGGATTTTCCATCTAGAAAGCAGATAATCGACTGTTCAGTATCTCCTGAATAAATTTTATTCAAATCTAGAAAATGTCATTTGTTTTGCCTAAAATCGGAAAAATTGCTAGGGGTAAGCCTTAATGTTTTTTTCCCACAAAACATAAGTTGGCCTGAACATTGCAGGAAAGCAGGCCAATAGACTGAGAAGAATAGCCCTTGATTTACAGATGGCAGAAATTCATATTCCATTTTTTGAATAAATATTTTCATATTTTTCTGATTTAATATTTTCGGAGACATTGCTTATAACGTCAATATTTTCAGGATTTTTCATCTAGAAAGCAGACAATCGACTGTTGAGGATCTCTTTAATTAATTTCAGCCAAATCTAGAAAATTTCACTTTTCGCCCAAAATCGGCAAAAATGGCAAGGGGTAAGCCTTACTGTTTTCTTTTCTGACCAAAAAGTAAGTTGGCCTGAAAATTGCAGGAAAGCAGGCCAATAGACTGAGAAGAATAGCCCTTGATTTACAGATGGCAGGAATTCATATTCTATTTTGTGAATAGATTTTGTCATATTTTTCTGATTTCAATATTGTCGGAAACAATGCTTATAACGTCAATATTTTCAGGATTTCTCATCTAGAAAGCAGATAATTGACTGTTTAGGATCTCCTGAATCAATTTCAGTCAAATCTAGAAAATTTCACTTTTTGCCTAAAATCGCCAAAAATGACAAGGGGTAAGCCTTACAGTTCTTTTTTCTGACAAATAATAAGTTGGCCTGAACATTGCAGGAAAGCAGGCCAACAGACTGAGAAGAATAGCCCTTGATTTACAGGTGACAGGAATTCATATTCTATTTCTTAAATAAATATTTTCATATTTTTCTGAATATATTTTTTCGGAAACAATGCTTATAACGTCAATATTTTCAGGATTTTTCATCTAGAAAGCAGATAATCGACTGTTCAGGATCCTTTAATCAATTTCAGCCAAATCTAGAAAATTTCACTTTTGGCCCAAAATCGGCAAAAATGGCAAGGGGTAAGCCTTACTGTTTATTTTGCGACAAAAAAATACGTTGGCCTGATAATTGCAGGAAAGCAGGCCAATAGACTGAGAAGAATAGCCCTTGATTTACAGATGGCAGAAATTCATATTCCATTTTTTGAATAGATATTTTCATATTTTTCTGATTTTAATATTTTCGAAAACAATGCTTATAACGTCAATATTTTCAGGATTTTCCATCTAGAAAGCAGATAATCGACTGTTCAGCATCTTCTGAATCAATTTTAGTCAAATCTAGAAAATTTCACTTTTGGCCCAAAATCGGAAAAATGGCATTTAAGCTTACGCTTTAATGTCATTTTTCCGACAAAAAGTAAGTTGGCCTGAAAATTGCAGGAAAGCAGGCCAATAGACTGAGAAGAATAGCCCTTGATTTACAGATGGCAGGAATTCATATTCTATTTTGTGAATAGATTTTTTCATATTTTTCTGATTTCAATATTGTCGGAAACAATGCTTATAACGTCAATATTTTCAGGATTTTTCATCTAGAAAGTAGATAATTGACTGTTTAGGATCTCCTGAATCAATTTCAGTCAAATCTAGAAAATTTCACTTTTTGCCTAAAATCGCCACAAATGACAAGGGGTAAGCCTTACAGTTCTTTTTTCTGACAAATAATAAGTTGGCCTGAACATTGCAGGAAAGCAGGCCAACAGACTGAGAAGAATAGCCCTTGATTTACAGGTGACAGGAATTCATATTCTATTTCTTAAATAAATATTTTCATATTTTTCTGAATATATTTTTTTCGGAAACAATGCTTATAACGTCAATATTTTCAGGATTTTTCATCTAGAAAGCAGATAATCGACTGTTCAGGATCCTTTAATCAATTTCAGCCAAATCTAGAAAATTTCACTTTTGGCCCAAAATCGGCAAAAATGGCAAGGGGTAAGCCTTACTGTTTATTTTGCGACAAAAAAATACGTTGGCCTGATAATTGCAGGAAAGCAGGCCAATAGACTGAGAAGAATAGCCCTTGATTTACAGATGGCAGAAATTCATATTCCATTTTTTGAATAGATATTTTCATATTTTTCTGATTTTAATATTTTCGGAAACAATGCTTATAACGTCAATATTTTCAGGATTTTCCATCTAGAAAGCAGATAATCGACTGTTCAGCATCTTCTGAATCAATTTTAGTCAAATCTAGAAAATGTCACTTTTGGCCTAAAATCGGAAAAAATGGCAAGGGGTAAGCCTTACTGTTTTTTTTTCTGACCAAAAAGTAAGTTAGCCTGAAAATTGCAGGAAAGCAGGCCAATAGACTGAGAAGAATAGCCCTTGATCTACAGTTGGCAGAAATTCATATTCTATTTTTTGAATGAATATTTTCTATATTTTTCTGATTATAATATTCTCGGAAACAATGCTTATAACGTTAATATTTTCAGGATTTTCCATCTAGAAAGCAGATAATCGACTGTTCAGCATCTCCTGAATCAATTTCAGTCAAATCTAGAAAATGTCATTATTTTTGCCTAAAATCGGAAAAATGGCAAGGGGTAAGCTTTAATGTCATTTTTCCGACAAAAAGTAAGTTGGCCTGAAAATTGCAGGAAAGCAGGCCAATAGACTGAGAAGAATAGCCCTTGATTTACAGATGGCAGGAATTCATATTCTATTTTGTGAATAGATTTTTTCATATTTTTCTGATTTCAATATTGTCGGAAACAATGCTTATAACGTCAATATTTTCAGGATTTTTCATCTAGAAAGTAGATAATCGACTGTTCAGCATCTCCTGAATCAATTTCAATGAAATCTAGAAAATGTCATATATTTGCCTAAAATCGGAAAAATGGCAAGGGGTAAGAATAATGTGTTTTTTTTCTGACGAAAACGGTAAGTTGGCCTGAAAATTGCAGGAAAGCAGGCCAATAGACTGAGAAGAAAGCCCTTGATTACTAGGTTGCAGGAATTCATATTCTATTTTTTGAAAAATTACTTTCTTATTTTTCTGATTTAAAAATTTTTGGAAACAATGTTAATAACGTCAATATTTTCAGGATTTCTCATCTAGAAAGCAGATAATTGACTGTTTAGGATCTCCTGAATCAATTTCAGTCAAATCTAGAAAATTTCACTTTTTGCCTAAAATCGCCAAAAATGACAAGGGGTAAGCCTTACAGTTCTTTTTTCTGACAAATAATAAGTTGGCCTGAACATTGCAGGAAAGCAGGCCAACAGACTGAGAAGAATAGCCCTTGATTTACAGGTGACAGGAATTCATATTCTATTTCTTAAATAAATATTTTCATATTTTTCTGAATATATTTTTTTCGGAAACAATGCTTATAACGTCAATATTTTCAGGATTTTTCATCTAGAAAGCAGATAATCGACTGTTCAGGATCCTTTAATCAATTTCAGCCAAATCTAGAAAATTTCACTTTTGGCCCAAAATCGGCAAAAATGGCAAGGGGTAAGCCTTACTGTTTTTTTTCTGACCAAAAAGTAAGTTAGCCTGAAAATTGCAGGAAAGCAGGCCAATAGACTGAGAAGAATAGCCCTTGATCTACAGTTGGCAGAAATTCATATTCCATTTTTTGAATGAATATTTTCTATATTTTTCTGATTATAATATTCTCGGAAACAATGCTTATAACGTTAATATTTTCAGGATTTTCCATCTAGAAAGCAGATAATCGACTGTTCAGCATCTCCTGAATCAATTTCAGTCAAATCTAGAAAATGTCATTATTTTTGCCTAAAATCGGAAAAATGGCAAGGGGTAAGCTTTAATGTCATTTTTCCGACAAAAAGTAAGTTGGCCTGAAAATTGCAGGAAAGCAGGCCAATAGACTGAGAAGAATAGCCCTTGATTTACAGATGGCAGGAATTCATATTCTATTTTGTGAATAGATTTTTTCATATTTTTCTGATTTCAATATTGTCGGAAACAATGCTTATAACGTCAATATTTTCAGGATTTTTCATCTAGAAAGTAGATAATCGACTGTTCAGCATCTCCTGAATCAATTTCAATGAAATCTAGAAAATGTCATATATTTGCCTAAAATCGGAAAAATGGCAAGGGGTAAGAATAATGTGTTTTTTTTCTGACGAAAACGGTAAGTTGGCCTGAAAATTGCAGGAAAGCAGGCCAATAGACTGAGAAGAAAGCCCTTGATTACTAGGTTGCAGGAATTCATATTCTATTTTTTGAAAAATTACTTTCTTATTTTTCTGATTTAAAAATTTTTGGAAACAATGTTAATAACGTCAATATTTTCAGGATTTCTCATCTAGAAAGCAGATAATTGACTGTTTAGGATCTCCTGAATCAATTTCAGTCAAATCTAGAAAATTTCACTTTTTGCCTAAAATCGCCAAAAATGGCAAGGGGTAAGCCTTACAGTTCTTTTTTCTGACAAATAATAAGTTGGCCTGAACATTGCAGGAAAGCAGGCCAACAGACTGAGAAGAATAGCCCTTGATTTACAGGTGACAGGAATTCATATTCTATTTCTTAAATAAATATTTTCATATTTTTCTGGATATATTTTTTTCGGAAAACAATGCTTATAACGTCAATATTTTCAGGATTTTTCATCTAGAAAGCAGATAATCGACTGTTCAGGATCCTTTAATCAATTTCAGCCAAATCTAGAAAATTTCACTTTTGGCCCAAAATCGGCAAAAATGGCAAGGGGTAAGCCTTACTGTTTATTTTGCGACAAAAAAATACGTTGGCCTGATTATTGCAGGAAAGCAGGCCAATAGACTGAGAAGAATAGCCCTTGATTTACAGATGGCAGAAATTCATATTCCATTTTTTGAATAGATATGTTCATATTTTTCTGATTTCAATATTTTCGGAAACAATGCTTATAACGTCAATATTTTCAGGATTTTCCATCTAGAAAGCAGATAATCGACTGTTCAGCATCTCCTGAATCAATTTTAGTCAAATCTAGAAAATGTCACTTTTGGTCCAAAATCGGAAAAAATGGCAAATGTTTTTTTTTCTGACCAAAAAGTAAGTTGGCCTGAAAATTGCAGGAAAGCAGGCCAATAGACTGAGAAGAATAGCCCTTGATTTACAGTTGGCAGAAATTCATATTCCATTTTTTGAATGAATATTTTCTATATTTTTCTGATTATAATATTCTCGGAAACAATGCTTATAACGTTAATATTTTCAGGATTTTCCATCTAGAAAGCAGATAATCGACTGTTCAGCATCTCCTGAATCAATTTCAGTCAAATCTAGAAAATGTCAATTTTTTGCCTAAAATCGGAAAAATGGCAAGGGGTAAGCTTTAATGTCATTTTTCCGACAAAAAGTAAGTTGGCCTGAAAATTGCAGGAAAGCAGGCCAATAGACTGAGAAGAATAGCCCTTGATTTACAGATGGCAGGAATTCATATTCTATTTTGTGAATAGATTTTTTCATATTTTTCTGATTTCAATATTGTCGGAAACAATGCTTATAACGTCAATATTTTCAGGATTTTTCATCTAGAAAGTAGATAATCGACTGTTCAGCATCTCCTGAATCAATTTCAATGAAATCTAGAAAATGTCATATATTTGCCTAAAATCGGAAAAATGGCAAGGGGTAAGAATAATGTGTTTTTTTTCTGACGAAAACGGTAAGTTGGCCTGAAAATTGCAGGAAAGCAGGCCAATAGACTGAGAAGAAAGCCCTTGATTACTAGGTTGCAGGAATTCATATTCTATTTTTTGAAAAATTACTTTCATATTTTTCTGATTTTATATTTTTGGAAACAATGCTAATAACGTCAATATTTTCAGGATTTCTCATCTAGAAAGCAGATAATTGACTGTTTAGGATCTCCTGAATCAATTTCAGTCAAATCTAGAAAATTTCACTTTTTGCCTAAAATCGCCAAAAATGGCAAGGGGTAAGCCTTACAGTTCTTTTTTCTGACAAATAATAAGTTGGCCTGAACATTGCAGGAAAGCAGGCCAACAGACTGAGAAGAATAGCCCTTGATTTACAGGTGACAGGAATTCATATTCTATTTCTTAAATAAATATTTTCATATTTTTCTGGATATATTTTTTTCGGAAACAATGCTTATAACGTCAATATTTTCAGGATTTTTCATCTAGAAAGCAGATAATCGACTGTTCAGGATCCTTTAATCAATTTCAGCCAAATCTAGAAAATTTCACTTTTGGCCCAAAATCGCCAAAAATGGCAAGGGGTAAGCCTTACTGTTTATTTTGCGACAAAAAAATACGTTGGCCTGATTATTGCAGGAAAGCAGGCCAATAGACTGAGAAGAATAGCCCTTGATTTACAGATGGCAGAAATTCATATTCCATTTTTTGAATAGATATGTTCATATTTTTCTGATTTCAATATTTTCGGAAACAATGCTTATAACGTCAATATTTTCAGGATTTTCCATCTAGAAAGCAGATAATCGACTGTTCAGCATCTCCTGAATCAATTTTAGTCAAATCTAGAAAATGTCACTTTTGGTCCAAAATCGGAAAAAATGGCAAATGTTTTTTTTTCTGACCAAAAAGTAAGTTGGCCTGAAAATTGCAGGAAAGCAGGCCAATAGACTGAGAAGAATAGCCCTTGATTTACAGTTGGCAGAAATTCATATTCCATTTTTTGAATGAATATTTTCTATATTTTTCTGATTATAATATTCTCGGAAACAATGCTTATAACGTTAATATTTTCAGGATTTTCCATCTAGAAAGCAGATAATCGACTGTTCAGCATCTCCTGAATCAATTTCAGTCAAATCTAGAAAATGTCAATTTTTTGCCTAAAATCGGAAAAATGGCAAGGGGTAAGCTTTAATGTCATTTTTCCGACAAAAAGTAAGTTGGCCTGAAAATTGCAGGAAAGCAGGCCAATAGACTGAGAAGAATAGCCCTTGATTTACAGATGGCAGGAATTCATATTCTATTTTGTGAATAGATTTTTTCATATTTTTCTGATTTCAATATTGTCGGAAACAATGCTTATAACGTCAATATTTTCAGGATTTTTCATCTAGAAAGTAGATAATCGACTGTTCAGCATCTCCTGAATCAATTTCAATGAAATCTAGAAAATGTCATATATTTGCCTAAAATCGGAAAAATGGCAAGGGGTAAGAATAATGTGTTTTTTTTCTGACGAAAACGGTAAGTTGGCCTGAAAATTGCAGGAAAGCAGGCCAATAGACTGAGAAGAAAGCCCTTGATTACTAGGTTGCAGGAATTCATATTCTATTTTTTGAAAAATTACTTTCATATTTTTCTGATTTTATATTTTTGGAAACAATGCTAATAACGTCAATATTTTCAGGATTTCTCATCTAGAAAGCAGATAATTGACTGTTTAGGATCTCCTGAATCAATTTCAGTCAAATCTAGAAAATTTCACTTTTTGCCTAAAATCGCCAAAAATGGCAAGGGGTAAGCCTTACAGTTCTTTTTTCTGACAAATAATAAGTTGGCCTGAACATTGCAGGAAAGCAGGCCAACAGACTGAGAAGAATAGCCCTTGATTTACAGGTGACAGGAATTCATATTCTATTTCTTAAATAAATATTTTCATATTTTTCTGGATATATTTTTTTCGGAAACAATGCTTATAACGTCAATATTTTCAGGATTTTTCATCTAGAAAGCAGATAATCGACTGTTCAGGATCCTTTAATCAATTTCAGCCAAATCTAGAAAATTTCACTTTTGGCCCAAAATCGCCAAAAATGGCAAGGGGTAAGCCTTACTGTTTATTTTGCGACAAAAAAATACGTTGGCCTGATTATTGCAGGAAAGAGCAGGCCAATAGACTGAGAAGAATAGCCCTTGATTTACAGATGGCAGAAATTCATATTCCATTTTTTGAATAGATATGTTCATATTTTTCTGATTTCAATATTTTCGGAAACAATGCTTATAACGTCAATATTTTCAGGATTTTCCATCTAGAAAGCAGATAATCGACTGTTCAGCATCTCCTGAATCAATTTTAGTCAAATCTAGAAAATGTCACTTTTGGTCCAAAATCGGAAAAAATGGCAAATGTTTTTTTTTCTGACCAAAAAGTAAGTTGGCCTGAAAATTGCAGGAAAGCAGGCCAATAGACTAAGAAGAATAGCCCTTGATTTACAGTTGGCAGAAATTCATATTCCATTTTTTGAATGAATATTTTCTATATTTTTCTGATTATAATATTCTCGGAAACAATGCTTATAACGTTAATATTTTCAGGATTTTCCATCTAGAAAGCAGATAATCGACTGTTCAGCATCTCCTGAATCAATTTCAGTCAAATCTAGAAAATGTCAATTTTTTGCCTAAAATCGGAAAAATGGCAAGGGGTAAGCTTTAATGTCATTTTTCCGACAAAAAGTAAGTTGGCCTGAAAATTGCAGGAAAGCAGGCCAATAGACTGAGAAGAATAGCCCTTGATTTACAGATGGCAGGAATTCATATTCTATTTTGTGAATAGATTTTTTCATATTTTTCTGATTTCAATATTGTCGGAAACAATGCTTATAACGTCAATATTTTCAGGATTTTTCATCTAGAAAGTAGATAATCGACTGTTCAGCATCTCCTGAATCAATTTCAATGAAATCTAGAAAATGTCATATATTTGCCTAAAATCGGAAAAATGGCAAGGGGTAAGAATTAATGTGTTTTTTTCTGACCAAAACGGTAAGTTGGCCTGAAAATTGCAGGAAAGCAGGCCAATAGACTGAGAAGAAAGCCCTTGATTACCAGGTGGCAGGAATTCATATTCTATTTTTTGAAAAATTACTTTCATATTTTTCTGATTTTATATTTTTGGAAACAATGCTAATAACGTCAATATTTTCAGGATTTTTCATCAAGAAAGCAGATAATCGACTGTTCAGCATCTCCTGAATCAATTTCAGTCAAATCTAGAAAATGTCATTTTGTTTGCCTAAAATCGGAAAATTGGCAAGGGGTAAGAATTAATGTGTTTTTTTCCGACAAAAAGGTAACTTGGCCTGAATAATGCAGGAAAGCAGGCCAATAGGCTAAGAAGAATAGCCCTTGATTTACAGGTGGCAGGAATTCATATTATTTTTTATTTTTTTAAACAAATTTTTCAGATTTTAATATTTTCCGAAACAATGGATATAACGTCAATATTTTCAGGATTTTGTTTACCTAGAAAGCAGATAATCGACTGTTTAGCATCTCCAGACTGAATTTCAGCCAAATCTAGAAAATGTCATTTTTGGACCAAAATCGGCAAAAAATATTTTGCTGAAAATTGCAGGAAAGGATGCATTTCAGGATTTCTATATCTAGGAAATGTCAATCTACTGTTCAGCATCTCCCGAATCAATTTCAGCCAAAACTAGAAAGTGTCATTTCCCAACAAAAACAACAAAATAGTAAGGGGTACTCCTTGCGATTTGAAAATTGCAGGAAAGGAGGCAAATAGGCTGAGAAGAATTTCTTTTTATTTACACGTGTCGGGAATTCAGGATATTTTCTTTTGTGGATTTTTAATTTCTTTTTTTATGTTGAAAATTTGTATTTTCTGGAACATTTCTAAATCGTAAAAAAAAATCGGCTGATAAGCATCTCTAGAATCGATATCAATCAAATTTAGAAAATGTAATATTTTAATCCCCAAATCGGTTTGTCTCTAAACAGAAGCGTAGTTCTGATGACCATGTTGACATGTCTGAATCCAACTGAGTGTGTAATTATCGCTGGCGACAACATGGTTTTCAGCACCTCATAAATACTTCCCGAAAAAAACACACAACAAGTAACTGATCAGATCGAAAGAGAGCAGTAAGTGGGCATTGTGTAGAAAAATCGTTTTCTGAGCTCAGTTTCATACGCGTCCAAAACCTGAAGAATGGGAGAATGTTGATCGCGGAAGCGAGAGAGGAGCGGGAGGATGTGACGCCATCAATAACTTGATGAGAAATCTTCCCAGAAGTCGGACGTCTGTACCGTAATGACAATAAAAAGCCAGTGCGGCCAAATGTCGCACAGACTTCACTGTGATTCCAAGTAAATGAGGCAGCAATTAAACACGCGCTCGTCAGCTGTCGTTTTACACGCCCCAATTCAAGCGTCTTTCTCCGGTCCAACCGACCGTGAGTTTCTCTTCTAGCGGGTGGTCGTCGGTGAGACTTCGTCCGTGAGATTTAAGCTGTGTGTGACTGGACATGATTCTGCACGATAGGTAATACTGACGTCTCTTCTGGTAGCCCGCAATGGTAGTCGTGTCGTCCAAAGGAACCATGCAATAGGGGAGATTCACAATACAGAGCGCCACCAAGTGATTGCATTGCAGACGCCATTTTCAAACTACGCGGTCGACAAGTTACCCATACCACCTCGTTGTTCGAATTTATGGTATTTCTCAGGCTATTTCAGGATAGTAATATTAAAAAGCATTTTGGCGGCCCATGAGTTATAACCACCCGTCGGAAATGTCTATTTCACGATGTATCATAGAACCAATTTTGTTTGCTTGCTGGAAAATTACACAATGAGAACATGTCCAGAGTGTGGTGGTGGCCCATCCGTCACTCACTCCCCCCGTGGTATCATTGGGAGAAGCATGAGAGACACATGTCCCAGCCAAGACATGTGCTACTCCGGTGCGGCTTAATATTGTTGAAGACAAAGAGAAGAGTCGTTTGGCCATGTCGTATTATTTATTATAACAATAATTAACGGCTTTTAATTTAGAAACTATTGATAGCCATGTAACAATGGATGATTTTCAATAAGCGGTGCTAAGGATGGGACCAGAGGCTCTCAGTGCTAAGTTGCTCAGTGTACAGTTTATATATCGCTGACCGGGCCCTCCAATAAACATCTATTGCATCGAAGTTATGAGAATCATTATTCTGTGAAATTTTTCAACATCTTGTCGATTAAGATTTTTGAGTGACGAGCCGGTACCGCTTGACTATGCTGATCGTGCGCTGCGATGCCGTGATACTTTCATGCGTGAATGAATTTTGTTGTATAGCACTGTGCTTGTTTAGTACTGCACTGCAAAAACTGTGGTGTTAAATTAACACCATGTGGTGTTTATATTGGACCACTCGCTCAATATAAACACCACATGGTGTTTGATTAACACCACAGTCTTTGCAGTGTGAGAACCTCGCTTTTAACCCGGAAGTGCGTAGAAGGGAAAATGTGAAATTCGTCTGTAGCACACGGGAGGTCCGCATCCGACATCGCATCCGAAGGACGTCGCATCCGAAGGACGTCGCATCCGAAGGACGTCGCATCCGAAGGACGTCGCATCCGAAGGACGTCGCATCCGAAGGACGTCGCATCCGAAGGACGTCGCATCCGAAGGACGTCGCATCCGAAGGACATGACCCTTTTTGAGGCGAAACAAAGCGCATGTTATGCCCCAGACCAATGCACTGAATACTGCCAGGCACGCGAGCAAGCAAGGGAAGCTACTGCATAATGGAATTGGACTTTCTATTAGAATGTAGAATTGCGATTCAGTAATAAGAAAAACAGCGTATTTGCTGTGGATAAAAATCAAAATTCACCCCTCCCTTCATCTCATCAGTGAATGCACGGGTGATATTTTAAAAACATAACCCAGTGGGAAAAATCTTCAAGACCGGCAGACAGGGTGTCTGCAAGCACACACCAAGTCCTTCAGCGAAATGAATACCGGAGCTCGACGCAACTTCATCCGGCCAGAGCCCGCCCGCGCGACACGGTGAAGTGCCCGGACGAGTGCCTCTCCCGGCATATACCCTTTGCAGTCGCTTTGGTCTATCCAGGAGCCAAAGTGCCAGTCAATAATGCCAGTGCATGTTTCAATAGCGTTTCACGAGTGCTGGGAAAAGTACGAGGTCCCCCTACTAGGTAAAAAGTGGGGATTTGTTTAAGCGAATTTCAGAATTATCCAACGAACTGAAGTTTTTGAAGTTGTTATTGATTATTAAAACCTATGCAAGACGATTAATGACGTTAAGGTTTTAGACTTTTTTTCACGCACGTGAAAAGACTGCACCAAACGTAAACAATGCCACGAATTGCAAACAACCGCTAAAGGTAAAAGGCGATTTCTCACATCAATAATCGATTAAATAATGATGAAATCAGTAACAACAACAACAGAAATTCGAAATCATTTCCCTTGAAAAGTCACACCGATAATGCTTTGTCTTAGTTTTTATTGGTATTTTTGTGCTGAACATTACATTTCGTTTATAATGAAAATAATTTCTTTATATGTAAATAATCTGTGTTCTTAATATCTATATTTATATTGCCTTAAGATATCCAAATCTGAAATACTTTATGTTCTAAGGGCAACAGAATAAACAAATACAACAAAAACATTCATTGTATTAAAAAGTGTACAGAGCACAATGTCGCTACTGTCCAGTAATTTTTTTAACTTGGCTGACCATCGACTATATGCATTATTGCACACATACTGACCCAAACGAAGCATCCGTGCATAGCAACGAGTAATGAAACTATACAAAGATGATTTGTTTTGAGAAAAAAATGACGGTTGAAAGTGAACCTGTTAACCCAAAAACTAACCAGGCGTTATCCTCACTTGAAAAACCGCTTTCCATTTATTTTAAGAATATATTACATTGATAAGTTGACAAGACATTTACAACAAATCGAAAAATATTGTTATGACTGGAATATGCCCACTATACGCACGCGAGTACAGAGTATTTTAATAAAAGATGTTTATCATCCGAAGGACCAACGGTGTTCATTATCACTCCAGGAACAGGTGTTTTCTCAAAAAGATAATTTCCGTTTCTCCGCAATGCAAACACTGTGTTATTTTTGTTAATGAACGTCGATACTGTACAATGTTTCGTCGGATGTGACCACTGCTAAAACATAAGGTTGTTTTGATCGTCGGCATTAGCATCATACGCGTGGCCGTTGTAATGGTCAGGCCATTGGTGCATTTCATTCTGTCCCGATAACTCTCGAGCGACAATGTGCGTGACTGAGTCTTGCCACATGTGTCTGGGCATTCTGACTCTATTATTATTTAAACGTTTTTAATTTCATCTTTTTCTTTCCATGAAAGATTATCTTTTGCTCAGCTTTGCTTCGCAACGAATACACAAGTCAGGGTAAAAAACAACACGTGTTTAGCGTCCCCGCCAGCTTCCCTTTTCGTAGCTGCCCTTTTATGCAAGATTTGTTTAAATATATTCAGATGTATTTAAATATTGAAATTTTTGCTTTTTTGACAGAAGGAACAATCATTTGTTCGCTCAGTTTTACTTAAGACAAAGTAATAATGTTAAGCATACCCGCAAACTTTATTTTCCCCGAGGCCATTCATTTTGTTTCCTTTACCCGAAGATTTGTTTACTTTAATTAAATGTTTTTATTTGTTTCTCTTATTTCTCTTTTTAACAATAGAAGCATTGCAACATTTTGCCCAGTTTTGGAAAAGGCAAAGTAAAAATAAAATATGTTTAGCGTCCCCGCCTGCTTCATTTTTCGAGGCCGCCTTTTTTGGCACTAATAATAGGCGCACTTCTGGGTTGAAAGCGATGCTCTCAGTGCTAAACAAACACAGTGTTATTCAACAAATTCATTCATACGTGAATGAATTACGTCATAAATGGCAGGGCAGCGCACGTTCAGCATAGTAAGTTGTTTACTTAGTACCGACACCCTCGTTTTCAAACCCAAAAGAGCGCAGATTAAATTAAATTATTATCATTATTATTATTATTTTGATAAGAGACAGATTATTATTATTTTTGCTCAGTTTTGCTTTAAAAAAACTACTTTCCCTCTTTTCCCCCTTTTCTGGAGGATAATCAATTTGCCGGACTTCACTGGGGAAGCAATCTTGAAAGAAATACCGCGTCCATCTTGGAAAATATTGACTCTACCTCCGGTAAGGCATTACTCTAAAAATAAATTCGCCAAATACACATGTACATATCTTAGATACTCAGCACGATATGGGCTACCCCCCCCCCTCCCCACCCCTCTGTCCCTAGATTTCTGAAAAGAATTCCTGAGATTCCGGCAACACAATGACCAACACAAAAGAGGGGGGGGGGGGGGGTCCCTTTGCCCCATATCTTGCTTCATATGATATCTCGGGAATTCAAAGCAGACAGCACCAACCACCGGGAAATATCGAATTATGAACCAAACAGAATTAATTATTGGAGTGGGTTCGAACAAATAACCTATTTTTAAGTTTACCACGCGCACAATAGAGAGTGTCAGTTGAGTGATAAATTGCAATATTAAGAGACGTGCCACTGTTTTTTACATTCTGAGGACGTTGAATTCTTATATTATGCCCTGTGGGGAATCATAAGTAGGCAATAGATCAGTGTGCTTAACATGACTGCCGTGTATTCGGCGATTATTTTCAGACATCCAGATGAGTTATAGGCTCACCCAAAAAGGATCCGATTCAGTGAGTCTGTATTTTATGACAGTTTGTACATACACGACTGGCAATGAATAAAGACGAAAAAAAAGAGACGATGGAATGGGGTTTATGGCACGAATACATGAAGTGCAGAATAATTATATATTCCCAGGTATATAGTGGTTTTCAGTCTTTCTAAATTGTTTCCAATGTAGTCAGACAAGGGTGCTCTATTAATTTAATAATAAAAGGAACTTCTCGTTAACACTATCAAAATTATTCCTTCAAAATAACCCATCAACAATGTGTTGAAAAAAGAACTGGATTCCCAAATGAGTATTTTAATATGAAAATGAACTAAGCCTTCTCTAAGTAAATTAAAAAACAATAAAAAAAAATAAGAACAAAAAATAGAAAAATCATGTTGGATCTTTGTTATGTACACAACGCTTTAGAGACATCATTGTTGTGCCTCTGATGATGTCATGCGCATGACAATTAAAGAATTGGTCTAAAATATAAACATTTTCCAATTGATCATTTTAATTCTTCAAAGGACTTGGACATTGCTAGTAACATAACAAAATATATATTCATGCAATAAAAAATCCTACATGGCTCCTTTAAGGTCCTATAATTTCAGAAGGAAAACACAATTGTTTTGGTGAAGAATAATGAATTTTTAGTCACATTTTTCTGACGTGTAACGGCTGAGGGCTCTGGATTATGTAAATACAAATCGCATTTGTGTAGCATAGAGCTTTAGGAGATTCGCCACACATCTTAAAACTTGTTGTTTTCTTTACGCTTTCGCGAGTAGGTTTCTATTTAGACTTTCAATGCGAAAACAGACACGAGAGAAAGCCAGCTCGTTGCGTTTCCAATTCCCGGTCCGGGCAAATCCGTGAACAATAAATCCGTCTCGCCATTTATGAAATTACGAGCAGGCTGATGCTGTTAGGCCAACCCCAGCCGATGGAGCAGCTCCAATTTCATGACGAGAACCAAACGATTTGAAGAAAACCTGAGCAATCAACCTCGACCACAATATTACTTAATAATTGTGTTACACGGAATGGTCCCTTTTTAGCACAAGTTATGATGTTTGAATGACGTTTGCCTCCTGATTTTGTTGCCTGAAATTCTCGTATCAATGCGAGAGCAATAATATATATAAGCAAAATTATTTCCCCCTCCGCCCAAATATGGCGTGCTTTTTTTTATAGAGTACCGAAGTCTGACGTCAGTTGGCACGACAACTGGCTCCAAACAAATGTAGATTTTCGACTGTTCCTTTGTTAACAGCCAGTCATGCAAACACATTGACACATAATTAAATAAAAAGTATTCTGGTTCCAAACACTGCATTGACGTCATCACTTCGGTACTCCATAGAGCAGATTGTGCCAAATGTAGTCAGGGACACATACCAATGGCAACATAACTTATCACATGATACAACATTGTGTTGTCTGCCGTTTCAAACGAAAGGTCTATAGAGGCTATAGCATTAGCAAAGACAGTCACGTTAAAAGCCTCTTTAAGATCGTTTGAAAATGGTAAAAGACAGATTGAAAATGGCTGAAGTGAAATAGTGTCCATTAATATTTGTTACCTGCACATTTTACAAAGCAAATACTAGCTGTTTCTAGTCACTGACGTATAAGCCAAACCGGAATGAAAAAAGAGAGATAAACACACCTTATAATTATGAGGGTATACCAGGTAAATTAAAAACAATTCGTGTCTCAAACGCAGGGGGGAACAAAGCATCTTTGTGTAAATAGTTCACAGTTCTGGCTCCAGAGTTACAGATCTGTACAAATTGTCGATTTTTGCTTTTTGGGGAAAATTGAGTGAAACATTCGGAATCCCCACTTTGGTTGTCAGTTTCCCCAATGACCTGTGCACAAACTCGAACCAGGGCTGTTTCTGACAAATTGGCATCGGCTTCCCCTAATTCCAGGTGCTAAGATGTGCATTTGAACTCAGAGGTGAAACCTGCTTATTTTGTTCAAGTATTCAAGGCTTTAGCTTGGCAATGGAACTGGGGAATAGCTGGAGACGATGCCGAAGTCAAGGTTTGAGAAAGAGCTCATGTTTCCGTTGTCGAGTGAGTATCAGACTCCCTGAAAATCAGACTTGTTGGTTATACCGCGCATGCTCAGCAGGCTCCGTATCCCCAAAACAATCAGGAGGAGAGGATTAGGTTGAGAAATAGGGTTAGGCTTGGGGTTGGGATTTAGGATGGGGTTAGGGTTAGGGTTGCGTGAGGTTAAAGGTTATGCCATTGCCAAAACTTATTGCCTTCATTAAAAAGCGAAATTTAGTTGCAATGCATCATGGGTAAATGAGTCTACTATTCATGGGAGTCGGATATTCATAGGCACCGTTTCAAGTCCATCTACGTATTGGCAATATCAATTCTATACCCAGCAAGATATGGGACCAAGGGATACCCCCCTCTTGTCCCTATACACTATACACACTCCAGACTATTGTTACCGGTACCTAACACATCCCCCCCCCCACATATCTGAAAGGAACTCCTAAGATTCCGGGAAAACAATGACCAACACAAAAGGGGAGGGTGGTGGATTTCCTCTGTCCCATATCTTGCTATGATCAATTCACTCAGTGGGTTGGCGCGTACGGAGGTGGTCTATCGTCACGTTGTGGCGGCAAGTCCCCGTAGTTATGCTGTACCAAACGTGTTGTGTCGGACGTAGTAGATGAAGTACTGGGCATTTCCACTCTGCTGCAAGGGGTGGGGTACATGTAATACGTCTCGAGACGCTTCGGATCATATGCGTAGTAGTGGTGAGGTGCTACTTGAGAGCCATCAGACGCGGGAACCAGCGACTGCTGGTTATACTCGTGCACAATGCGGTGGTTGTAAGACTGGTCCCTCTCCAAATGCGACTCGGTGTAGCTCGGGACCTGCGCAGTAGGGTGCCTGATTACGATTGTCTCTCTTTCCTCGTCCATCTGGTTGTCCTGGCAACACTCGCGAATGACGAAAAACACTGCGCATGCGAGGATGACCAGGCAGCTCACCAGCAGAACAAAGTTCAGGTAGTATAGGAATGGACTGGTGAGAGAGGGGAGAAAACGTTTGGGAAGTGTCTTGGATTAGGATGGACACATGAAGCCAGAACAAAACAAAAGCGTCCGCCATTTTGTGAAGCCGAAACTATAAATACTGGTGAATGGTGCACGTGTTTCGATAGCCTGTGTCATCCCACATAATTGTAGTTATGTTTACATCAGCAATGGATGTAGCATGTTTTGGGTTTTTTGTGTATTGTTTGAGCATATTTACGGTTACTTTTGTACGGCATAAAAAGCAACATTTCGGCATTCGAGTTATGGGGCCGTCCATAAAGTACGTACGAACGAAATGACCCCCCCCCCCCCCCCCGGCCGTACGCATGGCATACGCAGTGGCTCCAACCCCCCTCCCCCTCCCCCCTGTACACATACGCATTCCACATCTCTTTTTGACTTCTCAGACTACCCTATTCTAGCATCATTAAACGGCACAGTACACCTGCTGTAGTAGTATGATTCGCATGTCGCATCCAAAGTCTGAAATAAATCACAAAATGTTGACCGAAAAAAAAATTGCAAACATTTTTTTATTAACGGACCTGGAAATGATTGAACAGTGATACAATGTATATTTTAAACCAAAACAGCAGTCAATGATGACATGAACCAAAACAGGAAAACAAATATCCTGATAAACTATTTTTTGCATAGTTTGCTCTTGACGTTTCATGAGTGGTTTATTGAGATAGTGAATAACGGTTTTCACGAAAATATGTGTTTGAACAAGAGGCAGTTGATATACAAGACGTATATCTTTTTTGTTCTTTTGTTTACCTCCAATATACATGAGCGATTTTGGACAGCACGCGGGTGAAATTGATACAAGTACACCTGTACGTTTCCGGTGTACACTGCCGGTTTATAGAATAGGCCGGAGTTGGCTGGCGGTTGCGCTGGAAAGATAAATTTACTTTTGCTTGGGGTGAAGGGAACTGTGTTATAGCTGGTCCTGGTAGTTATTTATATTAGATAGTACATTGTTTTCATGACAATTCATTAAAAGCAAATTGTCGGTTTGCGTACGGTACGCATTGGCTTGGACCCCCTGCCCCCCTGTACGCATGGTGTACGCAATGTCAACCCCCCCCCCCCCCCCCCCCCCCTTCGTGCGTATGTACTTTATGGACGGCCCCTATGGTCTTTTGGCATTTTTTTCACAGAAGTAGAAACTACAATTGCTTGTCTGGAAAAAAGCAATACGTTTTAGGAAGATGGGGAGTATACAGGGCAGTAAGCGGTTTCTATTTTTCGTTCTGACATCGTTTTCCTCTATAATTTGTTGCTAGCGGGAAATCCATTAGATTGAAATTTCCAGTTGCAACACAGACAAAAAACAGTTCCTTTTTGTTGTAAATTATACTCTTAATCAGAATAAGGGTCGAATTATACTCTATATGGAATGAGGCATAAATTATACTCTCTCTATTTATAGAATCAGGCCCGAATTATACTATAATTATTATATAGAATCAGGCCCGAATTGTACTCTATATAAAATGAGGCCCGAATTATGCTCTATACCCGGTATTGAATAAGGCCCGAATCGGTTAACCACAACTATGGAGTTCCATATCTGCCATTTCAAACGTCGCCCGTCGCCCTTCAAAAGGTCGCGCGTCGCCTTCCAAAACGTCGCCCGTCGCCCTCCAAAATGTCGCCTTTAAAAACGTCGCCCGTCGCCCTAAAACCTTGACCTTTGACCATCATTTTCTTCACTGTGTGCATGGGATTGGTGCGCATGATCGCTTATGGGAAAGGCCAATATTTGCTAATTATTTGCATATCACGCTCCCATTGGCTGAATTGCCATGAATGAACTTATCATTGCACTATCAATTAGCATCTGGCCTTACTGAGCAACTGTGTCAATTTTAATATCAGTTCAATCAATTAATACAAACTGATGTTCAAAGATGATACAAAATATGCAAGATCAATGTTTTCCTATGTCTCCCTTCCAGCACCGAACAGAAAGTGACACTGAGTTTGTTAATCTCTTTAATTTTTTGACTTGCTTTTCTAGGGTCCGTTTTCTGCTTTAAATCTCACGTCGATTGTATTCTACAATCACAAAGAAGATAAAACAAAAACTAGCCAATAGAATCCCAAAAAATAAAACAAATACTAGCAATTTAAAAGAATGTATAATATTTTTAAAATATTCTGACAAAAAATGAGAAATTGGATTTAAAAGTGAGATCATAACCGAACATTATGTCATTAAATAAAAGAACAATGAACGGAAAGCAAAAAGAACGGGGACTGAAATAACAATGTAAATTTGTATATGAATCAAATAATAGACGTGACGTAAATGCATCTTTATTAATACGTTAAATTTAGCCATTAAAGAATAAAATCACACAAAAAAGCAAAGAAGTGTGATTAAGACAGTAAAAAAGACATGCTAAAATGAAATGGTAGGGCCCTTTTTTGATATAAACAATATAATTAGGTGCAACGTAAAAGGTTAACTTTGAGCACTGACTTTAGCAGAATCACTTAGGGCTGCAGATATGGTTGATGATGACAACAAAGCGAAGCCGTGTTCTTTTCGCAAGCCCCATTTTGGGATTACTGGTCAGTGCGACAAGACATAATTTGTTATGTGATACATGACAAGTTCAAGTGGAAGCCGCAGTGGAAACGTATAGGGCTAGGGGTACTAAGTATGGAATTCCATAATTCTCCCACAACATCCGCTCGCAGGCGCAATCTCCCTATATTAGTGCAAAGGTCAAACCACTGAAGGTCTGGGGCGACGTCGACGCGCAAAGGGCGACGTTTTGAAGGACGACGCTCGACGTTTTGAAGGGCGACGAACGACGTTTTATAGGGCGACGGGCGACGTTTTAAAGGGCGACGCGCGACGTTTTTTATTGGCGACGGGCGACGTTTTGGAGGGCGACGGGCGACGTTTTGGAGGGCGACGGGCGACGTTTGAAATGGCAGATATGGAATCCCATACTACACCAAACCACGATTGCATTCATGCCATCAAGTTGCATGCTCAGACGTTATAAATTGTCGTTATTTTAGAAACGGCGGCAAAGTTTAAAGATGAGTCACGCTATGATACATGATAGCAAACTTATAATATTACCCTGATATTATAGCACATAATATAACCTGATATTATAATAAAATATTACCCCGATATTAGCAATACCACAGAGTCTATACGGATCATGTTCAGTTGTTACCTTTGGCTCTGGGTCGAGCCCCATAGGTCGTCGTTGCCGTACCATCCCATATCACTGAGCGGTGGCTAGACAGTCCGCTGCGTTGTGCATGCACTGTTGCGCTGATGTTACTCTGCTGGGAGAACCGAAGTTTAATTTATTTATTCATTTTAAATCTTTCTGGTAATGAAACCAAGGATTCCTCAAAAGCGCATATCGCACTGTCGTTCGAAAGCCTGACGAAACCTGCAGGAACGCGACGAACAAAATTGTTCGGTTTTAGAAGTGGGAGGAAAACCCTAGAATGATATTCTGGGGGGGGGGGGGACCCACGGAATCAGGCAGGGCTGAAAAACCCAAGCCACGTGTCGGCCCCGGTGGGATTCGAACCCGGGTCACAGTAGCCTTTAGTCAAGGCGCGCGTGGCTACCCGGACTCGTGACGCGCCCCAGATATGCAGGCACGAAAAAAAGACCAGTGCGAGTGGCGAAGCCACGAGCGCCTTTACTATCTCGTGGAGACCGCTTTGTTTTTCTTTACATTTATCTACAGATTTGGTAGAGAAATTATCATGCATAATGCATGACGGGGCGCGTCACGCGTCCGCGTAAACACGCGCGCCTTAACTGACTAAAAGCTTCAACGGTTCCGACTCAAAATTCAAATTTGGTGGCAGATGCCGCACCATAAAGCAAGCAATCAGATACAGTATTTGTTAAAAAATTCCTATTTTTAACCTTCTTTCCTAAAATTGTATATATGCGGTACACTATGTTCAACCGTTCTATTTGTCCTATTTTACTGACGTGTCAAATGAAAGTAATTGTTGTTACAAGTGCACCCCACCTAAAAAATAGAAGAGTCTAAAGCGTTGTTCGTCGAAGCGTCGTGAGTGGTTGAAATATATCTGCATATATGCATGATCGTGCTACTTGAATACATGAATAAGTGATTAGCTCCAGGAGATAGTAAAGGCGCTCGTGGCTAGCTTCGCCACTCGCACTGGTATTTTTTTCGTGTCAGCATATATCTGGGGCGCCCTATATACGTCCGGGTAGCCACGCGCGCCTTGACTAAAGGCTAGGGTCACAGCGGTGGAAGGCCAACCCGACTCCCAAATTGCATGGAAAGCATTCATCCCACTACGCTGTAAAGAAGACATGCGTTTATGATTCATATTCCGTGTTATCTTGTTGTATAAGACAACGGCACGTCCCTATATACCGTATCGTTTCTACATCTGGGCTGGAGCGTCTACTTGTCACTATAGTTATCGTTAGTAGATAGGGTACTGGAGCTCATTGCTAATTTGGATGGAGAAGAATTGGGACCATCCTTAAAATCACTCTCTCATCGTAGGTCTCTTGCCACCCTTAGTATGTTCTACAGGTACTTTCATGGTAAATGTTCCACCAGTCTGTCCAGCTTGGTTCCTCCAGTTATAGCGCGTTTGAGCGTGAAACTCGGCCTTCCGCTTGTTCACCAATACGCTCAAGCTATAGCTTATGTGGAATGGAAATCTATGCTAATAAGAATTACCGACGATGGGTCATTTGGGAGACATTCCCATAGACTTGTGCACAACTTTTTGTTCTGACTTTGACGTAACCTAACCCAAATATCCCCTATCCTACCCCCACGAAATTTGGTATATTTATGTTTTGGACCATTTTCTATCGATGTAACTCACTTTCGACGGTCAAATTCTCGATATTTAAGGGGGATGTGGCATTAGGAAGACATCGAAATGTCTCCCTAATGTCACTTGTCTCCCTAAAGTACAAACAATAACTGGAAACATGTCTCCTTATACTAGGGACCATTGACAGTTATAATAGCCTTTATCATCGTTCTGTATCTCGATGCAATTTCTTGCCTGGTGCATGTTTCCGCCTTCATCATCCGACCTATTCTTCTTCAAGACGAATCTCAGTTCCTACCTTCTGCTTCTTAGAGTCTCTTTTCTTATTCTATAGCCCGGTACGTCGAGTGGTTCTTAGCCTTTTTTCAGAACGAATTTGTAAAAAAAAAAAAAAACATTGTGTATGCGGCAATACCCATACACTGTGGAACCCGTGGATATGATTTTCTATTCAAAATCGATAGGAGGAATTGGCGGATACGTTTTAACAATGGGGTCCAAAATCACACCCAGAGCCCATCTGAATCAAAATCAGGTCTGTGCTGTAAAACCCACAATGTACTCCTTTCAATGTGTGATAATAAATAACACAAGTGATCAGGCTTCGTATGTGATTTTTACTGGAATGAGATGTGATTTCGGACGGTCATTGTTGAAATCACATCGTCCTAATTCAAGATTCAAGATTCAAGATTTCATTTATTGTCATTCTAATCAAAGTACATGAAAATTGATTTCCCGGTGTATATTTAATTTTAAGAATACAGTATATTAAAAAAATGCAAACATTAGGCCTATGATGTATATATAAATTATGACACGTATACACAAAATAATACAAAAGACTTTTCATACAATAGAGCGTGTAAGTTGACCCCCGAGAACGTACGAGAGTTTACGAGAAACCGAACTTCCGGGCACCTCGAATAGGAGCTTCACGGGTATAAAGCGAGTAGTTTTCTTGAAATAATTTGTTTTGACGCTGTTCTTTTTACTGAAAGGTAGATACAAACTTTTAGCAAAATATTATTTTTCATTTCAATTTACAAAATGTGAACGATATATCAAATTAGGGAATAGGAGAACGAAAAAGTCTAGTACGTCATGCGCGTACGTCATCATTCCCCATTGTTCTGGTGGTTCACGCGCAGACTACCTTGAGGCACTCCATTTACAATGGAATGTTAAGATGACATGACTCCATTGATACTAACAACTTGACTTCTATCGGATAAATATGATTTAAACCATCTATTATCGATACCCATCAGTTTCAGCTTGGAACATAAAATATCATGATTCACGCAGTCAAAAGGCTTTTGTACATCCAGAGCTAACATTCCAACATAATTCTCATTAGCTATTTCAGTTTTAATGTAATTATTAAGATATACCAGAGACGTATTGGTAGAAAAATTTCATTAAGGTAGTTATTCAATTGAACCAGCACAGCTTTCTCTAAAAAGTTTGAGACAGGCGATAATACACTTACAGGTCTATAGTTTCCCACTTCTAGTTTAGATTTCTCTTTATAGAGCGGAGTCACTCTAGCTTGTTTAAAATCATTCGGAACGCAACAAAATTTTATAGAGAGGTTCACGACATGACCGATCGGTATTTTTAAAATATCAACACCATCTTTTAAAAAGATTGGGGGGATACCGTCCAGACCAGTGCTTCTATTTTTGCTAAGCTGACTCAATTTTTCAAAAATGAAATCTGTAGTAACTGCCTGCAGTTCGAATGGATCGTGAGCCGTTTTGGAACTATAGTACTGTTTGAATAGGTC
The DNA here is from genome assembly GCA_037893225.1 of Hippasteria phrygiana. Classification (NCBI taxonomy): domain Eukaryota; kingdom Metazoa; phylum Echinodermata; class Asteroidea; order Valvatida; family Goniasteridae; genus Hippasteria; species Hippasteria phrygiana. The sequence goes on from JAZGUH010000311.1 coordinate 900,533, forward strand.
TGAATGAACATCAAAGACAGGATTGTCCGACGGAAGTTCCTCAGTTTAAATTTTCAGCAATTGTAGTGAATTTGTTTTTGACATGTTCAGAGATCAATAATTGATCATAACACATATTTCCATCAATATTGAGCACAATCTGGCCTTTATCCTTGGTTTTGTTATTGCAACCTAGGTTTTTAAGTTGAGGCCACAATTTTTTGGGCGTTATTCTTATTTTCTTCCAAATGAGCCATTAAGTAATCAGACTTGGCTCGTTTGATAGTTTCTGAAACCCTGGCTTGGGCTTGGGCTTCGGCTTCGTCTCCAGCTATACCCCAGCCCCGTTGCCAATCTGAAGCCTTGAATATGTAAATAAATAAACAGGCTCAGGCTCTGGATTAAAATATAAGATTTTGATGTACATATAGCAAAAACAGTGTCCAAGATCTTGCCAAATCTGGGGACATAAAATTACGCGAAGCTGAAGCCCGAGCCCAAGCCAGGGTTTAAGAAATGCCCCTAGTTGAAGACTAGAACTTAGATGCTTAATTTAGCGTAAAGTAGTCGATGAAGATAAACAACCATTATAGTATGATATAGCATTGGTAATGGTCAAAAATAGAACTGACTAGTTTCAATCCGAAAGCTTACTGTTTGTAAAGATGATAAAAGTACCAATCCTCTTGAGAAATACTCCCCTCCGAAATGCTGTCATCTTCAAAACAATTGTATCGGAAGATCTCCCAAAAACAATCAAAAATGTACACACATTAACACTGTATACAAAACCGCTGTTAAAACAACGGTTTTCACTACTTGCTCGTGTTCGGATGAGGGATTGAGCTAAAGCTTCCATATGTTTGGTTATTTCGTGTAATTGAACACTGTATCTGCAAAATTGTAAGCCTAACCAATGCTATATCGTGCGCATGACGGAAGACAAGATTCTTGAAATATTTTGCAGTGTAAAAGCCCCAATCTGACATTGAACGTATAGGACATGCAGACCGAGTTGGTTTAATGTTATGGTCTCTGCATAGTGTAACGGAGTCATTCTAAAAATTTGGGGTCCAAAAGTGTGACATTTGTTGGCCCCCGTTACACCTGACCTGTGTAATTTCCCATCAGGGATCAATAATAGACTTCACACTATTTTTTACTTGTTTGGCAGGTACTTTGCTTTACATAATTACTCTTAGAGATAGAAGAATGTGTCCTGAATTGCCAAATCTTATAATATAATAATAATAATAACAATAATAATGCGGTGCTTATATAGCGCTTTATACAAATGTCTCAAAGCGCTATACAATTATTACCCCTGGTCATCAGGCCTTGAGATCAGTTCTATGCAGCAGTTCGAGATCAGTGCAATCCATTCTCTACCCTCACAGGTACCCATTTATACTACTGGGTGGAGAGAGGCAATTGTAGTAAAGAGATAGAAGAATGTGTCCTGAATTGCCAAATCTTATAATATAATAATAATAATAACAATAATAATGCGGTGCTTATATAGCGCTTTATACAAATGTCTCAAAGCGCTATACAATTATTACCCCTGGTCATCAGGCCTTGAGATCAGTTCTATGCAGCAGTTCGAGATCAGTGCAATCCATTCTCTACCCTCACAGGTACCCATTTATACTACTGGGTGGAGAGAGGCAATTGTAGTAAAGAGATAGAAGAATGTGTCCTGAATTGCCAAATCTTATAATATAATAATAATAATAACAATAATAATGCGGTGCTTATATAGCGCTTTATACAAATGTCTCAAAGCGCTATACAATTATTACCCCTGGTCATCAGGCCTTGAGATCAGTTCTATGCAGCAGTTCGAGATCAGTGCAATCCATTCTCTACCCTCACAGGTACCCATTTATACTACTGGGTGGAGAGAGGCAATTGTAGTAAAGTGTCTTGCCCAAGCACACAAGCACCATAATCCCCCGGCGGGGTTCGAACCCACATACCATCGCACGTGAGTCAGACACACTTTTAACCATTGGACCACGGTTCCCCATGTTAGACAGGAACACTAACAATAGACCCCAGATTTATAGAATGAATCAACTCTGCAATGCTACATGAACCCTTTCGTCAACTTTTTATATGGACTTACCTATATCCATGGCATTATGAAGCCGATCCTGCGATGGTGTTCCAGACGTTTCCTCCGTTGTTTAACCAGAACCAGATACAGTGTGGCAGAAAGCCGATATCCCTAAATAACCTCGAATGTATTTAGCTCATTATGCAAACGAAAATATCCAATTTCGCAACAGAGTTCCTCGTAGACTCAAGGTGTTGAAAAAAATCAAAAACGGCAACAGATGTTCAGGAAATAGAACTATCCAAACCAAAGAAATGGTCGTTTGGTATGTACTCGTTTGTTCCGCACGCTCAAACAGCTGGCTGGAAACCTTTGCAAATGATCGATTTTCACAATTGAATATCGATCGAATGCTTTCTATTGTGATGAAATACGTGCTCCCTGATGCACCGCACGTAGGATTTTGCCCAGTTCATTCATCAAATCAATGCACAATGGGCGTTGACACCTTTTGATGTCAGACAGAATTGTTTTCACAATCATGTCTGTACTTTTGTCAACATGGACGCCTGTGCGTAACCCGTGGGTATATACCCGCACCTTTTGACCGGGGTGGTCCATATAATTTATAGGATCACCCCCTCCCGACCCCTCGAAATTTCATTACCGTAAAACGGCAAAACGTAAATATTTAAAATACAGTACGCTGTGCGTATTATATCGTACATGTTCATAGCAACATACGTGTGCATTTATGGTACATGTACCAGTATATATTCATAGCCACATATACATGTAGCTATGAACATAAGCGATGTGAATAGTATGGCCGTGTCCGAACGACACGTACTTGGCTACGGCTTGAAATTACACACGAGTCTATGGGAAGTGGCCGCAGCCGCTACTGTAGACATGTGCGTGTCTTCTTTCCCAGCCGTAGCCAAGTAATTCGGACACGGCCTTATGTGTACCTGCGTCGAACAGCGCCCTCAAGTTCTTCTTTATCCAAGGCCTCCCCCGCGCTTGTCAAATTAAATATTCCGAAAGTGGCAACAATAACAACAACAAACACAACTTTTTTGAGCGTTTCTGGATTGTTTAATTTAATAATATTTACATTTATTGATTTACATTTCGGCAATCAGGTTTAAATAAATATTAGTACATCATGTTCTTTTGCTTACAATATTTACATACTTCGTCCATTTTTTTTACCTAAAAACTTTTACATTTAAGTGTAAATGCTTTTGTCTTTTTTTTATTCGAGTTCAATGTAGCTTCCTTTTTAGTAAATTAAACACTATTGGCTGAAAATCGATTATCGGCAGTATAGACCACAATTTGGCCCCGAATAAGACATGCATGCATAACCATGAGTATTTTTGCCTCGAGAAAAATGTTTGTGAAAGACAACAGTTAAACCTATACTTGTCCGTGCTCTCTCGAGTTTCATTTCGAAAAATAATTGTTGTTTTTTAATTGCTTTTTTTTAGCAATACAAACGTTATTGGCTTTTAATGAAACACCGAACAACAAAAAAGCACCCACGTTTAGCTATCGAATAATTATTTTACAAATGTCTAATTATTTGCGGCCCGACAATAATTCGGGCGTATCTGTCTGTGCATTAGTGCGTAAAAGCAAGAATAATCTATAGACTATTGTTACCTAACACATCCCCCTAGAGATCTGCAAAGAATTCCCAAGATTCCGGGAACACAATGACCAACACAAAAGAGGGGGGTTCCCTCTGCCCCATATCGAGCATCATATGAATTTGTATATCATGAGGATAATAGTCTGGTTCCCTGACCTGAAGATTCCCTGACGTATAAATCTTAGGTCAGGTAGCTACCACGGTTTAAAATAGATCATGACGTACAGTGTTAGTCCGAGTGACGTCAGTGGCATCATTCAAATTCAATATTCTTGCAAAATCCAGTCGGCAAAATACTGCAAGAGTGTGGCATTGATTTTTCAGTTTCTTATACATAATTAAGAATTCAAATTCCAGGATCTGTAACGGGCCTGACAGACATTTTGTTATTGCGAACATCAACGTTAACAGCCGAATGTTGCCGAAAACAAGTTCGGAAACTGGCAGAATTCTGCCAGTTTTCGTCACGTGACATTGGCGGCTACCGGACCTAATATTCATAAGAAATAGTCAGAATATTTTGGTCTGGGAACCAGACTATGATGAAAACAGCCACAGACGTCTGAAACTCAATTCTGGTGGTTGCATCTATACTGCGCATGTGCAATGTGATATTAGGAGCTTGTTTGTTTCACACAGATCCGGATCTCGATCAGTGACCGGATTCCACCTGATGGACGGAGCGAAGCAGCGGCGGTAGAATCACTGATCGATATCTAACCCCAACCTTAACCCTATTTCTCACCCTAATTCCCACCCTTACCCTTATCCAATGTTTCGCATTGTTTTGTTTACAGGGGCCTACTGAACATGCGCAGTATAACAAACAAGTCGTGTTTTCAGAGAGTCTGATATTCACGCGACACCGTCATGACTGATACAAATTATAGGGACGACGATGGTCATAAGGAACCACGCAAGGCATAAATAATTTTGCGTGTGTGGGCCATTAACAAAGTTGATTCAAATTGGCTCGACAAATGGGGGTATAGAACCGCACCTTACAACCGGTGTTAAAGGTAATATACAACATTTTGCAAACATAAAAAAACCAAACTACCGAATTATTATAAACTACCTTACTTGACTTCCTCCATGCTTGAATTTACTGTAAGTAAATTATAGTCTCATAGCTTCCTGTGAAATTATGGCATCTGGTGTGCTGTAATTTTCAAGAAAAGTGGAATTGTTTTGTATATTAACTTCCAGCGATTGTCGGCCGACAATCGTTAGAAATAGTCTAGTTCCCCGACCTGATAATTCCCTGACGTCTATAAATCGCTCCGTTTTGTCTGAAGTAGGGACTACCAGAATAGAATTTTCCCCTCCGTTTTCTCTGTTTTCACAGCATCAATGCAAACAAAACTTTAAACAGGTCAGTGTTACAGTTACTTGCTATTAAAATACTAACCCCCAAATCCATTCATTTATGAAAATTATAGCAAAAGCAAATGTTGGATACTACCTTTAATGTTTTAATCGGCCTTGCCTATCAGATACTAACGCCAGAACAGATAGAAGTATATCGCGGGTGTAGCTTTTTGGAATGCCGTATTTGTTGAAGAGGGAAAGTGCAGTCATCCAAAGAAAGTGATTTGAGAGAGTTTTAGAAAGTGCATCTCTTAAGTTCCTCTTTTCATATCCACTCAGAGAGCGCAATGATTACGTCCAGATCCACCAACCAGCCGATTGAATCAATTTCATCGTTTACACATAAAAGGAAGTAGATCTGCAATCAAGGAATATCTCAAACCTTTAGGTGGCGTGGCTGGCAGTTGATAATTAAATCCTTCTAAAAATAATGGAAAAACAAAAGAAGCGCCAGTCGTTTGCATGAACGTGGCGTGAAGCAATTCGGGACGGAAGAGCTAGATGCAAAAACGACAGAAATATACTACTCCAAAAAATTAAAGGATCAAACTTAATTATTACATTTTTGTTAACCCCTCCAATCAATTTGACTTTGAAACACCTGACTGAGCAATTGCATCATCTCACATTCTGTGGTGCTTAACCAAGCATGGACATGCGCTGCAGTGTACAATGAGTAAAATCAACTTCAGTACACACCGGACTGAATTTTTCAAAGGCAAATGTCTGATCCTTTAATTTTTTTGAGTAGTATACATGACAGTGTGTGTTGTTAAAATACTTAATATTTTGTTATCGTTACCTATTGTTTATCGTTATCGATGCCCCGTTTCGGTCTGTTGTGCGCCACTCCAGACGTGTAACAAAAATGGCGGTGCGTTTCACAACAGTCATGCGCATGCCTGGTATCGTGATTTGTCTGCTGTTATGTTCACGTAGTTCGCCATTGTCTAACACAATGAACAGCTTGGAAGCACTGGGACAAATTATAGTCTTAAAAAAGCCAACATATCAGTGGGTTTTTTCGCTAGTCTAATTTGGCAAGGGATTTGACTGAAGCGAATGACTAAAGCGAATTCCCACTATATTTCGTTAGACGCCGAATTCGTCCACACTTCTTGCTTTGGCAACTCGCGGTCGCCCGATCTTCTCGTTCACGTACACATGACCGTCTGACCTATCCTGCCCTTCCCTCCACGGCCAGGAAGTGGCCAATGCCGGATCTGGGTCCCCATGGCAACAAGTTCCTGCATTTGGTACCGAAGTTCCCCGCTGGAACTTGTGGCGTCTTGTGGAGTGGCGCGCCGTCGTGGTGGGCGAATGCTGGCCGAGGATCTGCAGCTCAAACTCGTCGCGACGCGTCGTGCTGCTCTGCGGGTCGGACATCCGGGTTAACGTCCCCCCTCCCCCGCACTTTGGCCGAGTACAGCCCGAGGCTTTCCCGGAAAAAGGCCGCAGCTTGATGTTATCCGGCTTGGGCTTTAGCGGCGGCTTCTGCTTAAAGGTGCTGCGTTTGTGCTGCGTCTCCCCCGCAGCTGAAGCTGCCGCCTTGTTCTCAAGTTCCTTGCTGCGGAAGGAGAACCGCAAACGGTACGGCAGGTGGTTGCTACGGTTGGTTCGCCTCTTCTGCTTCAGCTTGATGACGGAGTCGTTCACGTAGCCGTTGGGAGCGTTGTTCAGTTCCTCCTGGTTGATCACGGGTCGGAAGAGGAACGGTTCCCAGACTTCGTCGGGCCCGGGGGCGGAGCGGCGCCAGAGGGGCTCCCGGCCCAGGAGCTCATACGGGTCCGAGTACTCGCTCTCGTCGCGGTAGCGGGTCACGTTCAGGTAGAAGGGGGAAGGAGGCGGCGATTCCTCGGGTGGGGAGTCTGTGGGTAGCGGGGGAGCCGTGGGGAGTGCAGGCGGTCTTCCATGAGGAGTGTCGTGCAGGAGCACTGCTGTACTCGACTCGAAGTTGTCCATAACACCGATTGTGGCACCAACTGGAGGCTCCGAGACCACTTCTTTCGTGGGCTGCCCTGAAATGGAAACAAGCAGTTAAGTCTTGCATGTTATCATGTTGGTAGTGTTGTAGTCGAGACCGGATAGTCCGAGCCCGAGACCGAGAACGAGACCAAGACCTTGTACTACCGTTTTAAGTATTATCAAAGAAATGTTCTCACTCCGAAATGAGTGTTTCTTCATCAGACTCCTCTAGGTATTTGTCAAATCTTAGTGGCCACGCATATCGTACTGTGCAGTCGGCTGGTATACGGTGTCAACGTATACGTACGTGCGTTGGGGATTCTTTACAACGTACAGTCCGCACAAGCAACAAAATACAATGACTCATTAATGAGGTTGATAACATGAACTACGGGTCTGGATGACGCGCCAAATGTTTATCTCATGACCAACGATACTGAACAAAGACAACAAATACAATGTAGGCCGAATCGATATTATGAGCGATAAACGGTGCATATTACTGGTCTCGACTCGGGACCAGCTAAAATATCGAGACCACAGGGTACCGAGACCGAGACCATCAAAAAGTGGTCTCGAGACCACAGGGTACCGAGACCGAGACCGAGACCAAAGGGTACCGAGACCGAGACCAGCAAAAAGTGGTTCTGAGACCACAGGGTACCGAAACCGAGACCAAAGGGTACCGAGACCGAGACCAAAGGGTACCGAGACCGAGACCGAAACAAGCAAAAAGTGGTCTCAAGACCGAGACCGGTCTCGAGACCTACAACACCGGTCTCGAGACCTATACAACACCGGTCTCGAGACCTACAAAAAATCTCGAGACCTACAACACCGGTCTCGAGACCTACAACACCGGTCTCGAGACCTACAACACTGCGTTTTGGATATGATACCTGAGACAAAAGCTGTGGATGCGGTGTTATTAAACCCTATGAAAAAATAACAAAATTAGCTGGCCTGACGTTTCGAACTCAAGCAAGTTATTTGGAAGGGACTCGGTCGAAACGTTAGGCCAGCTCATTCTGTTGATTTGTATATCCAGTCAGTTAGTAGTTTGCAGCAATTTAATTCATATTCTTATCATCGCCCCTTGCTTGAATTATTTAAATTTTGTTTCAAATTACAAATATTTTGTGCATTCTTACATCGCTCAGTTAGTGCCACATTTGATATCGCTCATAAGGCGCCATTTTGTTGTCATCGCGAATCTAAATTTACACCCTCCTATGCCAATTCAAATTAATATCTAAAAGCATTTAGGCGCTGTGCGGATGACCAACACGAACCATTTAATCCCTTTATGAGCGATGTGTTTCCTATCCCACCCCCGATTGACAAGGCACCAGGCTGTATTGCAAAGCCCTTACTTTATGACGCATCAAGGGCGAGATACCCGACAGGCCCTTGGCCTTCTGCCCGTCAACTTTCATTCCCTCACTAATGCGCAAACCTTAGGCACTTATAGGCACCTGATACCGTCGTGTTTGTCAGGACTCTATAAACGAAGTTATCCTCAAAAGACTGTACAAATTATGCTATAATTTGAGATCTGGCATGCTCAATTAGGGGGCGAATTCGTCAGACGAACGAAATTAATCATGTGGGCTATGGATATCATGTGGCGGAGATGCTCTGATCCAGCCCCTTTACCATCCCCTGCCGGGACAACATCCATCATGAATTTGACAAGGAAAGGGGTATTTTTTCCCGCCAAAACACCACGGCCTGCCTAGAAGTGCTGATCAGCTAACGTGTAACGAGTGAAGGACCATTTGTTTTTACAAAGTAAACATAAATTTAAACCGATACTGCTGCTTTCTAGACAGACTAAGAGCTGGCTGACGAACAGACAGTCAGACGAGCGGCCAGACAGATAAAACCACACCTGTCGTTCAATATAGACACCGCATGGCGTTAATTTAACACTACTGTTTTTACAGTACATGGATATATAATTCTATTTTATTGTATCTGTCTGTTCGTCTGTCAGTTGCTGTGTCTGTTCAGAAGCAGTAGTATCCTTTTGCTGTTAGGTTTTCTAAAAAAAAATTATCATGGCTATAAATAATTTTAACAATAAAACACATTGAGAAGATATGGTTCTGTAGAGTACCGAAGTGGGTCTCAGTTGGCATGGCAACTGGTTCTAAGCAAGCTTCCATCATGGCTGCCGAGTGTTGAGCATTGTGAAAATGGCTTTGTTTTCATGGCACATCATCAATTTGAAACCGTTCCTTTGTTAATAACCAGTCGTTATTAATTAATTGTGGCCACGAAGATTGCTTAATATGGCTCTTAGTATTGCATGGTGACGTCATCACTTCGGTACTCTATTTAATGGGGTTAAGGGCTTTGGTAAAGATCAAAACTAAAATTGATAGTATAACCAATCCTCCTGGAAAAACATGCTCATCTTGGAGAAAATCGAATGTTGCTTATTTCGTATTCAACACTCAATATGAACATGCTCAAAATCAGAATGGCTTTTCTCGTAACGGATTAAACTCAAACTTTCACAGGGTAGTTATTTCATGTATATGGGTCATTTCATTAATTTAGGGTCCAAAAGTGTGACATTTTTTTGGGGTGACTTTCTGTTACACCCGACCTGTGTAATTTCCATCAAGTATCATTAAAATTGACTTCACACTATTTTTTACTCGTTTGACATGTACTTTGCTTAAACTACTCTTGTGACGTCACTCTATTCAGAAAAGTGTCGATTCTTTTTCAAAAATGTACAGTTAACATAATTCATTTAATTTATCTCATACCTTAAAGCATTAGTAAGAATTGACACTTTTTGTTCCATTGAAATCTTGACAATGGGTGAAAGGGACGTAGTTTAAGTCGGAGAAACTACTCAAAAGGTGGACATTCTTTGATTGGAATGGGCTCGGACGCTTCGCGTCCTCGCCCATTCCAATCAAAGAATGTGTACCTTATCGTGTTTCTCCTTAACTTAATCACTCTTGGAGATAGAAGGCATTAAAGAATGTGTCCGGAATTGCACAATCTTATACATGTCACTATGTAACAGGGACACCCACAAAATGTCACACTTTTGGACCCCAAATTTATGGAATGACCCATATGTTGAATCACACACAGTATGAGCACTGTCTGCGAATGTGTTGTCAACTGCCGTCAAAATTCAACCGCAAACCTTGGTTTGCGAGAGGTTGCATTCGTACCAAATGGGTTTATAAAATTGTCGACTGAAATAATACCTACTCAAAATGTTGCTGAAGTGCGAGTGGACCTTGAAAAATAATCAATTCCGTATTTGTATCTCACCTGCGATTTGCTGGTTTTCCAACTCGGTGTCGGTGTCCGAATCGGTACCGATTTCTTCGCAGTAATCGGAATCACTGGCGGTGAAGGAACGGAAAAAGAGTTACCGTGGTGTCAGAATACTGTGAACAACAGCAATTACACACCTCACTTGTGTCAGGTGTAAACATCAATTAGAGCAAAACACCCCATGACCTGGGTCCACATGTTATGATACACAAATAATTATAAACTTGTAATTCCCGGTGATGGCACTTCATGAGGAGACGTTCCCATACGGTTGTGTACAAACTTTATGCACTCCGTTTCTAATTAAACCCCCAACCTACCAACTTGAAACTTTAACATCAATCTGCTACAACCTAACCCGACAGTCCTACAGTGTTGTAGTCAAGACCATCACAAGACCACATAAGACCCTGCAAGACCAGCACAAGACCAGCACAAGACCAGCAGTCTTAATCTAAGTCTTAAGCTATTCAAATGAACTGTAACAAAAGCATTCCTTCGTCATGGTTTATGCCTGTTACTTGTGCCTGTTACAAGCTGGTCTTGTGTATGGTATTGTGCCTGGTCTTGAAATGGTCTCGACTACAACACTGCAATCCTACGTTTTAAAACCCTCAAATTTGCTTTATCTTAAGGTAGCTTGCAGCATAGCGAGGCATTGACATGTCTCCATGGTGTCCCGTGTATCCCTAAGTAAGCTATTTAGGCAATATAATGTCTTCCGAAGACCCCATTTTAATGATTACAATAAATAACTAAGAATGATACAGGAGACTTTCCCATAGCCTTGTGTACATTTTGCCCTATTCTAATAACCTTCCGACAATGCTCTTGAAACCGATGGAATCCTGTTTTTATGAACATTCCCAACATAGACCTTGAAACAACTAATTTTTGTTCTATAAAGAGTGCTGTTGATGTCATGGAGAAACGAATAGGACTCCCTGGAATGTCTTTTGTTCTCAGGAGAAGATATTTTTACCCTAGCGTGTCTTCGTAATTACCTATTTAGCATTGTAATTGTTAGTAATTTCTTTTTCAAAAATATCGGGTTAAAATAGTGAAAACTTAACTCCCTCCGTTCCTTCCTCAACATTTGTTAGTGTATATAGCAACTACTTTAAGTCTTTGTGGTCTCTGAACGCACAGGCAGACCTTACAGCACGTTCACGTTTATCGCCACTTATGTACATCAGCGCTTTCAACTTATATACTACATTCACCATTGACGGACAACAAAGGTGTCCAAAATTATTCAGAAAAAGAAACGTGCAAAATAGAACTGATAATGGTGTTCGTCTGAGACAGTTTTAGTTTCGAAGTAAACTAAAGGCAATCTGATCTGCAGTTCAGGCGATTCCCCACACAGTGCACTACCAATAGTTTGCCCCGGAGGCGATTTTATTTTCGTAGTCCAGAATTGCCAGAGTGTTTCTGTGTACTTGGCTACGTGAGCTGCAAGACAGGTTCTCGGACTTGTTTCCCCTTGAAATAGAATCCTCCGCACCGCAACAAGTACAGCAAAAAGAAAATATAGACAGGTTAGGGGATTTGAAGCCAGGCCTCGTGCTCCAAAGCCTTACGTTCTACCATTACAGCCACAAGAGCAGGTCGACCAAATCCGTTTACTGCAACCTCATGCTGCCTGGAGACGTCACTATACATTGAGCGCCCTCGTGTGATGCTTATTATAACGTTAACTAATCATGAATATGCATGATGGCAATTCTGGTCTACAAAAAAATGGCGCCCCAGAGAGGACACTGTCCAATCACATTAGTTATAATTCGACGCGCAACGTGAAAAATGGGAAGCAGACAAAGATTACCACACCAAATTCCATAGCAACTAAAGAAATTACCTGAGTCAACATCGAAACAAACAAGCAGAATACAAACTGCGAAATTCAAATGCGACAAATTCACACATTTCTCAGTGATTTGATTTGCATCAAACTTCAAGGTTGCTGAAATCTGTTTTGGACTCCTCTGTTTTGAAATCGGACTCGGATCGGGTCCCGACTACAACCCTGCCTTGAGGGGTTTGTCAACGATGACGGCACGCTGTCCAAGAGCCCTTACCGTTTGTACTCGACCCTTGTGAGGTTACGTCGTCTTCGGATGATGCCGCAGGTCAGACACGTGACACCCAGCACGACCCACGTTGCTATGACGAGAGCGAGGATGGCAACCACGTACGCTGAAAGGTGGAGGCATGAAAAAAAGGCGGGAATAATGGTTGGAGAAGTTAGCGAAGATGGGGGATGAGAGGGGACTAAAGCCGTCAAAAGGAGAGCAAATTGAGAAATTACAAGGGATTAATTAGCACATCTGATAGAAGTGACAAGTTGTTAAGCAATAATTGAGCCTGACAATTGTTTTGGTTTCGGATATTCGGTTTCAAAATTCCCAACCGGATAGTAGAAGCAAAACCGGACAACCGAAAATTTGGACTTGAATCACAGCACTAGATGGAACATGCAACACATTTTGTTTAACACATTTCTTTACCGTTTTAAACAGGTTTCCATTGGGCCCTGCATACATTTTAATAAAATAAAAATAATTAAAAATGAATATTTACACAATATACAAGAATGTGTACACAAATAAATCTATATAATGTTATGTTTTTTAGCTTTCCAGTACAAGACTATTGCAGATTTACGGGATGGGTGAAAAAAACCTAAAAAAGAAACCTTTTGGGAAAAAATAGAGCAAATTACTAAATTATTATGAAATACTTTACTTGACTGTAAGTAATAATAGTCTCAAGCATCCTCTGAAATCATGTTATTTTCAAGAAAAGTGATACTTTTGTATTAATTTCCAGTGATGATTGGCCTACCATCGTTGGGAAAAATTGACATTTTTTTCAAATACTGCCCCCAATTTACCAACTTTAGTTAGTCCACATTTTGTTTTGGCAATTGATGAACCGATGCAAGCCAGCCAATCTAGTTCCCCGACTTGAAAATTCCCTGACGTCTATAAATTGCTCCATTTTGTCTGAAGTAGGATCGGAAACCAGACTACAAGAACAACATATTTTCTTATCTTTGTATTTCCAGCATCTATGCACAGAAAAACTGTAAAGAAATCAGTGTTACAGTATTTGCTATAAAATACTACCCCCAAATCCACCCATTTCTGGACATTACAGCAAAAGCAAATGTTGTATTAAGTTTTGGGGATTTTGTTAACTCACCGGGACAGGGGCAGGAACCGTCAGAGCTGTCACACGCGCAGCCGACTCGCACGGCTACCTGGCAAATACCGGCGCAGGGAATCTGCGGGCTCCCGCCAAGCGGGTCAGTGACATCATTCTCGTGGGGGCACTCCCCGGTGACATGGTCGCAGGTGGCTGCCCCGGGCCCCGGGCAGGCTTCCGGGCAGGTGAAGTCGCACTCGAAGCCGAACTTGCCCGGCTCGCAGGGCCGTCGGCAGTGCTCGCCTTGATAGCCGCTGGGGCAGATGCACTCGCGTACGACCGGGAAGCAGGTCCGGCCGCGGGAGCAGTCGAGCTGGTCTGTGCAGGGCATAGCGAACCGTCGATGCGTGGCTCGTTTTCCTTCCAAGAAAGAAAATACAAAATGAACATGTGACCCGTTCAAACAAAATGAGTCACAGCACAGCGTAACGTCATTACGGACGACTTGCACAGACAGCTCTCTTCACACTTGCCTTTTCATTTCAACCACTTAATTGATATCTTTTTATTTTGTGGTTTAATTTATCTAGTCCAGAGTCTACGAAAAATGCGACTTTCAAGTGCTGTTTTATTATTTCTTATAACCGTCCGATTTGTCAATGTAATACCCACTTTTGACGGCAGATGCGCCACGGGTTCGCCCCAGGGTTTTGTTTAGAAAGACGGAAAAGTGGAACATTTAAAGCAGAGGCCCGGAGCCAATAAGGAAATGTAAATTTCAAGTGAATTTCCCAGTACAACTGTGGCAAAGAGGATTAAAATGCGTGTATGTACGTGTAAATATGGACATAATTACAGACGTGTAATAAGTAGCGCCCGCTAGTGTATGAAAATGTCATCCCCCAGCCCTCTCCCGATTTTTGAAATGTCCACGGTCGGCGGGATTGGGGAATTTCATCATCATCTCCCCCTCCACATTGTAGACTCAAATCAACACTGCAAAAAATGTGGTGTTAAATTAACACCATGCGGTGTTTATATTGGACCACTCGCCAAATCTAAACACCACATGGTGTTAGATTAACACCACAGTTTTTTGCAGTGTGGCTCTTGACTACATCACTGGACATGTTTTGTCTATAAAGATAATTGAATGCATATACCTTTGATGCACGAGACTTGCGGCTCGCCTATATAACAAGGCATCCACGTTACCGAACCATGACTTCGGCTCTCGATACACCAGGCCGAGTCTCTGACACCGCCTGGGTTACGGCAGAAATTATGGCCCTCCAAGCCCGGCCAATCAGCGTTTGAGATGGGTCCGACGTTGAGGGCGCTCAGGGAATCTCGGGACCAGATGGAGCATTTGCCCCCCGCGGCGGTGATGTTCACGTGACCTCTGTAATCGCTGCCATTGCTGTCGGTATAGCATTCGCCGTCTGTCCGAAAAAACAATATGAAGAAAATATATTTTAATCAAGTCCTCCAAATATCGGTTATAGGTACGGTAATATACAACATTTGCAAACACCAAAAACAAATACCTTACTTGACTGTAAGTAAATAATAGTCTCAAGCATCCTGTGAAATCAATCAATCCATCAATTTTTGTTTGGTAATGAGAAAATAACCCTTTTCAAAAGTGCATAAGAACAGTACTAAAATCAATCCTTCCATATAACCCACCATCGAAGTTTTAAAGAAATATTAGCTACCAATGGAGTCCAAACTGGCTATTCAACATGGAAATCAGGTCATAAACGGAACGTTCTCCATGAAAATGCATGCTATATTTGTACACAAAGCTGAAACTGCCGTTGTGCATTTGATGACGTCATGCTTCTGCTCATGAATATGGATATTCTCATCTATGAATACCTAAATTTGGAAATTTCTCTCAAGAATTGCTAAACTGAAGGTGCAATTCGTAGTATTAACATGAAACAGTTGTTCTCCATGTACATGTACTCACTTTCCTGTATTTCGCAAACGTAGGAGAGATTCCTGTTGCAATCGGAATTGCTCCAGCGCCCTCGCGAGTTGATCTCTGCGCAGCTCCTCTTGCCGTGCGGGTTGCTTGGTTCCCCTGCACTCCACGTGACTCCTTGCGTCTCCGCCAGGGTAGTGCCGTCTACCCATTTCCACAGGCCGGACGGTGCTTCGTGGTACAATCCTGAAATGATGACGAGAGGTGAAATCACGTGTCCACCCGAAATGGACCAAAACTCACAGGATGTTGCATATTATGACGGTCGCGATTTTTTTTTATGAGAAATGCATGTTTATTCATTATAATAGAACAGAACGTCACAGCATTGCTATTGTTTAGTCTTACATTCAATCATTTTAAAGAACGGCTGTTGTCGAGCTGCTACAGACTAGTCTAGTGGATAGTGGGAAGGGCTATGGATCAAAAGGTCCCTAGTTCGAATCCACCTGTACCCATTTTTCTTTACTGTGATATCTTTGGGATATTTTTAATTAAAGGGGAAAACGAGACAGAGAACATAAGTGCTAGCTGTGCAGTGATCAATGCAACCACTGAATTATTCAGTCATGAAATTGATACACCAACCTGCGGGGAAAAAAATCGCTGACGAGTCAAGGGGTATAAGAGTGGACAATCTTAACAACAGAGGGAGGTACAAACGCTACTGCTGACAGACCAATTGCTGCCAAATAGTCCTAGCCTTGTTGTCATATTGTGTTTGGTTATACTATTTTTTTGCATATATACATACTAATTCGCGAATAGGTCGACCGTTTTTGATTATTTTTCAGACCTTAGGGAGACCAGTGGCATTAGGGCGACCGTTTCACGGTCGCCTTAACGCACAACCCCCTTAAATATTGAGCATTTTACTGTCGAAAGTGAGTTGTATCGATAGAGGATGGTCCAAAATGAAAATGCAACAAATTTCGTGGGGTTTGAACAGGGAATATTTGGGTTAGGTTACATTAAAGTTGACAAGATTTTGTGCACAAGTCTATGGGACGGTCGCGCTATTAGCTATTTGTCGATAATATATACATGTATAATGTGTAGAGTAGGCTTAAATGCTGGAAAAAAACGGGTGGCTTAGTGGTAAAGTGTCCGATTTTGGATCACGTGCACCAAGGTCGATTCCGAAACTGAATATTTTTTGGTTTGTCTCTCATTTCCTTTTTTTTGGGGGGACCAATTTTCTGTTAAAAACAGATTAACTTAAAACATTGCTCTTTTTCTAATTCGTGGTTTGGAGGACGTTTTTTCAAAGGGAAAAAAATCCGTGAACCAGTCTTGCAGCTCCCATAGCAAATTCCACATTTCAAAAAGATTCTTCAAAAATTCTGAAATCAGTAAAAATCCTGACAAAAATCCTGAAATTAGGGGAAAATACTGACACCCGTAGTGCATGGCTTGAAAGAAATTTGTCCCAAACTGCCCACACACTACATTTCAATATTTCTCTCTGTACTTGGAGAAAGGCAAACACCATACCTATCCAGAGATCATTGACGCTGGGTTGCACCATCTCCATCAGTAACTGGCTCTCCTTGCCTGGTTCCTCGTCGACTATGGCCAGCTCCCCACCGGGGGCCTTCCGGCAGTCTGCCCGGGCTAGGCCCCACGGTACGGCCCGCTGCGTCACGTAACGGTAGCAATGCCCCGTGGAGTCAAAAACGTAACCCCGTGGACACTGAGCTGAAAAACACAACCTAAAAATGCTTACTGTCAATGCAAACGATCGTCTGCACTGATGTCATATAATTATTTCCCATAAATATCTTCTGTCCGCCGTCTTTGGATCGCACTTAGGCTATTTCTCGAATGGCTTTGGCTTTGGCTTCTAGGTCCTAAGATGTGGCTTATAGGCCTATGTTGGACACCTTTTTCTTAAATGTACATCATAGACTTTTATTTAAACCCAGAGACGGATCCCGTTTATTTCGTTCAAGTATTCAAAGCTTCAGATTGGCAATACAGTTGGGAATAGCTTGAGACAAATCCGAAGTCTATTTGAGAAATGCGCCCCCCCCCCCCCCCCCCAGTCTTTCCCCCAACTGAACATTTTGCAAACGCAGAAAATAATAGTATTATAGAGAAAAAGCAACCAGCGGTCGATTCGTGACGTACCGGTACCTTATACCTGCGCAATGGCATCCAAGTGCGAACGATAGCTAGTCGAACTATAGTGTTTAACTGGTCCCCACTTGACTTGTCACATAGTGCGACCAATGTTGCTATAACCAGCAGCGCGACCATCCTCTGTAGGCCGGTTCCAAATGGTCCACTATAGACGTGGTCGACTAGCCAAATTTTCCGGCCAAATATATATTTCTCATTGACTGCACTAAACGACTGCTGCATACACAGGCCATGTTGAAACATTTCTACACGTTGTTTCAGCTGGAACTCGTTGGAAAACGATATAAATTTCCACTTTTCTTGACAACGACAGCACACCTGGTGCCATCATTTTAAGGTTATACGCCATTGCCAAACATTATTCTGTTCATTATAAAAACACAAAATGTGTAGCAATGCATCTTAGGTAAAGAGTCGGATATTCACGGAGTCGGATATTCATGGGAGTCGGATATTTATGTGGAACCGGACTTGATCAATTTATAACAATGAGCAGTCGGAAGTTTGGACGAGCTATTTGGGGGATGTACTGGTTTCCCGAGGTTCAACCGAGCAAACATTTTTACGGGAAGTGGGCGGCACGGTACACGTACGCGATGCGGGACCTTTCGGGACGCACCGCGGGGCTTAAAGATCATTTGGCCCCCGGACAAACCTGGGAAACGCGAGGCCCCCGGGACGTGCGGGAAGAACTGGATTTAAATTCCCGCTCCCCTGACACAATTTTATGTTCATGATTTTGCATTTCGTAAGAACTGCTGATTCAAAATAAGAACGTGCGCATGTGTATTTATGATCCTCCGGAGCAAAAAGAGGAATGTTCCCCAAAACTTTATGGAAAGATTTAGTATACCATTAAATATCCAGGTGAAATTGTTTTGAAAACAAAAGGCATAAAAGGTTGAAGAAAATTGAAATTTTTTGATGGTGACATATGTGTTGCCTGCGGATTTGCAGCGCGGTATCCTTTCTTTCAGGTTATTTTCGGATTGGAATGAGCTACAGTGAAAAGAATTGCATCATCGGAAATGCTATTAAAGTCCTCTTTAAATCCTCTGTTAACCTCAAAAAGTGACACTTTAAACCATTCCTCAATACACTACCGTACCAGATCTATCTTAGTTCGGAACGGGGCAACAAACCAATCAATAATGCTTGCATTTATACCTACTCTATTTGATTCATTTTTTTGTTAATTATGATATTCTTTCACATTGTTTTTCTTTATATTGGTTGATTCAATGTTTTGGCTGTATTCAATTACGAAATCCGGCTTATTTCATTTTGTGTGTGTTAATATTGCGGTTTCTGTACTGAAAGAGATCGTACAGGTTAAACATGTTTGGGGTGTTTCACCCTGAAAAATAAATATTCATATTAAATTCTTATTTTGTTGAAATTGGACAGGTTTTAAGCTTTCCAATTAGATATTCCTCAAAAATACGACAAGTAACATATTTGATATGTTTCAAAATTTGATTAAATAGTGGGAGCTCCTAATTCTTATAGAGTATTCAGGTGTATCCATTTTCTCTGGTAGTAAAACAATATATATAGCAATTTCTTCCATAATTCGTTAGTATAGAGGAAATCAATTCAATTGAAATTTTCAGTCACAGTACGGGGGGGGGGGGGGGGGGGTGGGATACTAAACAAGCTTTGCTTTTTACGGTCCCTCTCCGTATTTGGTACCGTACCAAGTCTCTCATATACATTTGTAGAAATTGACAAGAAGTGATCGTGGGATTGAACACTCCACTATACTCACATCGAGCTTCGCACAGAATTGTTGAAGCTGTCAAATTGCAGTCCCGCCACTCCAATGCTCCGGAGGGCAAGTTGATCCCGAGACAAGACGGGGCAGGCAGCACCGACGCCGCCCGCGAGGGGGTGCGGACGGGGCGAAGTTGTGGGACGAGCGGGGCTAGCTCATCGGAGTCGGTAAACTGCGAGCCGTCAACCCACACCCGGGTTCTGACGAGAGGAGATTCCCTCAAACCTACGAGACAAAATTCCAACCACACAACAAATTTCACATTAGCCCTTCTGCGCACTTCCGGGTTGAAAGCGAGGCTCTCAGTGCTAAAAAAGAAATCAGTGCTATTTAACAAATGCATTCATGCATGAATGAATCACGCCATGAATGGCAGCGCACGTTCAAGCATAGTAAGTCGTTTAGCACCGAGTTCCTCACTTGAAAACTAGGAAGTGCGCAGATTGGTGTTATTTGCGTCAATTTGGGATTTGTAGGGCCTATAGGTCTACTTATCTTGGATGCGACACAAAAACCCTGAGACATAATGACGTCACATTGTGTTTACCACATTTGCCCACCGTAACAGAGGCTGTCGAGTGCATATTCACATATTATTAACACGACAATGCCAAATAGAGGAAGCAGCCATTATTCATGCATTGCGTAGAGCCTTCAATGTAGTTTATCAGGGCGATGAGAAAGTTGAGTGTGCACAGTAGCCTTGAAAGGAGACTATAGATTTGAGCGAGTCGGTGACCATGTCTGAAACTGGCTCGACTTCAGCCCCAGGTTAGTCTCCAGCTATATTCCCCAGCTCCACAATCTGAAGCCTTAATACTTGAATGTAATGAACAGGATTTGGCTCTGCGGGTTCAAGACATTGACGGACATGTATAACAAGAATGTGCCCCAGATCTTGGCATATCTGAGGACCTGAATTACCAAAAGCCAAAGCCAAACCCGAAGCCTGCAGTTTGATAAATAGCCCATATCAGTCATTATGGCACGAGCTTTTCTAATTGAAGTCACCTGATACAAAGCTTAAAAGCCACCACGGTAAGTGGGGCTGGCCACATTTCAGGTTGCCAGCCCTACCATCCTTACTGTTTGCCTGGGTCCATATCTAAGCAGAGGATAAATCTTCAAGAGATAACAAAGACATTATCCCAATTTTCAGACCTATAGACTCAGGCGGGGTAAGGTAACTTCCACCGTTGGTGAGACCAACTCACGTCCCCACTTTTAATGCCTTGTCAGAGGGCATGTGATCACTCTTGTGGAAAAGATATTAACCAAAATGTACATGGAAAGGACGTTCACGGACGCAGTTGGAAGACTTTTCCCGTCTTAAAGAAAACATGATTTAGGATTTATATTGCATTATTCCTGCTTAAAACAATAAAGTAATATCTTGACAATGATATTTTGTGTCCAGAGACAATTATTTCCCAGATTAAATATGAGAAAACAATTTTTGAATATGTTTGTCCAAGCTACTCCGCCCCCTGAGTGGGACCCTCATTAACATAAGTGTGTGACGTAGATCGAGGCACATTACCCATTCATCACGGGTATGCATTGTGTGTACATTGTACGGCGAAAATTCTTCGTCCAAAATCTAAGCAAAATATAGTGTTTTTCGGCCATGCCGACAAGGTGTGTGGCTGCTGGGTGCAGCAAAACAACGACGGTTGGAGTAAGCCTTCATTTATTTCCAACTGAAGCGAAATATCGGAGAATTTGGACGGCGAAAGTGAAGGTGACAAGAGCAAAGAGGTCCGGCCCCAGCAGCTTTTCAGCGTTATATAGCGACCACTTTGAGCCGTCGTGTTTCGATACTGGTATTTTCAAATCCTTTGGGATGACCATTAAAAATATGCTCAAGTCCACTGCCATCCCAACAAAGTTCCCAGATGTGAGTAAGATAAAGGCGAAAGCAGTTAAACGGCCCATTCCCCGAGGAGCCTTCGCTAAAAGGGAGAAAATCAGGGTAAGTTCGATGTTAGTTGTTGTTGCAACTTACGAAATTGCACGTTTAGACCTAGTGTGTGTATACGGGCCGGGTCCAGACTATCGAGTCGATCCATGAATTTCGGTGCCTCGGTCTACGTCACGAACAGCGCCCTCAATTTCAGTCTCAACAAATGTTCAAAAGGGGGTCAATTTTTGAGCGGCAAATAATCACACTAAAACTTCGCTTGAACCAGTTTGGCTTTTAATTCACATTTAATACATATAAATGAATTTATTTATGAAATAAAATGTGATCCGGTCAATTTGAGAAGCATGGTTCCTTTAATTAAACAGTCAGCATAGCAGACTCAACGCACCATCACAGATAACAGTCAGGGTTCAGCACATTTGCCGGCTGTCTTCGACTTGTGATTTGGTCGTGTATATTACGATATGCATGGACAGTCATCATCATCATCCATATCACCAGGTCGCGCGAGCATCGAATATATTCAAGCTTTGATAATTTGTGATGGATGGGAAACGAAATGCAAGTTAGAGCGTAAAACCTTGCCTATCTATTTAGGTCTCAGATAGGATCGACCCGGTAATTGCATTGATTAAACCACCGTCAGTAATATGGGAATCGATATTCGAGGCCATGATCTAGATAGGAAGTAGGAAAGCAATCAAGATTATTTCGTGAAGAAACATAAACCGTGCGGTATCTAAAAAGTGTGGATAAGTTCGAGCCCTGAATGTATCGAGCCCCAACCCTATCATGTAGCTCCACTAGCCCTGCACTTAAATGTAGCATCAACCCTAAATGTAGCACCAACCCTAAATGTAGCACCAATCCTGTACCTAGATGTAACAATAACCTTAAATGTATCCCCACTAACAATGCATTTAAATGTGGCCCCAACCCAAAATGTAGCACCAATCCTGTACCTAAATGTAGCAAGAGCCTTAAATATAGCCAACGATGTAGATAATGTTGTCCGCGTAATATAGCCCCGCCCATTAACGTATTCAAATAGGACCCAAGTCCTAAATGCAGCACCAACCCTGGGCCTAAATGCAGCGAGAGCGCTAAATGTAGCCAACCCTTTAGATATATGAAGACTTCAGGCGCAAAAGCAGCTAAACGCCACTTCCATGAAAAAACAAAAAAAACAATATCAAGTGAAAGCTCTCAGTTCCTAGTATACAAAATCAAATATTTTTTGTTGGCGTTTAGTGGCTTTTGCGCCTGAAATCTTCATATGTTGTCCGCGTCCTAAATATAGCCCACCATGTACCTAAACGCAACCCCAACAATTAACATATTTGTATCACCGACCTGGTACCTCAATTTAGTCCGAACTCTAAACGTGCATGGCCCTAACCCTGTAGCTTATGTAGCCATAGCCGTAAATGTATAGCCCCAACCCTGCAGTACCTACATGTAGCCCCAACCCTGCAGTACCTACATGTAGCCCCAACCCCGCAGTCCCTAAATGTAGCCCCAACCCTGTACATAATTGCAGCCCGAGCCCTAGGCTTAAATGTAGCCCCAACCCTGTACCTAAATGCAGCCCGAGCTCTAGGCTTAAATGTAGTCCCAACCCTGCAGTACCTACATGTAGCCCCAACCCTGTACCTAAATGCAGTCCGACCCCAAGGCCTAAATGTAGCCCCAACCCTGCAGTCCCTAAATGTAGCCCCAACCCTGTACCTAAATGCAGCCCGAGCCATAGGCTTAAATGTAGCTCCAACCCTGCAGTCCCTAAATGTAGCCCCAACCCTGTACCTAAATGCAGTCCGAACCCAAGTCCTAAATGTAGCCCCAACCCTGCAGTACCTAAATGTAGCCACAACTCTGCAGTACCTAAATGTAGCCCCAACCCTGTACCTAAATGTAGTCCGAGCCCTAAATGTATCCAGGGCCAAAATGTAGCACCAATCCTGTAACCAGACTGAGCCCTAAATTTAGCACCAACCCTGTACGTAAATGTTACCCGATCCCTAAACTGAGTACATGGTTTGGGCTACATTTAGGTGCGGGCTATATGGTGCTATCTGCGCTATGTTAAGGTCTCGGGATATCTTTAGGTGCGGCACAGATTTCTCTGAGAACCATACATTAATGTCTTACAAAGGTTTCCCTCGAAGAAACCGAAAAGCACTCTAAAGAGCGTGTCACAAAAAGCAACAACATTGATATAGTTACCTATCCATAGCGCGTCGAGCTGCAACTGACGAGCCAATTGCGTCACGAGCTCAAGCTCCTCCTTCGAATCGATGACGACGAGATCTGATTGGTTGTCGCGCTGGCAGAGCTGCCGTGACTCCGCCCACGATAAAGCCGAGGGGACGATCTTCCAGCACCCGGATAGCTGGTTTCTGGCGTAGCCGTGCGGACAGACTGCAAGAGAATCACACGGCAGAAAGTTACAGCCAGTGGGATATGAATGACGGGTAAACGTCGAGTGGAAGCAAGGAAATTATTTAAAACCGCAAGCAAATTGACTCCAGGGAAGCGCGATTGTCTGCTCTAAAGTCTGGAAAATGGGACGATTTCCGTGTTTGGTCTTGCTGTCTAAAAAACCCCAACAGAGCAGGCAGGCTGACCACAAATCCATGAAGATTTATTTTTGTGAGATAACGATATTTCCGGGCACACTGTACAGCAACCAGAACATGTCTGGCTTCCTATATTTCATTCACCGGGGGATCCAGCACCGCTCTTTTCTGGGGGGAGGGGGTGGAGAGATAACAAAGGCCTGGCAATTTTTCCAAGAAAATAAAATTGAAAAGGCGCCGCGAAAATTTTTCCTTCCACAGGACAATTTGATAAGAGGGAGGGATGGGGTCGGACGTTAGGGGCGCAATTTTACTAGGCATTCCTGAGCAGATGGCTGGCTCAATGCGCAGCAGTATCTGGCATTCTCAGTTATTACTTATGATCTTATTGAGGCTCGTTATACGGTACATGTGCTGCATTGTAAAATAAAGTTGGTCAAAATGGGTTGGTATTTTGCCCAATGTTGGGCAACATACCAACTGCCTACAATCTTGGGCAAATTCTTCCCAATATTTGGTCCATTTTTACCTGAATTAACCAACAATGTGGTAAATTAATACCAATGTTGGGTAAATAGCAGTTGCTCAATTATGTTTTACCCAACGTTTTTACAGTGTAATTTGGTTATTAATGGCCAACACACCCTTCTCATCCTGAAATAATTTGACGAATTTTCGAAATCGCTTATCTTCATTTTGCCCTAACAAAATCAAATGGTTCTCACCTGGTGCACAGCTACCGCGTATTAGCTCCCATCCTTCACAACACCTGGAATTGGGACGAAACAAATAAAACAATATGAGAGATCGACTTCACTGACGAAATCCAGCCTAAAAAAGAGGTGACTCACCGCCCAATGCTCAGGATCATCCACACAAAATGAACAACAGAATTGCCAAGCATTTTGAACACATTGGCCGGCTCTTACTTGGCTTGGTGCTGGTATGACAATACGGGCTTGTGCAGCCAAGCGCAATGCAAACAATAGGCAAACAATAGACGGAGTACGCGCATGAATGCGGGTATAGACGACAACCGGCTAGGTGGTCTTTCCCCCCCCCCCCCCCCCCCAAACCAGTCATGTCCATCGTCCGTATTCAAGAGTTTAACAGCATGACCAAGGCTATAGGATTGAGTTCATTGGGTGCTATTTCGATTGTTGAAATCCCAAAAAGTCACTGCATTTTTGGAGGTCTTCCGATACAATTTTCTCGATGGCAGCATTTCAGACGGAAATTATGTCAAAGGGGAATGGTGCTGCTATCAGATTTATAAACATTTTCAAAGTGAACAAAGAAACTGGCAGAAGCGGAATTCGAACCTGCGACCTCCAGGTTACCGTACCGGCGCTCTGCCAACTGAGCTATCTTGCCCTATGTTGGCGGTCTCTCTATTTGTCCCAGATTTATAAACAGTTAATGTTTAGATTGAAACTAATCATTTTTAATCATTACCAAAACTATATCATACCTTTTAAGAATTAACACAAGTTTTTGCAGTGACGGTTCTCTGTAAAAGGGTCAACAGAATCAACCCCTTGCAACCATTTGAATGATTTATTAAGCTCCGCCCACTGACGTATCAAAGCTGCGCTCGCCACACGTCAGCCACGCATGTCGGATGTCACACATGACCATATCCGTGGCCGTGATTAGCCAATGCGTTAAGGGGCGGTGCTTAAGAATTGGTCGATGGACAGGGCTCTAAACACACCCATGTAGGACGGAACCTTCAGAAAGAGTGCATGCGTGTACAGGTTCTGTATATACTTCCGAGGACAAGAGGAGAAAGAAAATACAAAGAAACCTTTCAGTCCTTGCAAGTCAAGTCTTTTGTTGAAATCGGTCCTCGTAAATACGTGCTTAGTCTATGGGGTTGGGTTATATTAAAGGAGCAATAGGAAACACAAAGCATTGTCCTCGGAAGTATTGGGAAAGTACGACTACGTG
This sequence comes from Hippasteria phrygiana, assembly GCA_037893225.1. NCBI lineage: Eukaryota > Metazoa > Echinodermata > Asteroidea > Valvatida > Goniasteridae > Hippasteria > Hippasteria phrygiana. Next base: position 926,379 of record JAZGUH010000311.1, read on the forward strand.
CAGTGACTAGTGCAGTGTCCAGCTTTGCACACTCATCGTCCCGCCCGGACACGACGCAGTCCACCTCTTGTACTCGTCAAGACAATTCGCCATGACACGACATCATCCAGTAAATAAAGGCGTGGCTCTAGGCTGCTCTGACTGACGGGCCGGTTCTCACCGTTCGTCCCAAACACATGTTAGCAATTTCCTTTGAACAGCATCTTCGAAGGAGGGAGAGGGTGAGAGGGGGTGTGGGGGCGAAGCGCGCCATCATCGCTTTCTGTCAAGCCAGGTCGTCGTGACAACACAGAGCAGACGCGACGAGTGGGTACGGTGACCTGCTTAGGGCATTTTGTTTTCTATGTTGAAGTTTGACATATTGGGTGTTCAATCTTCGACTTGCTGCAGCATGGTCGGTATAGACATGTAAATTTAGGTTCGTGCCCGATGTAAATCCTACAAAAGTCTTAAGAAACTTTTTGAGGTTCTTTTTGCTTGCACTAGAAAGAGCACACTTGGTTGTTCATTAGATATATCAAAATCAAAAAATTAGCTGGCCTGACGTTTCGAACTTAAGCAAGTTCTTTCTCAAAGGTGAATGACAGAGTACAAGAAACAAACAAGTAGGGAACACACATGCATGAGGGGGTGGGTGGAGAAACACAAAAGAGGGATGCAAAGGAGCATGGCAGATAGGCAGTGGGTAAACATCAAAGGGAGAGGAAAGGACAGCCAGGAAGACAGGAACAAAGAGGTGTGATTAGGGTAAGGATGGAGGAGGGGAGGGATTAAGATGAAGGTTGAAGCTGGGGAAATGGACAAAGGAGTGTGGTTAGGGGAGGGGGGGTTAGAATTGAAGGTGGTAATAGGGCAAGAAAAGGAACAAAGAGAAGTGGCAAGGATAAACAGGAAATGGAAAGACAACACCATTTGGCCAAGAGACCCCAAGAGGGTTATGCCAGGAGGATAATCTGTAAACAAATGACAATGGGGGAAAAAATTGTTAAGTTAATCATTTCCTTCCTGGATGTTGAGACCATGTGGTTGAATAGTCCGAAGACGTTTCATCCAAACTTTCTCTCGGCTGAGGCGAACTGAGTCCTTGCGGTGGCGAAGTGATTCTATGCCCTGTAGAATCATATCAGAAATGGAATGGTTAGGCAAGTTGAAGTGATGACCAACAGGGGTGTCCATTTTCTTGGTGTTCACAGTCGACCGATGGCCATAGAAACGCTTTTTGAGCGTGTTCTTGGTCTCCCCGACATACTGGATACCACAAACCCTGCAAGAAATGAGATATATGACATTAGAGGTGTTGCAAGTGATGTTGCCATTGGTTCTGTGAGTAGTTCCAGATGAATGGCCAGAAAAGGAGTCAGACTCCTGCATGTGAGTCTGGCAAACAACACACCTGGAATCGCACTTAAAAGTACCATGCTGTATGGGAGGGGATGCAGCCAAGGTGGGGACCTCGGCTCGAACAATCAGGTCTCGTAGATTGCGGGGGCGCCTATAAGCCAATACTGGGTTGTCAGGGGCGGCACGGGCAAGGCGATCTGAAGTATGAAGGATATGATGGTTGTCGTTAGTTATTTTACGAAGGGGAGGGAGACTGGGATGAAAGGTGGTGACCAAGGGAATCTTGGGGTCGGCATTAGTGCTAGGCGTCTTTTCCTTGAGAGCCAAATCTCTGGTGATAGATTTGGCTCTGGTGATAGCACGTTGAACTTGGCGGGAGCTGTGGCCCCTGGCAACCAAGTTATTCTTCAGTACCTGTACATGATGGGAAAAGTCAGAATTATTAGAACAAATCCTTCTGAGTCTGAGTGCCTGGCTGAATGCTATGCCTGTCTTGCAATGCCTGGGGTGACAGCTGGAGGAGTGGAGGTACTGGTGGGTGTCTGTGGGTTTAGAATACAGATCAGTGGTTACCGAGTTGTCTTCCTTGCGGATGGTGACATCCAGGAAGTTGGTCTGATGCACTGAATACTCTGATGTAAACTTGATGGTCCTGTGGAAGGAATTAATGTGATTAATGAAAGTCTCCAGACTGTCCTGATCACTGGTCCAGATGAAAAATACATCGTCAATATATCTCCACCATACCCAGGGGCGACATGGTGCTGAGGCAAGCATGCGCTCTTCGAGGTCGCCCATGAAGAGGCATGCAAAGGAGGGGGCCATGCGAGTGCCCATGGCTGTACCGTGTACCTGTAGATAGTGTTTACCTAGGAAGGAAAAATTGTTCTTGGTTAGTACAGGTCTCATGAGGGTGCCAATATCACTGATGGGTGGGGTTGTGTGTCCTGCCTTGGCCAGGGCCGAGGAACAAGCACGAATACCTTCCTCGTGGGGGATGTTGGTGTACAGGGATGAGACGTCAAAAGTACCAATGATGGCTGTGCTGGGAATCTTGTTCTTGATTCCTTCCAGCTTGCGCAGGAAGTCTGGGGTGTCATGGATGTATGATGGCATCTGTGGAACAAGGGGTTTGAGAAAACTGTCAATAAACAGGGAGATACGTTCTGTTGGTGAACCATTACCAGAGACAATGGGCCTACCGGGGTTGCCAGCCTTGTGAATCTTTGGAAGGAGATAAAATCTGGCAGTCCTACAGTCAGAGGGAGAGAGAAATTTATGAGCTTTCTTAGACAGCTGGTCACGTGATCGCATATCTTCCAGCACCTGTTGTATCTCTTGAGAGAATGTACCTGTGGGGTCAGAGTCAAGGCAGATGTAGTTAGTATGATTGTTCAACTGGCGGTGGGCCTCGTCAATGTACTGATGACGATCCATGATGACCACAGCTGAACCTTTGTCGGCCGGCTTGATGATGATATCAGTACGGGAGCGCAAGGCATTCAATGCCAAGCGCTCCTCACTGCGGAGATTGTCATGAGTTCTGTGGACAAAGTTATCAGGGTTAGTGACTTGAGAACTGACAACTTGAACATAAGTCTCGAGGGCTGGTACACGATTCTTGGGGGGTACCCAGGTACTTTTGACACGGAACGGTTCTGGGTCACATCGGTCAGAATCAAGGAAAAACTCTCGGAGACGGATCCTACGGTAGTATTCCGTGAGATCTTGGCTGAGCTCTACCTGGTTCACAGTGTGGGGAGTAGGACAAAAATTGAGACCCTTTGAGAGAAGTTTATGTTCAGCGTCAGATATGGATGAGGAAGAAAGGTTAACTACAGTATTGGAGGGGGGTGGTGGTGTAGACTGGGACCTGGGGCGTCTGAAGCGTCTCTGTCTGCGTTGATGTTGCTTGGTAAGCAAGCCACCAATCTTCTTGTTTCTCCTGTTAAGCAGAACAGAGTCAAGGTTAGATACGCTCTTATCAATCTCATCATGAAATTTACTGTATCTGGTGTCAGAACAACTGGATCTAAGTTCCGAGTCGAGGTGGGCAATATTCTGATGGAGGTTCTGAAGTGTAGTTTGACACTGTTGAGAGAGGACATTGCTGAGTTTAATGGAGGTACCATGTAGAATTTGGTTCCATCTCCTTTGAAGGGGAGGTGAGAGGGTACCCAAGCAGGGAGAGGAAGATAATTGCAAACCTGTAGGGATAAATCGAGAGAGGGAGAAAAAATTGTAGTTATCTTGATGGTAAGAATAGCGTAAGGCCTTCTCCCTAGCCTTTCTGAGCTGCTGGAAAGTACAAACCGAGTTATCCATATCTGTGGAAAAGGAGAAAATGATGTGGTTAGTACAAAATACAGATGGTGCTGCTCATGTCTGTAGAGGGGATAAAGTGATGTGGTTATTACAACATAGAAACACTTGAACAAGAAGACAAAACAAGATATACAAGTCAGAAAGGAGGATCACCACGAAGGGATACTGCAACAGAAAGGTATGAACATGAAAATGAATAAAACTGCTGCAAACTGCTGACTGACTGAATGGACCTGAAATATACAAATCAAAAAATTAGCTGGCCTGACGTTTCGAACTTAAGCAAGTTCTTTCTCAAAGGTGAATGACAGAGTACAAGAAACAAACAAGTAGGGAACACACATGCATGAGGGGGTGGGTGGAGAAACACAAAAGAGGGATGCAAAGGAGCATGGCAGATAGGCAGTGGGTAAACATCAAAGGGAGAGGAAAGGACAGCCAGGAAGACAGGAACAAAGAGGTGTGATTAGGGTAAGGATGGAGGAGGGGAGGGATTAAGATGAAGGTTGAAGCTGGGGAAATGGACAAAGGAGTGTGGTTAGGGGAGGGGGGGTTAGAATTGAAGGTGGTAATAGGGCAAGAAAAGGAACAAAGAGAAGTGGCAAGGATAAACAGGAAATGGAAAGACAACACCATTTGGCCAAGAGACCCCAAGAGGGTTATGCCAGGAGGATAATCTGTAAACAAATGACAATGGGGGAAAAATTGTTAAGTTAATCATTTCCTTCCTGGATGTTGAGACCATGTGGTTGAATAGTCCGAAGACGTTTCATCCAAACTTTCTCTCGGCTGAGGCGAACTGAGTCCTTGCGGTGGCGAAGTGATTCTATGCCCTGTAGAATCATATCAGAAATGGAATGGTTAGGCAAGTTGAAGTGATGACCAACAGGGGTGTCCATTTTCTTGGTGTTCACAGTCGACCGATGGCCATAGAAACGCTTTTTGAGCGTGTTCTTGGTCTCCCCGACATACTGGATACCACAAACCCTGCAAGAAATGAGATATATGACATTAGAGGTGTTGCAAGTGATGTTGCCATTGGTTCTGTGAGTAGTTCCAGATGAATGGCCAGAAAAGGAGTCAGACTCCTGCATGTGAGTCTGGCAAACAACACACCTGGAATCGCACTTAAAAGTACCATGCTGTATGGGAGGGGATGCAGCCAAGGTGGGGACCTCGGCTCGAACAATCAGGTCTCGTAGATTGCGGGGGCGCCTATAAGCCAATACTGGGTTGTCAGGGGCGGCACGGGCAAGGCGATCTGAAGTATGAAGGATATGATGGTTGTCGTTAGTTATTTTACGAAGGGGAGGGAGACTGGGATGAAAGGTGGTGACCAAGGGAATCTTGGGGTCGGCATTAGTGCTAGGCGTCTTTTCCTTGAGAGCCAAATCTCTGGTGATAGATTTGGCTCTGGTGATAGCACGTTGAACTTGGCGGGAGCTGTGGCCCCTGGCAACCAAGTTATTCTTCAGTACCTGTACATGATGGGAAAAGTCAGAATTATTAGAACAAATCCTTCTGAGTCTGAGTGCCTGGCTGAATGCTATGCCTGTCTTGCAATGCCTGGGGTGACAGCTGGAGGAGTGGAGGTACTGGTGGGTGTCTGTGGGTTTAGAATACAGATCAGTGGTTACCGAGTTGTCTTCCTTGCGGATGGTGACATCCAGGAAGTTGGTCTGATGCACTGAATACTCTGATGTAAACTTGATGGTCCTGTGGAAGGAATTAATGTGATTAATGAAAGTCTCCAGACTGTCCTGATCACTGGTCCAGATGAAAAATACATCGTCAATATATCTCCACCATACCCAGGGGCGACATGGTGCTGAGGCAAGCATGCGCTCTTCGAGGTCGCCCATGAAGAGGCATGCAAAGGAGGGGGCCATGCGAGTGCCCATGGCTGTACCGTGTACCTGTAGATAGTGTTTACCTAGGAAGGAAAAATTGTTCTTGGTTAGTACAAGTCTCATGAGGGTGCCAATATCACTGATGGGTGGGGTTGTGTGTCCTGCCTTGGCCAGGGCCGAGGAACAAGCACGAATACCTTCCTCGTGGGGGATGTTGGTGTACAGGGATGAGACGTCAAAAGTACCAATGATGGCTGTGCTGGGAATCTTGTTCTTGATTCCTTCCAGCTTGCGCAGGAAGTCTGGGGTGTCATGGATGTATGATGGCATCTGTGGAACAAGGGGTTTGAGAAAACTGTCAATAAACAGGGAGATACGTTCTGTTGGTGAACCATTACCAGAGACAATGGGCCTACCGGGGTTGCCAGCCTTGTGAATCTTTGGAAGGAGATAAAATCTGGCAGTCCTACAGTCAGAGGGAGAGAGAAATTTATGAGCTTTCTTAGACAGCTGGTCACGTGATCGCATATCTTCCAGCACCTGTTGTATCTCTTGAGAGAATGTACCTGTGGGGTCAGAGTCAAGGCAGATGTAGTTAGTATGATTGTTCAACTGGCGGTGGGCCTCGTCAATGTACTGATGACGATCCATGATGACCACAGCTGAACCTTTGTCGGCCGGCTTGATGATGATATCAGTACGGGAGCGCAAGGCATTCAATGCCAAGCGCTCCTCACTGCGGAGATTGTCATGAGTTCTGTGGACAAAGTTATCAGGGTTAGTGACTTGAGAACTGACAACTTGAACATAAGTCTCGAGGGCTGGTACACGATTCTTGGGGGGTACCCAGGTACTTTTGACACGGAACGGTTCTGGGTCACATCGGTCAGAATCAAGGAAAAACTCTCGGAGACGGATCCTACGGTAGTATTCCGTGAGATCTTGGCTGAGCTCTACCTGGTTCACAGTGTGGGGAGTAGGACAAAAATTGAGACCCTTTGAGAGAAGTTTATGTTCAGCGTCAGATATGGATGAGGAAGAAAGGTTAACTACAGTATTGGAGGGGGTGGTGGTGTAGACTGGGACCTGGGGCGTCTGAAGCGTCTCTGTCTGCGTTGATGTTGCTTGGTAAGCAAGCCACCAATCTTCTTGTTTCTCCTGTTAAGCAGAACAGAGTCAAGGTTAGATACGCTCTTATCAATCTCATCATGAAATTTACTGTATCTGGTGTCAGAACAACTGGATCTAAGTTCCGAGTCGAGGTGGGCAATATTCTGATGGAGGTTCTGAAGTGTAGTTTGACACTGTTGAGAGAGGACATTGATGAGTTTAATGGAGGTACCATGTAGAATTTGGTTCCATCTCCTTTGAAGGGGAGGTGAGAGGGTACCCAAGCAGGGAGAGGAAGATAATTGCAAACCTGTAGGGATAAATCGAGAGAGGGAGAAAAAATTGTAGTTATCTTGATGGTAAGAATAGCGTAAGGCCTTCTCCCTAGCCTTTCTGAGCTGCTGGAAAGTACAAACCGAGTTATCCATATCTGTGGAAAAGGAGAAAATGATGTGGTTAGTACAAAATACAGATGGTGCTGCTCATGTCTGTAGAGGGGATAAAGTGATGTGGTTATTACAACATAGAAACACTTGAACAAGAAGACAAAACAAGATATACAAGTCAGAAAGGAGGATCACCACGAAGGGATACTGCAACAGAAAGGTATGAACATGAAAATGAATAAAACTGCTGCAAACTGCTGACTGACTGAATGGACCTGAAATATACAAATCAAAAAATTAGCTGGCCTGACGTTTCGAACTTAAGCAAGTTCTTTCTCAAAGGTGAATGACAGAGTACAAGAAACAAACAAGTAGGGAACACACATGCATGAGGGGGTGGGTGGAGAAACACAAAAGAGGGATGCAAAGGAGCATGGCAGATAGGCAGTGGGTAAACATCAAAGGGAGAGGAAAGGACAGCCAGGAAGACAGGAACAAAGAGGTGTGATTAGGGTAAGGATGGAGGAGGGGAGGGATTAAGATGAAGGTTGAAGCTGGGGAAATGGACAAAGGAGTGTGGTTAGGGGAGGGGGGGTTAGAATTGAAGGTGGTAATAGGGCAAGAAAAGGAACAAAGAGAAGTGGCAAGGATAAACAGGAAATGGAAAGACAACACCATTTGGCCAAGAGACCCCAAGAGGGTTATGCCAGGAGGATAATCTGTAAACAAATGACAATGGGGGAAAAAATTGTTAAGTTAATCATTTCCTTCCTGGATGTTGAGACCATGTGGTTGAATAGTCCGAAGACGTTTCATCCAAACTTTCTCTCGGCTGAGGCGAACTGAGTCCTTGCGGTGGCGAAGTGATTCTATGCCCTGTAGAATCATATCAGAAATGGAATGGTTAGGCAAGTTGAAGTGATGACCAACAGGGGTGTCCATTTTCTTGGTGTTCACAGTCGACCGATGGCCATAGAAACGCTTTTTGAGCGTGTTCTTGGTCTCCCCGACATACTGGATACCACAAACCCTGCAAGAAATGAGATATATGACATTAGAGGTGTTGCAAGTGATGTTGCCATTGGTTCTGTGAGTAGTTCCAGATGAATGGCCAGAAAAGGAGTCAGACTCCTGCATGTGAGTCTGGCAAACAACACACCTGGAATCGCACTTAAAAGTACCATGCTGTATGGGAGGGGATGCAGCCAAGGTGGGGACCTCGGCTCGAACAATCAGGTCTCGTAGATTGCGGGGGCGCCTATAAGCCAATACTGGGTTGTCAGGGGCGGCACGGGCAAGGCGATCTGAAGTATGAAGGATATGATGGTTGTCGTTAGTTATTTTACGAAGGGGAGGGAGACTGGGATGAAAGGTGGTGACCAAGGAAATCTTGGGGTCGGCATTAGTGCTAGGCGTCTTTTCCTTGAGAGCCAAATCTCTGGTGATAGATTTGGCTCTGGTGATAGCACGTTGAACTTGGCGGGAGCTGTGGCCCCTGGCAACCAAGTTATTCTTCAGTACCTGTACATGATGGGAAAAGTCAGAATTATTAGAACAAATCCTTCTGAGTCTGAGTGCCTGGCTGAATGCTATGCCTGTCTTGCAATGCCTGGGGTGACAGCTGGAGGAGTGGAGGTACTGGTGGGTGTCTGTGGGTTTAGAATACAGATCAGTGGTTACCGAGTTGTCTTCCTTGCGGATGGTGACATCCAGGAAGTTGGTCTGATGCACTGAATACTCTGATGTAAACTTGATGGTCCTGTGGAAGGAATTAATGTGATTAATGAAAGTCTCCAGACTGTCCTGATCACTGGTCCAGATGAAAAATACATCGTCAATATATCTCCACCATACCCAGGGGCGACATGGTGCTGAGGCAAGCATGCGCTCTTCGAGGTCGCCCATGAAGAGGCATGCAAAGGAGGGGGCCATGCGAGTGCCCATGGCTGTACCGTGTACCTGTAGATAGTGTTTACCTAGGAAGGAAAAATTGTTCTTGGTTAGTACAAGTCTCATGAGGGTGCCAATATCACTGATGGGTGGGGTTGTGTGTCCTGCCTTGGCCAGGGCCGAGGAACAAGCACGAATACCTTCCTCGTGGGGGATGTTGGTGTACAGGGATGAGATGTCAAAAGTACCAATGATGGCTGTGCTGGGAATCTTGTTCTTGATTCCTTCCAGCTTGCGCAGGAAGTCTGGGGTGTCATGGATGTATGATGGCATCTGTGGAACAAGGGGTTTGAGAAAACTGTCAATAAACAGGGAGATACGTTCTGTTGGTGAACCATTACCAGAGACAATGGGCCTACCGGGGTTGCCAGCCTTGTGAATCTTTGGAAGGAGATAAAATCTGGCAGTCCTACAGTCAGAGGGAGAGAGAAATTTATGAGCTTTCTTAGACAGCTGGTCACGTGATCGCATATCTTCCAGCACCTGTTGTATCTCTTGAGAGAATGTACCTGTGGGGTACATGCATGTGTGTTCCCTACTTGTTTGTTTCTTGTACTCTGTCATTCACCTTTGAGAAAGAACTTGCTTAAGTTCGAAACGTCAGGCCAGCTAATTTTTTGATTTGTATATTTCAGGTCCATTCAGTCAGTCAGCAGTTTGCAGCAGTTTTATTCATTTTCATGTTCATACCTTTCTGTTGCAGTATCCCTTCGTGGTGATCCTCCTTTCTGACTTGTATATCTTGTTTTGTCTTCTTGTTCAAGTGTTTCTATGTTGTAATAACCACATCACTTTATCCCCTCTACAGACATGAGCAGCACCATCTGTATTTTGTACTAACCACATCATTTTCTCCTTTTCCACAGATATGGATAACTCGGTTTGTACTTTCCAGCAGCTCAGAAAGGCTAGGGAGAAGGCCTTACGCTATTCTTACCATCAAGATAACTACAATTTTTTCTCCCTCTCTCGATTTATCCCTACAGGTTTGCAATTATCTTCCTCTCCCTGCTTGGGTACCCTCTCACCTCCCCTTCAAAGGAGATGGAACCAAATTCTACATGGTACCTCCATTAAACTCATCAATGTCCTCTCTCAACAGTGTCAAACTACACTTCAGAACCTCCATCAGAATATTGCCCACCTCGACTCGGAACTTAGATCCAGTTGTTCTGACACCAGATACAGTAAATTTCATGATGAGATTGATAAGAGCGTATCTAACCTTGACTCTGTTCTGCTTAACAGGAGAAACAAGAAGATTGGTGGCTTGCTTACCAAGCAACATCAACGCAGACAGAGACGCTTCAGACGCCCCAGGTCCCAGTCTACACCACCACCCCCCTCCAATACTGTAGTTAACCTTTCTTCCTCATCCATATCTGACGCTGAACATAAACTTCTCTCAAAGGGTCTCAATTTTTGTCCTACTCCCCACACTGTGAACCAGGTAGAGCTCAGCCAAGATCTCACGGAATACTACCGTAGGATCCGTCTCCGAGAGTTTTTCCTTGATTCTGACCGATGTGACCCAGAACCGTTCCGTGTCAAAAGTACCTGGGTACCCCCCAAGAATCGTGTACCAGCCCTCGAGACTTATGTTCAAGTTGTCAGTTCTCAAGTCACTAACCCTGATAACTTTGTCCACAGAACTCATGACAATCTCCGCAGTGAGGAGCGCTTGGCATTGAATGCCTTGCGCTCCCGTACTGATATCATCATCAAGCCGGCCGACAAAGGTTCAGCTGTGGTCATCATGGATCGTCATCAGTACATTGACGAGGCCCACCGCCAGTTGAACAATCATACTAACTACATCTGCCTTGACTCTGACCCCACAGGTACATTCTCTCAAGAGATACAACAGGTGCTGGAAGATATGCGATCACGTGACCAGCTGTCTAAGAAAGCTCATAAATTTCTCTCTCCCTCTGACTGTAGGACTGCCAGATTTTATCTCCTTCCAAAGATTCACAAGGCTGGCAACCCCGGTAGGCCCATTGTCTCTGGTAATGGTTCACCAACAGAACGTATCTCCCTGTTTATTGACAGTTTTCTCAAACCCCTTGTTCCACAGATGCCATCATACATCCATGACACCCCAGACTTCCTGCGCAAGCTGGAAGGAATCAAGAACAAGATTCCCAGCACAGCCATCATTGGTACTTTTGACGTCTCATCCCTGTACACCAACATCCCCCACGAGGAAGGTATTCGTGCTTGTTCCTCGGCCCTGGCCAAGGCAGGACACACAACCCCACCCATCAGTGATATTGGCACCCTCATGAGACTTGTACTAACCAAGAACAATTTTTCCTTCCTAGGTAAACACTATCTACAGGTACACGGTACAGCCATGGGCACTCGCATGGCCCCCTCCTTTGCATGCCTCTTCATGGGCGACCTCGAAGAGCGCATGCTTGCCTCAGCACCATGTCGCCCCTGGGTATGGTGGAGATATATTGACGATGTATTTTTCATCTGGACCAGTGATCAGGACAGTCTGGAGACTTTCATTAATCACATTAATTCCTTCCACAGGACCATCAAGTTTACATCAGAGTATTCAGTGCATCAGACCAACTTCCTGGATGTCACCATCCGCAAGGAAGACAACTCGGTAACCACTGATCTGTATTCTAAACCCACAGACACCCACCAGTACCTCCACTCCTCCAGCTGTCACCCCAGGCATTGCAAGACAGGCATAGCATTCAGCCAGGCACTCAGACTCAGAAGGATTTGTTCTAATAATTCTGACTTTTCCCATCATGTACAGGTACTGAAGAATAACTTGGTTGCCAGGGGCCACAGCTCCCGCCAAGTTCAACGTGCTATCACCAGAGCCAAATCTATCACCAGAGATTTGGCTCTCAAGGAAAAGACGCCTAGCACTAATGCCGACCCCAAGATTCCCTTGGTCACCACCTTTCATCCCAGTCTCCCTCCCCTTCGTAAAATAACTAACGACAACCATCATATCCTTCATACTTCAGATCGCCTTGCCCGTGCCGCCCCTGACAACCCAGTATTGGCTTATAGGCGCCCCCGCAATCTACGAGACCTGATTGTTCGAGCCGAGGTCCCCACCTTGGCTGCATCCCCTCCCATACAGCATGGTACTTTTAAGTGCGATTCCAGGTGTGTTGTTTGCCAGACTCACATGCAGGAGTCTGACTCCTTTTCTGGCCATTCATCTGGAACTACTCACAGAACCAATGGCAACATCACTTGCAACACCTCTAATGTCATATATCTCATTTCTTGCAGGGTTTGTGGTATCCAGTATGTCGGGGAGACCAAGAACACGCTCAAAAAGCGTTTCTATGGCCATCGGTCGACTGTGAACACCAAGAAAATGGACACCCCTGTTGGTCATCACTTCAACTTGCCTAACCATTCCATTTCTGATATGATTCTACAGGGCATAGAATCACTTCGCCACCGCAAGGACTCAGTTCGCCTCAGCCGAGAGAAAGTTTGGATGAAACGTCTTCGGACTATTCAACCACATGGTCTCAACATCCAGGAAGGAAATGATTAACTTAACAATTTTTTCCCCCATTGTCATTTGTTTACAGATTATCCTCCTGGCATAACCCTCTTGGGGTCTCTTGGCCAAATGGTGTTGTCTTTCCATTTCCTGTTTATCCTTGCCACTTCTCTTTGTTCCTTTTCTTGCCCTATTACCACCTTCAATTCTAACCCCCCCTCCCCTAACCACACTCCTTTGTCCATTTCCCCAGCTTCAACCTTCATCTTAATCCCTCCCCTCCTCCATCCTTACCCTAATCACACCTCTTTGTTCCTGTCTTCCTGGCTGTCCTTTCCTCTCCCTTTGATGTTTACCCACTGCCTATCTGCCATGCTCCTTTGCATCCCTCTTTTGTGTTTCTCCACCCACCCCCTCATGCATGTGTGTTCCCTACTTGTTTGTTTCTTGTACTCTGTCATTCACCTTTGAGAAAGAACTTGCTTAAGTTCGAAACGTCAGGCCAGCTAATTTTTTGATTTGTATATTTCAGGTCCATTCAGTCAGTCAGCAGTTTGCAGCAGTTTTATTCATTTTCATTAGATATATCAATCAGGTTTACATCCCGATGAACATGGACAGGTCGAAGATTGAACACTGTGACCCGACCAAACAGAATGATTCACAATCCGTCAGAACTTGCCGTTACATGTCCTTGAAATGACACGTATAAGGGAACCTAACGGGAACTCTCAAGGTCTTCACTCTCATAATGTCCATATCTATCAGGATGTAAAACTGAGTGATATATAACAATAAACAGCCAAGTAATTTTCTAATGCAAGCAAAACAGCAAACCAGTAAGTCCTCAAGATTCGTTTGGTAGCTGATCCGGTGTCATGTGAATATCCGACCCCATGAATATCCGACTCTTTACCCATGATGCATTGCAACAGAATCGTGATTTATAATGAACACAATATTTTTGGGGGCAATGACATACCTTTAACCTCATCCCAACCCTAACCCTATTCTAAATTCTAACCCCAATCCTAACGCTATTTCTCACCATAATACTCACCCTCACCTTTACCCATGTTTCTCATTGTTTGATATACGTTATACTGGGCATGCGCAGTATAACCAACCAGTCGGATTTTCAGGAGTTCCGATATTCACGCGACACCGGTCACATTATATAAAATAAGATTTGAAGGTTTGCATGGTGAAGGCCACGGCAGTAGAGATTTATGGTAGCACTATATATGTGGCAACTCTCTCGCTTGTATGTTTGTTTGGTTCTGAAGAAGAAGAACGTATACTCTGTCCGTCGTCAGGAGACTGAGAGATTCCAACGGTTTTGGGAGTAATATCAAACGCAAATGCCCTCACTGGGCCACCGTAGTGAAGAGGAATCATGGGGTGTTTCCCAAGGCGGCCATGAGTAAATAGTATACCAAGTGTTCGTAATTTCCTCCCTGTAGGTTTTCCCGCGCACTGACTAAGATTCTGTCAAATCCCTCCCTCGGGCCAAATCATGAGCACGCTGGTGAGAATACCAAAACCTTGGCCTGGCTTCTCCCAGTCATGTTCAGGTCCACCGACGCCAGGATGTCTCAGGCAAAACAGCAAAAAGACAACAAATAATGCGGAAAATATGTTGGCAATAAACAAGACCAATGTCATGGTAATCAAAGCCACGTCCAGACGCACCGTGACAAATCGGTTTCGACACACCTAATAAGCCAACGTTATCATTGTGAAATACGCCGGTTGGGCAAGCCCGTTCAACTTCATCTTCGTGGTCTCATTTTTTGTTGACAGACTTTCTCAAAGATGCGATAAAGCAGGCTTAAATCATTGCCCCTAATCTTTGTCATATTGCAAAGCAGTTCAACTTCATCTTAAGCTCTTATTCCTTTTGACAGATGAGAATGAGTCATTGGAGTACTTCAAACATTCGAACAGTTGAATGTGACATCCATCATCTTTTCATTTGCTCTGTGATAAATTTTAGATTTCCTTTCGTTTCGACAAATATATAATACATGATTTTGTTGGCAAAGGGGCACGCAGTCGAATAATCTATACAAGTTTTTATTAAGAAATTTGCACGTTCATACGTTACCTTCATTTCTGCTTTTTAAGACATAAAATCGCAATAGTGGCTGTACAGTTTTAAAACTTGTTGGGTAAAAAATTTGGAATTTCCGTTTATTTATTTTTTATAAGGAATTGGTGGCCTATTGGGCACCTGTTTGTATAGTTTACCAAACTGTCCATTCCCGAAGTTGGGAAAGAGTGACAACCAATTGTGGGGAAAATTTCCCACAAGGATTGGGCAAGTTATCCAGCCCACTGCCAACTCAATTGGTGGATATTTTGCAGGAAGTTGGTACATGTATTTTTATGCTTTATTCTTACGTTGGTTCAAGTTTTAGGACACCCTGTCTGCTTGACCAATAGTTGGTCTCTCCGTCAAAACGGGTAACAATTTATTGCAAAATTGTGTCCAACTTCTAAAAAGACTATGTTAACTATGTATATACGCATGTAAGGGAATTGAAACAAGAAAATTGGGAATCTATAAAAAACAAATAAATGGTTAAAAATAGACTTATATTAAACTACTCTTGTGACGTCACTCTAATCAGAAAAGTGTCGATTCTTTTCAAGAATGTACAGTTAACTTAATTCATTTAATTCATCTCATACCTCAAAGCATTAGTAAGAATGGACACTTTTGGTTCCCTTGAAATCTTGACAATGGGTGTGAAAGGGACGTAGTTTAAGTCGAGAAACGACTCAAAAGGTGGACATTCTTTGATTCGAATGGGCTCGGACGCGAAGCGTCCTCGCCCATTCCAATCAAAGAATGTCCACTTTATCGTCGTTTCTCCTTAACGTATTTGGCATTTACGTTTACCTAACTGCAGAAGGGGATCTGACAACCACGTTGGGTAGTAAAAGACAGATTGTGTAGGCAGTCGACTGGATACGCCACTGGTTATTAATGACCCCGCCCGCCACCCTCTCTAACAACGCAAAACTTTGAACAGGTCAGTGGAACGATATTTCCTATTTTTACTAACCCCCAAATCCGCCCACTTTTGAAAATTGCAACAATGACCAATCATGTACATGGCCTTTAACGTGGATGCATATTGTGTGTGAGTGGGTCGTCCACTACGAGAACTTGATAATATCGGAAAAGTCGGACCTTTGTAATTCAGATTGGTGCCCTTGGGACCTTGGTTGCGTGCAGGCAACCACACTGAATTGAGTGGTCCTATTCATCGCACTAGTCTTGGAGACCCCATTTCGTGTGAATGAAAGCTCTGTTTGAAAAAGCTGCATCTATTCAGCACATATTTAAGAACAATACAGTTGAAACATGAATGATTGGGTACGGGCAGGAATGCGCGTACAGACGACAACCGGCCAGGTGGTCTTTTCAAATCGCTACTATGGCCGTCGTCCGTATTCAAGACCTTTTTTGACAAGGAGTGCATTCTTTTACGAAACAAACATAAGCGCTCTCTTGCATAATTATGCCTAAAGATTTAAAACAATCGAAAACCCACGCCCTTTTTACTCCAAATGAAACAAGTACATTGTTTTTAGTATGGTGTACTATTTACGACACACCGCGTCGCCTCTTCCATACGCGACGCGACTGTACGACGCGACGGCACGACGACTTCGTTGCATCGTGCCGTCGCGTCGTGCCGTCTCTTCTTTCCTATTACTTTTGTACACATTCTGGCGTCGCGTCGTACTTCGCGTCGTGCCGTCGTGCCGTCGCGTCGTTTTTTCCCAGCTTGCAGGTTTTCTTATCTTTACGTCGCCTATCGCGTCGCACCGTCGTACGTCGCGTCGTGCGTCGCGTCGTGTGTCGCGTCGTGTTTCATTGCCGTGCATCGTGTCGCACCATCTCGTGCGTCGCGTCGTGTTTTGCGTCGTGTTTCGCGTCGAGTAGCCATGCCATTGTGAACAAACTAATCCGCTAATAAATTCAAACTCAAGCCCGAGCGCTGTATTTGAAATGTGTAAAAAGATGATTTTGCTTGAATTTCTCGAATTCTGTTTGTATTTTTGTGGTTTTCGTGGATCAGAATCAACAACGGTATACCGTGCTGCAGCGGTGTCTGGCGGGACAAAAATAAAGAGTTAAAAGAGAGAAAACATTTCGTTCCTGATAATGCAATTTGGACTTTAAAAATGCGCGCAGCACGTACGTTCCATCCGCATAGACCATGCAATAATTTACTTCCTGGCAATGTTCCTGGTATGACTGCTTGCATACGTAATGAGGATCCTTGACAACATAACAATTACAATGTAAACAATTGTTTACAAGGTTTGAAAAATAAGCCATTTTGAATTCATGGACGTCCATGATATTATACTGACTAAATATAGATCATGTCTTTAAAACCCAAAGAATAAAATTTTGAATGAACTCACAGTATCTGTCAAATTATACTGGGAACATGTTGCTAGGGAACGTTAAAGGAATTTCTTAGAATGAGAATGCTCCTTTTGGAATTAACATTTCTCAGCTCCCAGAGTTTACCAAACTGAAGAAGAGATATCGTAGACAACAGACGAAAACCTAAACTAAACTTATTCAGTGGTTGTGTTTTATTCGATTTTTCCCCTTTCCTTTCTTTAGTATTTATCTCTAAACTTCACTATTTGGCTCCGTACATGATGACTGAGCACCAGTACCGGTAGCAAATTGGAACGTACGTGTGTTTCCTCCGCCAACTTAGTTTTGCTCATTGTGCAGATCTACAGCTTACCCTTTGTGCTGTACAAGTGACGTCAGATCAGTTTCTTTCTTTTTTAGCAATGAGGTGCGTATTTGCGTTTGAATAGGCATAATGGTGTTGCGTAATTGAATTGCATGTTAGCCTTTTACAAGCAGTGATATTCGTTAATTTCCTCTGTTGCTGTCATACTTTTTGTTGGAAGCGGGGTTTTTACAAGAATGCGAATCCCATGGAAGTGAAGCTAACGACCAACTTGAAACCTTCCTGGTGATTATTAGTGTGCAAATATTCTTTTTGGTCAGATTCACGAGTTTAAACCTAGTGTAGGTTGTGCTTCGATTCTGTAGCAGCAATCGATTAACTGTAGCAGCAATCGATTAACTGAACCAGCGATCCCGGTGATTTTCGAATAGTGCATAATTCAATAGCTTTTAATCATATCGATACCAATCACTATAGAAATATGCCAAGAATCGATACTATCTACTTCCGACTTTGCCTGACAATGTTACAAAGAAATCAATAAATATTACTTTAAAAAAACTTTGCAAGCCTGATTTTATGATGTGTGTCTTGGGAAACTTCCTGTGCACATATATTTCTGGGGTACATCTGACAGAAAACCCCGGAAGAGATCATTCGAATGGTTCGTATTGTCATAGCGTTTGTACAGTATTTTGGCAACACGTCTAGTAGCAGCCCGATGTAAGACATTATTATCAATGGCTACGGCTCTTCACCGTAGCCTGCCAATGGCCAAATTCGAAGCCGTAGCCACAACAGATCCGATCCAGGCAACGGCTTATACTGTGCGACTGCAGCATACCAGCCTGTGAATAAACTGAACTGATACACCCGCAATACACCTCAACATACGTGGAGCAGCCAGTACGTAGCCTGCAAATGGGCTTCTGTGTTAAACATTGAGTTTAACTTGTAACCTTATTTGTTTCCGTCCCAGTGGGGTTATAATTCAGCCCATCGTCTTAGTCAGTATGAACACGGTGTCATCAGGCAGGCACTGTGTGCAATGACTTTACAACGTCTTAAGATTGGGAAAGAAATTACCACCAGAAATTACCTTAATATAATAACAGCTGAAATTATGTATGGAACGCCAAATGTGACAATTTTATGTTTCTAAGCGAAGCTTTTTTGATGATGTTGTCAATGCATCACACAATGTTGTTCATTCGTTATGTGATATTGCAATTGTTAATCCACTATGTGACGTTGTCAATTCATGATGAGATGTTAATGTGACGTTGTCAATCCATTTTGAGATGATGTTAATGTGACGTTGTCAATCCATTATGAGATGTTAATCCATAATACGCTGTCAATCTTATATGAGATGTTAATCTATTGTGTGGTATGCTGTTAATCCATTTTGTGATGTTGTCAATGCATTATGCGATGTTGTCAATCCATTATGCGATGTTGTCAATCTATTGTGTGATGTCGATTCATTGGGCCTGTGTGATGTATTCAATCCATTATGTGATGCGGGAGATTAAAGTGCTCAAAAAGTTAAGCCTATTGCATTTTGGACATATTTTTCGCGGATACGCCGCGTGAAGTACCGGAAGCTAAATATAACATACAAGTGCGGTTCTTAGAACTACATGTAGATGTTGAAACTTTATACGTTTCGGTCAGGACAGTCTGTTCGTCATCATTCTCCCTAATGACGGCCAGAGCATAGTGACAGAAACATCGACTTTGTACCTCTGGTTCTTCGAAGAAACAGTGCACTCATAAAATCTCTCTAATTGTACTCTGTACAAACCAAAGCCCCATAATTACAGCTTTTGTAATTTCTTTGTAAATTGAAGCCCCCCCCCCCCCCCCCCCCCACGGGAAAAAATCGCTGCACCCCAAGTTCCCCGCCGGAAGTATATTCTCGCCACATCTCTTTGGCTTTTGAAGTAAACTTGCACGCTCAACGTGACCTCACAAACATATTTCTGATCCCGTGAATATCCGACTCTTTACCCATGGTGCATTGCAAAACCGTTATTCTTTTACAACTAACACAATATTTTTTGGCAATGACATAACCTTTAACCTCATCCTAACCCTAACCCCAACCCTATTTCTCACATTAATCCTCACCTAATACTTTACCCTACGTTTGTCATTTGTTGGTGTTCGGGTGCCTACTGAGAATGCGCAGTAGAAACCAACAAGTCGTATTCTCAGGGAGTCTGTAATCACGCGACAACCATTCCCGTTCAGCCGAATAAAAGTTCTAGTGGAACTCGTTGAAAGCATTCTCTGTCATCGGGCATTGTGTATACACCCAAAAGGGAGCGAGTTTAGAACTCTCAGGAAAGGTTGACGATTCGTCAACCCGGAGTGACAATCCGTGTAAAGCTGCTCGACCTTCTGAGAACTTAAGAGTGCAGCTTTTTAAAGGGGGAGCGTTAGGCCTAAGTTGTGTAGATTCTTAAAGGAATACAAATAAAGCGCAATAAACATTCCGCATGACTTGTTCCACACATTTATAAAGGTAGTATACATTTACTTTTGCTGTAATTTCCAGAAATAAATGTATGGGATATGTATTTTATAGCAAATATTATACAACACCTGAATAAATCCCAGCCATCCGATTGGTGGATCGTCGATCACGTGCATTGAATTATTCGACCCATCACACGGCGCGAACCCGCACCGCCCAAAACGTTCTATCACATGGTTCTATCAAACGGTGCGCGCGCATTGATAGAACCAAAAGAACTTCACTAATTTCACGGTCACTTTTGGTGCGCTACAACAGCGCTGTCATTCACACAACATGGCGGCCGAGTTTCCCGAACTGCCGCGGTTTGTTCTCCTAACAGACGACGAAATATTGGAACTTGTAGGCGATGCTTACGCTGCTAACACAAAGAGACAAATGAAATATGCAATCAAATGATTAGAGGAATTTGCAAGACACGCAGGAACAACAATTAAAGCTTTAACTGATTCGGAACTGGACCACTTTTTGTCACGGTTTTATGCGGGACTGAGAAGGTAAACGGCACGTTGTAACGTTACACCAAGAAATCCATGCATGCAATCTGTCGGATTTATTCAGGCGTTGTATAAAACAAATAATGAATGTTTCACATTCGTGCAATGGTAAGAATAGTTTCATTCGGTGACAGATGGAATGTCCCATTCCACTCGGCTTCGCCTCGTGGAATAGAACATTCAATCTGTCACCTCATGAAATTATTCTTACCATCGCACTCATAAACATTCATTATTTGTATACTGTAACATGACCTGTTTAAAGTTTTGTGTGCATAGATGTTGGGGACAAATATTCGAGAAAAAAATGTTGTTCTTGTAGTCCGTTTCCCTGACTCTACTTCAGACAAAACGGAGCATTTTATAGGAAAGACGCCCAAGCCTACAAGGTTAAAAGCCACTCTAGGTAAAGGGCTACACCAGAGGTGGTGGGGTTGGTCATATTTCAGGTTGCCAGCCCTACCACCCTCATACGGTTTTCCTGGGCTCGGATATCTAAAATAGAGGACAATTCTTCAACAGATTCCAGAGAAATTATCCCATTTTTCAGACCTACATGGGTAGAGCCAGGCGGCGTTACCTCCCCCGTTGGCGAGACCCACTCACCTCCCCCACTTGCGCAAGTGTTCGCTTTAATCTTCATCATCAGTCTATTAACTGTTATAATAAATGTTGTGTAATACTGTACACAGAGGATTTCGTCGCAAGCCCTTTTTAATGAACTGAGTAGGAACATTCTTTTAATATTAGCTGTTGTATTTCATCAATCCCTTTCTATTTGACTTTGTATGCATGTCTCAATGGGACCAAAGTGGATGGAAGGGGCATATTGCTGAATCGATTTTCAACCAAGATTCTTTTTACCGCCCCCCCCCCCCAATATTTTCAGAGTGCCCTTTTTTTGTACCCCAAAATTTCCCACACAAAAATCAAAACCCTGCCCTTATCTATACGACATACCTGTTAGTTTTTAATGTCGTAAGCTAGTTTGGTAAGTCCAATAACTTCAAAGTGGATTTTGTTCTCTTAGGCCTATGGGAACGGGGCCTGTAAGTACACAATCGCCGCAACATTAAAATAATTTCCTTCATGCTGCTCGCCCTAGTGTGCCCTGACTGGAAATTATAGTGCCCCCCTGTTCCTCCACTGAAAAATGTTAGTGCCCCCACTGAAAAATGTTAGTGCCCCCACTGAAAAATGTTAGTGCCCCCACTGAAAAATGTTAGTGGCCCCCTGTTCCCCCGATATATCGAGTGCCCTTTTTCACGTCTACCCCCCCCCCCCACCCCCCCCCCCCCCACCCCCCCCCCCCCCCCAATACAAATTACCTTGCTACGCCTATGATCTAGGCCCTAAGCCTATCCACATTATTCTCTCATATCTTAAAAAATTGCAAATATTGACAGTAAAAATCTAAACGTGTTTAAATACATAATACAAATTGGGAGAGCTTTGAAGAAAGGTAATATACGATCACAATTTCTTCCACGAGTACAGACGTAAGTAGAGCTCCATATATCTTTTTACCGACAGCTCGGATCGGGGTAAAGATGGTATATGCTGCACTGCATTGTGGGACAGTTTAAAATTTCCATAAAAACCCCAAGGCGGTTCAACTATATTGCAAAATCTATCTCTAAAGGGGAGATCAATGTGAAATATGTACGCACTCAACAACATGAACCCCCAGTGGGTGTTAAAACAACCAAAGCATGTCAGCAACAATCTCAGGATAAAGATTCTCCAGATAATTAAGCCCAATTATTGGTCCCCTGCCACGGAGCGCTCACCAGTCAGTGACGAAACAAGCGAGGGGCTCAGGGACGACTGGCACCGTGCAACGGTGGAAGGACCGCGGTGATACGAGATCCCCCAACGGACAGGCCTTAGCGGGCCACGCACGCTGAATCACACCCCTACCCGATGCACGGATCATCTGTTGGCGCGTGACGCGGCAATTCTTTCATGGGGTGATCATATAAAAAACAAAGACGTCAGAAAGTGCTGCGTGGATATCAAAAGTGATCTGTGAAAAGCGGAAATTATGTATAAAAACTTAGGGGCGGGGCGGGGCGTTTACGGTGGGGTTTAAGAAGAGGGTTAGTATATGGGTTTGACACTAAGTGATACACCCTGTCACTTCTTATATTGTTACTGAGGGGACATTTTTCTCCAAGGCCTATGGTAATACTCTGAACCCCAATAGGTATGGCCGGCCCTGTCCGATAAAATAATGTCTTCTGTGAACTCATGACGTAAATAGCCTGTGCATAATAACTCATGTTTACTTCAGGAGCAGGCCAATAGAGGAATTTCACCCCGTCTGCGCACTTCCGGGTTGAAAGCGAGGATGCCAGTGCTAAACAAAAACAGTGCTATTCAACGCATTCAATCATGCATGAATGAATCACGCCATAAATTGCAACGCAGCGCACGATCAGCATACTAAAGGCGAATTTTGTGACGTCAACAATCGTTGTTTCAGTGTGACGTTCGCCGTAAAGGGCCGGTCACACTGGCCACGATAACGAAGACGATAACGAAGACGATAACGAAAACGGCGAGAATAAACGGCATTGATTGGTGGAATTGTCGCGCGTGTAATTATACGCGTGCGTTCCATCCACCATTTATTCGCATCGTTTTCGTTATCGTGGCCAGTGTGACCGGCCCTTCACCCAGACGAATTCGCTTCGCCATCAAATTCGCTTAAAGTATGAACCGGCCTTAAGTTGTTTACCTGGCAATGAGATCCTCGCTTTTCAAACCAGGAAGTGCGCAGATCGGTGTTATTCTTCAATAGACAGGATTTTCGATGGGGAAATGCGGACCTTGCATGGAGTGTCATGCATGTAAAGTGAAATTGAAAGAGGATGTTGATTGCTGAGAAACAATAAAAAAGATATTTTTGAGAGCTGTTTTTATCAAGCTTTAACAAAATCTGACATCTCAAAATCACCCAACAATTTAGGTAGCACCATCAAAGTTTTTCCAAATAAAAATATATTGGTGGTGGTGGTCGGCGGGGGGTAGGATGTGTCGGCGCTTTTTAAAACAGGTATAAGCTGCACACATGCAAGCACGATTTTTGTATGTACTTTCGGGCGTTTTCTTTTGCATTATCATTTATTTTCGGGGTTCTGGAACTTGGGGGGGGGGGGGGGGGGAGATCCTTCCCTTGTCTAAGGTGTGGAGATATATATCGCGGCAGCTCCACAAGATTTACGACCCCTGAGCGGGTAGGGCAAGCAAGTTTCCAGCAACCGTTTCCAACATAGTGATTTAAGTCCTTAAAACAATTTCTGATTGATGGAAAAATATTTTGTTACGATCATCTACATGTATAAGAAGCATTCAGAAGTGCATTTAACAGTTCATAGAATTAGAACGATCGTGGTTTATTCTCGGTGCAAGGACAAGACCAAAACTGGGGTAGTGGGGTGAGTAACTGAAAAATTATCTAGCCTAATCCCCTCAATAGAAAACAAAATATACATTTGGAAAGGGTCCAGGGGATCAACAAAGCTTTGTTGGAAGGTCATCCCGTCATGTTAGTTTTTATGATCATTGTCACATAACAGCTCAGGGGCCAATTTCACGGAGCTGCCAAGCACAAACATTTGCTGAGCACCAAAAAGTCTTGCTTAGTTAAAACAGGTTACCAGCCAAAGGCCATGGGATTTTCATGCTAAACAAACAACAGCTGAATGTCGGCCACAAGCTATACACATCACATCAAAATTGGGTTGGTAATCCTGTAATTTACCAAGGAAGACTTTTCATGCCAAGCAGATTTTTGTGCTTAGCATCTACGTGAAATTGGCTCCCTGTTCATGGGACCACTTTGACTGCGGCTGCATGACAAAAAAATCTGGCACCTGATGAAGGTTGTCGTACAGTGAGAACAAAATGGGGTCATTGACCTGGCCTTAGGCCGATAATGCCTGTTGGGAGCTAGCGGGTCAAAGGTTATATTGGACCTCGACATGGCCTTGCCTCAACGTCTAGTTTACAAGGGCGGATCCAGAACACAATTTTTTGGGGGGGGGGGGGGGTGCCAAACATTTTATTATTTTTGCAATTTTTTTGGGAGGGGGGCATAAACAAATTTGGCTGAGTTTTGTGGGTGGGTGTACACAGTGGCTGCCTTTTTGCGACGTCAGTTAAAACAAATTTTTTTTTTTTAAATTGGTTTGGTTGGGGGGGGGGATGGCCCCCTTTGCCCCCCCCCCCCCCCCCCCCCCCCCCCAAATCGGAATTACAAATGTCACTGCAGAGTGCATGGCGCAGTAAAGCCACTTTGGGATAAACACAGTGCAGTCAAGTCAATGTGGGGAAACTTTCACTTTTTTTTCACCCAGATTGCCCCGAAGTAAAACAAAAACTTTACGGAGCATCGAACGTGGAGGCTACGAAAGCCCATTAGCGCCAAGCAAAAAATAATAATCAAATTCGTTATTACGGATTCACAATCCGTTATTACGGACTATCAGTCCGTTATTACAGATTTACAATCTGTTATTACGGATTCACAATCTGTTATTACGGATTTACCGTAATAACGGATTGTGAATCCGTAATAACGGACTGTGAATCCGTAATAACGTATTGCTAATCCGTAATAACGGATTGTGAATCTGAAATAACTGATTGTGAATCTGTAATAACAGATTATAAATCCGTAATAACGGATTCGATTATTTGTTTGCTTGGCGCTAATGGGCTTTCGTAGTAGGCAGAGCTGTGATCCGGGAAAAAATATATTTTTTTCCCCCGACAGTTTTAAGATAGAAGTTTTATTCAATAACTTTTTCCGGTAGCCTGTCATGAAGGGTAGGCCTATCGGTAAAATCTATTGGGGAAAAAAACTGTCAGGGAAACGATCTCTTTTTTGTTGCTTTATTTCTAGTTAAACTGCGTGAAAAAGTAAAAATTATCGCGCTTGTTTTTTGGGTACGTTGTCCTATTTTTAGAACAGCCCTTCGCGACCACGCACAAAGGTTGCATGGCAACAGACGCACTATCTCCGAGTATATTTGACTACAGAATGATCGACAACCGCGATGCGTGAAGTTATACATAGGCCTACTTTGCGGTTAATGTGTCATTCTGGAGTCAAATATAGTTGGAATAAGTCTTTTTGCAGTTACACTCCCGTATGCGCAAACTTGCCGTAACCACCATTTTTTGGGGATAAACAACGACGTCGGCTCGATAGCAACGCACGTAAAGCTACGATAGCATCGCATTCTTAGCCGGGATTGCTTCACATTTTATGGCACTAACTGTTTTGTACGATACTACAAGTTATGTTTCTATATTACTTTAAAAATTACCATAGTGCCATAAAATGCGACGAGATCCCGTCTAAGAATGCATTGCTATCGTACCGGTAGCTTTACGTGCGTTGCTATCGGGCCGACATCATTGTTAATCCTAAAAAAAATAGCGGTTACGGCGAGTTCGAGCTCCCTCGAGTGTAACTGCAAAAAGGCTTATTATTACGTCAGTTTCCCAATCACGTACAATGTTGATACTGGGCATGCGTAGTGGCACGGATACGCAACAAAATCAGAACATCCCACCGACACGTAACACAGTCATTCTTCAAATTACAGGGATTAAGATTCAAAGGTCACAGCATCATATTATCAAGCATCCAGACAGGTTATAACACGGCAATGCCGAATTCAGCGCATGTTTTGCAGTTGGTAATCCAATCGACAGAAAGACAATGGCAGTTTAATTACAGTCATTAGCGCCCAAAATATTATAATTCACACACAATTGAGCAATATGCCACTGGGAATGATTTACTTTAATACCCCACCAAGATCGGCAGTCAGAACAGCAAAATCGTGAAAAATCACCAACCCTCCTTGATATAGCAACTGTCTAAACATGTGGCCAATCTAGTCAGTTAGCAGTTTGCAAGAGTTATCATTTGCATGTCACCAAAATGAGGCGGAAATCAACATGTTTGTTAACACTATGAGTGACCATACACTATTATGCAAAGAACATCTAACACGAAAAACAAAAACAAGTACATTGTACTGACAACAATCTCAAATTTAAAGTTGTGCCGTGTGTTTACACAATTCTGAACATGTATGGACAGTTTTTTCCCCAAGATTTTGCTGTTCCTGGTCGATTTTGGTGGGGAATATTAAAAGTAAGATCTTTCCATAACATCATATTATCAATCGGTCAGGTTACAACTCGGCAATGTCGAATTAAGCGTATGTTTTTATATCAATAATCCAATCGACAGAAAGACAATGGAAGCTTAATTACAGTAATCAGCGTATACAAACAGGGACGGATCTAGGTTTTAACTAAGGGGGGGGGGGGGGGGGGGTTTACCTGAGGTGATTGGCCTACACACCCCAGCGTGCCGAAGGCACGCCTTGCCAGGGGGGTCCGGGGCATTAAACCCGTACAGCCCAAGGGGGGGGGGGGGGGGGGGGGGGGGGTCCGCCACTGACAAAAAGGAATCATATACAATTGAACAATATAGTACTGTACGCAAATTTGAAGCAACAAAACTCCAAACATGCGCCCCAACAAACTTCAACGGGATTGCAATGCAATTCACCTAAGTCATTCAAAAATGCGCGCCAACACGTGCGTCTGGAAACGACATGCTTACAACACGGTTGTGGTTTAGCCCTTACCGGTTTACCGGATCACCTGGACGAGCCGGGACGCGGCATCCCTCGGCCTGAATCAAACCAGCTGGCACGGCTGACTCGACAAATCCGCTCCGGTAAGACACCAACCCCAGAAGAACCAGCCCCGGTAACGCGATCCAAAACATGCCCATTCTTTCCTCCTCGCTACGCGATCTGGGCCGCTAAGTTTAGAAGTGGAAGGCACGGGTGGCACAGTTTTCGCGAAGAGTGCACCGACAATCGGCCGCGGCGGTTTGCCGTGGAGTCACGCATGTAATCCGGGGTCCATATGCTGTCTGGGCGCGGTCGAAGGGTTTAACTCGGGAGGTAGTTCACACATACCGCAGGTGTGAAGTTCAATGATAGCGATGCAGTGTTTTCAAGGAGCTTTAAACTCCATGCGAAACAGCGAAACAATGCACGCCCGAGATGAAGAAAAAGTGAGTATTCACAACACATGATGGTCTGAACCAACTGCGGATTACTCATCCTGACTGGCTATGACCAGTGGGACAGGGGGAGAAAGGACTGGAATTAGTTGAAACACCAATTCCTGAACGGGTATCCCTTCCGCCCTCGTAATGGACGGTTTCCGCTCGAGGTAGGGCGAGTGTGCGATACCCAGAACGGGGCGGGGTGACTCACGCGCGTCTTCGCTCCCCCGGCCGGTCGAACGGCGCGCGGCCGGGAAGGTGTTTGCTAGAAACAAAGGGACAATTACATCGTTAGATGAACCATGAGTCACTCCACGGACGAGTTGATTTGTACTTGTCTAGCGCGGGTTCCCCTGATCGGGGACTTGTATAAGTAGGTGTCAGGAAGCATTTTGCTTGATTGCCACACTGGCAGACTGGAATTCTTTCTAATCAGTCGTTTAGTCACTTAATCGCTTAGCCGGTTCAAAAAGTCGAGACTTCGTTGGCCCCGTTGGGAACACAACCCCGTCCATCTTCGGTGTACCAAGCTAGGTTAAGGACCTAGGCCTACTTTTGTGTGTCATACTCCATATAATCATATATCAAGGTCTGCAGAAAGGAACCTTTGAAAATTAAACTAAGTTTCATCCCCTTTCAACACACTGCGACGGTTTTCAGAATGAAAAAAACAAACAGCAGGAGCCGAATCGGAGTCTAGTATAGTGTTCTTTCGTTGTAAACGGTTCCCACTGCGCTGTTGACGATATATGCGTCCTATCCAATCAAAACATCGTGCAGAACAATAGGGCCCGCCCACTTCGGCCCCATCCAATCGTTAGCGAGATGGTAACCGTTCTGAAGTTATATATTCACTCATTAATTCAAATATTGGGGCGGCCTTTTCGCGTCGCTCTATTGTAAAGCAGGACGCAATACATGTACATGTACTTGTATGCTATACAGTATATGTCTAGGTGCCGAAATGCTTACAGGAATGCGTTTGCTGCATTGACTTACCATGCCTTGTATTACGCTTCCAACAACATGGAGTACAAAACATATGTGCATGTATTGAGTAGCATTGTCTTGATACCCGAATTAACGGAATTTGTGGTGTTTGGGAAGACAGAAAGTAAATTGCACACCGAAATAAATACCGAAAAGAAATACGATTATGGGACTGAAAAATACATATAGCTTAAGTTTTGGTTTTGTCTGTTAACATATCATACAGATTTACCGTCGCCTTCACGTTCAACCAGTTAGGCCTATTGTGCATGTGTACATACCCCAATGACAAAGTGTATGGAAATTGTACATGCGTTATGTTTGTACTTGTTCGCCAATTTTAAACTACTCTTGTGACGTCACTCTATTCAGAAAAGTGTCGATTCTTTTTCAAGAATGTACATTTAACTTAATTCGTTTAATTCATCTCATACTTCAAAGCATTAGTAATAATGGACACTTTTTGTTCCCTTGAAATCTTGACAATGGGTGTGAAAGGGACGTAGTTTAAGTCGGAGAAACGACTCAAAAGGTGGACATTCTTTAATTCGAATGGGCTCGGACGCTTCGCGTCCTCGCCCATTCGATCCAATCAAAGAATGTCTACTTTATCGTCGTTTCTCCTTAACTGATACATACTTTGTTTTAACTATAACACGTGAAAGCAGAGTGCAAGACGCTCTAGGGAACCAGGGGCCAATAAATTATAATCGGTTTAGTAACAAGTATTATTAATCTTGCACGGAAGGTAAACACTGAAAAGTATGGGGGTTAAATTTACCCAATTATGTGTGAAAACTGCAACTAACCAAAATTTGGGTAAGTCTATCTGAACATAATCGGATGAGAGTTTGTTCAGATAGGCTTACCCAAAGTTTGGGTATAGTTGCAGTTTTCACCACAAATGGGTAAATTTAGTAAATTAAGGTGAAAAAAGCAGCCCATACTTACAAGACACAAAGTGGGATAAAAGACACAAAAGTGTCCATAAAAGCACAAACACAAATTAATTTTGTGAAATGCGTTTTGATTACGGGGTCAACCGTCACATCTAAATAACAACAGACCTCGACGGTTCGAACTTTCATCTCAAGAAAGCCTGTACGGGGTTAACCGTCGCATCTAAATAACAACAGGCCTCGACGATCGCAACGGTTTATCTAAAACTTCTTACTTTTTGAGATTATCATTCAGTAAAGTAAATGCGGCATACAATTTGTTTATCGAGCACACGATCCGGAAAATACAAATGTACAGCACTCAACTGTCCATGTTCGCTCTTCAAGTTTAAATTACACAAACGAAGAGCATTTAAATTTGTCCAAGCATTTGGCAAAGAACATAAACAATGGTCAACTGATTTAATACACCATTCCTTAGCATTTCCGACATTTTGGCATAGCAATTCAAATGCATCGCTTTGCATGGGTGAACAATCGCAGAGAACTGAGACAATGATAACATTTAATTTCAAGACGATACATTATTAAATCGATACAGAAATCACTTTTGCAATTTTAAGAATTTTGCGAAGTTGATATAGGTAACGAAGGAATATGAGAAATGATGAATGGAAAGTGTCAAACAAAATAAATGACAATTTGAAATGAAAAAAAAAAAAAATAGCTTAAGATGTCTTGTTTTCATTATTATTTTTTCTTACTTTTCGTCCATTTGATTTGAATTATTTTGAAAAGGCAAAGTGAAATTGATTGCGCATAAACGGAAAGTAAGAATCAAAGGCAGAAACCGGATTAGGCGAACTGAAGCATGTTGTGCCGAACTGAACGACCAATGATGATTTCGTACCTCAATTAAATTGAAGGACGAACATTCTAATGTTTATGCATTGCCACATATAATTATGACCTGTTTGAAATGTCTAACGAAATTGAACTCCACGAAACGAAAACAAATATCATCCAAAGAATAAGCAGCATGATGTCGTACGTATAAAACGAAAGTGAAGTATATTTCTAATTTATGCAGGGAAATCTAAATATTTGAGCGTGTACGTTGTTCTTCTTTCTCGGTTGGACGTACGGGTGGCGTCATTTGTCCTAAGCACGCACTAGTGCAACGACCTCCGGCATATATGCATTTACTGCCTTTGGCTGCATAATTTGTCACAGGATAGAATTTTTGTTTATGAAGGATACCGTTCTTTTTATGTAAAATCTATTTTCAAAAAATGTGATTTGGGAGTTTGGAATCAGTCACGGGTAGAGGTCAATAACGGTGGACAACTTGCATACACTTATAGTTATGCATATTATTATTATATAAGTGGTAATCAAGCGACATATAGATTTTCACACAAGCCCCTTCTGCGCACACGAGACTCTCAAAGCTCAACAAACATGGTGCTATTTAACACATTAATTCATGCATGAATGAATCACGTCATAAATGGCAGCGCAATGAACGTTCGGCGTCCTAATAGTTATTTACTTTGCCTCGAGATCCTCGCTTTCAAACACGGTGCGCAGATCGGTGTTATTTTTTGTCACTTTGGGATTCCTCTATTGCAATCAGTTGGACGTAGGACCATTTTGTATGCTATTGTATGCTATTAAGGTCGTCGCTGCGGGCAGCAAACAATTTGACGTCATAGGACGAACTCCCCTTTTGTGTCTTGCACTGGGTACAAAAGGGAGTTTGTCCTATGACGTCGATTTGTTTGCTGCCCGCAGCGACGACTTTTAGACGACTTTTAGACAAATGGCACCAGCGGGCTGTGCTGCGCTAGAGGGGACTTGATAAAAATAGCTCTCAAAAGTCACTTTTTGGTATTTCATGGCAGAATTAATTTGCTGTTGGATTTTACAATACGCAATCCACATAAAAATATAGAATAACGCAAACTTCTCTCAGCAATCAACATCTTTAAAACAAATATTTTTGAAAATAAATTAAACTGCTGCAAACTGCCGACTGGACCGACCTGAAGAAAAATATACATTTACACATCAACATTAGCTGCATGTCCTAACGTTTCGAACTTAATTATAGGCAAGTTCTTTCTCAAAGGCAAATTTAATTTCTGATCGTTACCAAGGCTATATTATACCTTTAATACAATTCTTGAATAGAAAGTTCTGCTCCAAAGTCGACGTTTAACAAATGTAAAAGGCCAATGACCTGCCTATGACTAAAATGTCAGGAAAGCCTGGGGAGGAATGTGGTTAAAATTAGTATAGGCTGGTGGTGACAGTGCATAATTCGAAGGAGGTCTCATGGGGTAAATCCAGTTAATCTAGTCACTGCTCATTTGTACTCTGACACCACGAAACGGGCGGAAGGTAACTGAAGTTGAACAATTGTTAAACTGCTCTTGTGACGTCACTCTATTCAGAAAAGTGTCGATTCTTTTTCAAGAATGTACAGTTAACTCAATTATTTAATTCATCTCATACCTCAAAGCATTAGTAAGAATGGACACTTTTGGTTCCCTTGAAATCTTGACAATGGGTGTGTGAAAGGGACGTAGTTTAAGTCGGAGAAACGACTCAAAAGGTGGACATTCTTTGATTGGAATGGGCTCGGACGCTTCGCGTTCGCGTTCGCGTCCTCGCCCATTCCAATCAAAGAATGTCCACTTTATCGTGTTTCTCCTTAACAGATTGTCGTATTTCCTGAAATACATGCGATAATCTTTAATTTGATGTATTGTTTATTACCGTAGCTCATTCCTGGGTCCCGCTATAGAGTACCGAAGTATCACGTGCAGTTGGCATGACAACTGGTTCCAAACAAATGTAAATTTCGACTGTTCCTTTGTTAACAGCCAGTCATGCAAACACATACAAGTATTCTGGTTCCAAACATTGCATTGACGTCATCACTTCGGTGCTTTATAACCTTTAGAAGCTGTTAGTGTCTTGACCACTTGTTCTGAGAAAACAAAGTTTCTCACCTGTGCACACACGCACACACAAATAAAAAAATCACCTGCTAAAAATATTTAGAGATGGAATTCAATTTAAAAAAAATTGGTATATGGTAGAATAGGGCTTTTCAAATGTAAATTTTTTAAAATCTCAAACTTGACTTTTCAGTAAAAAATTGTTGCTGCTTTTAACTCAGAAAGCCATTGTGGGACTTTCCTCTCATTCTGTGCTGCCAGGTCACATTTATGCATTTGTGGTTAAAAACAAAATGCAAGCGATGACTATCAAACTGGTGTCTGGAGTCAAGTAATGTTCTCTTTCAATTTTTACTTTAAATTTTGCAAGCAACATAAAAAAACGTTTAGTATGCCCACCTACTTTCTTTTGCAAGGTGCCACTTTTAATTTTCGTTTTCTGAAGAATAATCCTCAAAATATGTGTACTCTAAAAACGGATTGGTTGAAAACATGTGTCCAACCAATCCAATTGGTTGGACACGTATCTACCAATAATTGGTTGTTTCAACCCTTATATTGGTTATTGCAACCAATCCGTTTTTAGAGTGTATGCAAAAGAGAAAGAGGAAGATGTCTTGGGGAAAAAAAGACGCAAATTCCATCTTCACATTGGAAAAAAAATGGCAGAATCTAACAACACAAATAGAAAAAAGTTTTAAAAAGGCCTCCCTCCTTTTTTTGAAAAAAGACGCTAACCTTAGTTTTTATTTTGCCTGATGAGATTCAAAAATCCTAAATTACTTCAAAGAAATTGGAATTTTCTTTACTTGTAGCTTGTATGAAATGCACATTCGAATAATATTTTAAGGTAATAAATGTACAATTTGGTAACTTTTGTGTCACAGATACGCCACAGCGTTGGTAGAGCCAAGAAAGAACAGTTGCATGCAGGGTGATTCAACATATACATGAAATAACAAACATGCGAAAGTTTGAGCTCAAACTGTCATCGGAGTCAGGAGAAAATAGAGAAAAACCATTCTGCATTAAACGTAGTGTACACCATTTGCTTTTGTTGTAATTTTCAGAAATAAATGGATTTGGGGGTTAGTATTTTATAGCGTGCTAGCAAATACTGTAACACTGACCTGTTTAAAGTTTTGTGGCCATAGATGCTGGGAAAACAGAGAATTTTTCTTTTCTAGTAGTCTGGTTCCCTGACCATACCTTAGACAAAATGGAGCAATTTATAGACGAATTATCAGGTCAGGGAAGTAGACTATTTCCAACGATTGTCCGCCGACAATTGTTGAAAACGATATAAATTTCCACTTTTCTTGAAAACGACAGCACACCAGGTGCAATTATTTCACGGGATGCTTGAGACTGCTATTTACTTACAGTCTTGTACGGTATTTCGTAATAATTCAGTAGTTTTGTTTTTTGATGTTTGCAAATGATGTAAACTACCTTTAAAGAGGATGTTGATCGCTGAGAGAAGTCTGCGTCATTTTGTAGTTTTATGTAGATTGCGTATTGTAAAATAAAATAGCAAATAATGTCTGCCATGAAATAAAAAAACAAATGACCTTTGAGAACTATTTTTATCAAGTCCCCTCTAGTGCAGCATAGCCGCTGGTACCATTTGTCTAAAAGTCGTCGCTGCGGGCAGCAAACAAATCTTACGTCATACGACAAATTCCCCTTTTGTGCCTAGAGTGCTAGACACCAAAGGGGAATTCATCCTATGACGTCAGATTTGTTTGCTGCCCGCAGCGACGACTTTTTGACAAATGGCACCAGCGGCGGGCAAGACGGGACTTGATAAAAACAGCTTTCAAAAGTCAATTTTGTATTATTCCATGGCAGAAATAATTGCCCGTTTTCTTTTAACATTGTCTTAATCTGCATAAAAGTACAGAACTACACAGATTTCTCTCAGCAATCAATATCCTCTTTAACACTGATTTTAAATGGGCTTAATATTCCGATTGTTGAAAACAAAATACTGCAAGCCACTGCATATTTAGACTGTAAAAACGTTGGGTAAAACATAATTGGGCAACTGTTATTTACCCAACATTGGTATTCATTTACCACACTGTCAGTTAATTCAGGTAAAAATGGACCAAGTATTGGGAAGGATTTGCCTTTAATACTGTGGGCAGTTGGTATGTTGCCCAACATTGGGCAAAATACCAACCCCGCATTTTGACCAACTTTTTTTTTTTTTTTTTTTTTTTTACAGTGTAGAGGTCTTCATATACAACTTTCTCGAAGATGACGCCATTTTGGATAGAGATAGTTCTTAAGAGGATCGAAACTAATAAAACACATTTGTTATTATTACCGATGTTATATCATTATCTTTAAGGTTAACTGTACTTATTAATCAACTATTAAGATTAACTTCAATGATTATATTTTCGACCAGATTTTGAGGACATTGACACAGAATCATCAGAAGAACACTCCCCGAACACATATAGAAACACCCTCCAGAAACGTGGAGTGAATACCTCTAGTTTCTCCAAGAACCACACTTCTCATATTTTCTTTTAGAGTTAATTATCTCCCCTATGCAAAGCCTAAATTTACATTTCTACCCTCTGGAACGTAATGAGGAATGTTCCCCGAGAACAGTTTTCAAATTATCTTCGCACAAGTCACGTATATGCAAAACAAAATCATGGCAGAAACAATTTTGAGATTTTTTGGACAGCTTTAGCATCATTAAATCTCCAGGTGAAAAAAAAATGAAAGTTTTTCTTTGTTCACTTTGAACATTTCTCCAAATGTTTTGTGTCCTTTCATTCAGGTCATATTTTCGGATTGGAATAAGGTACAGGAATGAATTTGGTATAATCAGAAAGCCCATTAATTTCTCTTTATGCTGGCATGTTAATCTCAGAAAGTCAACATTGGGAGATATTCCTCATTATTATAACACCTCATCCACAGATTCTGTCTTGATTGGCCGAGAGCGAGTCACATGGCATTTTCTATTTTTGCTATCTTCCTGTGCACGGCCAAAAGTAATATACCCGTAGCAACCAAAGTACTATACCATTAGCAACCAAAGTACTATACCATTAGCAACCAAAGTACTATACCATTAGCAACCAAAGTACTATACCATTAGCAACCAAAGTACTATACACATGGCGCGGTATTGGTGTGCAGATGCATGCGGGTGTGCGCGTTGAGCGTTGCGCGTAACGCGTATTGTTCCAAAGTACCAGCACTACAGAGCTGGGTTCAAACATTTCGTTAAGGGGTTGTTTTGAAAAGAGCAAATACATTTTAACTGTATTTAGATTTAAATAATGTTAACATTTTTAAATCATGCAGAATCTGTGGGTGAGGTGTTATAAAACAAATATTTACTTCTTTTATCTCGTGGTGTGGTAAAACTAGCCACCCTCGGTGATCCATGGAGCATTCTATTTTCCCGAGGCTTTGCCTCGGGAAAATCGAATGCTCAATGGATCACCTCGGGAGGCTAGTTTTACTACACCACTTGAAGCAGTAAATATTTGTATAATATGCTATGTAACATTATTCATCTTTGCAACCTACACTTACAATGTGCATGCATCATTGCCAATTATACAAAAACATGACAAAAAGACCATTGATTAACCCTAACCGTGCTAAATCCAACAATTTCAATATGATTTTACATACTCCCTAGGGGGTTAGGGTTAAAAAAAAAAATATAAAGCTGGAAAGAAAAAACAACAATCACCATTTAACAGGCTTGAGACGTAATATGTCACACTGTGTTTAACACCCAAGTGTCCCACTGTTATTGATGGGGTGCTGGTATGCCAAGAATGGGCTGTGCAGCCAAACATAAAATGCAAAAAACAGGCACCACACGGAATATTAGTCCTATTCGTCACACTTGGAGCCCACCCCCTCCTCTTGTGTGAATGAAAGCTTAAATTTGTTTGAAAAAGCTCCATCTATTCATTACACTCCCATTCAAGAACAATATATATAGGACAAATCGTCACCAACACCACGAACTGACACTCTCTAGCGCGTGAGTGCCAGGGTGCGCGCGTATTTTACAGGACAGAGTAATTTTCGTTTTCACGAACTGACACCCAAGTAGGGGAGTGCGCGCTAACCACATTTTCATTTTCACGAACTAAAACCATTCTTAATTTCATGAGTTTAGAGGTTATCAGTTCAATGTATCTGTAAACCCACAAGTATATACTGATGGAGTAGATTCGTGTCAAAGCTTTTAAAGCGTTTTTCTTGGAATGGTATTCCCGCTACATGCTTTCGTGTCAATTCGTGAAAACGAAGTCTTCTCTAGCGAGTCAGTGTCCGATGTGCTCGCGCACACCTGGGTGTCAGTTTGTGTAACCGAAATTTACTCAGTACGCGGTTTCACGAACTGACACCCAGGTGCGCGTGAGTGTCAGTTCGTGAAAACGGTGATGAAATGAATGGATTGAGTAAGTGCAGGAATGCGCCTAAAGACATCAACCGGCCAGGTCGGGTCGGAGCACACTGTGGTCTCACGGCAAGCATTTCAGTACACACACGTACAAATTGGGCCATGCCTGCTAGGGCGACCAACGCTACGACTTCATTCTTTTTCAAACTCTTGCAGCAAAAACAATGGGTTTCCCCCAGTCGAAATTAAAAATGACGTACAATCTACATTTCGTCGACGGAGCCAAAGTGTACTCTATGCGGTCGACCTAACAATCCTTCCCCACCACTGATCTCTATGTAATAGAGATAGCTCACTGGCCAATGCGTGATATACAAGCATCTGAAGCCAGCAGGCGCCATATTGACACTCCCATTTTACCACTAATCCCTATGTGAGGAAAACGAGGATTAAAGTAGATGCCGGGGGACAAGGCTGTCAAGCCTATTATATTGGGAGTGATATTATGGCTGGTGGCGGCTTCAGCTCGAAACAGCCGATGTGCTATCCAGTTTATACAGAGATCAGTGTTCCATATTCCCCCACTTAGCAAACATGGTATAGAACACAGTGTGACGTCATAACTTCTCGGGGCTACATGTAGTCTGGTTCCCTGACCTGAAGATTCCCTGACGTCTAAATCTTAGGTCAGGCAGCTACCGCGGTTTAAAATAGATCATGACGTGTGTGTGTGTGTTAGTCCGAGTGACGTCAGTGGCATCATTCAAATTTAATATTCTTGCAAAATCCAGTCGGCAAAATACTGCAAGAGTGTGGCACTGATTTTTCAGTTTTTATATATAATTAAGAATTCAAATTCCAGGATCTGTAACGGGCCTGACAGACATTTTGTTATTGCGAACATCAATGTTAACAGCCGAATGTTACCGAAAACAAGTTCGGAAAACTTCGGCCATTTTCGGAAAATGTCAGAATTCTGACAGTTTTCGTCACGTGACATTGGCGGCTACCGGACCTAATATGTGACCCGCTCCAGAAAAAGGTGATATAAGTCGCGCTATGCATTTACGTATAAGGGCCCTTTCAACCCAAGAGGGTGAAATTTTTTGTCAAAATTCATTTTTTGTTTTTTGTCTTTAATGACATCTAACATATCTAAAGTTTCAGGTTTAGTGCACAATAATGTTGATTTCAGTTAATAAAGTGAAAAAAATAACCTTTTTAGAGTGCATTATTCCATTGCATTGTATTAGAACTAGCTATTTCAAAGCCTGTTTTCTCTGTTGTGCAATTTGAACTCCATAGAACTAATTAATATGCAAAAATGCGATATCTCCAGAACAGAAAGGGCTTTGGAGTTCTATCATGTACCAAATAAAAGCTTACATTGCAGGCTTTCCAAACATACATAAAACTCATTTTTCATATTTTGCGACATAATATACCTTTTTTCCAGAGCGGGTCACATATTCATCAGAAATAGTCGGAATATTTTGGTCTGGGAACCAGACTAGGCTACATGCCGACAGCTTGCCGTCAATTCTACATCTGCTGGGTGGAGTTGCCATTCCACGTGTTGGTGTCATCGTCCTCATCTTGTGCATTCACCAAGCGGTGGATGTTGCCTTCTTGTCTGGAGGAGGAGCCCTCGTCCCCCGGCACTCGTCTTCTGACCTGGGAACTGCACGGGAGCAAAAGAGAATGGAGCGAGCAAGGAGAAACAAACCAAATCAGAAATGCAAAAAAGAGGGATGAACCTAACCTTCGCCATTGTACAGAGTGATAGAGGGTACCAAGTGGAGAAATACAGTACGTTGCAATTGAACTTTAACACTGCGAATGGGAATGGGAAATTTTGTGAAAAGAATCCCCATTCACATTCCCATTTCACATTTCTCACACGTCTTTTCCCCCCTGCGAATTCAAGTGTGAAAATGTTTTCCCACTTGTGTGAAAAAGCGTGAAAACGCTTTCCCACTTGTGTGAAAATGTTTTCCTCACTTGTGTGAAAAGGTGTGAAAATGTTTTCCCCACTTGTGTGAAAAGGTGTGAAAATGTATGTTTTCCCACTTGTGTGAAAAGTTGTGAAAATGTTTTCCCCACTTGTGTGAAAAGGTGTGAAAATGTTTTCCCCACTTGTGCTAAAAGGTGTGAAAATGTTTTCCCCACTTGTGTGAAAAGGTGTGAAAATGTTTTTCCACTTTGGGAAAAAAAGTTTCACATTTTTGTGAAATGAAAATGAATTCCCTGGGAAGAGAAAAAAATGTGAAGAGAAATTCTCATTTTGAGGTAACTTTCAATTGCAATGTACTGCAGGCGTTTCTGCTTATAACTCTGAAACCATGGAATGACTTTCCAGACTTTTCAATGTTCTACGTTATGAAAGCTCCTGTGTCCATTTTCAAATCGAATTACGAGTTTTCCAATGAGGCATTTCGCATAAGAACTGACATAAAATAAGTATCCAAGTTTTTCCCCCTCGTAACTGCCCCTCATTTGAACTCTCTACCTGTAACCTGCTTCCCTTCCGCCTATAATCTTTCACAATTCAAACCAAATGTGAATAGATACCTTCTAATCCCTGTGATTTCTGCCTTTTCCTGTCTTTTGTAGCCTACCTTTTGAGTGGCCTTTTGGCCTTGTGTTGGGGCGGTAGCATAAAAAGCACAAAAGGAATACATTTCGATCTTGGAATAAGGAGCAGCGCACTCCTAATTCCCACAGTAATAATGTATTAAAATTATTATATATCAAACTTCGCGTGTAGTGCGTACAGAGTATTAATTAAGATTTTTTTAAACCAAAAATAACATTTTCTAATACAATCTGTTAGTAGAGGGGAAAACCATGCATTAACCCTAACCTGACATAAAGCTACACAATACTACTAGTAATAGTAAAACTGTAGTATGCAGTACTCTCGCCTATTTGTGTACAATGCTTGTAATTTTTAGTATTTGGTACTTCACCCCAAATAATGTACGTAGTAATATGTGACTCACTCTGCAAAAAGGGCAATTATGTTACAAAATTTGAAAATAGTGTTTTATATATATAGCTGGAAAGGCCGTTTTATAAGCTTTTATATGGTATATGTCTGAGGCCTGTAGCATATTGCATTCACCAGATATTTGGAAATTTGCATGTTTGTTTTCAGGAATTTCTTGAAATGACTTGAGGAGAAACAAGCCATTTAACAAAACAAAAAGCAAAGCAATAGATTGAAGCACTCGACACAAACATATTCTTTTTCCAACTTTATTCACTGAAATCAAAGATTTTGGATATAAAATAGAATAATATAGGTATGCAAAAAAACATCCCTCCCTTCAAAATCACTTGTTTGAAGAAATTGTCACCCTCTTCACATAGAACGGCCCATTACGCTTAAAAGCATACAGCGACGTGCCCTTTTTGCAGAGCAGGTCACATAATGTAGTACTGCTGTTTGTTGCTGGGGGTTAGGGAAAATGTCTGTTATCATAAGGCGGAAACACAGCACGAACTACTGGTTTTCAGAGATGATACAATTTGTTTTCTTAACCATCCACTTCATTGACGCAGATATAATTTTAACTAACTGAACTATATTACATACAAGTAGTACTTTGTAGCTATAAGTATCTTGACTGCTGTCATGATACACTCAATCATCAAAGATAGAGAGACTCAGTGCTACAGAATACTAAGTAGTATTTCGTAGTACACAGGTCTTCATGTTCACCCCAAATTCATGCCTAGGACATTGGGGTTAAATTAAAATTTTCAGTCAGAGCGAAATGCGACTTGGCTGACATTTCTGACATACCTTCAATGGAGCAGGGTCACATTGTTAACTGTTTCTGCCAATTAAATCCATTGTTATCTCACTGCCCCTGATCAAGCCCAGGTCAAAGTTCACATAGCCTAAAGTTTCTGTGAGACACCTGTATAACTCCCTGCCTGTGAATCATAATTGAAATTAGCCCATAGCTATACATCCCCAAACACCTGTTGCTCATCTGTTTGGGGTAGCAGTGTTCAGCTCATGCAGGGGATTAAGCCCACAGGCTCAAATAGCAAGTGCCAGCCCATCAGACAACTGTTCAATTACAAAATGCTTAGTGTCCCTGACTGCTTCCTTTTTCAAGGCCTCCTTTCTTTTTTTTGCCTTTTATCCAAAATAATCCATAAAAAATGCCCCCCCAGTCGATCTATTGAATGCTTTGAATCAATTTTTGGGACTCCGCTATCACTGCCCAATGGTGCTGCCATCTTGTGTTCGTCTAGCGATATTCTGTGTACTTTGGTATGGGAGCTGCAAGACTAGTTCTCAGTTATTTTTCCTTAAAAAAAATACTCTAAACCCAAAATGAAATAAAGAAAAATGGTTTAAAGGTAATGTAAACGATTGGTAATCCTCCCAATTTTTTTTTACTGAATTATTACGTAAGTACCTGACTAGACTAAGTTAATAGCAGTCTTAATCATCCTGTGAAATGATGTGCTGTCATTCTCAAGAAAAGCCAAAATTTATATTGTTTTCCAATGATTGTTCTGCGTAACAATCGTTGAAAACTGCCCTCTATTGATCGAATGTAGTTAATCCATGTTGTGTCTAAAAATGGGTTAACAATCCAAAAACGGGCGTACGCGCAGTGTACCGTTGTAACCAGTGCATGCAGTGGAAATTGGACGTTCCGCTCGGCCCTCAGCCCCTGTACATGTTATGTGACAAATTGAAAACGATCCCATTTACAAAAATTGGGCTTATTTTACAAGAGGGTGCTATAACAAATGCTGCCCGACATTTGAAAACGAACGCCGTTTTTCTCTCATTTTTTTTCACTATCCAAGAACGCAAAACTTTGAACAGGTCAGTGGAACGATATTTCCTTTAAAATACTAAACTCCAAATCCGCCCATTTCTGAAAATTGCAACAATGACCAATCATGTACACTACCTTTAGGTTTACTATAATGTCCTTTTAAGAGAAAATTTGTGCAAGCGCTTGTACCTTTTAGGTCTGGCTCCTGTCGAGCTGTGTTTATATTCACTGGCAGGGGGTGCTGCCTGCTGTACAGGCACCCGACTATCAGCTCCTCTGGTCTCTGATTGGCTGGGTCGGCCGAAGAGGAAGTTCATGATGAAGTTCCACAGGAATAGGAGAGGGGCCAGGATCATAGCTACGATGCCGGTTTCCGAACCAGCTGGCTTGACTGACGAGGTATTACTGGATGCCGGGATGCCACTGTACCGCCCCTGCTCATCAAAGCAAAGGATACACGTTTTGGAGCTTGGACAACTCGACCATTGGCCAACTAGACTGGTGACAACTTGACCACTGACCAACTCTACTTTTGACAACTCGACCATTGAGACAAGTCGTCCGTTGGTACTCTCCGCGCTGTGCCACACGTGCACTAAATCGCGACCGGGTTCCTCGCAGCTACCAGGCTTGGCTGTGCAGTGAGCTCGTTACCACACAAGGCTGGAAGAACCAGCCCCTCACACTGAAACAAGACCAGATAATCTGATCTCTTCACAGTATGAATAGGGTCAGGATGGGTAACTAGTCCACTGCAAGGCATTAACAATGCCTCTACTTATATTAAGCATAGAAGAGCTATAGCCCAGGACTGGGCTCGAACCCACAACTTGCAGAATTACCTGCAGACCACGAATTCAATGCTCCAAACCACTAGGCCACAGCACTTCCTCGTTGAAGTTGATTTGTCTCAACGGTGACTGGGACAACAGTCGAATTACCTCACAGTTGCGCTGTCTCAACAGTCGAGCTGTTGGTCAAGTTGGTCAACTCATGTCGAGTTGGTCAGCGGTGTCGAGTTGTCCAACATCCCACATTTTATCAATGCCCTGTATTTCAATTTCACCAAACAAACCACAACGGGAGACGGACTGCGAAATTTTGATCAATTTTCAAAGTAAACAAAGAAAACCGGCCGAGCA
This sequence comes from Hippasteria phrygiana, assembly GCA_037893225.1. Taxonomy (NCBI): domain Eukaryota; kingdom Metazoa; phylum Echinodermata; class Asteroidea; order Valvatida; family Goniasteridae; genus Hippasteria; species Hippasteria phrygiana. Next base: position 968,918 of record JAZGUH010000311.1, read on the forward strand.
GGATTTGATCTGGAGGTCAAAAGTTTCAAAATCACCTTGTCAGTTTCCCTAGTGGTTTGTTTGATAGTACATGAGTGAGTGAGTCTTGCCACTTCCCAGGTTGCATCATAAAATTGAGGGTGTGATCCCTGGTTATACAGCATTATGAGCAAATGACTTCTGATTACCCCCCTCTCCTCCACCTTTTCCCCGCCCCCTCCCCCCTGGAAATTCTGTATTTTTGGTTCTTTTGAACATTTGAATATTGAAAACTTAAAAATTGTTCTTTCAAAAAATTTATTGCATGAAACAAGCTTTAGGCATGCAACTTGGAATTAACAAAAAACTAGGAAATTCCAATCTTTACAAGACTTTATACAGTGTTTTTCAATTTTCAATGGCAAAAGTATGCAGTGAAAAATGAGGAAATCAGCTGATCCGAGGAAAAGTTGCATGCCTGAAGCTTTAGGCATTCATGAACACCATGTCTGAGTGACCAAAACATTTATAAAAAAATTTACCATTACATCTTTCATCCACTGCGTAAAAGCTCATATGTGACCTGTTCCCACGAAATGGGTGGAAAGTAGCACAATTTGAAAATCAAGATTACGGTATTTCCTAGAATGTACTAGTTAAAAGCTTTAATTTTGTTTTAAAATTGTGGTACCTCATTTCTAGCCCCGGATATGCCTTTTGGAGTTGACAGTCACGACTCCTTGTTTGGAGAAAATGAAGCTCAAAGTTTGTGATCTGTGCACACTTTATAACCAGTGTTAAAAAAAAGAAATCAACCCCCAAAAATATTTCAGTTTAAAAAACCTTGGAATACGATAGAATGTTTTTTCTTAATATACAGTTGTTAAAATCCCCAAATTGACTCTGAAAGCCATAGTGCAACTTTCCACTCATTTTGTGCTGCCAGGTCACATATTTAGATTTTTTAGGAAACATGGGCTGGTTCGAATCCTGAAAGCAGCCGTCTCGGATCAGCTAACAAGCAACGCCCCACACTCCAATGTCAAAGGGCACTGATCGCAAATTTGCAATACAACAGGTAATTCTAACAAAAAGTTACCCCGGGCATGAACAGGAGATAGCCGCCCCACCTTCATGCCTCCAGGCTACAGTCAATCCAACCCGTCTGTGTCTACCTTACCCCCAAACAATCGGGAGAGAGAAAAACATCACGGGGCACCGGCCCCACGTTTCTTCACACTGGGATCATCGCTAAATGATTTCCTTTACTCACCGGAAGCACAATCACGGCGGCTGTCGGCACCAGCTCAAGTTCCAGAAAGGTGGAGTTCATGTCGACGGCCGCAAAGCGGCGCCGGGGAAAAGTGGTGGACATAGTGAACTCCCTGAGACTCGAGCCGACGTTCTGGTGGAGTTAGGGGGGGGGGGTGGAGGGAGGAAAAGAAACAATTGCTTATTTCATTCATGACTGTGGTTAAAAGTGAATCACTGAAATCACACACACGTCGATGACAAATGTGACCCGCTCTGGAAAAAGGTATATTATGTCGCAAAATATGAAAAATGAGTTCTATGTATGTTTGGAAAGCCTGGAATGCAAGCTTTCATTTGGTACATGATAGAGCTCCAAAGCCCTTTCCATTCTGGAGATATTGCATGTTTGCATATTAATTAGTTCTGTGGAGTTCAAATTGTACAACAGAGAAAACAGGCTTTGAAATACCCAGTTCTAATACAATGCAATGGAATAATGCACTCTAAGAAGGTTACTTTTTAACTTATTGACTGAAATCAACATTGTTGTGCACCAAACCTTAAACTTTAGATATTTAAAATGTCATTGAAGACAAAAAACAAAATAATGAATTTTGACGAAAAATTTCACCCTATCAACGTTGAAAGGGCCATTACACATAAATGCATAGCGCGACTTATATCACCTTTTTCTGGAGCGGGTCACAAATGCTGTGATACATGTATAGTGTATATTGAGGACAGAGAACAGAGTGACATAAAAGGACAAAAGATCCTCAATTCACAAACTGTTCTTATTTTAAAATCGTGTAGAAAATCAATGAGGTTTTAAAAATTGAAGGTTCAACAAAAATGCAATCAGTTGAACAACGGGAAGTCCTCAATGTACACGGTATACTGACATCATAAACATTCATAATAGGCTGATATTTTACCAATGTTACTGACATAAATGTTTAACTACTGGGTTGTATCACAGGTTCAGACAATTGACCTATCGCCTTTTGTGAGTTAGCCACGCCCCTTAGACAACTTTACACACATGCATGATGTGGATGCGATGCGCGAAACACCCAGTAGCGTATTACCGGGAATCATTGCATACACACACGCTTTCTCTCTGACCGGATGCAGGAGTTGTCTCAGATTTCTGAGACAACTTTGTCCACATGTGCATGCAGACTTTCGTGCGACCACTTATTGCAAAAAGTGGCAAAATAGCTTTTCCCAATTTCCAGCCGCTCGGTATCTGAATAATGCAGACTCCTCGGACCCCACTCACATAATTTTCACCGTCCGAGAATCGGAAAAACTTAAGAAATATAAACAGAACAAACTACGCTAAACGGGCTTGGCCAATGTGCTGCAAACAAAATTAGTATAATGAAAACAAGATGGGCCGGTTGAGCGTTTGCGTTAAATTTGACGTGTAATCGCGTACTGCGTTTCAAGGAACAGGGCGCACATGCGGCCGAATAATGCGCGTATTTGGAATGTTTTCTGTTTGTCCAAGACTTGGAATATCATGTGATGTTCAACAGACGCTACGATTAGATAGGTCAATTGTTATCGAGGAGAGTTTTGTTATTTTCTAGGATTTTTCTGTTCCTGACCCATATGGTGGGGTTTCAAAGTAAAATCTTTCCATTTCCTTTATCAAAACAATTGAACTTGCCCTTTCTAAGTTAATTACATATTTTTGGATCTGAGTCAACATGATACTATGAATTACTCACCAAGTATTCACATTTCCATGTATGAATATACAACAGTGGTAAGTTGTGGTTACAGGTAAGCCAGTCACAAGTCCCTGAGACTTGGCCTTCTCCAAGGCTACAAATTATCATGACATCTCTCATGGGGGAGGTGAGTTGGTTTCACTGACGGTGAAAGTTAGCCCGCCTGGGTCAAAAGGTCTGAAAATTGGGATCATTTCTTTGGTATCTGTTGAAGATTAATCCTCCATTTAGATCTGGACCCATGAAAACCGTTAGGATGGTAGGGCTGGCAACCTAAAATGTGGCCAACCCCACCACCTCTGTTGTAGCACTTTACCTGGAGTGGCTTTTAGAATATTATTGTTTTAATTTTACAATACACAATATATAAAAACTACAAAATGGTGCAGACTTCTCTCAGCAATCAACCTCCTCTTTAAAGATGTTGATCGCTGAGAGAAGTCTGCGTCATTTTTTAGTTTTATTAATGTAGATTGCTTATTGTAAAATATAACGGCCAATTATTTCTGCCGTGAAATAAAAAAAAAAAAGTGACTTTTGAGAGCAGTTTTATCAAGTCCCCTCTAGCCCAATGGTGCCATTTTATCTAAAAGTCGTCGCTGCGGGCAGCAAACAATTCTGACGTCATAGGACGAACTCCCTTTTGTGTCTAGCACTAGGAACAAAAGAGGAGTTCGTACTATGACGTCAGAATTGTTTGCTTCCCGCAGCGACGACTTTTAGACAAATGGCACCAGCGGGCTGTGCTGCGCTCGAGGGGACTTCATAAAAATAGCTCTCAAAAGTCACTTTTTTGTTATTTCATGGCAGAAAAAAAATTGGCTGTTTTATTTTACAATACAGAATCTACATAAAACCAAAAAAATGACGCAAACTTCTCTCAGCAATCAACAATCATCTTTAATACACCTGTTACTGATCATGGGCCTATTCTTTTTTAATGTTTCGTTGGAAATCTCACCAATGCTAACAACAAATTAGCAATCCAATTTAATCCAGCTCTTTTCAAGGGTACAGATTCCTGTACAGTCTTGAAAACACAAGAAATTTTGGGCAAAACAAAACACTGGTTTTCGTTAAAGGAAAACATGTCGGTGAGGTGACGAAACCGTCCCACGGGATCTGATCTAGACACAGCAAAATCCATTCCGGACGCGAGGACGATCGAATCCTACTCTCTTGGAAGGTAGTAATCAACCGTTCCGCAGGGGGGCAGGGTTTAACGAACCGTGGTGCGACGACCCGAAGTGTGATGAACTCACCTCGAGCAGAAACTGCTGGGCTTCTTGCAAGGGTGCCTTGGCGTCAAATTGCTGGGCGAGGGTCGAGCCATCTGGCAGGCGGAACTGGATCCTGGCGACATCCCTATGATTGGAAGAAAGAAAGATGATATCAAAATAGCACAGAAACACCAATATAGCTTTTTGGTTTTGGCATCGTTTATTCTAAGCAATTCAATGTACAGCATTAATTTGTGTGTTTACATGTATTTATTTACTTTTGTAAATTCTTTTATGAGTGTCGCTCTACAAATTTAAAAGACCAGTGATGGTCCGAGGCATACATGTAGCTCACACATTTTCAGTTAACTCTGTAAATGCAGTCCACATTTTTCCTTTAATTTCACAAGATGGACGTTTCACCCCTTGATTTGGTTGGCAGAGATCAAATAGAATGCAAATTCAAAAAGCCATACACATGTGTAACTTGTGTCTAAAACAAGTTGTTTTTAGAATTTTAGTCAAATTGGGAGCAGTGATATGTACAATGTCCTTGGCAGTTTTCCAAGTAAGTATAATACAACGTACATGTACAATGTACGTCTCAATGACATCACCAATATCAAATGAGCCTATCCCGGGCCACCCACACCCCTTTTCAAAACTATACTTCCTGCCAAACAAAATTGGGGACAACATTATTTTTTAATGTAGCAAAACATTTTTCAAAATAGATTTTTAAATGTTAAACAAAATATATATTCCAACGAAATTTGAAAACAAAACATTAGAATTTCAGACAAAGATAACTTAATAATGTATGGAAAATTCACACAAAAAGTTTCCAATTACAATTAACCCCAGATTTTTTGTTTTTTGCAAGTGTCATGCAAACTCATCATTGCCTTCATGCTATACTGACTAGCAAACCAAATTCCACTGGGCTGACATATCTGAATCATCCTCACACGCACAGTCTGAGTGACAGGTGCTGTCGATGTCTAAAGTCGGTCTTTCGTGATGACAACACTAAAAAGACAAATCTTTGGCAAGTCAGATTTTCCCCAAGTCAAGCCAAGTCAAGTCCCAAGTCAATTGTTTCCAAGTCAAGTCAAGTCAAGTCCCAAGTAAATTGTTTTCAAGTGAAGTTCCAAGTTTGAAGTTAATTGTTGAACATGTGTGTACATCTACAAAATGTACATGTAGTATATTCAAATTCCAATGACAAATTACTACGCATAGGCTGGGTATGCATGCACTGTACAAAATCAACCTGGCATGCCGTCTTGACGATTCTCCATGCAGTTGGCCAGCGCTGCGGCCCACATATACATGTACATTTGTACATTTTTTTCAACTGCTATATAGAGGAATTTCACATTAGCCCCTTCTGCGCACTTCCGGGTTGAAAGCGAGAATGTCAGTGGCAAACAAAACAACGCTTTTCAGCACATTCATTCATGCATGAATTAATCAGGCCATTAAAGGAAGCGCAGGCGCACGATCAGCATAAAGTTGTTTACTGTGACATTGAGATCCTCGTTTTCAAACGCGGAAGTGCGCAGATCGGCCCTAAACTCGTCGTTGTGGGATTCCTCTATGGGTCATTCCATAAATATGGGGCCCAACTTGAGACATGCACATTTTTGGCCCTAAATTCATAAAACATCTTTTATGTTTAAAAGCTTTTTTTGATTTGTTATATTTAACAATTTCCTTGAAAATGGTCTTATTTTCTTTTTTAGTGGGGTAGGAGTCATGTACACTATCAAAATATCTTCATTCATGGAAAATTAAGGGTTCCTTGTGTAAAAGGGGACACCAAAATGCTTTCAATCACATTAACCCCCTGCGTATGGTATTTTACGGGAGACATCGGGGTGCGTAACCTATACACAATAATCCAACAATGGATTAAAACTGCACAAACTGCGGCCAATGGCGTCATCCGGCCTGGTGGCACTGTTTAATCCAACAATGGATTGAAACTGCACAAACAGCGGCCAATTGCATCATCCGGCCTTGTGGCACTGTTCTTTTTGCGCCATATTTCGTCATCCGTACGCAAGGGGTTAAGACACCATAGAGTATGTTTTATGCCATTTTTGTGTCAATTTTTGGTCAATTTTACTTCAGGTAAAAACTCATTTGATTAGTCAATCGGTGGCTTTATCTCATTTTTTAGGCACAAAAAGAAAGTTCCTCGTGTAAAGAAGTTAGGGGGGGGGGACACCAAAGTTGTATTGCCTGATATTTCAAATTCTGAAACAAGTTGTCAAAATTTTACATAATGCATGTTAAAAACCTGCATTCAGATTAAATTTCAGCTAGAAATGTCCACAAATTAAGCCTGGCAAATATGTTTAATGTAACCACAAAGTTTCACAACGTACAAATTTGGGGGGGGGGGGGGTTGACACCAAAGGGGTCCGTCAATTTAGAATGACCATATTTTTCTTGTTTCCTTAAATTCTCTGTTCAAACTTTCAAATACTTTGAAACAAAGTACAAGCTTAATCTAGCCACCAAAATTGAACAATACATGTAGTTAATATGGAGGATATGCTCAATAGTAATGTTCCTCGTGTAAGTATTTTTAGGGGACACCAAAGCTTACATAAGGAACCCATTTTTGCCAAACGTCTCATGTTAAGAAAATATCAAATTATTTATGAAATGTGAGTTATATTCTCAAAATTTGTGAGTTATCAATCATTTGAGTTTAAATGACCAAGTTAACCCTTAAAAAGAAAGGAATATCACACTTTTGAATGCGGTGTTTAAATGTCACAACTTTTTGACTAAAGTGATAATTTGTTGGGTTATTTTTCAACCAAAATTAGCACACTGCATTCTCATGATACAAATTTTGTTGGTTTTATTTAATGCACATTGATGGTGGTGACACAATAAAAACACAAACATGAATATGTGGACTAACTGTACATGAAAAATCCGGCAAGAAAGTTTAGGAATGTTACATTTTTACCATTGGCCCCTATATTTATGGAATAACCCATATGCGTATGCTAAAAAGTTTGTGTTTATTTTAACAAAGTGTTAACCCTAACCCCCCTCAGTCCTCCAAAATCCTCTATGCGGTTTTGGAGGATTTTGGAGGATTGAGGAGAAATGGTGATTTAGTACCGGTTGATTTTGGAGGATTGAGGAGAAATGGTGATTTAGTACCGACTGATTTTGGAGGATTGAGGAGTAATGGTGATTTAGTACAGCATCACCCACCATATACATTTTCCTATTGTTTATACTTTAACTTTTTGGGAAAAACTTCATAGGTTTTGTACACTGGTTGATTTTGAAGGATTGAGGAAATGGGGAACATGCATCAGAACACAAGTCTTAAATTTTGGAGGAATTTGGAGGATTGAGGGTGAATGCAACTTTTTGGGGGGAGCAATTGGAGGATTTTGAAGGATTGAGGAAGGTTCCTAGCCAAAAGGGCCTCGTGGGTTAGGGTTAATGTCAGCAAGTCAAATTTATCAAGTGAAGTCGAATCACATGTCATGTTCTTTCAAGTCAAGTCCCAAGTGGGGGGGGGGGGGGGGGGTACGGGGATATGGTCCACCCCTCTGGCCCAATGGGTAAACTCCTATCCTTCAACACGCATGCAAAGTTGCGCAGTAGTGTACATTTTCACCAACCTTTAGTAGTGTGCCAAGTTCTTAGAGGTTGTACTGCTGCCATATATAAGATCACCAGAAATACACTGTGCGTGCAGCAAAAAGTTGCACTGTACATTTTAGGGCCTTGTAAGACGATGCACTCGTGCAGAGATCAGGGCCCAATTTCATGGCTCTGCTAACCACAGCTTTCCGCGCTTACGATCACCATTTTGCGCTAACAGCGCTAGCGGAAAAAATTCTGCGCTAACCCTGTAAGCACAGAATCCTTAGTTGATGTACGCATGCTCAGGAGCCAAAATTCCCGGCTAACGCGTGAAATACGCTTGCTGTAAGCGCAGAATTTTCTGCTACAGTAAGCGGGGATTTTTCGCTAACGGTACGCAGAGCCATGAAATTGGGCCCAGTACAGCAGGCTATGGTCTTAGCTTCGGCATGGCATTGGATGCATACATTTGTGAACTAATTTAAAGGGAAAATTTGAGGGGAAATGCATTGATTTAATATAATTTGGAAAAGATTTATATACATGTAATTCTTGCCCAACTGTACTGTTTTTATCTAAAACAGTTACCCGCGCGATTCTTGGGTTCTTTTATAGATTTCAGAACTAGGACAAGTTCTCAGACCTAACTTCTGTCCCGAAATCAACAATCACAACATGCGTTCAATCACCGATCTGATGTACGTTGGTGGCGCCCTCTCTGGGAATTCTAATTCACTGCATCGGGAAAAATTGGCGTGGCGGATAAATGAGTACATGTATATGTGACTTGTAATTAATGTGCTCAATTATCCGCTGAATCCGTCTGGAAAAGACAGCACACTGGATAAGTGAGACCGTAACACCGGACACACCAGACACATGGCATCTTCTAACAGCTTTGAAAGTGTTGGCGCAAACGCTCCGTCGTCCAAGGCCAAGGCTTCTTAATGAAACCTCAAGGCTACGGCCAAAACTTTGACCATGAGAGATTTTCAACAACTTATAAATATGTACATTGTACCATGCACCCAAGACACATTATTGTTTTTTTTTCTTTTTTCCCTCTTTCTGTCTGCCGACACGATTTTGCCGACAGTGAACCACATTTTTCCCCAAGTGTCACCCCACCACCATGCCGGTAATATGGAAATAGCAATGTCCTCCGTGTACTCATGTCATAAAAAATTCATACAAGTTTGAAAACGAAAACAAACATGTACACAACAATAATAAACAGATGTACATGTACAGTGTACACTGTGCATTGCTTCAGAAACCGATCAAGGGTGGTACATTATTATTATTACCCCTGATCATCAGGCCTATCAATCATTCCTGGGGAGCATGCAGCCCCCATTATACAGCGACATCAAATTGGTGCCACTGGAGTGCTGCCACTGTTTTCATTTAAATCTGTTACAAAGTCACAAAGATGAAGCAGTTGTTTGAGTGATACATGTAGTCCGCAGGCTACCAGTACATTGCACATGTTTGATCTGGTGGAATGACTCATTGTGAACACATGGGGGCAGTATCACAATTGCAAGCCCTTGAGGTATTTTTTTGCACACTGATAAATGAATGGACATTTTTGGTAAATCTCAAAGTTGTTCTGAATAACGTGACTTTAATTCCGTTGAACTAAGGAACTGTCCCGGCTGTCACGAATATTCAAATATTCGATCGTCAACCTTTTGCTGGTTCGAATATTCACTCTGATACTATTTTAATAGTTATGACGCTTACATGTAGCAATGTCAAATGCCGCATTTTTGTCAATGGTAACTTTTTGTGGACGGAGGTTTATTGTTTATGTGGAGTATGCTTTCTTGTTATCGGAAAGTTATACAATGTACATGTACATGTACATGTACATGTACATGTACATGTACCTGTAATGATCTTGCTATTAACAGGCGCATGCAAAAAAAGTCGATCTCCGCACGTAAAACACCGGCGTGCTTTGCGTGTAACTTTTTACCGGCACGGCATGTAGTTGCAGCTGACGTGTGAAAAACTTAATCGGCGAGTTTCGAATATTCAAATATTCGGTCAAACCCAGTTTCGAATAATCGAATACTAAATTACTTGAGAATAAACAGACTTAGGAACTGTGATTTGACCATCGTCAGTTCCCTTGTGACGTAAAACACTGTCTGTACATTGACGGCGTTTGGAAATCTGCATTAAAGAGAACACATTGTCTTGGAGGTAGAAAAAGCTTCCATCCTAGTACAATCATTCCCAATGGTTGGAAAGATTATTACAAACTGTACATTGTACACGACCATACCCTGGAAATGCGCAGTTTGTCTGAAAATCGTTGACAAATAACTACATTTGTACATGTACACGTACTATCAAATTTCTAATGATCCAACTTTTCTGAGCTTTTTCAACAACAAAAAAGAAACCTAGAGGTTGATTTTCAAGATCATGTTCAAAGCTGGACTTGCATTTTACTTTCCGGTACTGTTCATCTATAGGCCTAATTAAGTAATATCCTTAATAGGTAGTGTACACGATTGGTAATTCTCCAATTTGTTGTTATTACGAAACCCTACTAGCCTGTAAGTTAATAGTAGTCTCAATCAACCTGTGAAATGATGGCACCAGGTGTGCTGTCGTTGTCAAGAAAAGTGGAAATTTATATCGTCTTCCAACGATTTCTAGCTGGAAATCGTTGGAATACTGCCCTGTAGCCTTTTAGTCAAGGCGCGCGTGGCTACCGGACGAGTGGCGCGTGGCTACCGGACGAGTGGCTCGCCCTGGACATACTGGCATTGAGGGCGCGTCACCTGTCCATGTAGCCACGCGTGCCTTGACTAAAGGCTATCATCCGCCCGACGGTTGAAAACGAGCGCCGTTTTTCTTTCGGTTATTTTCGCCATCCAACAACGCAAAACTTGGAGCAGGTCAGTGGAACGATATTTCCTATAACATACTAACCCCCAAATTCGCCCATTTATGAAAATTGGAACAATGACCAATCATGTTCACTGCCTTTAAGTTAGTATTTTTTATAAAATACGTCGGTAAGGGTAAAACCCCAACGCAAATGCCATCTTATGAATAGTTTGGTTGAGGTACCCGCTGCTCGGTGGTCGAGTGGTAAGACATCTGCACTAGAAAGCAGGAGTTCTTGGGTTCGAGTTCCACCAGAGTGATATTTTCTAAATAATCTCTCGGGACAACACTGAGTATACAGTGTTTATAAAATACGTCGGTGAAGGGCAAAACCCAATATAAATTGACAATGTAACTTACTATTACTTACACAAAATGCATCAAAATCTTTATTTCTTTTGTACTTATGATTGTTTCAGACACAATTTAAGCATTTGTGCAATTCTATTTTTCGTGAAACATAAATCATACAGTACTTCCCAAAGCGCTTACACAGTAATGGCGAGTGAATTTGGTCTGGGGTCGGACTAACTTTCAATCCCACCTTTCAGGGGAAGAACATACAAGTAAGTCACTGAAAGAGGTGAAATGTTTCAGATCTCGGGTGGGGGGGGGGGGGGGGGGGGGGGGGGTTAATCCACTTCCCCCAAGAGGTTATCATTTTCAAGGTTTTATCTTTAGTCTTGCAGTTTATCAGTAAGCCAATACTGATCAATAGCTACTAATAATGTCTAAAAAAAAACTTAAAATAAAATTAGCAGGGAAATGGCCATCGTCAATGTCCGGATGAAAAATTTCCATAAATAAAAATGAAAAAAAAACACTGGCAAGACTTCCACAAACAAATCCTGGTTGACCACTGCAGATTGTACATTGTTTTAAAAATGTCATAAAATACATGTATGTGTATAAATGTACGTACAATGTACATTTTGTACATCATGTTAATCAAAATCTTAACTCGATTATAGAACAAATAAATGAAGCTGATCACATTATCTCTCAATATCTCAACAACTAAAACCATGATATTTGGTGTATCACAAAGACACCTTTAACAACGTCCACATTAAAACCCTAACCCTCCAGGGTATTTTGGCTAGAAATCCTGCCAGACGCATCAGATTGCATACTTTGTCACATTGAGTTGTGTGGAGAGTGCAGCAAGGTCAAGCTGTCACCACAGATGCAATGTGCTGCGTCTGGCAGGGTTAGGGTTAAGAACACGAATCTCAAACAAACCCTTTGTATTACTTGTACATTGTACATGTACAAGGAGTGTGGCCCATGGATGAAAGTCGCACGTGCAAAAGAGATACATCTACATGTACATGTACCACCCATTTTTCTGCCCTAGTTCTAAAATTTGAATTAAAAAAAAAACATTTTCTGGTTTTTGACAGCTGAAATTGATTCGCAAGTATATTTTATCTATCTCTACTATCACTCTTGATCTTTCATGTAAATCATAAAAAAAAATTAAGAAGTGATCTTTATAAAGAAGTGATCTTTAAAAGAAGTGATCTTTAAAGAAATGATCTTTAAAAAAATGATCTTAAAAAAAAGATTTTCTTAAAGAAGTGATCTTAAAGAAGTGATCTTAAAGAAGTGATCTTAAAGAAGTGATCTTAAAGAAGTGATCTTAAACAAGTGATCTTAAACAAGTGATCTTAACCAAGTGATCTTAACCAAGTGTTCTTAAAGAAATGATCTTAAAGCAGTGAGATAGGCCCATGATCCTACTTCTACCAACTGTAACCGACAGGTATCCGAGTGTAAAAACACCAATGTGAAGGAGATAACTTCAAATGTTACCCACAAACCTCAATATATTTCCTAATGTATCCCGCCATCCACAGCTTCAAATCAAATTCATACATAGATGTAGAGACCCTTTTCACCAAATTGACCAGATAGTGTTAGATGAAAACAATGCCACTGAACGCAGACTCCCTTGGAGAGATCAAAGTACATGGGGTACGTTAAACCCTGCAGTATGTTTGACTGGCTTATTTGTACAAGCACTTCATAACCCTCACTTCACTACGTGCTCCAATATGAACTGGCGACGTCTTGATACTCCAACTGTTTTCAGACGATACATCTTGTCATTTGAAATAGTGGAGCAAGGTCTTCATTAGTTTCATTTGGAGTCTTAAATTGGCGTCACAGTCCCATTTCCGAAATCCGCTTGAAAATCAACTTCATAAGTCCTCTTGACAATTTCCTCTCTGACCTTAGTGCCGTCGCGATATGTGATGGTGTGACTCTCCTCGATCACCTTGGTGACTCGTCCGCGGAGTACTTCTTCCAGGCGCGTGAGGGGAATGCTAGGACCCTCTGATGTGGAGGTGACTGGGCTGTCTTCCTGGGCCGTACTAGTACCACCAGCGGTTGCTTGTCCCGGAGGCACATTCAGCGAATTGCTTGCTGCTGTCCGTGGCAAATTCTGCTGTGCTGAGGTCTGGAAATTTCTGCTTGTGGTACATGTTGCATTGCTCTGTGGGGGGTTTTGCAGACCACGACCTGGGTGATGTGTCAAATTGCTTTGTTGGGAGTTTGGCTGATCTTGACCCGAGTGGCGGGCGGCATTGCCTTGTAGTCTGCGTGGCGGATCCTGACCCAAATCATGTGTCACGTTGTTTCGGGAGGAGTTTGGAAGATCGCGGCCTGACTGACCTGTCACACTACTTTGTGGCAAATTCGGCAGATCGTGGCTTGAGCTACCTGTACATGCCATATTTCTTTGTGTTGGGTTTAGCAAATTAGGAGCTACATGGACATGTGAAGGCATCCTACCCGTCACATCTCCTGTTGGTACCAAATTGTGTGCTGCATTGCTCGTTGTGTTTCTGTGCATTGACTTCAAGTTTTGGACTGCCCGTTGGTTTCTAGTCGCTTGATTCCTTTGATGGGAAATGAAAGAATCTGGGTTTGAATTTGGCACTGCATTCCCTTGGGACGATTTGACGGCTTCTTGGAATGTATTTGGTCTTTTATTACCCTGTGAGGAGTTTAGGAAACCTGCGAACTCGTCACATGCAGTGGATTTCTGCTGGGCGGCGAGTAAATCTTCAGCCACAATGGGCAATCTTTGTGTTGACTTCAACTTGCTCTGAGCTACACTTTGTATCATATCGCCTTGGCCAGAGTTCAGTAAATCTTGACCACTACGCACAACTCTTGTTTGGGGTGTTCGTAACGAGGCAGAGAGCAACTCTCGAGCCGATGCAAGCACTGCATGTACTATTCCAGATTGCTGTGAGGCTCCGACCACAGTACTCGTTAGATTTCTTTGTGAGGGCAAGACAGAGTCGCTGGCTCTTGGTGAATTATCACATTCTGCTGGATGGACTGTTTCATCTGCTCTTGGCAACTGGCCTGGAAAAACAATTTTCGCTAACTCAACCCTTGATAAGAGCAAATTGCTTTGGGAAAGAGAGCTCTCTCCTTGGCTCTGTTGGGAAAGACTCGTCCGCAAAGATTGGCATTCCTCTCTAACTTCCCCAGCCTCCCGCACCAAGTTCTCTGTATCTTTTCTGCAAGCATCTGGTGATACCTTGTCAGATGCATCTAGAGGTTTACATGTAGCTTGCTTGTTCCCCTTAATCCCTTCCTGTCTTTCACGACTCTCTTTCTGCTCTCTTGTTTCTGCACCAATTGTGATCACTTCTTCTTCGTGCTGGCTGTGCAACTGTCTATAGTGCCTCCTGAAGTTGTCCCTTCTGTTGGCCCTAAACTCACAGTGTCTACACCAAAAGAATACATGAGGCCCATGGTCGATTCTGAGGTGTCGGTTCAGGCTCCCCTGTTGGACATATCCATTATTGCATTTGGGGCACTTGAACAAATTGAATTCCTTCGAGCCAACCTCCTCGAAGCCTGCTTGCCATTCCATGCTGTCCTGTCGATCGTCCAGGGCAGGCACAGAGGAACAGGTCATTAGGAAGCCACCAGAGTGGTTGTCTGAATCCGGAAGTTGCTGGCTACTGGAGGGTTGCTCTTGTCCCGGAAAAAGCACTGGATTTACAGCCAAGACAGCTTCTTGTGAGATGGTAAATCCTGACTCGTGGAATGGCTCTTCTGCTGGCAGTGATGAGGCCTGTGATGTTAGTGTTCCTGGCAATGTGCCCTCCAAATACGCAGCCATGACTGCACTGATGCTGTCATCTCTAAGTAAGGTTTCCGCAGGTTGCGTAGTACCCATCGCAGATGCTTCTAGGGATGGGCCTTCGCTATGCTCAGGCAGCTGGCTGCATGTCTCTGTCATTTCGAAGTGGAAGCTGTCGCTTCCTCCAGTAGACTGCAAGACACTGGACCCTTGGTCGGAAGCAGCTTCCATTCCTTCTCCCCCCTGTTGCTCTCTCCTCTCCTTCTGGTCTCTGGTCTCGGGCATCATCACCTCCAATTCCACCAAGTGTTCGGAGTGCATGCTCCGGTAGTGTCTCCTCAGATTGTCTCTTCTCTTGCTCTGAAACTTGCAGCGTCGGCACCAGAAGAATGTCTGGGGTCCGTGCTCTTCCTGCAAATGGCGCCGGAGGCTGCTCGACTGTTGGTAATTCATAACACACTCGGGGCACTGGTACAAACGGCCATTCCAATTCTTCTGTTGCCGGCCAAGCCAGGCTGGGCTGCTGTCAAAATTCTGCGGAACAGGACCAGAGGAGCATGATGGTTTGGGCGACGGTGGTATTTGTGGCATCTCCCCCAGCTCGATTTTGACAGGAACCCAGACATTTTCTCCTTGTTCCATCTTCTCCAAGATTTCCTCATTGCCCTTGTGCGCAGGCGGCTGGCTCGGGTTCTCCGGATGCTCACTTCCAAATAAATCATCACAAGGTGATGCTGGCCCCAACTTTCTCCTGAGGCTCCTCCCAATCGCAATCCATGTCTTCTTGCCGGTCTTCCTTCTCTGGCTGCCCTTGGGCTTAGAGGTTGCTGCCCGCCCCTCTTTATTCCCAAGTTGGGATCTGCTATCCCTCCGATCAAGAGTTTCAAAGGGAATCGCTTCCAAGTCCCTCATGTGTTGGGTGTGATACTGTTTATAGTGTCGTCTCAGGTTGTCGCGTCTGTTGCACCTGAATGCGCACTGTCGACACCACAGGAACAGCTTGGGGCCGTGTTCGATCTTCAGGTGACGCCTCAGGCTGCCTTGTGCCTCGTACTTATTGACACAGAGAGGACATTTGAACCTTGTGCCGTTCTTCCTATGGCCACGCTTTTTGGCGTTCTTGCGACTCTTGCCCTTCAACCTGCACGGGGAAGCAGAGAGGAAGGACATGTCATTAGCACAGTGGCTGGAGTCTTATAGCGTTCACTCGGACCTTCAGTCAATGTCACAGCCATCCCGCAAAGGGGACTCATCTGGCTATGGGTCACGGAGCCTTCAAAGTCTATGTATTCGCAGACTTGTCGGTGTCACTTCCAACGAGTCACTCCGTCAATCACCAATTTTGGAAAGCACGATTAAATTAAGCCACCAACTTCCATTTCTGTGCATTTTCCTGTCGTTTGTTGGACTGGCTATATAACATAGAGCAGTAGATTTAGAGGGAGGCTTTTGGTCTATTAACGAGTTTCTATCAACTTCAACATGTGCAAACACGCTGTACATGCAGGTCAACATGTCTTAGATTGGCACAACATTTCTCCTTAAAGTACCAGTATGTTTCTAAACAGGAATCTGTGGCATATCGACAAATGGCGACTGAAAAATTCCACCAAAAGCAAAGCATCCAGTAAACACACAGGTCAAGTTTGAGATCCAAAAGTTGACATCACCAACGAAGACCTCCAAATGACAAACAGAATACAGTACAGTGGAACGCCGCTATAACGAACATTGCAGGATCCACAGATTTTGTTCGGTACAGCGATTTTCAGCCGCCGGTTACTTAAGGACGACTTTAAACATGTGCCGGCCATTGAATTATGTAATTACATGTTCATTCTTTCTTAGCTTACCGAATTGTAAAGCAACAGTTGGCTTTTCCCTTTCTATTCCTAGGGGAAATAATAACCACCTGTCACTCCTCAACATAAAGCTGTGGCCGTTTGGGAATTACAAACAGCCCAAATGCTCAGTACATTTTGTTAATCTGTTGCCTTTTTTTTAACGACAATGTTCGGTAAGTTTTGTACACAAGCCAAGGATAGTGTTCGGTATAGCCGAATGTTCGGTATAGCGGCGTTCCACTGTACATGTATACATATATGCTGGGCACACGGTAGGGAAGGGGCATAGTTAAGTATAAAACAAACAAGTTTGCCTTCATACTATTTTGAGGCTACATGTAGGAGACAGTCTACATTTAGGACTGACCGCAAAGGTGTTCGACCGACCCAACAAAATTTAAAACAAACATGAGCCAGACGTCAGGTCTTGTTTGATACCACGGGAGGGTACTTTGAAGGTGCTGGGAGTAGAAGCCCAGCCCTAGTGCCACCTTCTACAGCCCAAGCCCAAGGGCTGAAGTTGATCAAACTAGCCCAGCAGCCGATTTCACGAAAATCTTGCGCAATTGCGCAACTCTACAATATATTGCGTATTTAAGTTGCACAACATCTGTGACATTTTAAAAATCGATTTCACGAAAGTTACGCAGTGCGTTAGTCACTGACTTGCGCCACAAATTATGGCGTAACTTACGCACTCGTTTTAGGTGGCTTAAGTTTTCCGCACAAACACCGAAATGATGACTTAGCTTGCTGATAGTGAGCATAGTAGAGCCGTTAGTTGCTCAAATCAT
Organism: Hippasteria phrygiana; assembly: GCA_037893225.1. Classification (NCBI taxonomy): domain Eukaryota; kingdom Metazoa; phylum Echinodermata; class Asteroidea; order Valvatida; family Goniasteridae; genus Hippasteria; species Hippasteria phrygiana. The sequence goes on from JAZGUH010000311.1 coordinate 986,372, forward strand.
TTATTTAATTCACTAGATTATTTCAGAGAGTAATGCAATTATCATCCGCTTTAGGTTTACCTGTGAGATATTTCCGAAAGTTGCCATCAATTTTTTTTTTTGGAGCGTAGTTTTTAAAAATGAAAAGTTTCAAAATGGCGCCCACAGTTTAATTTGACGACTGTTCCATGCATTTTTATTGTTGTACTCAAACAGTCTTCGTAAAAGCGGCATTCAGCCTCATCCACGATGTATAAAGTATATAAAATATTGCGCAGCTACGCAGTGTTTCGTGAAATGGATCGCAAGGATGTAGCGCAGCTGCGCAACATTTTTATAGCGCAAGTCCTACGCCATGGCGTAAGTTATGCAACATTTCTTGAAATCAGCTGCAGCATGCGAAGATATAGTCAATTAGACAGAACCAAACACACGTACACACTGGGTCTTGATGACTATCCTCCAAAATCCTCTTTGCCATATGAAGGAATTTGGAGGACTATCAGGGTCTTTGGAAATTAAAGTATCTGAGGATTTTGCAGATTAAGGGCATTTGAGGATTTTACCTCCGGAGGACATGGAGGAAAATGGAGGATCCAGGTCATTAGGCCCAATCTGATGCTGTATGATTTCGGAGGATTGAGGTTACTGGGGTGTTTATCAAAAATCGACTGGAGGATTTTCCAGGATTCAGGAAGTGGTCCCTAGTAACAAACATTTGAGGATTTTTGAAATCGGTCTCTTCAGGGTCAATGGACACATTACGTCGTCACACTGGCGTTTTTCGTTTTAGCAGGCAATCACCAAAGAAAAGGGGTTTTCGATATGAAAAATATAATATTCGGGTGAAAAAATATTAAGGGTGGAGTGGTTAATCTGTGGTCAGGCCAGGCCGTTGAAAGGTCAGGCCGTTGAAAAGCCTGGCCAAGCCCCTGGAACGCCCGGGCCTTCGGGCTTCTATAATCCCCTGATTGTACACAATAAACTGCCCATTAATTCTGGAGTCCAGCCGGCTCCCATTGTTCACCCAGACGTGACTGACAGCTGAGGCATCTTTTGATCCAGCCGTGAATGGGTACAGATTAGTGTGGGAGGGGCTACAACCAGGCCTGGCCTGGCAGAGGCCGGGCTTTATTGATTAGTTGATGCTCTATTGTTAGGTGATTTGTGGCTCACAATAGCAGGAGTATAAGCCTGAAGGCCCGGGCATGGCTGGGCTTTTCAAAGGCCTGGCCCGACCACAGATTAACCACTCCTCCCTAAATCTGAAATCAGCACCTAGATCTGTTCTTTTTTTATGTAAGTTCCCCCCCCCCCCCCCCCCCCCCCCGAACGAGGCTAAAAGCCAGTCAAGGTACAGAGCTAAAAAAATTAAAAAAATTAAAGAAACATGTACAAGAGGTACCAGGTAGAAATTAATATTCCTCTTGAAGCAGGAAAGATCGTAAGATGAAGGGAAACACACACCAGGCAAAGAATTCCACAGGGATAAAGAATGAGGGAAAAAGATATTTTGTTCTACATCTAGGTACAGCTCGAGTATATTGGTGGGAACAGGCTGAAAGCCGAGTTTCACGCTCAAACACACTAACTAGAGGAACCAAGCTGGACCATAAATAGCTGGAATTCACTGAAAAACTTTTCTCAAAATATCATAATGGTGACATAATTTATCAGCACCATTAGAGAGGACTAAAATGCTTTTTTTTCCCCGCTTTTAAAAATTAATTGTTTTTATGCAAATCACCCATCACAAGCCCTTGGGCACTCGAGGTGTGGGCTAGAAGAACCAGCCCCTCACACTGAAACAAGATAATCTAATCTCTTCACAGCATGAATAGGGTCGGGATGGGTAACTAGTCCACTGCAAGGCATTAATAATGCCTCTACCCATATTAAGCGTAGAAGTGCCAAAGCCCAGGACTGGGCTCGAACCCACAACCTGCAGAATTACCCACAGACCTTGAATTCATTGTGCCAAACCACTAGGCCACGGCACTTCCACTATAGATTGTTGCTGTTGTTTTGAGTGCAAGTGGTTTCTGTCTGTGAGTGGCCCTTAACAACCAGACTCATTTAGGTTTTGCATGGTGAAATTATTGGTAGGTTACACTGATCCGTAACCAAAAAACAAAAAAACAAAACTTGCTCAGTCGACCATTAAAAAACCTTTAAAAAAAAACCACAAATTTGAGAAAAAAGGGGTACAGGAACAAATATCAGCTTTTCAACACACTCCCGAAATAAAATCTTTTCACTCACATGTTGACTTTCCTCTTAGGTGCTTCGCTTGCAGCTTTGGCAGCCTCTTTAGCTGCCGCCTGCGTCTTCTCCTTCTCCTTCCGGTTGGTTTCGTAGTAGAACTGCTTTTCTGCACGGTCTTGAGCGATCTGCTCACGAACGCGCTCCTTGGCTCGCCGGTCTTCCTCCTTCTCTCTGCGCATTTCATCGCTCACCCTCTTGGCTTCTTGGTCGGTCCGTTCCTGCATGGACTTCTTGGTGGCTTGGCCGACATTCCGACGGTCAATCTCTTTCCGTTTAAGCTCCTACAGAAAACAGTAACATGCAACATTCAAAAATCTATAGTCCTATGCCACACCCCTTAACCCCTTGCGTATGGATGACGCCACATGGCGCAAAAAAAAACGGTGCCACCAGGCCGGATGACGCCATTGACCTCTGTTTGTGCAGTTTCAATCCATTGTTGGATTAAACAGTGCCACCAGGCCGGATGACGCCATCGGCCGCTGTTTGTGCAGTTTCAATCCATTGTTAGATTATTGTGTATGTTACGCTTGACTGCACAAACACATTGTGCAGTCAAGGGGTTAAAAACTCTATGCAGACCACAAGGTCATGGGTCCACCATGTCACGGGTCCCCCAGGTCTGAGTCCACCAGGTCTGAGTCCACCAAGTCTGATGAGTCCACCGGGTCTGATGAGTCCACCGGGTCTGATGAGTCCACCGGGTCTGATGAGTCCACCGGGTCTGATGAGTCCACCGGGTCTGATGAGTCCACCGGGTCTGATGAGTCCACCGGGTCTGATGAGTCCACCGGGTCTGATGAGTCCACCGGGTCTGATGAGTCCACCGGGTCTGATGAGTCCACCGGGTCTGATGAGTCCACCGGGTCTGATGAGTCCACCGGGTCTGATGAGTCCACCGGGTCTGATGAGTCCACCGGGTCTGATGAGTCCACCGGGTCTGATGAGTCCACCGGGTCTGATGAGTCCACCGGGTCTCAGTCCACGGGGTCTCCGTCCACGGGGTCTCCGTCCACCGGGCCTCGGTCCACCGGGCCGCGGTCCACCAGGTCACTGTCCACCAGGTCTCAGTCCACCAGGTCTCACTCCACCAGGTCTCAGTCCACCAGGTCTCAGTCCACCAGGTCTCAGTCCACCAGGTCTCAGTCCACCAGGTCTCAGTCCACCAGGTCTTAGTCCACCAGGTCTCAGTCTTGGTCCACCAGGTCTTGGTCTCAGACCACCAGGTCTCAGTCTTGGTCTTAGTCACAGTCTCGATCCACCAGATTTCAGTCTCTGTCCAGCAGGTCTCAGTATCAGTCCATTAGGTCTCAGTCTCGGTCCACCAGATCTCGGTCTCAGACAACCAGGTCTCTGTCTCAGTCCAACAGGTCTTAGTCTCAGACTTTCAGGTCTTGACTAAAACACTGACCTCTTCCTTCTGGGCTTCCTTGCGCTGGTGGATCTCCTCCATCTTCTGCCTCAGCCTGGCTGCCTTCTCCAGCTTGCTCAACTCCTTCTGTTGTCCCTGACTCTGTCCTGGGGATGAAGTTGAGGCCAAAGCAGGTGTTGAGGCCGGGGCAGGTGTTGAGGCCGGGGCAGGTGTTGAGGCCGGGGCAGGGGCCGTAGGAAGCCAACTCTGCCCAGTGGCAGCTGGTTGGGGAGCCGTGGTGGCGCTCAATGCTTCCGCGGCTGGGCTTGGGGTTCTGGCAGGGGCTGGTGCTGAGGAAGTGGGAGAGGATCCTTGTTTTGCCATCTGCAAGTAAACAATTTGTACAGTCTAATATTTTACATAAAAGAATCACGCATTGTGTGCTCTCCTCTTCTATCACCCTAACCCACGAGGTATTCTCTGAGCACCCTGTTGCTGTACCAGCCTTGTTGCTGGAGGCTTATGTATAATACTAAATACAAAAGAATGCATCAGACCGGGAGACATGCCTTGACTGCTAAATGCAACAACTTTTTACCATTGGTGCATTATGTTGCATTTAGCAGGGTTAGGGTTAATGCCTGTTATCCCGGCTGCTACAAATTCCATTCATAAATACCTAAGACAGTTTACCACGTCACGTGGGTGGTTTTAAATAAGGGAATAAATATGTGCTGGGCCGGTTTTAAACGTACGTTTAAAACCGCTTTGGGGCCTGGGCGCTAGATAATGAGCTAGATCATTATCAGCGTCCAGGCCCCAAGGCGGTTTTAAACGTACGTTTAAAACCGGCCCAGCACATATTTATTCCCATTCATAAAATGCCTTTTTGTATAATTCAGCAAAAACCAACTAAAATTATAAATTTCCAATGATTTTGTTCAATTTGTTTTACCTTGGTTTGTAAAACACCCCTTCAGCTATTTAATGGTTCGTGCCACGCGCGAGTAGTGCTAAACATTTCCTTATATGGAAATTGACACGCGCGCGCGACGCGCTCGCCAGGTGGTGCAGAACGCAGCAGTGCCGGTGTAGTGTGAAATTATGGACTCTAAATACGGACGTATCGGTAGTATTGCGCTTGCGTTATTAGGAGAGTGACTGGTCGCTCGAGTGTTCAACCATTAAAATGGACCATATTTTGTAGGACTTTACATTTCGTGTGACACCGGGAAGAAATGTTTAAAACCGCGCCGTGTTTAAACAACTTCCAGCCATGTTTAAACAACCGTTTAAACACACCCATGTGACAGGCTCTCGACCAATAGGGATAGTGAAACTCGCTGAGGTATTTATGAACGGCCGATAAAACACCAACCGGTTTAAACACTATTTTCAGTGTCACACAAAATTTAGTCTTCTTTAAAATCTGGTCCCTTCTGTTGTTTGAACACTCGCGCGACCAGTCACTCTCCTAATTACGCAAACATAATACGACCGCCGAGTGTGTATTTGGAGTGCATAAATTCACACTACACCGGCAATGCTGCATTCTTCGCCACATCACACGCACGCGTCACGAATGCGTCAATTTAAAGGAATTTATTTGCACTACTCATGTATAAGGCACGAACCATTAAATAGCTAAAGGGGTATTTTACAAAACAAGGTAAAATCTTTGAACAAAATCATTGGAAATATATAATTTTTGGAGGTTTCTGCTGAATTATACAAAAAGGGATTTTACGAATGGGAATAAATATGTGCTGGGCCGGTTTTCAACAAGTACGTTTAAAATGACACGAACCGAAGGCGAGGGTCATTATCAGCACCCAGGCCCCAAGGTGGTTTTAAACGTACTTGTTTAAAACCGGCCCAGCACATATTTATTCCCTTATTAATCAAAACCACCAATACTGTTAAAACATCAGGAATGTTGTAACTTCAGCAGAGTTGGTATTTGACCGTCATAGGCAGGGCTATAGTCGAGTCCCTGCAAGTCCTTTCACAAGTCCTTTCATAAAGCCAGTCAGAAGTAACTGGATGAACAGTGACAAAGGAATGCCTTTGTCAAAGCTCATTTGAATAGCTTGTGATTGGAATTAGGACTGGAGGGTTTGTGATGGACTTGCAGGGACTTGTAATGGACTTGTAATGGACTTGTAATGGACTTGTGATGGACTCGACTACAGCCCTGGTCATAGGTCAAAAGCACAGTGCCAGTGCAACGCAACCCAACCCAACCCGACCCGACCCGACCCGACCCGACCCGACCCGACCCGACCCGACCCGACCCGACCCGACCCGACCCGACCCGACCCGACCCGACCCGACCCGACCCGACCCGACCCGACCCGACCCGACCCGACCCGACCCGACCCGACCCGACCCGACCCGACCCGACCCGACCCGACCCGACCCGACCCGACCCGACCCGACCCGACCCGACCCGACCCGACCCGACCCGACCCGACCCGACCCGACCCGACCCGACCCGACCCGACCCGACCCGACCCGACCCGACCCGACCCGACCCGACCCAGATAACGTGTACCTCCAAGACTTTTTGAATCTTCAGTTTGAAGTCGGTGGGGTTCATGTGACCTGCCGCACCCTCGAGTGGTACCCCTGTCTCCCCAGAGATGAAGGACACACAGGGAACACATATCACAGGGTCTGTGGTGCAAGTTTCTGGTTAAGGAATTCCAAGCGCATGACTGGAAAAAGAAAACTACAGGCTGTTACATCACCAAAGCCCTTGCCAACATTCTTTTCATATGAACCTCTTGTCAAAAGTCATAAACCCATAATGCTGTACAATTGGGGGTTTTTTTACCTGGGAAGTGACCTGGCCTAGTGGTTTGGAGCATTGAATTCGTGGTCTGCGGGTAATTCTGCAAGTTGTGGGTTTGAGCGCATTTCTGGGCTATAGCACTTCTACGCCTAATATGGGTAGAGGCATTATTAATGCCTTGCAGTGGACGAGTTACCCATCCTGACCCTATTCATACTGTGAAGAGATCAGATTATCTCGTCATGTTTCAGTGTGAGGGGCTGGTTCTTCCACACTTTCCTCTGTAGCCCACACCTCGAGTAGCCTTTGGCCTTGTGATGGGCGATTTGCACAAAATAGGCAGGGATCATGCCCTAACTTTAAGATACAATCTGGGAAGATGCCTTCAAATGGTTTGTTCAAAGGATACAATATTGAGAAAACTGCTTGCACTCATCACTGTAAGGGATACAAAAAAAAGAATAAATTTGTAATCAATTGGTGACAGACACATTAAATGCTTTTAAGATGCAGAGATAGCAATTAAACACGAACCTTCACATTTACAAAAATCATGTCTTGTAATGGCATAATTTACAAGGTACACCAGAGTTGTATTCGAGTCCCTGCAAGTCCTTTCACAAGTCCTTCTGCAAGTCCAGTCAGAAGTCCTTTCATAAAGCCAGTCACAAGTAACTGGATGAACAATGACAAAGGAATGCCATTGTCAAAGCTCATTTGAATACATGTAGCTTGTGATTGGCGGAGGGCTTGTGATGGACTTGCGGGGACTTGTCGTGGACTCGACTACATCCCTGATTTACACATGTCATTGTTGTCAACCTTGCATTGAATGTTGTGTGTTGATTGGCCAAAATTGTTTTGGCTGCATTGAGGAATTGGCAAATGGTTTTTGTGGTCGCTGCTCAAACTTTACCATGATGAAGGGAAGCCAGTGGTACAATGACGATAAGGGGCGTCCACGTCATTACCAATACTGCCTTGTATCATTATTCCAAAAGTATGAAACCTTAGTCTTAACAATAACTAGCCCTAGGAGGAAGGTATGATATAGCGTCCTAGCGCCCAAGTATGCAAAACAGTCCTATGCTAGAAACCGAAGATCAAAAATCACACTTTACCTGCATAAATATTCTTGGCATCATTTTATTCAAACAGTTCAACAGCCCATCTCCCTGTTCGGATAGAAATATTCCTCCAAGAATTTCAAGAACAGGAGATATTTGCGGCGCAAAATCGTCTCCACGCGACGCTGACTTCACAAACACGAGGAGTAATACCCACATTTAGAACGTTTATCAACAGAGGGCGCAATTTAGCCGTGCACGCCACAGACATACATTTTGTAAATAACCCATGTCTGTCGCGTGGTGCACGCGGCGACTGTAAATTGCGCCCTCTGATCTGTTGATGAACGTTCTAAATGTGGGTATTACTCCTCGTGTTTGTGAAGTCAGCGTCGCGTGGAGACGATTATGCGCCGCAAATATCTCCTGTTCTTGACATTCTTGGAGGAATATTTCTATACGAACAGGGAGATGAGCTGTTGAACTGTTTGAATAAAATGATGGCAAGAATATTTATGCAGGTAAAGTGTGATTTTTGATCTTCGGTTTCTAGCATAGGACTGTTTTGCATACTTGGGCGCTAGGACGCTATATCATAGCGTCCTTCTAGGGCTAAACAATAACATACCTATTAGCATTGAGCTTAATGGCCACTATGCCCGAATCTACGCACAGCTTTGTAACACCTTCATCTTCCCACGTTGAATCCATCTGAGCAGAGATCTCATCATCATCACCTGTAAAAGAAAAAGTGAAAGCAAGTATGGTTAGCCTTACAATCCCTCTCTCACCGGAGATCTGATGCTACTCATAGTCTGTTCTACGGGTTAAATGTTCCACCGGCTTGTCCAGCTTGGTTCCTCCAGTTAGGGTGTTTGAGCGTGAAACTCAGCTTACTACCCGTTCCAACCAATATACTCTAGCTGTACTAGGGAGTCCACCATTTTGGACCGTATATCTGAACCCGTGTAACATTAGGGTGTCTTTAAACAATGATAATTAGTATTTTGAGCGGTCCAAAACACAAAAACGTGCAGTGTTATATGGACAAAAGGTTTATCTTATTATTCATCTACATAATTCACAAACTTGCAGGTGAGAAAGTTAATTCATAAGTTGCCATTGTTATAATTTTTCATAATAAAATCTGAACCAACGAAAACGCCTCAAAACGCATTCATGTGTAGAGAGATTAGGGGCCATTCAAAATTTTCAATGTTTTAAAATTTTGATTTCTTTTCGAAAATGTGGGTGGGTGGGTCAAGGAAATTTTTTGAAAATCGAAATTTACTTTTTAATAAAAGGCATAAAGGAAAATTAAAAGAAATGTTCTTTTGACTTGCCAATTCCACTACCGCATTTCGATTTGTTTGTTTTTTCAACCCTATACCCATACGGCCTATGCGTAGTCTTAGACGTTGTGTCATCCGTTGTTCAACAGAGTGGATATGTTATAGACCTATTTAAATTCTCCCTATTAACCCTAACCCTCCAGGGTATTTTGGCTAGAAACCCTGCCAGACGCATCAGATTGCATACTTTGTCACATTGGCTTGTGTGCAGATTGCAGCAAGGTCAAGCTGTCACCACAGATGCACTGTGCTGCGTCTGGCAGGGTTAGGGTTAGCCCTAGAAGGACGCTATGATATAGCGTCCTAGCGCCCAAGTATGCAAAACAGGCCTATGCTAGAAACCGAAGATCAAAAATCACACTTTACCTGCATAAATATTCTTGGCATCATTTTATTCAAACAGTTCAACAGCCCATCTCCCTGTTGGGATAGCAATATTCCTCCAAGAATGTCAAGAACAGGAGATATTTGCGGCGCAAAATCGTATCCACGCGACGCTGACTTCACAAACACGAGGAGTAATACCCACATTTAGAACGTTCATCAACAGAGGGCGCAATTTACAGTCGCCGCGTGCACCACCACGCGACAGACATATGGGTTATTTATGTCTGTGGCGTGCACGGCCGAAATTGCGCCCTCTGTTGATAAACGTTCTAAATGTGGGTATTACTCCTCGTGTTTGTGAAGTCAGCGTCGCGTGGAGACGATTTTGCGCCGCAAATATCTCATGTTCTTGACATTCTTGGAGGAATATTGCTATCCCAACAGGGAGATGGGCTGTTGAACTGTTTGAATAAAATGATGCCAAGAATATTTATGCAGGTAAAGTGTGATTTTTGATCTTCGGTTTCTAGCATAGGCCTGTTTTGCATACTTGGGCGCTATGACGCTATATCATAGCGTCATTCTAGGGCTAGGTTAGGGTTAAAGCCATACATCTGTAGACTACATGTAGTTCCCATCTCTTGGCCATATGAGGTTGTCTTACCATTTCCTGTTTATCTTTGCCACTAACCACATTCCTTTGTCCAATTCCCCAGCTTCAACCTTCATCCTAATCCCTCCCCGCATTCATCCTTACCCAAACCTCTCTCTTTGATGTTTACCCACTGCCACGCTCCCTTGCATCCCTCTTTTGTGTTTCTCCACCCACCCCCTCATGCATGTGTGTTCCCTACATGTTTGTTTCTTGTACTCTGTCATTTGCCTTTGAGAAAGAACTTGCTTAAGTTCGAAACGTCAGGCCAGCTAATTTTTTGATTTCTACTGCTATTAATTAAATACCGCAGCAAAGACGGGAACCGTGCTAATAAGCATACACGTTGCTTGCGAGTTGCAAAGCCCTGCGAAAACGATACATGTACATGCATGATTTTTACACGAATGTCAACTTCAAAAGGGGTATTGTGTGGCTTCAACTTTAAGAATTTCGGAAGTTGTTGAAAAAATTTACTTGTGACTTGAATTTACAAAAAATTTCCTGGTAAAAAAGATCGCTAACCTTTCACAACATTTTTATCACGCCGTAATTTGTAGACGATTTTATCGCCATATCGGCGATACAGCGGGAAAAAATATTGACTACGAAAAAAATCAGTATCGCCAGCGCTACATGTAGGTCAGAAGCTGATTATGAAACACTAGAAGTCATCAGGGCACGTGTTAAAGTGGGGGAGACCCACAGCTGCAACACGCTGTCATGAAACTGAGCATTTTATTATTTGTTTAATTGAAATTTTAAAACATTGAACATTTTGAATGGCCCCTTAGACCTTCCTGAACACAATGCTATAAATATAATGCCAGCACGTTGGGCACAAATGGTCGCCACTTTTACAGATACCGACACCCAGAAATTACACCTTTAAAGTGCCATAACTCTGAAATGCAAGTACCTATCAAGGTAATTTTCATACCATTCAATTTGTCTTGCAATTCTCTTTCCATTGATACCAAATTTGTGACAAATACCCCAAAACCCCCCAAAACGCCGGACAGCTACTAAGATGTAGAATGAAAAGCTATGTCAAGAGCTTTTTCCCTCGTTCTGTATCTCTACGTAATTCTTTGCCTGGTGCATGTTTCCCTTCAATCTTACAATTTTGTTCTGCTTCAAGACGAATATTAATTCCTACCTATTGCATCTTGGATTCTTTCTCTTTACAATTGCATAAAAAAACAGTCACCCCCCAGCCAGGAATAATTTCACAAAGTGTTGTGACACGTGCTATTAAAATGAAGTTGTGTTGTGTAATGCGTCACAATTTACGACGCATTGCAAGAACCATTTCACAAAATGTACGAGTTGAACGTATCATTTTGGTATGCAACAAATCGAGAGTTAAGACTGAATGTTTGATAATTCTCAGGTCAAAGGTCAGCTGTTCCGAATTCCGCCTCGTCGTATAGGCCCTGCACGCTGTTTTGGTACAGCTGACCTGTGACATTTTACCCAAATTGCATTGCAAAAGAGTATTATCGAACTCGCTTTATATGCTTCAGTATTTTCCTCATTTCTCTGTAAATAGGCCTATTACACAATGGTAGAAATATTCAGACCTTAGAAATACTTAGGATAGGTAAGTAACTAAAGATATTTAATTTGGGGGTTTCAGGGCAACAACGTGTGCCTTTAATTTATACAGTCAACACAAAAAGCGCCCTCGTGCGGTCATTGATGATCAATCATCAAGTTATCAACGTCACATCATTTTTTTGGACGATGACATGCAAAATCAAAATATTCACAAACCTCGGACGTAAACAACGAACAGAACGTTGCGATTCTTTGCTATCGTGATAGCACTGGTAATGGAACCGTCGAACCAAAGCATCGTCCTTGAATTTGATATGGATACTGGAAAAAGAAATTATTTGTTGTCCCAAATCGTGCAATTTGATTACAGTCTGATGTCTAGTCTGGCTATGTAATTGTTTACAACTACAATGTGGTCTCGTTGAAAGGTAACCAGACTAAGTGATAATTGCATGGTTCCCAACCTCGTTCCCATGGCTTACTTCATTTTCAACCTCGTTTCCAATAGTAAGCAGCTGTGGTGTCGGTGAGGGCGCTGCTCGACACCATGGGAACGAGGTTGGCGCTTCCCAGATTTTTGTGAAGGAAACGCACGGCATTCTGGGTAGCGTAACTTGCATGCGCATATGCATGCAGCGCGCGCGCGCTGTGAAAAGGCAATACCGAAATTGTGACCTCAGTAGTAGTTCACAGGTCACACAATCTATCCAATCAGAGCAGAAAGCCCATCAGTCGTTCCCATGCTCCCTGTTTGGACAGAAGGCCAAGGAGGGCAGGTGTACCAGTTAAGCATTGACCTCAAAAGTCATATGATCGGCGTATAGAGGTCAATCAGGAGTGAGGAGGAAAAATAACTTGCTCGTGATGGTGATGCTTCTGCGGGCTCACACTCCACAATGCCAATAAATAACCAAGATACCAGGATGGCTGTAAGTATTTTTGATGGGCCTAAAAAAGTAATTAGTTCTCCACTGAACTGTTCATTCATCATGGGTTTGGTTTAATTTTAGTCGGTCGCGATGGTCGCCGCGACTAAAAATTGGCGCGCGATCCTCTCACTCAGTCTCAGCTACCTCCATGGTCTCAGTGATTCTCACGCAGTGTTTAGTTGACGGGGGGGGGGGGGGGGGGGAGTGGGGGGGAAGCAGTGGGGAAGCAGTGGCAGCAGTGGCACCAGCGACTATAAACGTTTGTCGCTGAAAGACGCGCGCTGGCGACGGCGCTGCAGAGTTCAATCAATTGAACTTTGACCATGTTGACATGGTCGCTGACCTCACTTTTTTCAATAGGACAATAAAACTTTTCGACAATCGACATTCTCAATGGCATATTCATGATATTGACCATGTATTATTGACCATGTTGACTGGGTTTGGAGGACAAACAAACAAACAAACCATGTAGAGTTCAATCATAGAGCAACTGTTCCTTGCTCTATGGTTCAATCAATTGAACTTTGACCATGTTGACATGGTCGCTGACCTCACTTTTTTCAATGGGACAATTATCAATAAACCTTTTCGACATTCTCAATGACATTGACTGGGTTTTGAGGCCAAACAAACAAACCATGTAATTTATACACAAACCTAGGCTATGGCACTGTGAACCAGTCCAAATATTAATTGATTTTATGCTAAATATCTGTCATGAGTTGAGCGATACCCTTTTCACATTAAGCCTGTTCGATATGACGATATTTCCCGATATTTCGATATTTTTTTCATATCGAAAATTGTATCGGCCCCTTTAAAAAAAAACGGAATATCGGGGAATTCGATATACCGAAGAATATCGCGATATATGTTCCTTTTGGCCGCATTACGTGTGGATTTGTCCAGTTTACTTTGCTCAAAATTCCAGTTATTTCCAATTATTGGACGGTAGAATAGTATATAATGTATCATGATGTACAATGGAGGAATAAAAAAATACATACATGCACTAAATGTGTCTTTCTTTGACCGTTTTCTAAACCCCGACATGACATCTCCGCTCCGCGCGATTTACCTTCCGAGCGATTTACCCTCCGCGCCGTACGTTGTCAAGTGCAAACAAGGTCTTATTCCCAGTGTACAATGTACGACCTACACGCTGGCGAACTCATCTTGAGATCGAGGGGTATGGCAATTGTTTGCAATAAGGTCAACCCCTGTAGCGCATCTGCGCGTGCGCGTTGCTTTGTTGCTAGCCTTGGTCAAGTGCAAGCAACCGCACTGAATGCCACCGTCTTTCCCCATGCGTACAAGGCACACGCAGTTTAGGTGTAGTTACGTGTAGCGAACTGCGCCGCGTCTTGAGAAAAGATTAAAACACGTGCCGCGCATCCATTGTACATTGTGCAATGTCATGTCGTCTTCACAAAATATACGACACGATCGTTTGTTGACAGCTCGCATGTGATCGTCCATGGTATTATCATCTGTGTTACTAATCAACAGTGCTGAAATATAAACAAACGCTAGTCTTTCTGGAGTGCCATAAAGTAGCCAACTGAAGGTAAATGTCGTAAAACTCCAAATACTCAACGAGCGAAGGGAAGCTTTGTCAAACCGGCCCCCCGTTCCTGCCGCTCAATCCCGGCGGGCCCGTTCCTGCCGCTCAATCCCGGCGGGCCCGATCCCGGTAGCCCTGATCTCATGATGCCGTGGTGACTTCCGTCATGTATTTTTTTTATTCCTCCGTTCTTCCGGTAATGAAAAAGTGACGTCATCACGATAATATCGAATATCGCGATATTTTTCTGCCGATATTTCGGTATCAAAATAAATGGATATCGAACAGCCTTATTTCACATATCTTTACATGGAACATAAGAAAAATAATAACCAGAAAAATCAATTTTAAATGGCAATACAAATAAAGGAAATCATTGGGGAATCCCTCTCATTTTTCTCAGGGTACCAGTTACTGATGAATGCAAATTTCTGGAATTAGAACAGCTAATATTTAATAATGTCACATTATTAGCCAATCAGAAGAGAATTTTTGCAAGCATGACAACGAACATGTGACCAATGCGACCAATCACATCCATTCTAATTGTGCTTGCTCTTCTAATGCCAGTTATGGCTGATGCAGTTCCCACGATGCTTTGAGAATGTCGTAAAGGTTTATTATTTGCCTGATCGGTAAGAAACGATGAATATGCAAATATGGCACACGGCATAAAAAATAAGTATCACTATCAATAAAAAAAGCATCAAAAACGTCTTCTCTTATATTTTATTATGCGTTTTAATATTTATTGTTATTGAAACAGCTAGGATATACATTAATCGCACATCAAAAAAAGCTGCTAACTCCGATAATTATATAATTATCGCAACTAAAATAATTTTACGTTCAGCACTAGTGGCGATGTGTGATCCAGACGCGCTGCGCGTATGCTGCACGTGTGTTTACAAATGTCGCGTGACGACTATAAACTGCACAAAAAAGGCCTAGCGTCCAGCGACTATCAGCGTCAGACGATTTGCATCGCGCGACGCCGACCGACTAAAGCGGTCTCATAGACCGAAGTTAGGCCGAGTAAAAAAAACATGTTTCACGTCCGGGTTTTATTTTCAAGATGGCCGTCATTTAAAAAAAATTCTGGCAACCGTTGGTGTTTCCCTGTTCAAAGACACATTAAAAATGAAAGAGACATGTTGGACAAGAGAACTGAACTAAGTGATTTTTAGTATGTTTATAGCACCATATCAGCAACAAAAAAACAAAAAGAAATTCCGACTCGTATTTATTTTCCGGTTGACATTTTTGTTATTCTTATACATAATTTTTCTGTGGTAAAAAATGTTTTTTTTAAATTAAGGCGGCCTCCAAATACATTTGTAGGAAGCGGGCGGGGACGCGAAACATGTTTTTAAATTTTTTATTTCGCCTTATCACAAATCCAGCCTGGATGAGACGTCACAAGACACAATGGTTACTAGGGATTGTGGGAAAGAAACGCACACCAAAATCGCTCTCATTTCCTTCCCACGGTATTTGCGATATGGTCGCGATTAATAAATGTGTGAGGGTGCTGTTTATTTGGTGACTCATTTTCTTAATACTACAGCAAATTGTAATTAAAATAGATATATTTTTTTGCCCATTCTTACAGCTCTATTTAAATTTAAATATCAGAATTTTTGAAATCATTATTGCCATACATGTATCTGTATCATGGCCCTGAAGGGACATCAAACATCGCAGATTTCTGCACAGATTTCGCACATTTGATCGCACTTTTTATCACACATTTCTGTGATGTCGCACATTTTATCGCAGATTTCTGCGATGTCGTACATTTTGTCGCACATTTGATCTCAGATTTCTGCGCAGATTTCTGCAATGTCGCACATTTTATTGCAGATTTCTGCGCAGGGAAAGAGTTCCATATCCGGCCATCACTTATTTTCCCTTAATATGACTTAAAAACTACAAAAAAGTGTAAATCTGATGAAGAAACACGAATTTACAAGGGAAAAATTTCAACTTATTCTTTGAAAATACTTTGACTTTTTCTGTCATGGCCCATACATTGTACATTGTTGTGCACGAGGTCTAAGTAATGGCCGGATATAGAACTCTTTTCATTTGCGCAGATATTTGCGCAGATATTTGTGCACATATTTGCGCAGATATTTGCGCAGATATTTGCGCAGATATTTGCGCAGATATTTGCGCAGATATTTGCGCAGATATTTGCGCAGATATTTGCGCAGATATTTGCGCAGATATTTGTGCAGATATTTGTGCAGATTTTGTGCAGATTTTGCGCAGATATTTGCGCAGATGTTTGCGCAGATGTTTGCGCAGATATTTGCGCAGATATTTGCGCAGTTATTTGCGCAGATATTTGCGCAGATATTTGCGCAGATATTTGCGATGTCGCACATTTTATCGCACATTTCCTTTGCAGATTTCGGCCGTGGATTCAGCCGCAGAGTCAGCCGCAGAGTCAAGGCTTTTTACTAGAATCCTTCCCTAACCACACAAACTCCAACACTGTGTAGTAAACCAATGGCACATTCTTTGTACTTAGAAAAAATCAGGGCATCAAGTCCCATGCAAAGTGATGGTGCCAAGGCTCTACAGTACCCAATCACACAAAATTCAACACAAATGGGGTGTTTGATTTTGGCAGGTTAGGGATGGTTAGGGTTAAGCATAGTCTAAATATCGAATATATTCTGCATGCCAATTACGTTCACTAATTAGCTTCCAATTAAAGGGATAATGAGAACTTTTCATTCAAAAGTGCAGACAACTGCACTTTGTTGACAATACTGCCGCTTTAAAAGTGAATGAACGTACTTTACACAAAGTGGATTTTCTTTGCGAATTCTATCTTACCAATGTACTGGGCAGACCCTATCTTTGAGGGGGCCAGATCCGCCCACTAATTACCTGATTATTAATTAACCCTCCTGTTCTCAGGGCCAAAATCGACCCAGCTGCTGTACAGATCAAAACCTATCAAATTTCAGATTGAAACACACACAAACTGTCGGAGTTGGTGTTTAGAGATTTTGATAGGCTGTGATAGTTATAAGTATAGGAGGGTTAATTAAAGGGCTGACGAGTCCCCAGTTTAAAATGGCAGTGTTGATCAGAAAACTCAGTTTCATGCACTTTTTTGGACAAAAATAGGGACTCATCACTAGCCCTCTAATTAGCAGCTATTTGTGACCCGCTCCGGAAAAAGGTATATTATGTCGCAAAATATGAGAAATTAGTTTTATTTATGTTTGGAAGCCCACAATGTAGGCTTTCATTTGGTACATGATAGAGCTCCAAAGCCCTTTCCGTTCTGGAGATATTGCATTTTTGCATATTAATTAGTTCTATGGAGTTCAAATTGCACAACAGAAAAAACAGGCTTTGAAATAGCTAGTTCTTATACACTGCAATGGAACAATGCACTCTAAAAAGGTAATTTTTTCACTTTATTCACTGAAATCAACATTGTTGTGCACCAAACCTGAAACTTTAGATGTTTAAGATGTCATTAAAGACAAAAAACAAAAAATGAATTTTGACGAAAAATTTCACCTTTCACGACTTATATCACCTTTTTCTGGAGCGGATCACATTTAGTGGACGCCCCTCATAAATAGGGCCTGCCCAGTATCAGTTGAATTATGAATAAAATTCCACTTTGAGGAAACTTTTAAAGTGGCAGTTTTGTTCATAAAACGCAGTTTCTTAAACTCTTATAACGACTCGTCATTAGCTCATTAACCCCCCAGGGTGCATGCACAATCATATTAATATTGATGGATTTAGCAGGGTTAGGGTTAATAGCAACTAATTAGTTGGCCAA
Organism: Hippasteria phrygiana; assembly: GCA_037893225.1. NCBI lineage: Eukaryota > Metazoa > Echinodermata > Asteroidea > Valvatida > Goniasteridae > Hippasteria > Hippasteria phrygiana. The sequence continues at coordinate 1,004,032 of JAZGUH010000311.1, forward strand.
AATGTGCGACATTGCAAATATCTGCGCAGAAATCTGCAAAGAAATGTGCGACATCGCAAATATCTGCGCAGAAATCTGCGATGATTGATGTCCCTTCACGGCCACGATACATTTAAGCCTTTAATAAAGGCATGACTAAACCCTGACTCCCTAGGGTGTGTGGACAATCATATTAATATTGGAGGATTCAGGACTGTTTAGGGTTCAAGACAAATATTCAGAGAAAATGTGAGTTTTAAGCATATTTCAGTCATAATCTGCACTCCAATTTGTGTACAAAATAATCACACTTTACTCTGCATTAACCGTACAGATTTCAGGGATTAAAAAAAATCCCTATTTTTTAAATAAATTTTTATTTGCTTTGCAAAATCCGATGGAATCCGAACTTGAATCAAATCATTTCTTATGACTCTCTCTACAAAACTGCATCAAAAACAAATGTACACAATTTATTTGTCTCCCCACCATATCGCAAATACCGCCTGGTGGAGTCGTCACAATCACAAGGGATTGTGGGAAGGAAGCAGGAGCAATTTGTGTGCGTGTTTCCTTCCCACAATCCCTTGTAACCATTGTGACGTCTCAACCAGGCGGTATTTGCAATTAAAGGTCTATGTTCATGATGCAACTGCAAGTTACATTAGACGTCATACAACATCTTAGGTTAGTACATGTACCATGTACATAACTCAGAATGCCATTGTGCCACTTTCCACTGTTTTCACTGAGCCTCATCACTTATCGGGTCACACTAATCATCGTCAACACACTCACACCGTCAACACACGTCAGTACACCCAGTCGCACTTTCCCAATACTTCCGAGGACAATGCTTTGTGTTTCCTATTGTTCCTTTAATATAACCCAACCCCATAGACTAAGCACGTATTTTATACTTCCGAGGACCGATTTCAACAAAAGACTTGACCTGCGAGGACTGATATGTTCCTTTGTATTTTCTTTCTCCTCTAGTCCTCGGACGTACACACACCGTCAACACCTCCAAAACACATTCTAAATTGACAAAAGAAATGTAATACATACATTTAGGCTAAAATAGAGTTTTGGTCGGTTTGAAGTCACATTTCATTCATTGAAAATGGATTTTTTTTTTCATGCAAAAATGTTTCTCTCAGCAGCACGGCTGTTGTCCGCCATCTTGCCTCCGTCCGCACGCGCTGCCTGCTGAGGCAACATGGCTGCCGCTTTTGGAGCTGCATGGAAACGTCCGTTTTCCTTGAACAAAGACGTGCATTTTCAGACGTTTAACCTCTCATTTTTAAGCCCAAATCTCATGTTGACCCACACCTTATGGTTTTGTACTGCATTTGTCAATTTAGAAGGTGCTTTGGAGGAGTTGACAGTGTGTTGACGGTGTTTTGTGTGTTGACGGTATTTTGTGTGTTGACGGTGTTTTGTGTGTTGACGGTGTTTTGTGTGTTGACGGTGTTTTGTGTGTTGACGGTGGTAAGTATGACCGAACTTTATATCTTCTGCACTGTAGTTTTTAGGCTTGTGACGATGAGTCATATATTGATTTAACAATATTGGAAAAAGTCAACAAGAAGTTACTTGCACTTAAATTGCATTTTGATCAGATGAACTTTGCTTGCAATATTAATTTACAAAAGTCAATAGGGTACAAATGTACAATGTATACATGTACACAATGTACAATGTATACATAAATGTACAGGTGTCCCAGTTCAAATATATCTGGGTGAGATTACGCAATCAGATTAAACAATTTACTATAACAAGGAACAAGATAGTGATTGGGATGCTCCAGAGGGCGCTGTTGTTCTTGTCTGAACCACATACATGTAATAGTGAACTTGTGGCTTGTGGCTATTTAAATGAATTAAATTCAGTCTTGGTTGTGGTTGTGGTTGTGGTTGTGGTTGTGGTTGTGGTTGTGGTTGTGGTTGTGGTTGTGGTTGTGGTTGTGGTTGTGGTTGTGGTTGTGGTTGTGGTTGTGGTTGTGGTTGTGGTTGTGGTTGTGGTTGTGGTTGTGGTTGTGGTTGTGGTTGTGGTTGTGGTTGTGGTTGTGGTTGTGGTTGTGGTTGTGGTTGTGGTTGTGGTTGTGGTTGTGGTTGTGGTTGTGGTTGTGGTTGTGGTTGTGGTTGTGGTTGTGGTTGTGGTTGTGGTTGTGGTTGTGGTTGTGGTTGTGGTTGTGGTTGTGGTTGTGGTTGTGGTTGTGGTTGTGGTTGTGGTTGTGGTTGTGGTTGTGGTTGTGGTTGTGATTTTGTTTACATGGATTTTTCAATTGCCACTCCCCATTTTTGGAACAGCCAACCCCGTCCGATCTGAAATTCCTTATAAGACCCACCCTTTCCCCCAAATCGTAGCGCATTTGTCCCTCTTTTCCCTTCTTTCCTTTTTTCTTTCTGCAAGTGCCTTGCATCCTTTGGCAATTTGATACTGTATGACTCCAGCTTTAATTACGTTTCCCAGAATGCAGTGAATGGATTTCCGCAGTCGTCCCGTGACAGCCAAGCCCGGTATGCTGCGTACACCATCTATACCCAGTCGGATTCCAGCCACACACTCTTGAGCACAGAGTCGGCCAGCATCAATGGCGTGAGCTCGCGTAATGAGCGAGCCGAACACCTCAGGAAGGAGCTCCGGTTTTCCGCGGTGCGCCGCATGTTCTGCCTCATTGTCCTATTTGACTTTCTACTGATGAGCGTTTTGTGGTTCATCTTCGTTAACGTGAGTTTTTTTTACCCTATTAACCTACCTAAATCCATCAAAATCCAAACCTTGTTTTTGAGGATTTCGGCAGAATTCAGGATACCTCCATATTGAAAACTGGGGGATTTTGATGGATTGAGGATTGTAAGCCTAGCGGTACTGGTTGGGCTTTTCAAAGGCCTGGCCCGACCACAGATTAACCACTTCTCCCTTAGCTTTCGATCAACGCAAAAAGACACGAAGAAGGCTTAACCCTAACCCCCTAGACCCTTTTTGCTATTAACCATCCTCAATCCTCCAAAATCCTCCGCTTAAAACACCATTCATCCTCAATCCACCTAAATCATCCTAGCTTGAACACCATTCATCATCAAATCCTCCAAAATCCTCATTTTCTTGAAATACCATTCATCCTCAATCATCCAAAACTGCAAGGAAGATTTTGGAAGATTGAGGAGGGTTAGGGTTAATCACTCATTCATAAATGCCTCAGCGAGTTTCACTATGCCTATTGGTCGAGAGCCTGTCACATGTTAAACGATTGTTTAAACACGGCGCATCATAACCAGGCTGCTGTTCTCAGCTGATACGCAACAGGGAGATCGTAGTAGGTGCGCACACAAGATGTACTAAACTTCACAATGTAAGACAACGCTAATGCACGCGTATAAAACGCTGCATCTCGTGCGTACGCGCATGCGACAGACAGGCGCGGAGCGCCTTCACGCGCTCACAAGGCCGATACGTACACATGTGTTTTGTACTGAGCAAATGGGAGAAAAAGTGGGGTGAAAAAGCTTAGCATTTTGTCCTTTTTACGGGAGGTTTTTGCATTTTTCGTAAAAAGGCATTTATGAATGGGGATAAAAAATCATAACCTTGAAGGGTCGTGACCGCTGTTAACGGTCCATTAACAGCGGTCACGCCCCTCCTTGGTTATTATTGACGTGGTAAAGACCGGGTCATCACATTTTTATCCCCTTATCACCACTGATTTCTTTTGATATAATGAATCTCTCAGCGTCAAGTTTTCAAAATGTTATCTTTTCTCCTCTTTTCTTCAGCTTACAAACAGTATTATTAAAGAAAGTCTGAAGTGCCAAGTCAATGAGTACTCTATACGGACATCACTCTTTGATTTCCCCGTTACTGCTGCCTTCCGATCGATTCTTCTTCTTGCTGCCTACGGACTGTTCCGCAGCAAGCGGTGGTGGGCTGTTGCTGTAAGTCTTTGACTTGTAACTTGTAACTTTTAACTTGTAACTGGCAAATTACGGGTCATGGAAATTCCTGGGAAAAAAAGTTGTCCTGGAAAGTCATGGAAAATTGGGAAAAATAAATAAGTCATGGAAAAGTCATGGAAATCAAGATCATGCAAGGTATTTTTTTGATGGACCGCTTTTATGGAGGCCATTATTAATTAAAACTTACTTTTAAAAGCTAACAAATTTGTTAGCCTAACATCAGCTGTTCATCAGCATCATAATACCAAACAACTTTTCTCTGCAAAATGGCGTTAAATGTCATGGAAATTGTCATATTTTAGTCCTGGAAAAACCTGGACAAGTCATGGAATTTGGTTTTTTTAGATTTCTGTCTGAACCCTGTAGACAAAATCAGCAAGATATTTCATGTAATTTCCTCAATTTGTTTGCATTTTGTTTGTTCTCACACTAAAATCTGTTGTACCCATTATTATTTTTTAGACACGTCACTAAAATCTGTTGTACCCATTATTATTTTTTAGACCCGTCACTAAAATCTGTTGTACCCATTATTATTTTTTTAGACCTGTCACTAAAATCTGTTTTTAGATCCGTTTTACCATGGAACCTATTGGCGGCCCATAATTTGAGCATTCCCCATCAAACACTTTTTTAAATTGTCAAATGGTGCAACGGACTAGTGAAACTTAAGGGCTAGTTAAATGTATAGTTGACTAGACCAGGGGGCTACATCGCTAGCGAAAAAATGTGCGCAATGCCCGAAAGGGTGCCCGTCATGTTACGGACAGGGCAGTAGTCAAATCTCAATCCAAGTCCAATACCAGAAAGAAAGAGTCCACACTAAAACGAAGAGCTGAAATCTGGCAACTTCCTTGAGAATTATTTTTTTAAATTACCAAAAATTGCAAATTGATGACCAAAATAATATCAATTTTCCCTCAGTTTCTGATGAATCCGTCATTTACATTTCTAGAGTACAAACAGACTTTAAGAGTCCGTTGCTAGACTAGTCTGTGTTGGATACCAAGACGCTTGCATACAAAGTGATGAAAAGCTATCATGAGGTAGCGCAACTTGCATGCTCTGTTGGTAAACAGAAGCTTCATGCTCATCCTTGACGTTCAGACAAAAGTAAAAATAAAACGATTGCCCAGAAATATTAATCTGGTGGTAATGTTTTGTCATCGCTCTTGATTATTCAGTTAAAATGATCCAGAGAGTTCAAGAGATTTTTAAATTTTGACCTCAAAGGTATAATTGGCCCTTATCACTAATCTCATGTATAAACTCTGGATAGATCATTGCCTGTTAAAGTTGACAACACCATCCGCCATCTTGCCACTCCACACGATGCTAGAACGTACGTAAAACTAGTACAAGCATGACGTATTAGCAGGCGCTAGACTAGGCAGCAATGATTTATGGATGTTCCACGAGTGGTGATATGGCGGCTGCTGGCGACAGTTTCCCGTACAGAGGCCCAACGGCCAATGACCTATCCAGATTTGTATACATGAAGATCAGTGGACCCTTATCCACCCTGTCATAACTTGCCTAGTCTTTATTTCTTTTTTTCTTAGGTGACAACAACTCTCTCGTGTATATTTCTGATAGCAAAAGTCTTTATATATGATTTTGGGGTAAGTGTGTCTGAAATTTTAATCCAACATTTGTGACCCACTCTACAACAAATGAGTCTGATGTGTTCAAAATACATTTTTTAACCCTAACCCTGCCAGCTAGACGCAGCACAGTGCATCTGTGGTGACAGCTTGACCTTGCTGCACTCTGCACACAAGTCAATGTGACAAAGTATGCAATATGATGCGTCTGGCAGGGTTTCTAGCAAAAATACATGTACCCTGGAGGGTTAGGGTTCATCTTTACAGTTGGTCTGAAAGAGCATGAATTAAGCTTCCATTTGATATATGGCACAACTCTGTTGTGTGTTGCATTGTTTTTTTACGATTTTTTAAAGTGCGATTCTTATAGTTATATTAAAAAGTCAGACATTAAACCACCCTGTACGTGAAAGTGTAATGTGCGACATCTGACGCATTTTTGCAGAGCGTGTCACATTTTACAATAGGGGATGCATTTGCAGGTAGTACGGGAATCGGGTACCCGATTAAAAAAAAAAAAAAAAAATGAAATCTTGGAAATTGCTGTTCATATTGTTCGCAAAGGTCCGCACGTTAATACTACCACATAGGTGAATCAATGCAGCAAGATGCAAGTGTTATACAATGAGTGCTATAGTTTTATGGTGAAAATTGCATTTTCACAAGCATCATAAACGTTAACCCCTTGCGTACGGTTGACACAAATATGTGCAGATTGAAAATTGCCACCTGGCCGGTTGATGTCTATACACGCCAATTTCTGCATTTTCAATCCATTATTGGGTAATTGTGTACGTTATGCTTGGCTGCACAAGCCTCTTGTTTCCGTTTCGCTTGGCTGCATAACCCGGCCTTGCTCCGGCGCCCCCATGAAATACCCGGTATTACCGGGTTCAAGGGATTAATCTTTTTTCCATGTACCCTGGTTTTCATTATGAAAATTCCCCACAAATGGCATTTTAAAACTGGCATTCCTGACATTACGGGTACTCGGTTCGGATGCACAGCCCTGTTTTACAAAATGTCAGATTTGTCCAGGTTACACTGAAATGTCACCCACTGATAGGCAGTTCATCCAATAGGCCACTACACATTCAACTGAGACTTACATGTTAAAGTACTATATCCAATCTATATTTGGTGGGAAATTCAGGTTGGTATCTTTTCCTGGTTTGCAGGCTTTAAAAACAAAGGCATATTTTGCATGTGGGTCAACAAACTTTATACGAGTGTTTACATATGGGCATTTCCACACATATGGGTACATATGGGCTATCAATTGTACCCCGTTAGTGTGGAAATGCCCATATGTAAATACGAGTGTTTACATATGGGCATTTCCACACTAACGGGGTACAATTGATAGCAAATTTTGGATTTTGAGGGGAGGACACTGGAGGGTACAGCAAAGCAAGATATTTTGTTTAGTTGTTTCCTGTACATTATAACTTTCTATCAATATTAACAAACTTTCTGTCCATGTTACGTACGTAGCATTGTGAGCATACATATCTTGTCAAATTTGCCTGGAAAGTCTGAACTTCTTTGTGAGCACAATCCTCAAGAATGGGGTGGGAATGTACAAGTGGAAAAGAGGACAAACAACTTGATATTATTATCCTGCTTCATTTCCCAATCCCATGTCACACTTTTGTACCTCTTTACTGTGGAAATGCCATGCTAGTTTGTTGACCGATGTGCAAAGTATATGTATGCCTATTTTTTTTACAAAAACCCGTAACTCGGGATGGGAAAAAAGATACCAACCTGAATTTCATACTAAATGTAGATTGGATTTTATAGCACTTTAACACTCCTACAATTCACAACCTATCAAAAAACCAAATCCTCTCCTCTTCCACAGCTTGTGTGTCTCAACCTGTCACTCGATAGGTTTTGATAGATAGGGTAGTTAGTTGGCTCCAATTTGGCACTGAGAGATGGAGGGTTAATATGTAAGTTTCAGTTGGATGGGCAGAGTTGTAGTCGAGTCTCTGCAAGTCCTTTCACAAGTCCTTTCGCAAACCCAGTCAGAAGTCCTTTCATAAAGCCGGTCACAAGTAACTGGATGGACAATGACAAAGGAATGCCTTTGTCAAAGCTCATTTGAATAGCTTGTGATTGGGATTAGGACTGGAGGGCTTGTGATGGACTTGCAGGGACTTGTAGGGACTCGAATACAACTCTGTAGATGGGTAGTGGTTTAATTTTTTTGCCTGAACCACCCTTCAGAAGAAGGGGGAGGTAATTTCGTCATTTTTTCTGTGGACCCAAATTCAGACGCTGGCCACGTTTCAAAAAAGGGTGTGGCTGGTTAGTCCTTGATAAGAAGCGAACGCATGCACCTACATGTAGTGTTTATGCATATGAAATATGAAGTCATTTAGACCATCTCTGTGGGCTCCAGCAGAGATGTAGTCGAGTCCATCGCAAGTCCCTGCAAGTCAATCACAAGCCCTCCAGTCCTAATCCCAATCACAAGCTAGTCAAATGAGCTTTGACAAAGGCATTCCTTTGTCATTGTTCATCCAGTTACTTGTGACCGTGCTTTATGAAAGGACTTGTAACTGGACTTGCGAAAGGACTTGTGAAAGGACTTGTGAAAGGACTTGTGAAAGGACTTGCGAAAGGACTTGCAGGGAATCGGCTCCAACTCTGGGCACCAGGAGGGGGACAAATATGGCAAAAAGTTACTTTAGTCATCTGAAATTGGGGTTTGGGGGCCTGCATCTCATTGTATGCTACTTTTGATGACAGAATCTTGCAAATTGGATGCCATTTAACCTGTGTAACCATTTTTGGGGTAAAAATTCCCAATGCATTTTTGAGACATGGGCCTCCAAAAATGAAAAAAAACATTACCGGTGCAATTGTGAATGGTAAAAGCGGGCGGGGTAGGAATTTTCAGGTCACATCTCAGAAAAGTTTGGCACAAAAATTGTGCGTGTGTTCATGATACATGCCGAGTTATTGTTAGAGAAAGTCTCAACCAAATCCGAGTCGGTCACCTGACAACCTCTAAGTGATTTTGCACTTAATGACCCTGTAAAAAATATTGTTTCATGTGCTATACTCCGAATGCAAATTGTGAAAGCTTTAATTGTCATTTATCGTCAGTCGAATTTTGTGCGTGTGAAATGCCTCATTGAAAAGTTACATGTATCTGAAAAGCAAAAGCAAATTGGTTATTCAATTTGAAAATGTATTCTTCATGACAGTACACTTAAAAAGCACAGACAAAGCGGCTTGAATTAAGAAAAATATTATCATAAAACAAGTGACAACATTCACCTTTGAACTCGAAGCTGTGACTTAATGCTACAATGTAACTGGAATATAAGTCACTGTGATGTTTCTGTACATTGTTGGTCTCACAGTACAGCAAGCATACCACAGATCCCTGTGTACCTCAATATGACCAGGCACACCCTGTAGACTTCATCATAGCCATAATTGCATTCATCTTACCATGGGTGGAGACGTGGGTACTAGACTTCCAGGTCCTTCCCAGGGAGAGAAAACTCCGGCATGGTACGTCGCCCCGCCCCTGCCCCTGCCCCGCCCCTGTCCCGCCCCTGTCCCGCCCCTGTTCCGCCCCTGTCCCGCCCCTGTCCCGCCCCTGTCCTGCCCTCTCCCGCTCTTTTCTGCCCCTAACCCCATCCCGCCCTGTCCTGCCCCTAACCCTGCCCTGTCCTGCCCCTAACCCTGCCCTGTCCTGCCCCTAACCCTGCCCTGTCCTGCCCTAACCCTGTCCTGTCCTGCCCTAACCTCACCCTGTCCCGCCCTAACCCGCCCTGTCCCGCCCTAACCCCGCCCTGTCCCGCCCTAACCCCGCCCTGTCCCGCCCTAACCATGCCCTGTCCCGCCCTAACCCCGCCCTGTCCCCGCCCTGTCCCGCCCTAATCCCGCCCTGTCCTGCCCCTAACCCTGCCCTGTCCTAACCCCACCCTGTCCCGCCCTAACCCCGCCCTGCCCTGCACTAACCCCGCCCTGTCCTGCCCTAACCCCGCCCTGTCCTGCCCTAACCCCGCCCTGTCCTGCCCCTGCTCCCTTATCCCACCCCACTCTGTATTATCCCTCCCACCTGACACCATGCCCACCTGCTCTACCTCTGCCCCACCCCGCCCATCCCCAGATATTGTTTTTATATGGTTGTTATTTTAATGGTTCTTTTTCACTTTTGAATGGCACATTGAGCAAAAGAAAATCCGCCCTCGTTTAGTCATAAAAGAATTACATGTACGTCTGTGATACAAATTATTTGCAGCTCGACAATTAGTGTCCACGGGCCAGATCTTTTGGTGCAAAAGCAAACAAGAATACAAGCCTTTTTCGGAGGGTTGGTCGAGGCCCAAAGTAGAAAAAAGTCGCTTTGTTTAATAATAATAGAAATAAATAAAATTTGAATATTGGTTACAAGGAAAAACCACTGAAGAGGGTTAGGGTTAAAAACACTTCACTGTTGTTTATATTTTTTTTAATTCCCTGTCCTTCACAGAACTTAACAATCAAGTGATCCAAGTCAACGCCATCACAGAGAGAACTCCCTTACTGAAAGATCAACGGTTTCCCGGCAACAGCGAGCCAATCAGGTTCTACTCTCCCGAGGGTTCCCAAAGTACGTTGACCTAGAGACAGTGCTTAATGGAAGGGGTTTTGAGACACTGGTGGCAGCAGGCATACCGTTTTTTTTTCCATTGTTTTTTACCGGCCGTGCATGTGCTCAGAACTACGCGCGCACTGGGTCAGAACTATGCGTGCATGCTCAGAACTAGCAAAAATCTCCTATTACCTTCACCGTATATGTGACATATCTGAATGAAATAAATAAACTGTGGTATTTTGACTAACAGGCAGAAACAACCATTTTCTTCACAGAGAAATGTTGATAATGTATCTTAAGATTTTTACATCCAAAACCCATTTGGGCAATCCCACCATCACCAACGTTACATTTTTTAGATTGTCATGTCACTGTCATCCCTCACAGCTTCAAAGCCTAGTGACCAATCTAAGGCAAAACTGCCACGACACAAAATGGTCGTGAGGTCTACCAAGAGACACAAAGAACAACTCAGAACTTTGGTTCCTGTTTTCTGAACATTCAGTTTATTGGTCGTCAGTAGCGTTACCAAAAAAAGACATGGTTTATTTAAGAGTACTGTTAACACCGATTGTCTTTTAAACTGGTTGAACTCACTTCAAAAATACCTGTCTTTTTAAACACATACATGTACCTGCAGGGGTCAGAGCTGAACATTTAACTTAACATTAAATCAAATCACTTTGTAATCTAGGCGGACTTGCATCAAATCGGTACAAGGTGACGTCACTTGCGTTATGTCACTAACTTTGGAGAAATCACACAAAGTGTCCTATGTTCAAAAATATTATTTTACAAAATATTTAGAGCTAATTTAGTAAAACAGAGAGATTTGTTGCCCACAATATATGCAGAATGCAATCCAAACATTAAAATAGAGCTTTTCAAATTGTTTGATTTTTTATTTATTTTTGTCCCTATTGCTGTGGAATTATATCCCAAAGTTTTTCAACTTTGCACGCATAGCATGAGCCCCACAAGAAACCTGATTTTTAGGTGAAGTTTTAATTTTATGAAAAATACAGATTTTTTGAGCAAATACTTATTTTTTTTCTTTCTGAATACTGAAATGAGTTTCAAAAGGTAAACAGCTCTGCCTTTACCTTGATAAAGGATAAGAATCTACGTTTAATTTGATAAACGTTTAGCAAAACTTTCTCGTAGCGTTTTAAAGGTTTATTCAACACTTCAAAAAGGCTGTGGCCTGTCCCAGTATGTGTGTACAAGTTCTGTATATACTTCGAATGACAAGCGGAGAAAGAAAATACAAAGAAACCTTTCAGTCCTCGCAAGTCAAGTCTTTTGTTGAAATCGGTCCTCGCAAGTGCTTAGTCTATGGTGTTGGGTTATATTAAAGGAACAATAGGAAACACAAAGCATTGTCCTCTGAAGTATTGGGAAAGTATGACTGGGTGCAATAACTGCAGTGTGTGTTTGTGTAAATGGGAATACACCTGTGCCTCAGCCAGCTGGGAATTCTAATTGGCAATGACTCCAGCTTAAGCATGGAAGGAAATGCAACCAATGACATTTATTTACCAGAACATCAGCAAAGCTGCAGTCCTCAAAGTCCAGTGGCCTACAGCTGAACCCAAATAGATACTTTGCAACAAACAAGAGATACATTGTATCAATTTGAACAATGCTGCTGTCAATCATTCTCTAGAAAGGCTTTTTTGAGCTGTGATCTTATTTGGGCATTTGTTTTTTCAAAGACCAGAAAACTTTATACAAAAAATGAGGGAAACTGAAATTAACATGGAGTTTTACCCCTGTTTTGTGTACATGCACATGGATAAACTTTTTTTTGGGGGGGGTGGGGGGGTAAGCTGTTTTTATTTTTCCTCGCCGGTTTTGAAAGTCATTATGAAAGTGCTAGCCATTGTTTGATTACAGCAAAACACACCAAGTTAAGAGAAAAATAAAGACATATGACAATCTGAATTGTTTGAAAACTCAGTATTTTAATCGGAAGAGCACTAGGAGAGGCGCTGTCTGCGGCCAGCATTGATCTTGGCCCAGTAACATACTAAAAATATCAAACAAAAACAGTTGTATACACTGTATCATTGACACAATTGATTAGTTGTAGCAATTAAACTTCTTGGAATGTGATCAAGTACTAAAGGCATTTCTAATGCTTTGTAAATCATTCGTCAAACAATCCACAAGGGAAACTGACTAGGTAAATTTGAATACATTTTCAAAGTGAACAAATAACTGGCAGGAGCGGGATTCGAACCTGCGACCTCCGGGTTACCGTACCGGCGCTCTACCAACTGAGCTATCTTGCCCTATGTTGGCGGTCTCCCAAATTGTCAGTATCTTTGTTCGGGTGGGCGCTAGTCAGAAGTCATTAATCCAGAATGCCGTATAGCCAGGGATCACACCCAATTTTACGATACAACCTGGGAAGCGACATTGTGGGGATCTCTCAATGAGGATACGACTTTTTAACTTATAATTCATCAAACAATCCACAAGGGAAACTGACTAGGTAAATTTGAATACATTTTCAAAGTGAACAAAGAAACTGGCAGGAGCGGGATTCGAACCTGAGCTATCTTGCTTTGTAAATTAAATAGATTTACAAACATCGTAGATTCTTTGTCAATCAAACTGGGTAGACTGCGTAAAAACAAGGTTCTATTTTTGAAATTTGAATTCTGTTTAAACGTTTGGGAAAATTTCTAAACTGATTTGATTTTATATTTTTTTTTTAACAATAAAGAATCCTATAGCTTATTGCTCCTTTCATATACATGCAGCCTCGGATATTGAGAGTGAATCGGACCATAGTGGGAGTCTACGCTCACATGCATCAGAGTTCCAGTCTTTGCCGAATAGCCAAAGGGGTAGCTCTGTCAACCTAGCCGCCTCAGTCCAGGTCAGAATAGATCAATTCATCAGGGGTCATCCATTTTTGTCAATTTTACAACTGTACAAACTGTACGCTGGGAAGGGGGGGGGGGATAAGTGGGCCATAAACTTTTAACATCTTGAATATGAATGACGGCCATGGCTGCGGTTTGAAAAAGACCACTTGACCGGTTGTCGTCTATATGTGACCCGCTCTGCAAAAAGGGCACTTATGTTGCAAAATTTGAAAATAGTGTTTTATATATATAGCTGGAAAGGCCATTTTATAAGCTTCCATATGGTATATGTCTGAGGTCTCTAGCATTTTGCAATCACGAGATATTTGGAAATTTGCATGTTTGTTTTCAGGAATTTCTTGAAATGACTTAAGGAGAAACAAACCATTTAAACAAACAAAAAGCAAAGCAATAGATGGAAGCACTCAACAAAAACACATTCTTTTTCCAACTTTATTCACTGAAATCAAAGATTTTGGTTATGAAATAGAATAATATAGGTATCAAAGATGCAAAAAATTCCCTCCCTTCAAAATCACTTGTTTGAAGAATTTTTCACCCTCTTCACATTGAACGGCCCATAACTCGTAAAAGCATACAGCGACTTATGTGCCCTTTTTGCAGAGCGGGTCACATATGTGCATTCCTGTGCATACTCATTCCATTGATTGCATTACGCTTGGCTGCACTGGCCCACAAGACATACCAGCACCCCAAAGGCAGTGTACATGATTGGTCATTGTTGCAATTTTCAGAAATGGGTGGATTTGGGGGTTAGTATTTTACAGGAAATATCGTTTCACTGACCTGTTCAAAGTTTTGCGTTCTTAGAAGGTGAAAAAAACTAGAGAAAACGGCGTTTGTTTATAACTGTCGGGCGGCAGTTAACTGGATTTGTTATAGCGCCCTCTTGTAATAAAAAGCCCAATTTTTGTAAACGGGATCGTTTTAATTGGTCACATAACTAGGCCGAGCCGACTGGTTACAACGCGTCGCTTCGGCACACTATGCAAACGACACGTACACACACTTACGATAATTGCAACCTTGTGCCAATTTTCGGATTGTTAACCCATTTTAGACACAGCGCGGACTAACTACATTCAGTCAATAGAGGGCAGTATGTAAAAAGTCTGGTAATTTTTTTTAAACGATTGTTCGGCCGAACAGTTGTTGGAAAACGATATAAATTTCAACTTTTCTTGAAAACGACAGCACACCAGGTGTCATCATTTCACAAGATGATTGAGACTGCTATTAACTCCAGTCTAGTAAGGTATTTCGTAATAATTCAGTAAAAAAAAAAAAATTGGAGGATTACCAATCGTGTACACTACCTTCAATAACAGCCGGCCAGAAAGGGGTTAAAAATAAGTACAATGATGATAATGGAATTCCTAACCCTGTACAAAATCACATCTAAAACTATTGATCCACTTTGATCCAGCTTAAACCTCATTGTGATTTTGGGCTAATCTGCCTAAATCCTTCTGCCCATTTAAAATATATTACACAGTGTAAATAAAAGCAAAAACACGAGTCTCGGTTGGTGAATTTGTCGTCGAACAGGAACAAGAATATCTTCAGAGGGCGAAGGAATCCCTACGTCTCCTGGACAGAATCTTGGCCAAGCACGACGGCTGGCAGAGCGAGCTCAGGAAGCAAGAATACAACGCGGAAATCACAAGTAATAGATTTGACGGCATCAAGGGCAAGGTCTACAAATTAGAGGTACAGTCAGTAGTGTTATAAGAATGTTTTCCTGGGGAACTGTTTATTTCATAAATGTCCGGGTGTGGTATCGATTGCAGTATTGCTGTTCTTCTTTAGGCCTTTTCACACTACGAAAAATCTCGGTGTTGGACCCGGGTCCGACCCTTGTTAACTAGACTAACCTTTTCACACTGCAACATTTCAACACGGCACTGACCCGTGTAGAGCGCTCAACCCGGGTTGAAACTCAACCCTGCTCAGGAGGTGGGTTGAAAGCTCTCGACCCGTGTAGAGAAGTTCGACCCGTGTTGAAAGTCTAAATGCCTCCGGGTTGAGTTCGACCCGTGTAACCGCGGATCGGAGTGCGCGCGCGTGCACAGCACCCACACAGCACCCACACAGCACCCACACAGCACCCACACACTGTAGTTGTTAATTCAGCAACGAACAAACAAAATGTATAACCTCTGACCTGCAGCACTGCGCATGCACGCGCACCATACATGCATGCTACTTTCACGAGATTCTTTTTACTCCGATATGTCCGAGAAAATGGGCCCCAAATCAGACAAAAGACCGACATGGAGTGAGGAGGAGGTGAATGCTATGTTGGCTTTTTGGGCTGACAGCTCCATCCAAAGCCAGCTCGACAGAACGACCAGAATGCAGTATGGGGGATTTTTCCGATTCGACCCGTGTTAAACGGCCGGCCGTGTGTGTAGTGTGAAATGATCGCACAATACACGGGTCGAAACATTACACGTGTAGCAAAAATGCTGGCGCTGCGTTGAGTAGTGTGAAAAGGCAGCGTAATTGACCCGTGTTGAAATTTTAAGAAGTCTACACGGGCCGGACCCCGTGTAGTTTTCAACACGGGTCGAACGTACATAGTGTGAAAAGGCCCCTCATTCCTTTCTTCACACCTTGAATATAAACTGAATAATCATGAGGTCAAAACAGGAGCTTGGAGCTCGTTTAACTCTTGAATGTGGACGATGGCCTCAACCCCAGTTTAAAAAAGACCACCTGGCTGGTTGTCATCTATATGTGCATTCCTGCACATGCTCATTGTTTGCCTATTGTTTGTGTTACGTCTGGCTGCACAAGCCATTAATAACAGCCAGACAGAAAGGTTAAAGCCCAATCAGCATGTCAAAGATTTTCAGTTTTGTAGCCTGGGCCAGACAAAGAACTCTATTATTTGAGGTCTTGTATTGTTGCAATGAATGTTTATTAAACAGCTCCGACTTGAAAGACTTAAGTTCCCCATTGTCCAGAGAGACGATTAGCCAGAGAGCCAAGAGGACAAGTGATGCCGCAAGTGATTTCTTTATAAAGCCACAAGCAATCAGCGGACCACACACACTCCTCATGAATATTACAGTGACGACACTGCCCCAGGGTATCTGCGGGTCTTTAAAAAGTCTTAAATTGACTTTTCTAAATTGAAGGCCTTAAAAAGCATTAAAAAGCATTAAATTAAAGTTCTTCAAGGTCTTAAAAAAATGGACGTATTAAAGTAATGACTTTTCTTAGCTCGTAATAAAAAAATAAAAAATCCCCCTGCATATTAATCTTTCAGTGTACCAGCAAGCCTTTTGTAATTGCAGCTCCAGCTCAGTAAACCGGTCACACATTCTGATGAAGACATCGTCTTGAGTCATTGCCAGTCTTAAATTTGGTTCAGGGTAGCATTAAAAAGGGTCTTAAAAAGTCTTAAATTTGACTTTCGGAAATGTGCAGATACCCTGTGCCCGTGTGCACTGACCTGTATAAAATGAGCTCATTATCTCACAATCAAAACGGCATTTCCGCAATAACCCTATGTATTGATGACGTTTCGTACTGTACACCGCAATGCATCACGGGGGGAAATGGGGCTCGTATATGATTTTTACATACACTAGCATTTTCCACGCTCATTTTTCGACCTTGTGGCTTCTGAGGAAAATTTCTGCACAGTAATCATCTTTTATAGTTTATGACGGTGTTATCTTCCATGAGAGATAGGGCTAAAACTGCACATTTGACTGTCTTTTTGGTCGAAAACTGATCGCACTCCGGCATTCTGCACGTAAAAGTTTAGCGAGCGTCGAGCGATGACCCCCACTGAAAACTGCAATGTCATGCGGTAAACACTGACATGACGTCATCAATACACACTGCTTTCAGACACTATGAAATGAACCCTTACCAGGGGGGATAAAACTGTCCCGTATCCGGATTTTCTGGACTAAGTTTGAAAATTTGACCCAGAAGCCAGTTTTCCAATAGGGTCCGTTCTTAATACCCCTTTACGCATATACGTACAAGGGGGAGGTAAGGTACCCTGCCTGGGTCTATAGGTCCGGAAATTGGAATAAATTATCTGGAATCTGTTAGATTTATCCTCTATTTAGATCTGGACCCAGGAAAACCGTAAAGGCCGGTTTATAGTCGGTTGCGCGATGAAAATCGCCCGACGCTGATGGCCGCTGGATGCTAGGCCTTTTTTGTGCAGTTTATAGTCGCCATGCGACGTTTGTAAACACACGCGCAGCATACGCGCAGCGCGTCTGGAATTCGAATGCGACATGTGACGATCAACGCATCGCCACTGCTGAAGGTAACATTATTTTAGCTGCGATAATTATTACTTATCAGAGTTAGCAGCTTCTTTTTATGTGCGATTAATGTCTGTCCCAGCTGTTTTAATAACAATAAATATTAAAACGCATAAATATAATATAGGACGTTTTCGATGCTTTATTGAGAGTGATATAAATTTTTTATGCCGTGTGCCATATTTACATATTCATCGTTTCTTACCGATCAGGCAATTCTATTGGCCCATTGAAAAAAGTGAGGTCAGCGACCATGTCTAAGTTCAATTGATTAAACTCTGTAGCGACGTCGCAAGCGTCTTTCAGCGAGTAGTCGTTGGTGCTTCCGCGTCAAGTATAAACCCTGCGTGAGAGGATCGCGTGTCAATTTTTTGTCACGGCGACCATAGCGCGACCGACTATAAACCAGCCTTAAGAGTGGTAGGGCTGGGAACTTAAAATGTGGCCAACCTCACCATCTGGTAGCCATTTACCGAGAGTGGCTTTTAGCCTTGTATTGGGCGACTTCCAGAAACCCCAAAAACAAGAAGAAAAGTATTGAACGCATATCAACACAGGACGAATGGCGACCTTATTTAAAAAAAAAAAAAATTTAAGGGTAAGTTTAGATAATAAAAAAAAAGTTTTTCATTATAAACGTCTCGTTTCTGATGTCCTCCAGACCCAATTACCAGTACCGCCAGAACAAGCCGTGACTGTACTCTGGGACGACGTGGAGAGTAGTCCTAGTTGGAACCCCACGGTCCTTGAGAGTGAGGTCCTACAGCAGATTGACGACCACACGGATATTGTGTACAATGTCAGCACCGGGGGACCAGGGAATATAGTATCCAGCAGGTAAGGTTTGGTCAAGATCGGGCGGGATTCTTAAGTCATGGGTGCGCTTTGAATACCAACTGCCACGGCGAGTTATTTCAAAATTGTACTGCTTGCAGGGCTGTAGTCGAGTCCACAAGTCCATCACAAGTCCATCAAAAGTCCCTGCAAGTCCATCACAAGTCCATCACAAGTCCCTGCAAGTCCATCACAAGCCCTCCAGTCCTAATTCCAATCACAAGCTATTCAAATGAGCTTTGACAAAGGCATTCCTTTGTCATTGTTCATCCAGTTACTTGTGACTGGCTTTATGAAAGGACTTGTGACTGGACTTGCGAAAGGACTTGTGAAAGGACTTGCAGGGACTCGTCTACAGCCCTGACTGCTTGATAGACCGATTTTCCGTAACCATTGGGTAAATTTACAAATGTTTTAGTTGATTTTGACGGTTGGAGTATACCAACTACTACACATACACCCGCGTGAAAACCTTTTGCGGGGTACGTACCCCCACAAGGCGGTACTTACATAAACTTGTGGGTCATTCCGTGTCAATTCAACACATCTTTCTGGAAATGTTGCTTACATCTTAAGCTAACAAGAAAGACAAAATGATACATATTGAAAAATATGCATTTTCGCAAATCAAGGTCAAAGGTCATATATTTTACTTGTGGTACGTGGTATAATTTTGATTTTATTTTATGAAATGAAGGCCATTTCAAGAGCTTTAAAATGATGTAAAGTTTATCTCTACAGGTGCTTTACTTTTGGAGATATGGATGTCCAAACAGCAGGTCGTGCTAATTTGTCAAAAGTTCGTTAACCCGTATCTCAAAAACTAATTAACCGAATGACATAAAATTTCGGTTCAGGGGGTTTTTCAAGGGGTCCAATCAGCAGACCGAATTTAGTTTCAGTCCGTGACAGTCAGGTCTAAAAGCGTGTTGAATTGACACGGAATGACCCCCGTATGGATACAAGTCAACCAAATAAAAGGCAGGTCAAATTTAGGGTTTCTTATAATTATTCATGTCATATGCAGACCGAATTTAGTTTCAGTCCGTGAGTCAGGTCCAAAAGCGTGTTGAATTGACACGGAATGACCCCCATATGGATACAAGTCAACCAAGTCAAATTTAAGGTTTCTTATAATTATTCATGTCATATGCTAATTTTTTGAATACTGCTATTTGATTGGCTACCTTTGGTAGATGAGCTGTATACAGACATGTATACATGGCAAATCTGTCAAGTCGGGATTCTCAGCTCACATGTTTAGGTGGACAAGAGACTCTGATGATATTTTAATAGAAAAGCGATTACCAGTGTCAAATACCGCATTTTTGTCGACGGTAACTTTCTGTGGATTGAGGTTTATTGTTTCCATCCGTAAACTAATTACCGCAAAAACGCAGGCTTGAGTTTGGTTTCTTGTTATCAGAATGTTGTGCCTGTAATGATCTTGATACAACAGGTGCATCCAAAAGAATGTCGATTGGGTGGTCCATAATATCGATCGCCGCACGTAAAACACCGGCATGCTTTGCATGCAAATTTTTATTTTACCGGCGCGGCGTGCAGTTGCAGCTGATACGTGAAAAACTTGATTGGCAAGATTCGGATATTCGAATATTCGTTTAAAGGTAGTGTACACGATTGGTAATTCTCCAATTTATTTTTTACTGAATTATTACGAAATACTTCACTAGACTGTAAGTTAATAGTAGTCTCAATCATCCTGTGAAATGATGGCATCAGGTGTGCTGTCGTTGTCAAGAAAAGTGGAAATTTATATCGTCTTCCAACGATTTCCAGCTGGAAATCGTTGGAAAACTGCCCTGTAGCCTTTAGTCAAGGCGCGCGTGGCTACCTGGACGAGTGGCGCGCTGGACATGCTGGCATTCAGGGCGCATCACGTGTCCAGTTGGTAGCCACACGCGCCTTGACTAAAGGCTATCATCCGCCCGACGGTTGAAAACGAGCGCCGTTTTTCTCTCGGTTTTTTCGCCATCCAACAACGCTAAACTTTGAACTGGTCAGTGGAACGATATTTCCTACAACATACTAACCCCCAAATCCGCCCATTTTTGAAAATTGCAACAATGACCAATCATGTACACGGCCTTTAAACCCAGTTTGGAATATACTCAATTATTAGAGAATAAACATCCTTGTTGCTTTCATAATATCGTAAAACGGACATTGCAAACGATGTCTGCGTGTACTTGCAGGGACTTTGTAGCTGTTAGAAATTACTGGCACCGAGGCGAGGTTCATGTATGTAGCAGCATAGCCGTGGAACACCCGACGAAACCTCCGTGCAGTAAATATGTCAGGTAAGTCCGCATTATATATTTATTTTTCTTCAAAGTCCTAGTTACGGTTCGTATACATGCACAGTATATGTGACCCGCTCTGGAAAAAGGTATATTATGTCGCAAAATATGAAAAATGAGTTTTATATACGTTTGGAAAGCCCGCAATGTAAAGCTTTCATTTGGTACATGATAGAGCTCCAAAGCCCTTTCCGTTCTGGAGATATCGCGTTTTTGCATATCAATGATATGCAAAATAATACAATACAATGGAACAATGCACTCTAAAAAGGTTTTTTTTTTTTTCACTTTATTCACTGAAATCAACATTGTTGTGCACCAAACCTGAAACTTTAGATATTTAAGATGTCATTAAAAACAAAAAACAAAAAATGAATTTTGACGAAAAATTTCACCCTGTCAACGTTGAAAGGGCTATTACACGTAAATGCATAGCGCGACTTATAGCACCTTTTTCTGGAGCGGGTCACGTATTGCCATGAGCTTATGTGGCCTGTTACCACAAAATGCCCATTGGGTAGCAACATTTGAAAATCAAGATTGTGGAATTTCCTAAAAAGGACAGGTTAAGAGCTTTAATTTGATATATTGTGTGTTGTGGTATCTCATTCCTAGCCCCCGATACAACCTTTTAGAGCTATCAGACTCTTAACCCCTTGTTTTGAGAGAATAAAGCTCAGAGTTTGTGATCTGTGCATGCTTTAACCCGAGTTAAAAAAAAAATTCCCCACAAAAAAATATTTTGAGAATCGATTCAGTTTTAAAATCTTTGGGATATGATAGCATGTTTTTTTTTTAATATACAGTTGTTAAAATCCCAAAATTGACTTTTCCGTGAAAAATTGTCGTTTCTGCTTGTAACTCGGAAAGCCATAGTTTAAAAAAAAAAATGTCAATGACAGCCTGGAGGCTGAATTAAAAACGGTGTTATAAAAAAGAACTTGAAATTAGTTTTAAAATGACAAAATTCAAAAAATATTTTGTAAAGTAATTTCATAACGTAATTTCATTTATTAACATGTAAAAAAAATATTGAAAAGGGGCATTATTTTAAAAATAAATATTGAAAGGGGGCATAAATGCATTAACCCCTTAAGTACGATATTTTACGGGAGACGTCAGGGTGCCGAGGCGGCTCTGGCAGCCAAGCGAACCGCTACAATGTGTTTGTGCAGTCAAGCGTAACCTATACACAATAATCCAACAATGGATTGAAACTGCACAAACAGCGGCCAATTGAATCATCCGGCCTGGTGGCACTGTTTTTTTTGCGCCAAATTCCGTCATCCGTACGCATGGGGTTAAACTGAGTAATACCTACAAGTGTCACTTCCAAATTATCTTAAAGTTGGGCAAGATTCCTTTCTGTACGGCATTATGGGTTTATGACTTTGGGCTAGCGCCCTCTGAACAAAGACACTGACAATTTGGGAGACCGCCAAAATAGGGCAAGATAGCTCAGTTGGTAGAGTGTCAGCACGGTATTCCGGAGGTCACCGGTTCAAATCCCACTCTTGCCAGTTTTCTTTAAAAAAATATTTATAATGCATACAATCCTACGTCATGGTATTAGTTGCACACTGTTTTGAGAAATTGGATGCAGTTTTGTTTCAGTTACTCTCAACGGTTTCGTTATTTCATCCAGGGGTTTTAATGGGCCCACAGGATGGTGGGTGGAAAGTCTTGACGGTGACCCGACCAAGTCGAAGTTTATATGGGTCCTCAACACCGACCTTAATTTCAAGGTATTTTGAACTTCTGCAATGATCAATCCCAAGCAGTATATTTTGACCCCCACCCCCCCCCCCCCCCCTCCCTCCCTCCCTCCCTCCGTACAATGTTGATGTCTGAGTTGACAGAAGTCTTGTGGCGCTTTGACCCGCTGCAAAACCTCGCCCAAATTCGGAGCAAATTCCAGAAGACAGTTTACACGTGCGTCTATGTATACATACAATCGGACAATCGTGAGCAAAACGTGCCAGGAATTTTTCAAAGCTATTATTCGCCAAACACGTTCTCAGCGCGGTTGCAGTCGGTTGTCATTTCTTTCACATCACAATTCTTTTTTTTTTTTTTTGAATGGAATAAGGTACAGGGATAAATTTGGTATCATCGAAAAGCTCATTAACCCCCCTCTGTCTGGCTATTGTTAATGGGGGGGCTGGTATGCCATACATGTTTGTGCAGTCAAGCGTAAAGCACACAATAGGCAAACAATGGAATGAGTACAGGCAGGAATGCGCATATAGCCAACAACCAGCCAGGTGGTCTTTTTCAAACTGGTGCTATGGCCTTCATCTGTATTCAATGGGTTAATTTCTCTTTATTCTGGTGTAATAATCTCAAAGAGTTAAACTTACCTCATTATGCTGCAAAGGGTCGAATATTTAAATTCATAAAAATCTTTATTTGGTTGAGAGTCCCCCCCCCCCCCCCCCCCGGCTCTTCAAGTGTTGCATATTTACTCCCACCATATTCATATCCAATCCTTTGTTAACAATCCACCAGTCACCACTTGTCGATTTCTCCCCGGCCAGGTGTGGACGCCGCAGGCTATCATAGACACCGCCCTCTGTCACGTCTTGATGGACATGTCCGTCAACCTGCAAAAGCACCTGAGACAGCGCCCCCGTCCCGTCGAGATCGTCCAGCCCCAACGGTCAGAACTAGTCGAGACGGAGAGGGCGAGTCTAAGCAGCTATGTGGATCTCGAGGAGCACTCTTCATCTTCGGACAGCTTCGGCTCGATGTAGTTAGTGTTGCACTCGTAGAGCTTATTTTCAGTCACTAGAGCGCGAACTTGTCATTCCCTCTGACAGATTAAAAGGCTTGCAAGCCCGATCTGAAACCGGAACTAATTTTGGATAAAATTTGGGATTGATTGAAATGAGTTTGACAACCACATTCCGGACACCACATTTTTGACTTTTGGACTAAATTTCAAGATGCTGAAAAACCTGAAGTGATCCGCGAAGCAAGTTTTATCAAGGTAATTAGTACCAATATTCAACTCAATGAGTTGCAAGTGCTTCAACAAAGAAGTTTGTCAAAACTATCCGGTGAAAGTCGGGGGGAAACAGAGAAGTGTACCACGTTCGACATTTCGACCATAGTGTGAACGTACATTTAGTTTGTTACATTTATCTAGCTCAGCAGACATGCAACTTTTCCGCGGATCCGCGGATTTCCGCATTTAAAAAAAATCCAACCATGAAAAAAATCTGCGCTTTAGCTCGTTTCCCACCGTGCCGACCGCGGAATCGTCCACCAACATGACCAATATTGCTAGCGCACATCGTCTGGCTCCGTTTTATGTATACATACATTACATAGAAAGGTGCAGGACACGAGACTCCGTATACATTCTGTCACGTACATGTATAGTCTTGCCGTTGTATGAACTAGTCGCTATAAGCGCCCTCAATCGACTATAGACTGATAGTCTGGTTCCGCATTTTTTTTTCTCGCGTCAATGAATACAATACAATACATCGGGATACGGACACTATACCTACATGTACATGTTTGCACGACGTCGTAAAAGCTTTTATTTTCCGCGTTTTTGGAAATTGAAGAGGGAGAAAATCAGTACAAATCCAGTTGTACTCGATTTCTCTGATAGGTGCACAAACATGGATGCACCCAGCAGGCTTCGCTCAACAGGACAAGTTAGCACTCTAGCCATTGATTATAGCTCATTGGTTGTACATAGTTTTTAGAAAATGCACCTTAGCCTAACACGGGCGATGCACGCTGTGACGCCCTACAAGTTACAGCCTTACACCAAAAGGGTTGAGACTGCTACAAATTTTGGACCAAAAATGGCTGCTCGTTAGAGAGAGAGATATATATATATATACAGTTCGACGTCTGAGGCTCGATTCTGGTGGTTGCATCTATATTGCGCATGTGCAGTGGGATGTTATAATTAATCTGTGGATATAAATATATGCGTTTGTCTTTTCAGCATTAATCACGGGTTTGCATATCCGTAGGCTACATATCACACTATCACAGCACGTTTCCTTTATTACCAGTTTACCCATCAAATCAGTAGAAATGGCACAAAATCTTAAAATTGTGCTCTGCGACACACGAAACAAGATACAATGTGTACAGGGGTGGTCCCAAAAAAACAGAACGGCATACTTCCACTATGTTTTAGAGTCAAACCACCTGTACCGATGGATGGAGAATCTTTTCAGAAGAAAAATGATACCAAGACCTCTCGGTTCGGTGCAGTAGTTTTTGCTCCAGAGCCTATTTTGTGAAGCAAAGTCGGGTCACTTGGCCATTTGTTCCATGCAGAAAAGAGGATGATGATAGCATACTTGTTATACCTCGGGACCAAAATGACCCCCAACTTTGTTTCACAAAATAGGTTCTAGAACAAAAACTACTGAACCGAATCGGGAGATCTTGGTATCATTTTTCTTTTAACAAAATTACCCATGCATTGGTATAGGTTGTTTAAAGGCGACCAGACACTATACGACTGATTTTCAGTCGGATCTTAAGGTCTGCGGGGGAATACGACCACGATTTTCTCAGTCGGGCATCAGATGCCGACTGGTCGGCGACTCAGTCGTGAAGATTTAATCTTCACGACTGAGTCAGGGACTTGTCTGGATGATATGGCCCGCCAGTGTGCAACAAAAAGGAAATGCAAAATTAATTATGTTCAATTTTTGTTATCAATTGTAATAAGTAATTCAGATAAAAAGTAATTTCATTTGATAAACAAATCAACAGGATAGACTAAAAAAAAAAAAAAAATCCAATTTGATTTCTTTCTCTTAGGGAAATGTTTTTGTGACACTATTTTTTGTTTCAAATGGCCTTCCATACAAAGACAAAATCATGCAGTTCGTGCAATAAAAATGGCGGAGAATTTTGAGTATATACGGGTCCTTGAACCCAAGAAAAAAGAATGGATGTCTTTTCGAATTTGTCAGAATTTCGTCAAAGGCGCCTTGGTCCAGTCGGAGAAATTTCTTGAAGTCTTCTGGACTTTCTGACAAGAACTCTTCTATCAAGTTCACATACGCCCCACATTCCTCACGACACTTAATGAATGGTTTTACCCAAACTTTCCTGTTTTTAGAATTCCTTTTTCTTTTCGATAGCAGCGGCGATATTTTTTCTTTTGGATTTAGCCATCGCACGCCAGTGAACAAAGTTAAATACACCACCGTAAAAAAAGTTACACGCATGCGCTATTCGTAACCAGTCGTCAAGAACGCGCTGTGACATCATACAGTGTGCGGGGTACCACGACCCGATTGCGATTCAAGTCGGCAGTCGGGGGCGCTTTCGGATCGTAGTCGGGTCGTCTTCGGATCGTATCGTGTGCGGTCGCCTTAAGTCTCAGGGTAACGGAAGTATACCGTTCCGTGGTTTTTTTACCACCTTGTATATGATGTCATGTGTCTGCAGCGATACTCCAATTAAAATGGGCGTGGTTGTACTGAAGAATTGAGCCTCACACAGGTAGATGTATATATGCGGCACTAGCAAGCGAAATCAGACATAAGTTGGACATGTTGAAAATTGAGATTTCCATTCCATAATAAAATATATAACGTAAGCTTTGTTATGGTAGAAACAAAATATTACTGTTATACGATATCTTGGTTTTCGAATAGAGACGGAAATTCAGCATTGAGAATGGAAAATAATTCGTAGTTGAAAAGTTGACACGATTTGTTTCCCGAAGTACGCCGGCCTAAAATGTCAAATTTTACACATTTAATGGTCTCAACACAAAAGCAAACCAGGTATTTTGAATTAAATATGCTTTAAACTACCGTATTTTGACAAAAACCAGGAATCTTGGTTTTTTGACAGTTTTTATATTAATTGCAATTTACTCAAAAATAGGTCATGCGACTTAGGTCCCATTTCCCTTGCGGACGCCACTTATGCCTTGATTAAACGTACAGTGGGGCATGGACAAGCCTCCTTCCCCGTGTTATAATCTCGCAGCACTATGTAGCCACACCCATGCCTTGCACGATCTTAACCCCCTGTAAGTGTGTGATTTAACTCTCAAATGTTGGAGATTTGGATTCAATCTGTTAGCCAATTAGTACTTGCCACTTTCAATCGGTATTGTTTGTCATTTTGACAGACATCGTGCCGGTTCCAGAAAATGTTTAGGCTTAATGGCCACAAACCACCCTTTCAACTGTAAAACCAGGAATGCCAGTTTGCAGACAAAAGTCATATTTGTTCTTCCATGTGAAATTTTTGGCTAATTTACAGAGTTGTACTAATGTCATCCCAGGTCAATCACAAGTCACATCGCAAGTCTGGTCTCAAGCCAAGTTACAATGTTGTTTTTTTCTTCAAATGAACTGTGACGAAAGCATTCCTTTGTTATTGTGATTCATTTACCAAGTGGCATATGGTTGACTAGTGGTTTGACTTGTGATTGACTTTATTAGAACTAGCGAATTTCAGGCCTTGATATGTAATAATCTGGCTTCCGTGGACGAATTTCACATCACCCCCATCTGCACACGTCCGGGTTGAAAGCGAGGCTCGCAGTGCTAAACAAACAAAGTGCTGTTTAACAAATCCATTCATGCATGCATAAATCACGGCAAATGACAGCGTAGCGCACAGCATGGTCAAGCGGTATACCGGTTCATCACGACAACAAAAATCGTCCAAATTCATTCTTAAGTCGAGTCGTCCAAAAACGATCTAATGCATGTAAGTTTATTTGAGAATCATTGTTCTGTGAAAAATCATACTCAAATAGACATTCACTGGAAAGCTCACAATATTTCCAATGCTGAAAAAAATAGGCAAATAACCAGTTCGCGTCGGATGACGTGTATTCACGCACTCAGCGAGGCAAGGATCCAGCGGAAATATCTGTCAGCGACCGGCTCGCAGTGAGCGAGGCCAGGGTGTGCTACATGCAGATAAAGGCCTGAACCCGTCTGGCACCCAGGCTTGTGAAAAATAATCCCGGCGTGAACTGGTTAAAGTAAAAAAAAAAAAAAAATTCTGATTGCCACGCCCAAAAAGCACAGACACGCCATCTTCAAACTAGTGTACATCATTTGCAAACCTACTGAATTATTACGAAATACCATACTAGACTGAAAGTAAATAGCAGTCTCAAACATCCTGTGAAATCGTGGCACCTGGTGTGCTGTTGTTTTCAAGAAATGTGGAAATTTATATCGTTTTCCAACAATATTGTCGGCCAACAATCGCTGGAAATACCACAATGTCTATAAATCACTCCATTTTGTATAAGGTATGGTCAGGGAACCAGACCACTAGAACAGATTTTTCTGTTTTCCCCTAGCATCTATATGCGAACAAAACTTTAAACGGGTCAGTGTCACAGTATGTATTTGCTAGCACGCTATAAAATACTAACTCCCAAATCTATTTATTTCTGAAAAATTACAGCATAAGCAAATGGTGTATACTACGTTTAAGAATTAAACCATCCCCTCTTCAGTGAATACTGAATACACATTCTACACTTTTGAGGAATCCTTGGTTTCATAAAGGATGAACGACAATTTCCCTCCTTTTCCATATTTAAGCCCATTCTGAATTACAATGGTGTCCAAAACGGAAGGCACTGTTTCAGAACCACCAAAACGACATCGTCATGTATGACTAAAAGCGCACTGGGCCTTACTGAATAGGCACAAGGCTTTATTGAATAGGCACAAGGCGTGACGATGTCATTTTGGTTGGTCTTTTTAAGTGCTTACCGTCCAAAACACAGTATATGCTGGTTTTTTTTGTTTTTTCAACTGTGATGCTGTTTTCCCTCGTTTCAAGGAAAGAAAATTCCTTTGCCTAGTTTGTGCCAGAGTTGAAACGCGAGGCCCTTCGAATCTAATTACATAATTGTGACCCGTTCCAGAAAAAGGTGATATAAGTCGCACTATGCATTTACGTGTAATGGCCCTTTCAACGTTAGCGGGTAACATTTTTCGTAAAAATTCATTTTTTGTTTTTTGTCTTTAATGACATCTTAAATATCTAAAGTTTCAGGTTTGGTGCATAACAATGTTGATTTCAGTACATAAAGTGAGAAAATAACCTTTTTAGAGTGCCTTGTTCCATTGCATTGTATTAGAACTAGCTATTTTAAAGCCCGTTTTCTCTGTTGTTGTGCAATTTGAACTCCATAGAACTAATTAATATGCAAAAAACGCGATATCTCCAGAATGGAAAGGGCTTTGGAGCTCTATCATGTACCAAATGAAAGCTTACATTGCGGGCTTTCCAAACATACATAAAACAAATTTTTCATATTTTGCGACATAATATACCTTTTTCCAGAGCGGGTCACAATTATTTTGGGTCATTTCAGTCAGCCAGCGGTTTTCAGAACTATATTATTTCATTTGAAAGAAAACTTAATTAAACATTTCAGTATGCCAAAGTGGAAAAAAACGATTCTTTTTCAAAATGGTGACTTTTTGTAAGGATCATGATGGATACTAAAAGCATGGAGGGTTCCCAGGCTACCTCCATGCTAAAAGTAACCACCAATTTTTTTTTCTCGCCCTACAAGTTGTATATATTTGTGCTGTAATGAGCGTAATATATTGCTATTCATAAAACCCACGAATGTGTGTAATTGGACAAATATTAACCACGTGATGTATCTGTTATATACATATGTATATTATATAGTCATCGCTGTATTTTTTATCGCCAAAAGTAATTGGAAACAATTTGACTCACAAAATACACTGTTTGAATTCATAATGATATATTTCTTACCGATGCCGACTGTTTAAAGGTGATACACAACATTAGCTTTTTCTGTAATTTTCGAAAATGGATGGATGTGGGGTTAGTATTTTATAGCAGGTATTATTGCAATGACAAAAGAATGCTGTTCTTGTAGTCTGGCTCCCTGACCCTACTTCAAATGAAACGGAGCAATTGATGAACATCAGTGAAGTCTCAGGTCAGGGAACCAGTCAAGGTGGCTTGAACCCGTTCACGAATGTATAACCGATTGCAAACAAAACGTGGACTAACTAAATTTGGTAAATTGGGGGCAGTATCTTTTTTTTTTTGAAGTCAGGTTTTTTCCAAATATGGTCGGCCAACCATCATTGAAAATTAATACAAAATCCCACTTTTCTTTTAAAAAAAATGACAGCACACCAGTTGCACAAGATGCTTGAGACTATTATTTGCCAACTGTCAAGGTATTTCATAATAGTTTGGTTGTTGTGGTTTTTTGTTGTTTGAAAATGTTGTATATTACCTTTACCTTCAGTGGTAGCAAGTTTTAAGTTGAGAAGTAGATCAGGAAATATATGAATTTATAAAATGTATAAACTAAATAATGATTTTGTTGGCTACTTCTCCTACATCGATACGCAGGGTCATAAGCAGTGATGTAGTCGAGACCATCACAAGACCAGGCACAAGACCAGCTTGTTACAGGCACAAGTAGCAGGCATAAACCATGACAAAGAAATGCTTTCATTACAGTTAATTTGAATAGCTTGAGACTTAAGACTGAAGGTATTGTGAGGGTCTTGTGATGGCCTCGACTACATCACTGGTCATAAGCATTGAAATTATGAATTCTTTATAAAGAGGAAATTGTCCATCGGTGGGTGATTTTGTACCTCAGTGTCCATGGCAACATTTCCAAGTTTATAATCTATCTGAAATTTCAAAAAGGTGAAAAACTGTATAGTTTTTCTTCCGGCATGGTACCATTTATAAAAAAAACAATTCAATTTAAAGGAACAATGCACTGTGTAACTTGTTTCACACAAATAATCATGTCTTGGAACAAGTCAAGCACGATCTAAATGCGCCTTTTCAATTTCTTTAAATGTGTCCAATGGTCTTGCAAGAGAGCGATAATGTTTGGTATTAAAGAACTAGTCAGAGAGTACAGTTACGGACACAAATCGTTTTTATAAAGGAAGACTTTTCACGCTAAGAAAATCTTTGTGCGTAGTGGCTTCATCAAATTGGCTTTCGTCTTCTTGTGAAATGTAGGATTTTTGAGCATTTGTGATAATTAGTCTTTTAATGGTAACCAATATTGCAAATTGCACAAGATTTTCACGGGGACAAGATTTTCATGCAACTTCTACCCGAGCACAAAAAAAATCTACTTTTTTTTGGGCTGAGCATGAAAATTACATTGAGATTGGACAGGTAATCTGTTGAATGAAAGGTTTGCGGAAACACCATGTGGAAAGATTTCCCAAATGAGATCATGGTTCTGAAAAGGACCAGAGCATTGGTGAGATCTGTCAGGATTTTTCCTGATTTCAGGATTTTTTGGTCGGGATTTCAGAATGTTTAAAGAATCTCTTTTGCAATCTGGAATTCCTGAGGTGTTGTCCTAAAGGTGCTTTTTACCTGTAAAAGTGGATATAGATCAATAAAAACGGATATTTTAAGGGGGTGCCTTTAGGCAAATACAAACTATATGTTGATCTGGGGTCCTCGTGGGTTTTTGCGTGTTCTTTTTGTGGATTTCGTGGATTTCGCTGATTTTTCATTTTTTGCCAATCTCACCCCTGCCAGAGGTATAAACTCGACGTTCCGAACTTCCGGTCAGTATGCTGTTGCTGTGGCCGTCTTCAGAAGACGGTCAGAGCATACTGACCGGAACTTCGAGTTCATATACCTCTGGTTCTTTGTAGAACCATTCTCTCATTTGAGAAATCTGTCCACATGGTGTTTCCGAAAACCTTTCATTCATTAGTATCTCCGCCATGCAAAGCCTCAAATCTATAGGTAACGATAATAAGTTTTTACCCAGCAAGACTTTTTTGTGCTAAGCAAATATTTGTACTCGGCAGCTTCATTACTACATAAATGCTGTGGTAATGTTGATGATAATATGCAAATTACTTACATGCACTTGCATTCTGTTAATTGTAATTTCTTTAAGACAGTGAAATTATTTTTATTTTGTGTTTAATGTTCGGTTTTATAAACGGTGATACAAATGTGATGGGGCAGCTCAACTAAGATTGGCTGATAGGCCTTGTCAACATTATGTCATGGTGTGGGTGTGGTTCTGGATCGAGTGTCGTGGCCGAATCGTCTAGCGTACCGGACCTACCTAAGTTCAATTCAGTGGGCCGGGTATGTGCGCATGTGTATAGAGGGCGCTGTACATCATTAATGTTCGCTCTGCAGTGACCGCGCGATAAGGACGTCTTGGACTATAATACTAGTCATCAGCTAGTGCATTCGAATCCCAGCCTGGCCGGTCATAGCCCTTGTGTTCTTGAGCAAGACACTTTATCATTGCTTCTGTGATGTCCACCCAGGAATGGAAATGGGTACCTGCGAGATTTGGATGGTAACCTGCTAACGCATCCTGTCCAGGGGGAATAGTACCGAAGTCTGACGTCAGTTAGCGCGACAACTGGCTCCAAACAAATGGAGATTTCGACTGTTCCTTTGTTAACGGTCAGTCATGCAAACACATTGACACAAAATAACAAAAGTATTCTGGTTCCAAACATTGCACTGACGTCATCACTTCGGCATATGAATTTGTTGTGTTCACTTAAGCTCAAACCTCTGTGCGGAGCCCATTTCCGGGCGAAAATCCGCGTAAAATGACCCTTTTTTTCGACGTTTCGAGTCATAGTTTGATAACCATGCGGTCTTTTTCACCGGGTTAAACAGTTCTATACGATTTAACTCTTTGTCGTTCTCGTGATATATATACATATATTTTATCTAGAAAAAAATCCACGTACTTTCGGCTTTGAAAATGTGAACTTTTCATCATTTTTCTGTGTAAACGCACCGATTGAGCGCCCTCGCGTCGACTCTTTTGACTGTAACTCCTTACTGGAGTATCGAATCGTACGGGGTTAAACGGAATCGAATAGCTTAGATCCTCCTCTTTCCTTACATGTAAAACCTGTTATGATTGGTTGAAAAAAACCTACGTACTTTTCACAAAGAAAAAAATGGCCAATGACAACTTTCGATCGATAAGGCATTGTTCGAGACTTACATCGATCTACCATTGCTTACCACGCGTTACATGATCTTGGACTCTGCTCATCACCCGTTTTACAAGACAGATTTTCTTCGATTTTACTGTAACTAAGACATTTAAAAAATATCCATTTGTGAATCAGTTATCTGGGATTAAAACTGTGTTCTTTTGAGGAGTTAATTTCATTTTGAAATAATGTAAATTTGGAACTGAATACTGTTCATTCAAGGCAGCTACAGAAATATGTGATGCAAAGAACGTACACTTGTTTATTGGGCTGTACCATTGTGTATGTGGGGAGTATATAAATATGCATGTACACATACGTATGTCTTTTCCAAAATAATTGAGATTTTGTGTTGTTTAGAAAATTAAACAATTACTAAACTTAACTATATCTTTGTTTCCTACTTGCAGCTTCAAACCAGTGCTGTGTTTATGCATGCCCTCGTGCAAAGATGTTTTGTTTTACCCATTTTGTGAATGGAGTGTGCCGGGCCACATTTCAGGGCCGAACGCACAGCTACACAGGGCCAGCGTTAATCCAATTAAATAACCCAAGACCTCTGTGGTATACTCTACGCGCGAGATTTAAACTGTGAAATTAAGTGAACAAAAGTGGGGTTAACAAATTCATATGTACTCTATAGAAACATGCTCATTTGTTTGTACTGCTAAGAAAACGGATACAAACTGACGGTGAGCGATATTGGCTCAGGCAGGACAGACTTTACTTTGTTTTATTGTGTTTACTTTGACGGACAGTGCACTAAATAGAAAAAAAGCGAAATATGTATTATGAAGTTTGAAGAATTGAAAGGATGCAGACGAATGCGGAATTGACGAAAATAGCACCGGTCTGCGCACTTCCGGGTTTGAAAGCGGGGATCTCAGTGCCGTTAAACAACTTGCTATGCTGAACGTCTGCTGCGCTGCCAATTATGGCGTGATTTATTCATTCATAAATTAATTAATTTTGTTTAGCACTGAGAGTCCGCTTTCAACCCAGAAGTGCCTAGACGGGGCTAATGCGAAATTCGTCTATTGAAGTTGTAATTGCTACTATCAATGTAAGTGAAGAGCATGTGAAACTCAATAAATTGCACAATGCAGTGATTACTAACTGATTATTGTAGCCTATATTGTAATGTTCAGATGTTATAGGCCCTAAATGTACGTCCTCTAATGGAGTACTGTTCTCACATATGGGCTGGTGCTTCTGCTTGTCACTTATCTTTATTGGATAGAGTACAGAAGCGCATTGGTATAATTTGGTTGGAGAAGAGTTGGGCTCATCCTTAGAATCACTCTCTCACCGGAGATCTGTTGCTGCTCTACAGATATTTTCATGGTCAATTGTCCACCGGCTTGTCCAGCTTGGTTCCTCCAGTTAGGGTGTCTGAGTGTGAAACTCGGCTTTCTGCCTGTTCCCAGCAATATACTCAAGCCATACCTAGATAGGATAAAAAGCTACGCCAATAGTTTTTCCCTTGTTCTATACGTTTCCCCTCATCTTATGATCTTTCCTGCTCCAAGAGGAATCTCAATTCCTGCCTTCTGCGTCTTTGATTCTTTGTCTTTTTGTAGCCTTGTGCCTCGAGTGGCATTTACTGTTCGGGGCGTATTTACATAAAACGGGGAGGGGGGGGGGGGGGGGGGGGTTAAAACAAATGCAAACACGCCCTGAAACTGCAACAAAGGACGCGGAATTTTCAGTCAACATGGAAATAATGCTGCGCTGCATGTTTTCATGTCATAACAAAATCGTATGGCATGGTCACTTTGAAGGTAGTGTACTCGATTGGTAATCCTCCATTTTTTTGTTACTGAATTATTACGAAATACCTTACTTTTTATAGACTGTAAGTAAATAGCAGTCTCAAGCATCCTGTGAAATCATGGCACCTGGTGTGCTGTCGTTTTCACGAAAAGTGGAAATTTGTATCGTTTTCTAACGTTTGTAGGCCGACAATCATTGAAAATAGTCTAGTTCCCCGACCTGATAATTCCCTGACGTCTATAAGTTGCTCCGTTTTGTCTAAAGTACGGTCAGGGAACCAGACTACTATAGAAACAAAAATGTTCTCTTAACGCAGACAGCGGTTTTCCCAGCATGCACACAAAACTTCAAACAGGTCAGTGTTACAGTATTTGCTATAGCACGCTATAAAATACTAACCCCCAAAATCCATTTATTTCTGAAAATTACAACAAAAGCAAGTGGTGTGTGTACACTACGTTTAACAAAAGCATCTTTGAATTTGGCAGTCTGTGCGAAAATGTAAGATGTAAGGCGTTTTTATTGTGTGCACGATAACATCAGTGTTCGAGGTTCATTCGTTTTGTTTGGGTTGAACCAGTACCGGTACAACTTGAATACCGTATCGTAGAAAGCAATCGGATTAGAAAACTGAATGCCTCGGAATTACACGCGAAGACGAACTCAATCGGGTTCTACACCGTGTGGATGCAGCAAATACAAACTTAAAGGTAATATGCAACATGTTATGAAATACCTTACCAAAGACCGTAAGTAAATAAGTCTCAAGCATCCTGTGAATTCACCGGGCACCCGATGTGCTTTCATTTTCAGGAAAAGTGGAATTTTTGTATCAATTTTCAGCGATGGTCGGCCATCATTGGAAAGAGTCTAGTTCCCCGACCTGATAATTCCCTGATGTCTGTAAATTGCTCCGTTGTGTCTCAAGTAGGGTTAGGGAACCAGACTACAAGAACAGCATTTTTTTCTCTCTTTATTTTCCCAATATCTTTGCACACAAAACTTTAAACAGGTCCGTGTTACAGTATTTCCTATAAAATAATAACCCCCAAATCCATTCATTTCTGAAAATGACAGCAAACGCCAGTGTTGTATACTACCTTTAAGGAGTATAAAGAGGGAGTGTCGCTTACACCAACAGATTGTCGAACCCTCCCGCACGTGCTACGGGCCCAGGCCGATATCCAACCCCCGTTGCCCCGTGCCCTCGCGGTCATAGAGAACCGATCCACCCCAGCCAACAAAGGCGGTTTCACGGTGCCTCGCTAAGCCCGCGTTCTGGACACCGGTTGAACGGTCTACTCCGCGGATTGCTACGGTATTGTGTCCCCCTTCTCTTTCACTCCTCCCCGCCGGTGCTTCGAGCTATTTTTTTTTCATAGCCGACGTGGTGGCAACAAAAGCTGGGGCTAAATTGAACTTGACGCTGAAGTCAATCGGTTCCACAAAGGCTCGCCGATATGCCCTCCTCCGTGTTAACGGTTCTTCGGGAAATTACTTTCCATTTAATGCCCCCGCTCCCCTTTTTCTACCCAATGGGCCGCGGAATTAAGATTATACAATTGCATAGTTTTTTAATACCGTCAAAGGGAGCCCGCCACGGGTTTTAAGGCTCTCTTTCTGCCTTTTTATTTCCTTTCTTTAGAAGCTGAAAATTGGCTGTTGAGACGCCGTGTCACGGGGTTAATAGCAACTGTAACCGCATGGGCTGTGGGGAAATTGCCGGGGCTGGGCGGGCTGGGCTACGTCAGGGCCCTCGTCCCGCTGGTACGGGTCAAACTCGATAGTGACAACCCCCAATCTCTGGCGGTGAAAATTCAAAGTGCCTATACATAGTTTTTTTTCATACCGAAACCCACACCGTACACCTATCTATTTGACCTGCGATTGACGTCACACTGTGTTTACACAACAAGAGCGCGCTGTGCTATCACGGCATGCATTTC
This sequence comes from Hippasteria phrygiana, assembly GCA_037893225.1. NCBI lineage: Eukaryota > Metazoa > Echinodermata > Asteroidea > Valvatida > Goniasteridae > Hippasteria > Hippasteria phrygiana. Next base: position 1,040,248 of record JAZGUH010000311.1, read on the forward strand.
AGCACATACAAGTTGGGATCATGTCAAACACAAAAACTACGTTTTTCAAACTCACAAAGAACAACAATGGTTTCCTAAATAGGTCCCTAATATACGGTATAAAAACAATCCTTTAAAAAAAATGAGCATCTACGTCCTACGTACGACGCGGCAATCTTTCCGGATGTCCCCACTTGGCAAACGTGGAGATCACAGTGTGACGGCAATACTTGGAAGGCCCATTTCCATCCCTTCAGACCATTGGTTCGCCATGCTAAAGGTGGCCCTTTTAGCAATAGAGGAATTTCACATTAGCCTGTCTGCGCACTTCCGGGTTGAAAGCGAGAATGTCAGTGGCTCAGTGCTAAACAAAAAATGCAACACATTCATTCATGCATGAATGAATCGCTAATAAATGGCAGCGCAGCGCACAATCAGCATATTACTAAGTTGTTCACTGTGGCGTTGAGATCCTCGCTTTTAAACCAGGAATTGCGCAGATCGGTGTAATTTTCGTCAATTCGGGATTCCTCTTTTGCTCGGATTTTATGCTAATGTTTTACATATATTTATGACACAAGAGTGACGTCACACAAGGGAAAGGTTCGATCTCAGCTGGGGTGTGTTTTCGCGACTGTGACCAGAAACATGTTTCCGCTTTGGTCATTGGTTGGGCGTTTTGGCGTCTTCGGTCATGGTTGCGTGACGCCTTTGTGTCGACCAAACGAGAACCGAAGGTTGGAGCCGGTTCACAAGTTCAAAATGGCGGAAGATACTGAAACGTAAGCAGACGATATTTTTTTATTCGTCCCAAAAAGTAGTGAATTATGTACGAGAGCCACCATGGCACAGCCCGTCGTGTGTAAAGCATGTTAATCGTCAACCGACGTCTTTTTCTTTTCAACCATTCCTCTTCTTCGACGTCATTCACCAGATACTCGAACTCTTGCACAACTACTCGCTCTTCCGCCATATTTGTTTACAAGATCGGTCATTTTGTCAATGACAGTTTCTGGTTCTGCGTTTTCTCGCGCCTGCGTAAACATGTTCCTGGTTATCGTTTTTACGTTACAAACATGTTTCAGGTTGCGGGTCGCGAAAACACGCCCCTGATATTTGCATAAAAGTGGATGGGCGTGGTTTACTTTTCTCATGCTTTCTGAATGTTTGTGTTTCTGCTTCGCTTTATTGCATAGTACAGTCAGTGACAGTCAGTAAACAAATTTAACTTACTATGCTACAGTAAAGGGCCGGTCACACTGGCCACGATAACGACAACGATAACGAAAACGCTGGGAATAAACCTCATTGATTGGTGCAATTGTCGCGCGTGTAATACGCGCGCGTGCTACCCACCAATAGAGAGCGTTTATTCGCATCGTTTTTGTTTTCGTCTTCGTTATCGTGGCCAGTGTGACCGGCTCTTTAGTCAATTTTTAACCTGTCAAGAAATAGAAGGGCTGGGTGAGTTAGTCTTACCAACGGTAAAAGTTTACCTAGCCTGGGTCTATAGGTCTGAAAATTGGGATATTTTCTTTGGTATTTGTTGAAGATTTATCCTCTATTTAGATCTGGACCCAGGGAAACCGTAAGGGTGGTGGGGCTGGTAACCTAAACATGTGGCCAACCCCACCACCTCTGTTGCAACCCTTTACATGGAGTGGCTTTTTGTATTGAGCGACTTCCATAAAAAAAAATTGAACATTTTGAATAGTGAAAAAGAAAAATAGTGTCAAGTAGGCCCTATCGTGTGAAATCGTGGCACCTGGTATGCCGTTATTTTCAAGTAAGGTTGGATTTTGTCCCCAATTTACCAAATTTAGTGAGTCCACACTTTGTTTGCAATCGGTCATACATCCGTGAACGGGTGCAAGCCAGCTAGTCTGGTTCCCTGAAATGATAATTCTCCGATGTATACAAGAACAGCGTTTTGTTCTTGGGTTTTTCCAGCATCTACGAACATAAAACTTTAAACAGGTCATTGCAATAATATTCGCTATAAAATACTAACCCCACATCTATCCATTTCTGGTAATTACAGCCAAAGCAAATATTACCTTTAAGAACAGTTTTAAAGTGTGGTCTGTTTTGGATGTGAATATCGCCTTAAAAATCATCGGTCACTTCTTATTAATTGAAAAGAGAGTAAAATATCTTTAATCAAGCTTATTTTCCATGTATAGCTCAGTAAAAGTGAGAGTTACAAGTGTTTTGCCATTTTTTGAAGTTCGGGTACACTGTAGAAACTGTGGTGTTAAATTAACACCATGTGGTGTTTATATTGGGCGAATGGTGCAATATAAACACCACGTGGTGTTAATTTAACACCACAGTTTGTGCAGTATATGTTTACCGTTTATGTCTATGAAAGTTTATTTTAAAGGTATGCACCCACAAAAAAATGATTGTAAAGTCGCTAGACTTTACACACTTTATTTGTTCAATGACTCGAACGTATTTTGCAGGCGTATACGCCAAAAAACAGCCGTGGTCTGTAGGGCCTTCAGTTAGCGTGAAGTAACTTGTATCGTTTACCGGATCGCTTTCAACTCCCCGGATCACTTGGCTGCAATTCGCCCATCGGGGCTTGTGTGATACGCTAGGCACCTGCAGGGGTTAGCGGGACGAAACTTGTACCGGCGCTTAATTAATTGTCCCCCGCGGTGGAGTTGGGCAATACGCGTTTAATGAAGATCTGCAGTATCATGATCGACGTTGATAATTTGGAAGATGTCACTGCCAGCATGCTTGTAATTGTATCTTGTAGAACGGCTGCACTAGATACAACTAGGGCGTTCAGGCTATATCGTTGATCACTGTGGGGAGCTGTAATATAGTCCCCGTGTGTTTGCTTAATATGCCGTGCCGAGTTTACCGGAGCTGCAGCGCACATGTCTGATTATCGTTCTGTGTAATTTATGCGGCACGTATGTTTCCTCCGCCAACTTAGTTTTGCTCATTGTGCAGATCTACAGTTTACCCTTTGTGTTGTACAAGTGACGTCAGATCAGTTTCTGTTTTTAAGCAATGAGGTGCTTATTTGCGTTTGAATAGGCATAATGGTGTTGCGTAATTTATTTGCATAGTAGCCTTTTACAAGCAGTGATATTCGTTGATTTCCTCTGTTGCTGTCATAGTTTTCAGGAGATTCTTTGAAAGCGGGGTTTTTACAAAAATGAAAATCCCATGGAGGTGAAGCTAACGACCAACTTGAAACCTTTCTGGTGATTACTAGTGTGCAAATGTTTGTTTTTTGGTCAGATTCACGAGTTCAAACCCGGTGTAGGCTGTGCTTCGATTCTGTAGCAGCAATTGATTTAACTGAACCAGCGATCCCGGTGATTTTCGAATAGTGCATAATTCAATACATTACCATGCCTTCTCAGTTACGGCGCCCACTCTATGGAACTCTTTGCCTCAGGAAATTCGTAGCTGTCAATCTTTACATACCTTCAAATGCCTTCTTAAAACATTCCTGTTTAACTCAACTTATAATTAGATTGCTGGTTTTGTTTCAAGTATACATACATGTACATGTATATTTAATTATTTGTAGAGTTCTGGACAGTTTCTTTTCTTCAAGCGCCTCGGAATATGTCTACATAGATAGATGGCGCTTTACAAATGCTTGTATTATTATTATTTATTATTAATCATATCGATACCAATCACTATAATAAATATGCCAAGAATCGATACTATCTACTTCCGACTTTACTTGACAATGTTACAAAGAAATCAATAAATGTTACTTTAAAAAAAACTTTGCACACCTGATTTCATAATGTGTGTTTTGGGATACTTCTGGTGCACATAATATTTCTGGGGTACATCTGACAGAAAACCCCGATAAGAGACGATTTGAATGGTTCGTGTTATAGCGTTTGTACAGTATTTTGGCAACACGCCTAGTAGCATCCCGATGTAAGACTATCTCACAGACATTATTATCAATGGCTACGGCTCTTTACCGTAGCCTGTCAATGACCAAATTCGAAGCCGTAGCCACAAAAGACCCGATCCGGGCAATGGCTTAAACTATGCGAGTGCAGCATACCAGCCTGTGAATAAACTAAACTGATACACCCGCAATATACGTCAACACACGTGGTGGAATAAGATCAGCAATTACGTATATAAAAGGTACATTTGTAAGGGGACCGAAGAGTGATATATTTTAATTGCAGCGTTTTCCGTTTTTGTGTGATTTCTTTTATGAATGCGCTATAACTGGCATGAAAGCGCTATACCTTTTGGGTATAATGGGCTAGACAAGCGTAGTTATGGGGTAAACATTTAATAAAATAATATAATGTTACAATGTATAAAATTTTGGAAACATTGTATATATTTCTTTAAAAAATGTAACTTGGAAAAAAATCGAAATTCAAATCATTCTCGAAAATTTCAACTACTAAAAAAACCAAATAAGGATTTTTGGTGGGGCTGATTTAATAAAAAAAAAACTTTAATCGTAACGAAAAACTCCGTTTCCCTGATAAATAGAACGAGTAGACGCAATGGAATGCCAGTCTATTACGCCTTTTGTCCTTATATGGAACCGCATGCCATTTTCGAATAATTATTCAAATAAAAAAAATAAGCATTCAATAATTCGACTATCGATCGAATATCAAATATTCGGCACAGCTCTAGTAATAATAGAGTTATACCTTATTATTCCATCGACTTCCTGAGCGCATGCTCACATCGTGCGAAGGTAACGTCGTCACGGCGAAGCTGGTCTTGCGGCACCGCGACAAACGAGACCGAATTGTCCAATTACAGCGTGATGTTTCTGCTCAGCCAAAATGTGATATGTTTCCGTTACTGGGGATTAATTTCAATCTCTTGAGCTATATAGGGGGAGGTAGCAGGGATCGTTTTACAATAGGGACAACATGTATATGCGTCTTTTGTTCAAAAGACTTACTGTATGACCATATAGCATTTATTCTTGTTACGGGCGATTACATCGCAAAGGTGATTAAGTGTGCACACGGCGTGGGTCTAATTACGGTCCCTTTCAGTCGTCTAATGGACTATGCGATTCTGTGCTTTTGGTGTGTGCGCCCGGCTCAGTCGTCGTCACACAAGGCGGCGTTTTCCTGCAAGAATCGAATTATTTTCAGCTGTCAAAGAAAGATAAAAATGGATATGGGCAGAGAGACGTATTGTTCGGGTTGTCATGGATGGGTATTATACCATTACATTTACAATTTTGTTATTTTTGTCTAACGAGGGAACGACGCCGACAAAAGAGCAATGGGCCCATACACTGTAAAAAAAAAAATTAGTCAAAATGGGTTGATATTTTGCCCAATGTTGGGCAACATATCAACAACCCAAAATCTTGGGCAAATTCTTCCCAATAGTTGGTCCATTTTTACCTGAATTAACCAATAATCTGGTAAATTAATACCAATGTTTGGTAAATAACAGTTGCCCAATTATGTTTTAATCAACGTTTTTACAGTGGAGAGCATGCGCGTTGACCTCAGAATACAAGGAGATTTGGCGAGAATGCGGACTTCCCGGCACATCGTTTAGAAGTGTCCCGTTATATTTAATAGTTTGTCTTTTGAAGGGGTTTAGCTTGGAAACTACAATACTGCAGTCTGGTGAAGGAAAAATATATGCATTTCAAGGTCCAATATTTTTAAAAGTAGGCCTACACTGTATTGTATATTGATTGCCAATATTAATGAAAAAATCGACTTCCGATCAGTGTATCATTCACATTGCTGTAGAGTAGAGACAGAGTGTGGAGTCCGTCGCTAGACCAGTCAGTGTTTGCTTTACCACGACGTTTGCGAGGTTTGTCCAACACGATCTAAACGAACGAACGAACGAACGAACTAACCAAATGACGACAAACACAAGCAAAGAGAGTATAGGCTAAATGTAAGTGTAAACAACAACAACAACAACAACAGTAGCAACAACAACAGCAGCAACAGCGGCAACATCATCATCAACAGCAGCAGCAGCAGCAACAACAACAACAACAACGACAGCAGTAGCAGTAGCAACAACAGCGACGACGACGACGACGACGACGACGTCAGAACAGTTGTTTTCTATCACACCTCATTAATTGCTTCATACAACCATAAATACAGTTCAAGGAGTCGTGTAATAATACACACAGGCACAGCGCTAGGAGTATTTTCTTTTGTCTGATGGTTGGTGTTAAAAATGTTCTGAAGCCTTACATACTCTTGAGGGTTTAAAAGTGCCTGTTGATCGAAGAGTCGTGCCAAAAAAGCTCGCGCAAACTTTTGTAGGGGGGGGGGGGGCTGAGCAATTTTGTTTTATGAGAATGTTTCTGCAAAATCACATCACATTTGACTTGGAGCGTCTTCTAGTATGGCAATTCGTTGTGTGAATCTTTCCTTGCTCTACCCCTCCAGATTTCTGTAAATAAACACTCGATTGGCGGAAGGATTATCAAAGCCCGGGGGGATAACCTGCATGTTGGAGATTCGATATCCAACAGGAAGGGATGTTAATAACAAATATGTCCGGTTAAATCTTGTTCCACTCAACTGCACTGTTAGCGTCGTAACTCATTTTTGTCACTTCGTATTTTTTTCATGTAGGAAAAGTTTTCAAAGATATCACATTGGGTGCTCACCATAATCCTCACTCTTACCTTTACCCCATGTTTCTGTGCGGCGTGCCTACTGAGTTTGCGCAGTAAACCCCAGTACAGCTGTGCACGGAGTCTCATTTTAGCGTGACACCATCTAGCCACGCCACAGTTTTGGTGGGATTTACCAATGGTCTCAACATAATGAAAATATAGATGATCGAATATTCATATTATGTACACAGTTGATTTGTTTACTGAATAAACATATAGCGCCACTCAGCGTAATCTATAGCTCTTCCTTTGTACTCATTCAGCCTGTGGCATCGTATTCTACCAGACACCTGGCAAAACTAGGCCACAGACATAATAAAACCCGCTTGTAAAGTCTATATTTGCATAATTGTCGACTTGGTCTAGGATGCGCACAGAGACATCAAACATTCTGATGTCGCTTAAAGGTATAGTATACAACAGTTGCTTTTGTTGTAATTTAGAGAAATTAAATGGATTTGGGGTTAGTATTTTATAACAAATACTGTAACACTAACCTGTTAAAGCTTTGCGTAGGCCCTACATGCTGGGAAAACGAAGACAACAAAAATGCTATTCATAGTCTGGTTTCCTGACCGTACTTTAGACAAAAACGGAGCAATTTAGAGACGTCAGGGAATTATCACGTCGGGGAACTATACTAGCATGCACCCGTTCACGGATGCGTAACTAAGACCGTGTCCGAATTACTTGGCTACGGCTGGATGTTACACACATGTATATGGTAGTGGCTGCAGCCACTTCCCATAGACTCGTGTGTAATTTCAAGCCGTAGCCAAATAATTCGGACACGGCCTAATTGCCAAATGTGGACTAACTAAAGTAAGTAAACTGGGGGCAGTATTTGAGAAAAAGTCAGTTTTTTTCATCGATGGTCGGCCGACCATCGATGAAAATTTATACAAAAAGTCCACTTTTCTTGAAAAAGACAGTACACCAGGTGCCATGATTTCACAGGATACTTGGGATTATTATTTACTTGCAGTCAAGTAACGGTATTTCATAATAATTCAGTAGTTTTGTGTTTTGATGTTTTGTCTGTCCATTTCTTTTCTATTTTTGGGGGGTTAACCAATTACATTTTTAATTATTGACACAAAACAAACCCACCTCCAAAAAAGTCCTATTTCCCAAGCCGATCAACAGCCATTTTAACATGGCATCCCTCCACTTTCTCGGGCAAATAGGACCCATTTTTCAACAGTAATTTTATCAAGTCTGCACACAGATGGAAGCCCAGAAACCAGGGAGTTGATGCTGGGCTATGTTTACACAATCCCACAATTTTTGGAGGCACAAACTCTCCTTTTTCAAAAAAAGTTGTGGGTATACATTTTATGTTGATGAGCTGGCGCATAAATTCGGACATGAATTAGTGTAGTGCACCCTCGTGGACTACCGGCGCCATGGAATGGTGGTACATGTATCGTATGGGCAGGGTAAACCACGCGTACGCACAATGAATGCTTGTTACTCGAATAGGCCTGAGCACTTCATCAGCAGGTGTGCGGTCCATGACGACACGTGAAAAGGTCTAATACATGCCCCTTTAATGATATTTTCTGCAATAATCGGACTTGCGCCAACAGACTGGAAAAAAACAATGATTTCGAATTGCGGTTGCTGCATACACTATATCGAGGCTAACTTAACTCGGTTAAATAAACTTTGTGGTCTTCTGCGAGTGTACAGTGTTGGTTATTAGATAATTCGAAATTATAATTGAGCTTCTCGTCCCATTTCACTCATTTCCAAATTCTTTAACGTTACTGTTTGTTTTTTTCTTTTGCTGTTTGCGTTGTTCTAGGCAGCAAAAAGTATTGTGCGCTGCTAAAGGTGCCAATGTTTTTAGTTAAAAGGTATAATTATGGCAGAGCTAACAAAGTATAGCTGCATGTAGTGTCCATACTTTGTGTGTGTGATTCAATATAATATGTATGGTATAAACCTGTGAAAATGAAAGTTTGAGCTCAATCCGTCATCCGAGTCATATGGCATTTCTCGGGCTTGGGCTCGGGCTTCGGCTTCGGCTTCGCGTAATTTTATGTCTCCAGATTTGGCAAGATCTTGGACACTGTTTTAGTGATGTAGTCGAGACAATCACAAGACCCTGCAGCAAGACCAACACAAGACCATGACAAGACCATGACAAGACCTTCAGTCTTTATTCATGTCTCAAACTATTCAAATGATCTGTAATAAAAGCATTCCTTTGTCATGGTTTATGCCTGTTACTTGTGCCTGTAACAAGCTGGTCTTGTGATGGTCTCGACTACATCACTGACTGTTTTTGCTATATGAACATCAAAATCTTATATTTTAATCCAGAGCCTGAGCCTGTTTATTTCTTTACGTATTCAAGGCTTCAGATTGGCAATGGGGTTGGGAATTAGCTGGAGACGAAGCCGAAGCCCAAGCCCAAGCCAGGGTTTGAGAAACTCCCATAGTTGAAAAACCGGTCAATTTGAATTGGACACATTTCTTTGGAGGCCGCGCCCAATTAGGCTTAAAAAAGCGTTCGTCCTCAATTTTCTATGGTTGGAAAGATCATTCAAAAGTAAGTACACGACCATCCCTTAAAAAATACGCTGCTTTGTCTGAAAATCATTGACGAAAACAATTTCGGGGACGCCAGTTTTGGTTCGGAATTCAGAGTGGTTCCCTTGGCGCTGTGGTTGCGTACAGGCTGCACTATGTGCGGCGCCAGTCTGAATGTCCGGATGTGAGTGCATCGATTTTTCCCTCATTTCTCCGTAAATATTACACAATATGGTATAATGTTTACACTCAGACCTTGAAAATAGGTAAGGTAGTCAACAAAGAGATTACATTTTGTGAGATTTCAGGGCAATGTGCGTCTTTCACAGTTATTTTGTGCATGTCCATAACGTGATTAGGCTATACGATTTGTCAAATCGAAAAAAAAGTTTTTTGACGGTTTCCATATATTTTTTTTTCGAAGATGACAGCATTTCAGACGGAGGATTGATACTGGTATATGTACCATCTTTACAAACAGTAAGCTTTCAGATTGAAACTAATAATTTCTTTTCTGATAATTACTAAAGCAATACTGTACCGGTATATCTCTATGTAGGCTATGGTTTGCGTTATGTTTAACTTAATTAACCCTTTTGCCTTTGAGAAAGAACTTGCTTAAATTCGAAACGTCGGGACAGCTAATTTTGTTGATTTGTATATTTCAGGTCAATTCAGTCAGTTAGCAGTTTGCGGCAGTTTATTTCATGTTCATGTTAATATTTAACCATTAACCCTCCCTCTCTCGGTGCCAAAATGGAGACAACTATACCCTACCTATCAAAACCTATCGAGTTTTAGGTTGAAACACACGAGCTGTTGGAGAGGAAGGGCTTAGGTTTTTTGATAGGTTATGATAGTTATAACAGTAGGAGGGTTAAAGTTACGCTAAGTCCTGCGTGGTCCTCAACCTCATTTTTAGGTATGAAATTGGGGGAAACCGATTCTCTAGTCATGTTCAATTAAGCCTCGATTAAAACACAAACAAATGGCAGAGAGTTATGGTCGAGGGGCGGGAACCAGAGTCACCAAGAAACAAAATATGTCCGCCTTGCAGCTGGGTAATTTGAAATGTTGACTCTGATAATGTCTATATGGAAAGCACAAACACTCCGTCGAACTAGTTTTGCTGGCACGGTCCCTCCCTCGATATTACAGGGTAAATATCCCCTACGAAAGCAGAGCACGGTAAATACTCTACTGTTGATTGAATGAGTTTACTGATCAGTCATATTATACCATCGGCATTGGAGCGGCATACATGCTTCTTTTTTTTGCTCTCCTTTCTGCTCTTGTAAAAGCGTGCCTCCAACAATAACTCCGTCCCGTCTACAAACATTTTGAAATTTTGGAAAGCGGTGAGCGAGAAGTGGAGTGAGTACATACGTGAATTGACGCTCTGTGCAGCAGCTGAATGCATCCCAAGGACCTAACCGTGTCCCGAAACAGGTCTGCAGTCGAGTTGCGATTCAAGTCCGATGCCTGTACTTGAGCCCGGACTCGCTGGGCGCGTATTCGAAATCCGTTCTAGTGTTGAATGAACACGCGAACAGAGTTTCGAATGACGACAACCAACACGCGAACGGTGTTCGCGAACAGGATTTCGACGACTCGTTATTGGGGAGTATAGATGAAGAACGTCACGAACAAAGATGGCGGACTTGGGCCCTTCCGGAACTTGCGTTAATTTGTGTGAAATTGGAAGCACTCATTCAGTCCAGGAACAGTATAAATGATACAAGAAAATATAATTGTACGTGATCATAGGAGTGGGATTGTCTTTGCCAATTTTTATTGCTGTTCCAAGATTTCAATTATTTTCGTAAGATCGTGCATTGAATTTTCCTGTCTTTTCATTCGGAGTATTAATACGGCGGCTGCCATCTTGATTTGTTTGCCCAGTTGCACTATACGCGGCACTTTGGCGTTCGTAATCGGCAACCATGCAGAGGACACTGTTCGCGGGTTAATACCCGATAACAAGGTTTCGAATACACCCGCTGATTCCAGCCATGACTCCGGGACCATAATGATTTTTCAAAAGTGTTTTACCGGATTAGGACTTGACTAAAGCCCAGTGGCGTATCCGGGGTAGGGGGGGGGGGGGGGGGGGGGGGCAGGGGAAAATTTCCCCCGGCGAGATTTTTCCATTTTCTTTTTACAACTGGTACTTCCTCCCGCCCTCCCAACTTTTACATTTATTTCCTGGCGAAAAGAACGAGGTCATCTTTTAAAAAGAAAATCCGGCAATTTTGCCCCTACTCTACCCAGAACCTAGATACGCCACTGCTACAGCCCTGTAGCCCCAACCTTCTTGTCCCTAAATGTAACCCAAACCCTTCGTCTGCATTTAGGTTGCTAAATTCTAGGGCTCCGGCTGTATAGGGCTTGAGCTCCTGAGCTACAGTTAGTTAGGTACAGGGTCGGGCTACATTTTTGACAGGGTCATGGGCGGCGATCCCGGGCGGGACGGGGGGACATGTCCCCCCCCCCCTCCCCCAATATTTGTTGGGGAGGGGACGGCTATGGCAGTGTCCCCCCCCCCCCCCCCAATAATTTCCCCATAACCATATACATTTTATGGGTCTTTGGCTTTTACATGCACCAGAATGCACCAGAATACACAAAGATCAGCACACATTTTCAAAAATTTCCCAGGATACACAAGAGCCACCGAGTACAAAAAGCCAGTTCGGTATTCCAACTGCGAGTGTGCGCATCAAGATTTCACAACTTTTCTTTTGGGAGAAACATTGCATTGTATGCGTGCAAAAGCATAGCGGGTTGAAGAGATCGTCGTGTTCTGAAGTAACATTTTTCAAAAAACGTTTGGACAGCGAAGTGTTTTCAGGTGTCTTGTGTGTTCAAACTTTTGTTAGAACAAAAGTTTCCATCGTCTTTTCGATTGCACAAAAAATTGCACAGAATGCATCTTCGGTTACCACGTCCCCCATAGCCTTGTGTGCATTGTGCCACGTTTATCCCGAGAGAAAAATTGTCGAATCTTGTTGTGCACATGCGCAGTTGGAATACCTAACTGGCTTATAATATTATTGTTGCTTGTGCACTTTTTCCTCCGTCCCCCCCCCCCCCCCCCCAACCTTGATGAGAAATCGCCGCCGCTTGACAGGGTACATGGGTTGGGCTACATTTGCGGCTCTCTCCATAGGGGGTGGGGAGTGGGGTGAGGCTGGATGTTACAGTGGGGGGGGGGGGGGGGGGGCGCCCAATTTCTATTAAACCAGTTAACCATGATCACTTAATATTGGACTAGAAAGCTTTGTTCCGCTGCCGCAATCCACATAATGCGTTTAACATGCATGGGTTTTACTTGGCGAAGTATTTTTCTTAATAATTTCTCCATTTGCGAAATTTACAGTGGGAGGCTGGGGTTGACGATAGTTTATGGGGGCGTGCCCCAAGGACCCCCCCCCCCCCCCCCCCCCCCCCGGTTACGCCACTGTGTTACATCGAGGTACAGGGCATGGGGTACATTTAGGGCTCGGGCTACATTTAGGTACAGGGCCTGGGCTACATTTAGGGCTCGGGACACATTGAGGTACAGGACATGGGCTATATTTAGGGCTGGGGCTGCATTGAGATACCGGTACAGGATTGGGGCTACATTTTGGGCTCGGGCTACATTTAGGTACCGGGTTGGGGCCACATTTAGGGCTCGGGATACATTGAGGTACAGGACATGGGCTATATTTAGGGCTGGGGCTGCATTGAGATACAGGATTGGGGCTACATTTTGGGCTCGGGCAACGTTTAGGTACCGGGTTGGGGCCACATTTAGGGCTGCGGCTATAGGCTTGTACTGCATTGAGAAGTTTAATTGTAACTCGACAACAGCAATCAATTTGACCGTGAAATGCCGTTTCGTGTAGAAGCACACGTCCAAAAAACTGGCTGATCTGAACAAGTACCAGTACCGTATTTGAAGGTCATTTTTAGTTTGGAAGTTTCGTAGATCAAACCTTTTATTCTGGATCTAAACTCCCAACCATTTCCAGATAGATGTACCCCCCAGCGTCGAAGCGGCCAGTCAGAAAAGCATTCCCGAGCCATCAATAATCATTTCGGTTTCTAAAGAAAAAGTTGCAAACGAACCAACGAAGTGAGAATTGAAATTGAGAGGGAAAAACCTTTAAAACTCTTCCGATCGTGCAATACGGCTGAAATTGATTTATTGCATTGCGGAAAACAGATCATCACAGTTTTTGCAAATAAATAGCCGGATTTGTTGGCACAATCCCGGTCGGCAGAATTTCAAACGAAAGAAACAAAATAGCACCGTTAAAAAAATGTTGCACAGAAGGTTTATATTGTTACAACCATAAAAAGCAAATACAAAATTGGAACACAATTCTTGATTGTTAGGAAACCTTTGTCCCTTTGGGCATAATTTCGGAAGACGATTGAAAGCAGAAAAAAAATTCACAGATTACAGACGTGTAGATCGATTTGTGATTTGATAGACCCGGACACGCTGAATGGACTTCGGCACGTATATAATAACCCAATGATGCGTAAAGCGCTGACAAGCACCAACGCAGCAGGTATACCTAGGAAACACACACAAAGTTACGAGAATCATAATTTTCACCACATAAAGGCCAAAATGTATGTTCTGTGGTGCCGGCTATACAGACGGCAGACTTCAAAGAGAAGAGGATTATAATTCCGATATGGCCTAGGGTTTAATTGTGCAGAAAAACCGGCATCAGTGCCGCACCAGCAGGTTATGCACAACTTCCAAGGAGCGGAATTGTGGAGACGTTGGGGACTCAAACTAAACTGAGTTATCGCTTCGAAGGACAATTTTTCTTCCACGGATGACGTCGCAGCGAGGTCACAGGAAGCGTAGTGGGTGCGTGTCTCTTCATGAGTTCGTCACAGGAGCCAGACCAAAAAAGTTGAGGGTGTTTAACTCGAGCGCACTCTGGCATAGACATTCCCATTTCATGGTTGGGTTCACCACCACCAAACAGCATCGACTGCCTTGGGGCTGCAATCATATCAAAATCTAGTCGAGCGTTACAAACTTACATTATACAAGTATTAACAGTGGCGTAGCCTATATATAGGTTTGAGAGTTGGCCATGGACGGGACACGCAACCACCAAAGCCCGTGTGTATTATGTGATCTGCCAGCACAAAATGAGAGAAAAGTCTCACGATGGCTTTCTGATTAATAAGCAGAATTAACCATTTTTCACTGAAAGGTCAATGGGCTTTTCAACAACTGTACATCTAAAAAGAAAACTATCCTATCATATCTCAACGTTTTTTAATTGAATCCAGTCTCAAAATATGTTTGGGATGATTTCGTTTTTGAGCTCGGGTTAGTTAAACTGTGCAGATCTTGAGCTTCATTTTCTCAAAACAAGCCGTCAAGACTCGGACAACTCCAAAAGGTTGTATCGTGGGTTAGGAATGAGATACCACAACACACAATATATCAGATTAAAGCTCTTAACCTGTACTTTCGGGAAATACCGTAATCTTGATTTCTTTATTTTGCTACTTCCCACTCATTTCGTGGGAACAGGTCACATTCTGTGGTGTTTACACCAGTTTCTCAAATATGGATTCGACTTCGGCTTCGGCTTCGGCTTCGGCTTCGGCTTCGGCTTCGGCTTCGTCTCCAGCTATACCCAGCTCCATTCCCAATCCGAAGCCTTCAAATTACTTGCGTAAAATAAACAAACTGTTCATAGAAGACTTTGATGTAGGCCTATACATGTGGTAACAAGGGCCCCCGATCTTGCCGCATCTGACAGCCTAAAATTACGAGAAGCCGAAAGTGGAAGCCATTTGAGAATGCCCGAAAACCCAGCTAGACAGACACATTATCTGCACCCGGCCCTATGTCCTTTCAGTAAATGATAGTATACAAATAATGAATGTTTATGAGTGCGATGGTAAGAATAATTTCATGAGGTGACAGATTGAATGTTCCATTCCACGAGGCGAAGCCGAGTGGAATGGGACATTCCATCTGTCACCGAATGAAATTATTCTTACCATTGCACGAATGTGAAACATTCATTATTTGTTTTATACAACGCCTTAATAAATCCGACAGATTGCATGCATGGATTTCTTGGTGTAACGTTACAACGTGCCGTTTACCTTCTCGGTCCCGCATAAAACCGCGACAAAAAATTGTCGAGTTCCGAATCAGTTAAAGCTTCAATTGTTGTTCCTGCGTGTCTTGCAAATTCATCTGATCGTTTCACTGCATATTTGATTTGTCTCTTTGTATTTGGAGCGTCAGCATCGCCTACGAGTTCCAATATTTCGTCGTCTGTTTGGAGAACAAACCGCGGCAGTTCGGGGTACTCGGCCGCTATGTTGTGTGAATGACAGCCCTGTATGTTGTAGCGCCACCATAGTGACCGTGAAATTAGGGAAGTTCTTTTGGTTCTATCAATGCGCGCGCACCGTTTGATAGAACCATGTGATAGAACGTTTTGGGCGGTGCGGGTTCGCGTCGTGTGATGGGTCGAATAATTCAATGCACGTGATCGACGATCCACCAATCGGATGGCTGGGATTTATTCAGGTGTTGTATAATTCACAATATTTCTAAAAGTTTGGTAACATTTTCAACAAACTCCGTATAATAGTGCATAGGCCCTACCCTTATGTCACAATATCTAGTTGAGTGGGTTTTTCGGATAGATTCTTGCCAAACAGTTGTTTTCTACTTAGTACATCATACAATTATCAAAAAAATTTGTTGGCATTTTTTGGGCGGCCATCTTGGTATAATGGCGGCCATCTTGAAATCTGATGTCAAAAAGCTCTATTTTGCTCAATAATTTGCTTTTCTTTTCCATATTTCTTTGTGAAAATAACTTTGTGTGTGCTCTGACAAATCAACAACTCATAACCCAAGAAAGTTTGAAAATATATCACATTGAACAACCAGCCTATATTAAATCAAGATCAAGTGCTTAAATATATAAAAACAAAACACGTGGCAGCCATTTTGAGCTTGGTAGCCATCTTGAAGCATATTTTAATCAATGTAATGTGCATATTTGACTGAGATCATTGATCATAACAAAGTAATGAGGTAAAGAAATATAGAATATTTAGACAAATCTGATTTTTGGATGTTAAAACTACTAACATTTGCCGCCATTTTGAATTTGGAAGCCATCTTGGGTTATGAGTTGTTGATTTAATAAATTAAAGAGTTGTCAGAGCACACACAAAATAATTTTCACAAAGAAATATGGAAAAGAAAAGCAAATTATTGAGCAAAATAGAGCTTTTTGACATTAGATTTCAAGATGGCCGCCAAAAAAATGCCAACAACAATTTTTGATAATTTTATGATGTACTAAGTAGAAAAAACTGTTTGGCAAGAATCTATCCGAAAAGCCCACTCAATTACACAAGGGTATGCACTATAAGCCGTACAAGAGCGTACGAGCGTATAAATCACTGGGAGATTTGGCAAGAACACGGTACTTCTGACACCGGATAGGAGGTACAATTTTTACGGCGCCCTATTTTATACCTGACTGGGCTTAGCTGGCAAACTGCAACAAATATTTTTGGTGACAAAATTACAGTGTGTTCCCCCAAAAAACGTAATCTGTTGGTTTTTTTCAAAATGCCTTTTCGGTATGAAGACGTGAGCGAATTAAATCGCATGCCGTGTCATATGAAAGCTGAGATATATTAGTCCTTTCTGTACACATTCTTTGGTTTAATTATTATTCCCCCATAATTGAGAAATATTAAATTTGTTCCTCCGGTTTCTATTTTGTTGGGGGCACCTTTTACAGGCATTTCAACATTGAAAATTAATGGCTAATATAATGGTGAAAATGTTGACGTCACCTTTACACTTGTATCGGGCATATTGCTATAGGACAAAGACAGACTGAGGTGTCCGTAGCCAGACTAGTCAGTGTCTGGTACCAAGACGGTACCACAGCACAAATTGCCGAAACATTGCACACGCACTCCGCATCGATACATATTTATTATTAATTATTATTATTGGTTTATTTCATATACAAAACAATTATTCTACAGTATGGCAACCGGTAGGTTGAATTGTACTGCACATACATATTTGCAGCGGTTTGAAAGCAAAACAAAGAAATAATGATAAAAAACGGCTTTTGCACATTTGAGCTTGTAGAGATGCAATGGGGTGACAAAACTGTAATGATTTGTATCAATACTGTTAACCCACACATCCTTATACTATCAATTTCATTTTTTTTTTTCCAAAACGTATGCCAGGCAACTCATAAATCACTCGGACGTGAACAAAATCGTCAAAAAATCCCCGGCTTTCAGGAACTTGGAACACCAACCACACGTGCCCCAGCCATCAACACCTGTTCCCTCTGTTCCTCAAAATCTACATCTCCCCGTTCGCCTTTGTTGGCGGCTAACAAGTTTCAGTATCCCGAACCCCCGGGGGAATTCTGTCGTACCAATTTCGTAAAAACGCTACACAAATCGCCGGGATTTAGAGGGGTTCTTTTCAAAGCCGGGCGACGGGAGAATACACGGGCCGCAATCTTCTTGGACAAGTGTACCGTAGACCGCGGGCTCTGATCCCCTTGATATTGTTGCGCTAATCCGCCCTGCTCATGCACCAGTTTTCGCTCCCTCTTGTGTTTTTCCCTCGATAGTGTGGGGTCAATCGGCTGTCGGACACGGCAGGCTGTGGTAGGCCTATCACGGTACTTTCGCGGCATGTGCAGATGGCACGGATGCAGTCAACAGTGCTAATTCAATGGCCTATGGATACCGATTGCGGTATTATGGGATCTAGAACAAAGCCGCAAAACCCGTTCGTGGGGTCGACAAGGATACAACAACCTCAATATTTTGAACTATATACGTTTGATGCGATTACAATAATATAAAACTTATAGAATTTTGTCTTCATTTTCAATTATGTTAAATGAAATTAAGCATATAGACATGCAACAAATTATTCATTTTCTTTTTCAGTCGTTTTTCATAAACCACTTTCTGTTGAAAAGTTACTTGTGGGTCTGTCTGCCTGCACGGTCATTCATTGATAAATACTTGTGTATTTTAAATGGTCAGTTAAGGCCCTAAAGACAGCACGCAATGGATATCAGTTTAACTTGCTTTTACGAATACAATAGTTTTTAATTAGTTATGATCCTAAAGCTTACTGCTTATATATAAAGATGATACCGGCACCCATCTTCCTGGGAAATATTTCCATCTTAAATGTGGCGCTCTCAATGGAGAACAGGCTCTCATCACAAAAAAATCAATTCTAGATATATAAACCATTGGAAAGAACACATCATAAGCTTTATAATGAAAGCTACCGTAATTAGTGAACGTAATCGGTCTTCTCTAAATGTCAAATATATTCTTTATTTTTTGCTAAAACCTTAAACATTTTGTTGATGGAACCCCCAAAAACATGTATAAAAAGCACACTTTGTTGACCAAAAACCTGCGGCTGAATCCACGCCGAAATCTGTAAAGAAATGTGCTATAAAATGTGCGACAACGCAGAAATCTGCGATAAAATGTGCGACAACGCAAATATCTGCGCAGAAATCTGCAAAGAAAATTCATGCGCGCGTGAAGTGCTTGTACCGTAGCGGGAAACATGCTTATGCTAAAGTTGTTTACATCCGCGGATGGCACTTTAAAGTATCGTGGCCCTGAAAGGAACATCACACATCGCAGATTTCTGTGCAGATATTTGCGATGTCACACATTTTATCGCACACATCATGCGCACACATTTTACAGCGAGTTTCGCCCAGCATCAAAGAAAACGCAGACGGCAAGATTGTCTAATTCTGCAGGTTGTCTAATGATACTTGTTGTTGGATCTCTGTGGGTAGAAATTAACGCTTGCAGAGGAGTCAAAATGTGCACATTAAAGAATAAATTAGCGTATAGACGCAAGTCATGGGACCCGGACAAAGTTTATGGGGCGTTGGCCAGCCAGTCAGGCGCCGATGTGACAACGTTTAAAGCGGATGGCTGCATTCAGAACAAGATATTGTTTGGAAGCATTATTTTTTTGTGGAGTCAATGTTTATGGGGAATTACACGAGGTAAATTCAAGTGGCTAGCTAGACCAGCTTGTGAATTGGTTAATTTAAGTGATTAATGGAGATGAGCCGTTGAAGGCGATGGAAAGGCAACCGCATAAACGGACACAATTGAACTGAAGTTGAAAATGAAATGAATTTATTTTAATGGATTAACCTATAGGCTACAATCAGCCAGCGTGAAGTTGGGACTTACCGAAGCGGGAAGATCTTCTTTTTTTGCGTCACAGAAAAATAGGGAAAAAAAAAACTAATCAAAAGAACAAGCGGGTAAAACAAAAACGGGAGTTAAAAGGAACGCAGACTTTTAACACATTGCAATGAAGGCGGGAAAATTGTCCTAAAACAATGGTTGGAAAGATCATTCAAAGGTAGAATGTAATTATTCACACGACCATCCCCGTTGTTTTTAAAATCGTTGACGACGATCTCTCTCTCTGGTTTCCAACGGCCCGGCTTTTCCGAACCAAGCATTCGTCCACGAAAGTGTTTTCGTAAATGATTTTCGGACAAATGGCACATTTTCAAGGGATGGTCATGTGCATTATCATATTCTACTTTCAATGATTTTTTTTTCAGCCATAGCAAATAGGAAGGCTGCTTTTTGTATAAGACAATTCGTCAGAGTTTTAGACAAATTAGGCACAAATCGCCAAAAATCTATTAAATTCATCGTTACCAACAACTTAGTAACGTTTTGTTGACAGAATGTATTATAATTTTGTAAATACAGTAATTAAGGAAGGGCAAATTACTACTACCGTATTTAAGGTTTTCGTCAATAGACAATCTGAGTTCTCTGTGTAAAGGTTCCATATACGTTCTGGCCGTGCATTAGGGCAAAATTGCCAGAAAATAGATTTTGGGTTTTCACGAAGAGACAATTATTGACACGCGCTGTGGGGCGAAACGGCAGTTTTCTCGTTCTGAGTTTTCACGAAGGGACGGATTTGAACTTAGTGTTATACAGTACGGACCTAGGGCTGTGAAGGGCAAAATTGCCCGAAAATGGATATTGGGGTTTCACGAAGAGACAATTGACACTGTGTGTGGCAAAAAGGGCAATTTCTCGTTTCTGAGTTTTCACGAAGAGACAAATTAATTAATCAAAATAATAACTATGTGATTAATTGGCCTATCGCTCAGTTGCCAATGAGTTGTGCAAGACCGAGAACTGAACGTTAACATAGTGTTCAAAATGGATCAACATGTAGTATACAATCTTCATTTTAAAAAGTGAGCAACTTAAAACCTGATTTTCTTGAAACTTTAGTTTAGTGCGGAGAGGCAAAATTGGTCTGTTCGCTAAAACTGTGACGAATTGTGCGTCTCCAAGGCAAGTTGTCTCTTTAATAAAAAGAATGATAGAATTTTCCCGGTCTTTGCCTTATACGTTTTGTCTTTTATTTCTTAATTTCCTGGGTTGCCTGCTGATCAGTACCGTACTCTTCTCCCCCAGGTTCCTGCTTCTTGATTCGAGTGAAGACGACGAAGGAAGTTCCATTTTTGCAGCGAGGAAAAAGGAGAATTTCCTTAAAGCCCATGCAATCAGATATAGAGACTGATAACCCAATACATATACTGCAACTTGGCGGGAATAGAACCGGGGTCACCCGAGGTAGAAGGCGAGGAAAGAATTTTTACGCTTTACCTGACCTGAAAGTTAGGTTGTCTTAAAGGTGCTGTGTCCGTGCTTTTAGGCGTCCCCCCCCCCCAAAAAAAAAAATACCTCTTAAATTGAATGTTTAATTTATCGCATTACCAACAAGTTATTAGCATTTCAATACAATGGGACACGAAACGAAGAAATCGGCCCACTTAGTAATCAATTAATTAATTTCAATTTTTGAATTGGGAGTGTCCCGCTCCAAATTCATTCCAATTCTTTATTTTCTTAGCCATAAAACATCACTGCCGCATTTGCATATAGCTTAAAAGTTGCTTCCCCACAGTGTGTATACTAACTCTAGAAACGTTTCTTGTGGTGGACTGAAGATAATTCCGTTCCAAAACATGCTTCTCTTTTATTCGTCAGCACGACCAAATCCATTTTTTTCCCAAGCGAGCGTGACATTTAAGAACTATTTCAAATATGGGTCAAATGCGCTCCAACTATTATTGTTACGCTATTAAGTGTTATATAATAGACGGAGGTCTATCCAAAACATGACGTTAACAGAATTCCTGCGTATTTCATTCGGAGGGTTCGTTGGATTGTAGCGACGGTTAGTACAACAAAATGGACGCCGTTGCCAGGAAAATTTAAAATTGGAATCTCGCGAACGGCAACTTCCCTCGCCCATCCTTCTACACGGTATTCCAGGTAGGCATGGAGCCATTTGTGAGTTTTCATGGTTTATGGTGAATTTTGAGTCAATCGCACACTTGCATGCAGATGTCTGGATGCTGTTGTAGGATATCTTGATGGTCATGATCAACAGTTCACTTGCAAAAATCCGGAAACTTCCAGAAAAGATTTTACTTTAATACCCCCACCAGAATCAGTCAGGAACAGCAAAATCTTGGGAAATAAATAAACCTCCTTGATAACAACAGTGTCTGAACATGTGGTACAACCTGTTATTTCAAGATTTATGTCTGGAAAATCCGTAAAAATGAGTCAGAAATCAGCATGCATGTGCACACTAATGTGACCATATACTGTGCCAAGACCATCTGTCATAGAAAACACAAATTGCACGACCATTTCCTGACTAAAGTCTCAAAATTAAAGGTTGTGCCAAGTGTTTATATAATTCTGAACCCAAATGGATGGCTATTTTCCCAAGATTTTGCTGTTCCTGACTGATTACGGTTGGGGTTCTGGTATTAATTGAAGTAAAATCCTTCCAACATTAATTCAATACCTATGACTTAGCTGGGTCACGTTTGTATAATTGTTATTATACCGGAACATGTGGGCCACGTTCCACTTGCTAAACTTTGAGAAAGTTATGTAGGCCTACGTACAAGTACTGCCTTATGGGGTACCGCGCACAATGGGACCCTGTAAGGAAAACGCTACGGAGTTTGGGATTTCAATGGGTACAAAGGAGAATAATAGAAGGAAAGTAAAGTGGACAATAGAGGTACCCCGTAAGGGTGCATATGTCAAGATTGGGGCACGAGCGACGTAGCATGATGCTAGGCCGACTCACTGCCTGAGAATTGCGCCTCCCCTCCCCTCCCCTAGCTAAAGTGACAGATACGTGCTGCTTTTTGCGTGCTGAGCATACGGGGCAGGTGTTGCTCCATGGTCGCACGCGCGGTGCAGTACACCGTGCCCCCGCTACCAAAACAGGCCGTTTTCCCCCGGCCCAAGAACGGGAGGCTGAATAATTTAGGTAGTCGCTAACTAACCTCTCATCTTTCAGCAATGTCCCCAAAGACTCCCTCCCGAGAGAGGTGAAAATGATTAGTGTAAATGTTAGCCATATATCAAACCGTGCACGGCGGGCAGTTCGGGGCCATGATTATTTCATAAAGTCTATTTGTGTGTGCGTGGAGTCAAAATGAAGCCGTTCTGACCTTGGATTGTGTGACGGAGCCGAGTGGAGCGTAACTGCACCAGATAGGCCTAATGGTGGAATCAAATACTCCAGCGCATCTTCAGATAACGTTATCAGTGAAAATGGCAGGAAACTATTAACTATTATAATATCACCATCTGGTATAGCCAAGCCATGCGTGATATAGAGTATTATGTCGCATAATAGGAACATGCACTTTTCAAGTATAGCCTATACGGGGGTAGTTTGGGAAGACGAATTGAACAAATGTTTGGCAATATTTGGGCAATGTTTGGGCCTAGGAATGCTATGGCTGGAGAGATTGTTAAAAAAGTACTATAAAACAGTGTATACAATCATTCTTTGAACATGCGGCGTTTGAAAATCATCATTGATTAAAAACTATACTGTCCGGTTCCCGACGGTCCGACTTTTCCGAACCAATCTTTCGTCCGCAAAAGTATGCTTGGAAGAAAGTGATGAATTCCACATTGTCGGAGGGTAACTCCATGTTAACGTAGGGTTTATTATTACTTAAACACAATACTTTTGATTATCAGCATAAAGACCCAGTAACTTCTTTGATTGGGGGGGGGGGGGGGGGGGGGGGTGGGTGGGTATCAGACAGCTGCTATTTCCGTCCTTTGTGGTGTGACCCTGAAAAATAGATTTTTAAATTGAAATGCTAATTTGTATGAGCCTTCTAATGAGTCATTCTTTTAAAAAAATCGACTATCGAAAACAAATTAGTAACATATTTAATAGACCTAAGTTTCAAATTTAAATTTTAGGACGCTCCTATTAGTCTTACCGCATTAATTAAGGAGGATGTTGATTGCTGAGAGAAATCTGCGTTGTTCTGCAGTTGTATGTAGATTAAGGTATATTACAAAAACACGCACTATGTTATTTCTGCCATGAAAAATGTTAAAAAGTTACTTTTGAAGCCGTTTTTATCAAGTCCCATCCTGCCCACTGGTGCCGTTTGGCTAAAAGGCGTCGCTGCGGGCAGCAAACAAATCAGTGACGTCATAAGAATTATGAAATTACCTTTCGTGCCTAGTGCTAGACAGAAAGGTGAAGCCGTATTATTACGTCAGATTTGTTTGCTGCCCGCAGCGACGACTTTTAGACAAATGGCACCAGTGGGCTGGACGGGACTTGTGAGACGAATTATGGAACAAAAACTGTATTTTTTAATGAAAAAACAGCTTACTGCACACAACTTTAAGCGCGATGATTGCCCCATGCATTAACACTCTAGGAGCGTCGCGTCCCGCTCCTTTCGATTGTCTTGTGGAATTTCTCATTAAGTAAGATTTGAGGCTTTGCATGGCGGAGATACTAATAAATGAAAGGTTTGCGGAATCAACAACAGCTCCAAGGCGCCCTCCACGCCCACAAAGACAAGCAGTACTCCTCCAAGCCAGCGAGTCTATCGTATTCCCTGTGAATGCGGCAAAGTCCACATTGGGGAAACTGGTCGAAACCTTCCCAAGACACTCAAGGAACACAGAGCACATGGACGACGCGGTGATTTTGACAAATTGTCCATTGTCAAGCATTCCCACATCAACGACCACAAAGTTGATTGGGACGCGGCTGAACGCATCCCTCCGGTTCAGTCCTGGCATCCAAGACGCATCCGGGAAGCCATCGAGATCCGAAAGTACAACACAGTCCTACATATCGGCTTTCACCTCAGTGATATCTGGCTTCCACTCCTACGGAACCACACACTACGGTCCTCTCTCCACCTAGACTGTTGCCCTACTGTTCCACCCCAGTGGGCACACCACAAATCCTAGCTTGCTTTAGGATTCTAGTGACTTGGCATCCTCACAGGATGCAACTTAATGTTACTTAAGGTTAACTTTCTTAAAGTTTAGGCATTTTCCTGAAGATTTTGAGGTGAAAAGCGGCGTTCTAAAATGCTTTTAAACCCCCCCCCCCCCAATTTAGCCATGTAAGAGGGCGCTATTTTCCTTTGGTATTAGAAGGAACTCCTCGTCAAAAAGCCTAATAACAGGACAAAACTAATTCCACCAACATAGCCCGTAAAACAAATTTCGGCTATAGATGGATTCTTAACAAGCTAAATCAATTAGGCTTAACCCTGGCAGTCCTGAATCCTCCAATTTCAATACGATTTTCAGACCACCTATAGGGAGTCAGGGGTAAAGGTAGTATACACCATTTGCTTTTGCTGTAATTTTCAGAAATAACCCCCAGTTAGTATTTTATAGCGTGCGAGCAAATACTGTACGACTGACCTGTTTAGAGTTTTGTGGATGGATGCTGGGAAAACAGAGAGAAAACAAATATGTTCTAGTAGTCGGGTTCCCTGACCATACCTTAGACAAAACGGAGCAATTAATAGACGTCATGGATTATTATCAAGTCGGTGAACTAGACTATATTTCTAACGATTGTCGGCCGACCATTGCAATCGTTGGAAAACGATATATATTTCTACTTTTCTTGAAAACGACAGCACACAGGTGCCATGATTTCATAGGATGCTTAGACTGCTTTTTCCTAACAGTCTGATAATTCTCAAAGTGAACAAAGAAACTGGCAGGAGTGGGATTCGAGCCTGCGACCTCTGGAATACCGTACCGGCGCTCTACCAACTGAGCTATCTTGCCCTATGTCTAATAATTAAGTAGTTTTGTTGTTTTATGTTTTTAAATGTTGCATACTATACCTTTAAATTAAATTCCGGATCTTCCCCAATAAACTGTATGCGATACTATAAGGCCGTGTCCGAATTACTTGGCTACGGCTGGATGTTACACACATGCCTATGGTAGCGGCTGCAGCCACTTCCCATAGACTCGTGTGTAATTTCAAGCCGTAGCCAAGTAATTCGGACACGGCAACACTGTTGTTGCGCCTCGGATGACGTCATGCTTCAGCTCATGAACATGAACATTTGCATTAAAGGTGTCGTATAACTTTGGCAAGCACCATTTTTATTAGTTTTCATTTGAACGCTAACTGTTTATATAGATGATATCAGTCCCAATCCTCCTGAAATATTTCCATCTGAAATGCTGTCATCTTCCAAAAAAATTGTATCTGAGAAACGCCCTGGCTTATTTTGTATTCAGCAATCGCAATAGGCACACAGTGGTACTTTCCTCTCCTTCCACCACTGTGACCCCGTTCGAATCCCCGCTGGGGCCAACACGTAGATTGGGTTTTCTGTCCCTACCTGATTCCGTGTGTTTTCTCCAGAATTATTCTTTGGGGTTTTCCTCCCACGTCTAAAACTGTAACTTCCTTCCTCATCTTCTATCATGGGACCCCACTGGAAATAAGTCGAGAGACTTTCGTGGGCTATCCCGGCTCTATGCCGAATAATATTAAATAAGTATAGAGAAATTTCACATTAGCCCCTTCTGCGCACTTCCGGGTTGAAAGCGAGAATGTCAGTGGCAAACAAAACAACGCTTTTCAGCACATTCATTCATGCATGAATTAATCAGGCCATAAAAGGCAGCGCAGGCGCACGATTAGCATAAAGTTGTTTACTGTGACATTGAGATCCTCGTTTTCAAACGCGGAAGTGCGCAGATCGGCGCTAAACTCGTCGCTGTGGGATTCCTCCACTGATCTGCATATAAACTGGATATAGCTCATTGGCCATTGTGTGCTGTTCAAGCACCTGAAGCCAGTAACCGCCATATTACCACTCCCATTGTATACCACTGATCTATGTGTAAGGAGAACGAGATTGAAAGTAGAGACTGGGGACAAGGTTGTCAAACCTGTTGTTTTGGGGGTGGTAACATGGTGGATGGCGGCTTCAACTTGTACAGCCGATGTGCTATCCAGTTTACATGGAGATCAGTGGATTCCTCTATACCTGCAACAGTTTTGCTAGCTCTACCAATGTGGTCACGTGGGTGAAACGAGAGTACGGACCCTTTTCACGTGTTGTCATGGACCACATGGTGTAGTGATGCCATAGAAGTGCTTATTCAAGTAAGCCAGCGTGTGTTGCCGTGGTTTAATCTGCTCTAAACGATATGACGGTCTACAGGTGTTGGTTTTGTTTACATTTCACGATATCTGGTCACGTGGGAAAGGTCTATCGCTGATAAAGCATGACATCGAAACAAAATGAAAGCACTTTCAGGCAGCAGGTCAAAAAAAAAGATGAGTTGTGACAATCTATGGATGCGAGCCATCCTACTGGGTTTTCCGGGTCGTGCTTTTGAAAGAAAAAAAAAACCGCAAAAAAACGGTTCATAAAACCAAGTCAATCTTGTTGTGTTGAGAAGACAAAAAACGCACTGTAGTACCGAAATCTATGCGGCCAATTCAAAAGACAAAACTCAAGGCTAGGTTTTTTTTGGGGGAATCAGTTTTTTGCTCAATTTGCCGGGACAAAAGCTGGGGAAATAAGTTTAACTAGCCTGGCAAATGGCTGTGCTTTGCTTTTTGCGGGCTGACTGCAGCTGGGCGCCACGTTCATACCCGTACACGGTCCAGCGAAGATCTTTATCTGGTGAGAGCCATTCATACGCGGTCGTTGGCCCTCCCTGTGTCCCGCCCTGTCATACCTAAGCAGAGATGACAAGCGCGGTTTGCCGTTGGCTTGTCAATTTCACGTAGCCGGTCACTCGTTCTCTGGTGATAGCCATGTATGGGCTCACGTAACGCGTGGCCGAGCATAATACGCAGGAAATTCGGCGTCCATTGCTTGAGCTGTCATCCGAAATTAGGAGATCATATAATTCAATAGTTCGGATACGAGGCCCCTTTATATTTGTTTAACCAACTATATCGCAACTTAGTTTCAAAATCAGGATTGAATATGTTGAGGAAATTGCACTGTAGACTTGTCTTCCTTGCATTTCTGGCAGTCGGCTGATGTTAACTACAAAATGTGCAATGGCCCGGTTTCGTTCATATGGCTGCTGAACGATTAGCAGGAAAATTGTACTTTAACAGAAAAAAAGTCTGCTAACGTATTCACGGCCAAGTCGTGCTATAAGGCTTACGAGTGCCTTGAGATTAAAACAAATACTGTCAATACTTTAACCACACGGCACGCTTGACTGGTTTGTTGTAATGAGCACATTACCATAAAATTAGGCCCAAGTAAAAAAATGTTTAGCGTCCGGGTTTTTTAAGGAAGTATGAGGGGCTTTCTATTTATTTATTTTTTTTTTTTTCAAGATGGCCGCCATTCTTTTTAAAAACCGTAGGTTTTCAACTGTTCAAAGATACAACAAAGGAAGAGACTTGGTGGACAAGAGAATTGAATATGTTTACAGTGGTTTTAAATGTTTATAGTAAGCTTATATTTTATTTTCCGATGGATCGTTTGGGGCTTTTTCACCTCATTTCCACTGGTAAAAATCCAGGCGGCCCCCGAAAAGGAAGCGGGCGTGGACGCTAAACGTTTTTTTACATCGCCACACTAATCTGTTCGTAGTCCTTTATCTAGTAAGAGTGGCTTTTAGCTTTGTATTTTGGCGACTTCCATAAAAAAAAGTTCCAGGAAACAACCAACCAAACAAAAACGAACACTTCCCCACAAAATCTACGAAATGCAGTAGGAATCGAGGAAACGCCTTGGATCTTTTAAATCGATTTGTGAACTCCACTGATGTCAGAAGCCATCTTGGGATACAAAGGGGCGGACATCATAGAAGATATTGCCTGGCAGAATCTAAAAAAGAAGTAGAAAAAAGGGCGTCTTCTCTTTTGAAAAAGATATTACGCTAAATGTGTTTCTCTTACCCCATAGTCCACTTCATACCTAAGTTCAGGTTGGCGGAGTGGTTCTTTTTCTTGTCTCCACCTACGGTGGCCCGGGTTCGAACCCATCCGGATCAACATGTGGACTGGGTTTTCAGTCCCTGCCTGATTTCACAGGGGTTTTCCTCCCACCTCTAAAACTGAAGAGGGTGAGTTGGTCGTACCATAACGGTGCAAGTTACCCCGCTTGGGTCTATAGGTCTGAACATTGGGATAATTTCTATGGTATCTATGGAAGATTTATCCTTAATTTAGATCTGGGCTCAGGAAAACCGTAAGGGCGGTAGGGCTGGCAACCTAAAATGTGGCCAACCCCACGACCTCAGTTGTCGCCCTTTTACACTCTAAAAAACTGAAGTGCTAATATAGCACTTGAAGACATAAAATTGTGCACTTCTAGGTGCTCGTATATAGTGACTGCACGTGCCGTGCTGATTTAGCACAGGCACGCGTACTCCCTTAATAGCACTCAAAAAGAGCTAAACTAAAGCTATAGGAGCACTTCAGGTGCTATTTTCAACAACTCATAGGACACAACATAGAGAAAAGCGGAAAAGGAAATACTGGAAGTTTGGATGACATTAATTAACTACAAATTAACAGAGACAATTGAAGTAGGAACCAGACTAAACAGAAATAACTTATTATACAATTATATGGTAGAGTGTACACTTGCTACGATAACCTACGTAAAGACTACAAACTGAATGATGTCATGCTTTAGCTTTATATTCAGCTTATCCCACCATAAAGAACGGTCATGGCTTCCCATGAATAATTTCAATATTTGAAAACGAAGGGAGATGTAATGAGATTATTCACATATGTTGGTAAAAAAACATCTAAATTCTATTGTGGAATTGTTTGAATAAAACATTATGGTCAAGAAAGTGTGTTTTTGGACTAAAAACTGCAATTTTACCTGACTTTTGTATAAATCACAAATTATCTCATTTCTGATTGGTCGTGCAATTACTACGTCATTGTATACACCTGAGGTGCAGTCAAGGAAGCCTCGGTATTCAGCACTCATTTTCAGCACTCACCGTGCAGCACTTCCACTTGTTTGGGTCAAATTTAACACGTGAGGTGCTAACTTGTGCACGTTAGGTGCACGCACGTGCTTAGCACTCAGTATTTAGCACTTTTGTTTTACCAAGAGTGGCTTTTAGCCTCGTATTGGGCGACTTCCGTAAAAAGAATCTACTTCTTCCTGTAGGATTTGTTTTTCAAGCTTTCGAGCCACAGCGTGTTACTTTGTGGGAATTCATGGTTTCATTCCTGAAAGGATTAAAATAATATGCTTTGGGATTGCATATCTCGTAATTTTTACAAAAATGTCCTATTTGGATCTGAGCATACAGAGACTGTTCCATACCCAGGTGCGGCGGAACACTTTTGAAAGGGGGGGGGGGGGGGGGGGGGGAAGCAGCGCCGGTGCCGGCCGGCTGCTACCCTTTTCTCTGTTTTTCTTGCGCGGACCTGCCAGAAGTGAGGTGGGAGTTTGCATTTCTTCCAAGTGGAAAAAGTGTGGGGGGGCGGCAATTCCCCCCTGCCTGCCCCCTCCCCCCGTCCCGCCGCCTATGCCCGTACCTAGCCAAGAATTACTCACCTTAATTAAACAAAACAGAGAGCAGCGTGAATGCTTGGTCGGGCGCGGCTACAGCGTCCTTTGCCCAAACAGTCTACCCCTGGACACTATCAGACATTAACAACCTTGCTCGTGCATCAGTGCAGTCGAGGTGACGATATTCCCATCTCGAGAATAGTTCTTGAATCGAAGTAGACAATCCCGTCCATCATCGCCTCTATTAGAGGCAGCCATCAAGGCCCATAAAAGTAGCCATTTAATTCCACAATTCCATGCCACGCTCGTTATACCCGACGCGCGTCTCGACAACCCAACCAAGGCCACCCGCTCTGCTGACACGAATCCTGCACTGCCACCCTCAACTTTCCAGACAGGTACTAGCACGAGAAGACGTCCGCGTCTCAGGATTTATGGACTTTGTCATCGTCTATAAATTTCCCCGCCAGCGAAGACGGGGTGGCAGACGGGGACGAAATTTATAGGGGAGGTTGTCTGGGCTAAAAGCTCGGCCGTAAATCGCGCCGCCGACAGGGGGAGGCGTGCGGAATGAAAGATGGGTGCGAATCTGTAGATCAGATGTGAGGGGATTTAATAATGGTATTGTTACGACACATTGTCACCGGAAAGGCGCGCAATACCACCCACGAAAACTGTGCAGAAGAAAATTGTTTGGAGTTGTGGGATTTTGTATAACTTTCCAGTAATTGGTTTGTTTGGGATATATTTGTCAAACCCCATGGATTATATACACAGTCAACAAACTACAGAAAGCCTACAAGTAGATGGGCGTTTGTCCGTGATGTACCAACTTTTAAATAGCCACAAAATAGCTTATTTCTGCTGTGGTCATCAGTCGGCAGAAAAAACCCGCGAATCCTGAAACACATTGGTTTTTGACTGTTCATTTTAATTTTTGCCATTTTTCTTTATTTTAAAGAAAAAAGAACACTATGCGGCTACTTTTCGGTAAAAAATTAAACTAGTAATAAGTCCCAAATGCTGATCTTTTACCCTTAGACCTAGGCATTTTGTATAACTTCCGGTAATTGATTTGTTTTCTTTTCTCTAAATGGTCGCGACCTTGTGAAACTCCCTCCATACATGAACAATGTTGTCCTTCTTATGGAAGTCGCCCAATACAAGGCTGAAAACCACTCTGGGTAAAGGGCTACAACAGAGGTGGTGGGGTTGGCCACATTTTAGGTTGCCAGTCCTACCACCCTTCTGGTAGCCCGGTAGCCCGGTAGCTGGTAGCTGGAAGCCCGGTACACTGTTAAAAATTACGTTGTGGTACGATTTACAGAGTTTCTTTCTGTATAAAGCTCTGTTTACAGGAACAATTTGTGTTTCTTCACAAGAAATTCCTTGTAGGCCTATATAAACAACTGTGCAATCGTAAACTGTACATTTAACAAACAAGTTCTGTAAATATACAGTGATACTGTTTGACTTGTTCATTCACAGAGAATCTACTGTTATCCTACATGAATCTCATTACGCGGTAGCTGACCAATCAGAATTGGGGAAATTTGTGTGCGCAAAACTCTTGTTAAATTGCGGTGTTTTAGTCCCAAAACACACTTTCTCGATCATAATAATGTAATTTTTCAAGCAATTCACGTAGAATATTACTTCTGTCCAACATTATTAAATAATGTCATGACATCCCCCCGTTCATGTTCATGGCGAACCATGATTCCATGACTAAATAATGGCGTGACCGAATGCATATAAAAATCAAAATGCGCTATAAGCTAAACATGTGTATAGCATAGGATCTCATTAAAGTTTGTACATGCACCATAGGAAATGTAGAAATAGTATGCAGGAATGCACAGTAATTACACTGTAAACTACGAAGTGACCTCTGGTAACGCACAGAACAGTCTACAAGTAATCTCTGTGGTAGCACAAAATGTTTTGTTAGTACACAGAATTCGCTCTGTAAAAATACAAATGGTATATATAACGGGATTGGAACTATTTAGGTATAATTGGAAATGGCATATTGTAATACTTAACTATATAATTGAGAACTATAACTGTTTTATTTGTTGCATTTTTACATTATGGTTGTTGAAAAGAATAAAATGTCCACAATTGTCTCTAAATTGAATTTTAAATGTACATAATTCCTTACTAGAGTGCATCACACACAAAATTTAATAATAATTCACTCCAAACACAACATTGTTCAGTTATTTCTTTCTGTGGTTTTTTTTATTCTCCAATAAATTTCATAGACATGCCTAACAATTTACAATAATTGCCTAGTTTTAAAAATTGAGATTAAGAGAAGTAAGTGGGTATTTACAGTTTCAACCTGACCATTATTTCAACAGATAAATCAACATTATCATGTCATATCCCAAAAAGTGCACACTTCATGCAATAATTGTAGAAAACGTCCCTCTTCCAAAACATGTTTGAATGATTTCCAAGTTTCATTAAAAGAATGTAGAACACACACAGATCATCTCTGTACGTACGTACACACAGCCCTTGTAATACCAATTGACATAAGATTTTCTGTGAAATAGCAGACATTTTTGACGGTGTAGCTGGTAGACCGGTAACTGGTATGCCAGATAATTTTTAGCTGGGACTGTGACTTTTCTTTGCTAATAGTCTTTTTCCCATATTCCTGTGTTATTTTTCAATTTGTCTTCACCTTGAGTGGTTCGCACCTTGTGTTTGGATGTCAAATTTGTCATAATTTTGGTCATCAATCTCCAATATTTTAGACAATTTTGTAAACTGAAATGCCTGCCTTTTCACAAGACCACATTATTGAGGTTTGAAGCTCAGCCCATCATGTCATAAAATCATGTCATAAAATGGGACACCGCACACGTTGTATGTGCCCGGAAGTACGTATTCTCGCCAAATCTCGAGGGATTTTGACGGCAGCTCCCTTGTAAATTGTAAATTGTAAGTCAATTTTGCGGTATCGAAATTGAATGGCTAAAAAATCAAGCTTCTTCGTAATCTTCGGACTCATCCGGTGAATCTTACATCAAATAGACGTTCCATCAAGCGCATATTATTTTGACTTGCGCAACAGAAATAGGATAATCGTGTACGCGTATTACCTTGTCTCTCGAGGCCCGGGGGTACCGTGCCTCCAACGCAAAACACGGCCGGCCAGAAGTCGACGAGACGCGGCAACCAGAAATTAGATTCAGCGGGCTATACACGTTCTCGCATGTAGCGCATTGCCCCAGAATAATGAGTATTCGGCAGGAAGATGTAATTTACAAGCCAACTGCGGGAGGCTATGCGGAATGCGTCGCCGTTTAACGTTTTTACATTTCGTGTCAGGTTGGGGATTGTAATTTGAAATATGCCTACGTCCAAATTAATGTCCGTGTTTAATATGACGCCTGGGTAGCGCATACGGACGGACGGACATGTACGATATATATTCCATCGCGTATGGGATGACGTTTGATTACATGAGAGCGAAAATGTTTTACAAGCCAATAAAGAAAGAAAAACCAAAGACCAGAAGAGCCTTTTAATCGAAAAAAAATTTAATCCGAATCCGCGGTAAACATAACTGCAAAACACAATGCAATAGGCCTATCTAAGCCTGTACCGTACCCATTTGAGCGTGTTCTAATTAGGGTGTTTGAGCGTGAAATTCGCCTTTATCTAGATGTAGAACAAAAAGCTATTTCCTCGTTCTGTATTCCTCTGAAATTCCTTGCCTGGTGCAAGTTTTCCTTCATCTTACAATTTGTCTGCTTCAAGAGGAATCTTAATTCATACCTCTTGTATTTTTTTTCTTTGTAGTTCCGTACCTTTAGTGGCTTTTTCCTTGTTTTGGGCGAACTTGCATACAAAATCAAATCAGTTCCCTCAGAACGGATCTTTTGTGCATCGGAGGCGCGAAAGCAGCAGGAATTGAACAACAGCCTTGCTTCGTTCGAATAAAATGCTATTTTTGTAAAATACAAATGTAGTTTGATAATTCGTTAGAAGACAAAAATCCATTTTTTGTTTTTTATATAACACGGCCAGTATTTCTTTAAATTACCTAAATCGTGTATTTTACAATTCAGGACTTCCATGTATAAACGAATTTCCTTCATAGGAATCTTTGGTTTTTTAAACAGCGGTCTCAGATTTCATACGCTTTGTGTGAAGCTTCCCTTTGCAAATATAACAAAAAAGAAGTTCTTTGTGCAGTTGACGTCAGAGTCAGTTCTCGAATCTTGGAATAGTTTAATTACCTTCACTGCACTAATGGTTTACTGTCTTCATTACAGTTTCATTATGATCAATAATTCATGGCATTCCAAGACAGAGTTTCTTTGCCCAATGCTGCCGTATAATTGATGACTTAGTGCATTGACTGCACGCTGGCATCTGTGTGTAAGCCCCTTGTTCATACATGATTCAACAAACTTATACCCTCCATCAAGAAGCTAATGAAACGAGCCCCTGGTTTGAGGCACCGGTATGTTATTACTATCGTCTTGGTTGAACGGCCCAAGGGAACACTTCGTGTCTCTATTTGATTGAAACACACTAACTGGTGACACTGATCTAAGTTTGGTCATTAATTAGGATTGCCGAAGCTATAACTCATCAGACCTCAGCTCTACACGGCGAAAACTGCGGCGCTTAATAAACACCATGTGATATCTTTATTGAACCATTCGTCTAATATAGAAGCCACGCGGTGTTAATTTAACACCACCGTTTTTGTAATGTAAATAATATATAAGGGTACACTCTAAACCTTTTCCGATTCCACATGCCTAGACTGCAAACAACTGTGGTGTTAAATTAACACCACGCGGTAGTAAGGGATTGGTTCAATATAGATACCACAGGGTGTTAATTTGACACCACAGATTTTAGGGTTTTTGTCCCACCAACCTTGGCGTTTTTGCTATAAACCTTCCGAAATCTACCACTGTGTAGAAGAAGCACATGACACATTCTTTGTTCTTAAACCTTCAAGGGACAACAGGCCCTGTTTGCAGTGTCCGAGCACGACCCGGTACTCTCTTTTACCCTATAAAATCCTCCAAAATCCTGCTGCATTTTCAAGAATATCTGCAAGAACTGGGTTTAACCGGCACATGTCATACAGTTCCGAGAACACACTGCAAAACGGTGGCGTTTAGTACCATGTGGTACCGGTATATATATATTGAACAAAATATAGTTCCATGTAGATACCGCATGGAACCATTTTGCACTGCAAAACTGACCGTAACGGGCAAAAAAGTCCAGATGGCCACTTGACTTTATGGACAAACTGTACAGATCAGTTATTAAATCTACATGTACATACCTCGCAATGATTGCCATTTAAAACAATGCATTGAAGAAATTGCTTCGGTAATAAAACAAAAAGAGCAAAATAGAAATATATGCCTTCCTTTAAAGGTATGGTATAAAGCTTTGGTAAAGATATAATAAAGTGATTATAGTTTCAATCTGAAAGATTGTTTTATAGAGATAGCACCAATCCTCCTGGGAAATATTTCCGTCTGAAATGTCATCTTCAAGAAAATCGTATATCTGAAGACCTCGAAAACGCAATGGCTTATTTCGATTTCAACAATCGAACGTGCATGTGAATGACGCGGTTGACGGATTGAGCTCAGACTTTCATAAGTTTATTATTATTTCATGTATGATAAATCACACAAAGTATGAACACTGTCTGCAAGTGTGTTGTCATAGAGAAAGGACACCTTGCAATATCATACCTTTAAATGAGACATGCCATGAATATTATAGGTAGTATACAACATTTGCAAACATCAAAAAGCAAAACTACAGAATTATGACGAAATACCGTACTAGACTGTATGCAAATATCAATCAGTCTCAAGCATCCTGTGAAATCATGGCACCTGGTGTGCTGTCGTTTTCAAGAAAACTGGAAATTTATATCGTTTTTCCAACGATTGCCGGTAGACAATCGTTATAAATAGTCTAGTTCTCTGACCTAATAATTCCACGGCGTCTATAAATTGCTCCGTTTTGTCTAAAGTATGGTCAGGCAACCCAGGCAGGGATATTGCACACAAATCTTTAAACAGGTCAATGTTACGGTATTTGCTAGCATATACTGACCCCCAAATCCATCTGAAAATTACAGCAAAAGCAAATGGTGTATACGACCTTTAAGTTCAACCTGTTTTCAAGCATAAGATGCACATAATTATGATCTTAATGACTGTCAGTTTTCCTAATGATTGTAAGTGAAAATGAGGTCATTTTTTTTTTCAATTCTTAAAAATCCTTTCGTCGGTTTATACAAGAGGGCGTCATTCGTATTTGCAAATACAAGACACTCATTTTCAAATGAGGTTGAGAAGAGGAAAAACTAGTCCTTCAAAATAACCTATCAACAAAGTCTTGAAGAAATATTAGCCACATCTTAATTGTCCAAGCAAGTAATGCAGCGTTCTGCAAGAAAATACACAACAGTTTGATGTATATTTTTACACAAAGCTGTCGTGACACTGCTGTTAACCTTGAATTACATCACACTGACTTATGAATGTGGACATTTTCGTCAGCACAAAAATAAAAATGTTCAAATTTGTCCCCGTTATTACTAGAATGGTGGAAAGTCATATTAGCATGGAACGAAAGCTGTTCTACGTTGTATTCAAGTCATAAAAATCATGATTCCTTTAAAAAATGCAAAGACTTTTTCTGATCGGATCGGGAGAAAAATTCATGGCTCACCGTCAGCGCTATACGACGCGGGAGTGTTGATGAGTAATCAGCGATGGTAAGGGGCCCTTCTCCGGGGAGTTCCCCCCTCGGTTGTCGGCGAGTTCTCGGTGGGCTCCGGGGATTATCGCGGAGGTTGTTAATAATGTAATGGGTCGTGCAACTATCACTCCGTCTACAAGCATGGTAACTGCCCTCTTTGGCTTTATTCACCGCTGGACGCGCGCGCGAGCTCGGCGGAGTTTTGGGCCCACGCGGCTGACACAGAACGTGACGAGACTACAACGACGTTGGAATGAAAGATGTAACATCGATGTAGCAAGGAAAATTGTATGCGTGTGATTGAGCCACAGACGCACTTATTCCGAGTATATTTGGTTCCCAAATGACACATCAACCGCGAAGTTTACAACTTGGCGCATTGATGTGTCATTCTGAGTCAAATTTGACTCGGAATTAGCGCGCCAGTTGCTTATGCAATTTTTGTGCGCGCAAGGTGTTCAAAAAGTATGCAAGCATGCATTTCTCAAAAATATCTAAAGTGAGGATTTCATATTGATGGAGCAATAGATACTCGTGTGTATAATTAGTGAAAATGTCATAGGAATATATTCATGCGAACCAGAGGTGTAACAATTTTTATAACAATAATAATAGGCGTTTTAATGCGTTTTATGTTTTAAAAAAAAGGTCATTCCGTAGAGCTGACTAACAATTGTAGTATGCTTTGTGTAGTTCAGCATACAAATGTATACATGAAATAAGAAACCTGTGAAACTTTTAGCTCAATCTATCATCTAAGTTATGAGAAATTAGTGAAAACCCGTCCCATTTCAACAGTGGTTTTTATATGCACATGCATTGTGTTTATTTCGATTGTTGAAATCTAAATAAACCGCTGTATTTTTAGAAGGTCTTCGGATACAATTTTCTCGAAGATGACGGCATTTGAAAGAGAAATATTTCTCAGGAAGATCGGTACGGGTAACATCTTTATGAACAGTAAGCTTTCAAATTAATCATTTTGCTTTTTTTATGATTACCGAAGCAACGCCGTGCCTTTAAATATCCACACAAGCATGCCCATCAAATTAACGGAAAGCCATTTTTTGACACGAATTTCGATTTAGTTTCCAAAAGTTTTTCTACGGAAGTATGGACCTTTAAGTTGTCAATAAATCGTAGAAAATGTTAAAAGAATAAGGCTGTTATAGGTTAATGGAACAAAAATGACAAAACTACACTTCGAGTTATTTCTCATACAGCACATACAGCAATCGAGTTTTCCTGCGATAGTCTTTACATTTTGCTCAAAGGTCATAAATGTAATAATATGAACAGAAAAAAACCATAGAATTTGATGGAAGTATGTCAACATTTTCACCAAAAGTGGCTTCCATCATTTTACACCATTTGGTGTAGCAGATACAATCAGTGTATTATTGCGCCAGGATAAACTGCGAATTTGAAACATTTTTAACTGCGAGGTATCATCTTTCACTTTCTAAATTGGAACAGAGATGTAAGTTCTCTTTTTGCTTGCCCTGTCCCGACGTAATATATGAAGCACTGTATACTCAGTGCTTTCCGAGAGCCTGTGTGGGAAAAAAATTCACAGGCTTACTCGGGCGGGATTCGAACCCACGACTTCCTGCTTACTATAGTGCAGACGTCTTAACCACTCGACCACTCAGAAAGCACCGAGTATTTAGTGCTTCATATATTACGTCGGGACAAAAAGAGAAAACATCTCTAAATTACATCATCCCCCGACGCAAACATTCTATCTTCTGACTTTCACTTTCTGATGAAAAGTTAGTCATGGTCTTTGCGTGCCTATTGGAAGCTACATTGCAAGTAACTCAATTTTTAATGAATTATGAAACTACTGATATTGTGCTTTAATTCCAAATTAGAAATGAGTGTGTTCGAAGCGGTTTGGAACAGAACCAGACGGCGTGTTGCTTCTGTAGACAGAAGGCACTCGATTCTTTACAATCCATGGTCTCTGTATTCATGGCTACGGGCTCTCCGTGTGGCCTGGTGCCGTCTGCGTAGTGGACTTGCTTCCCGCCTGATTATACCATATCAGTTTCGGTGTACATTGCGTGGCAGCACAATAGTTCTTTTCATGCCTTTTCTATCAGTCGTACAAACACTATTGCGGGGCACAATAGGCTCAGACTTATGTAGTGTTTGTGCCAAACCTCCCTCTTCCCAAGCAGATCGGCTCTGGCCGCGTTGATTGAAAACGAAAAAGACAAGAAGTCTAGTATGGAAATAACAGGAGCTGTGCATTGACATCCACTGCGAATCAATATTCGTTTTAAAGAAGCCGCTTTTTATGAACTCGGTGAGAGGGACAACCCATTCAGAGCACTGTTATGGGATATTTGTTTGGGATCAATGGATTGCGGTGATTACAGCGTCCAAACCGCTTGGCCTACCTGATGAACGGATGACACGAAGCGATCATGTCACGAGCTATCTTCGGTAGTAAGATGTGACGTGGCTTTTGCAGTGTTGATCCACGGAGCAAAGCCGGCTATTCACACAACTTCTTCCAAACCGGGTACAAACAGAAACCATTTCAACAAATCCATCATTTTGCCACCTTCGATACAACTGGACTAAATATCGGTGGATCTTAAAAGTGCACGATGCTAAACAAATTACTTCAGATACACTCATTATGAACTTGCAATGAGGAAAAACAATGATATTGCACAATTTACATGAAAATGTTTTAACAGCAATCTTAATATTGCCTTTTTAAAAGATATAAAAGCATAACTTGGCAATTTTTCATGAAAAAATTACAAAATTTGGATGAAAATCGATTACCTGCCAAGAAGTCCCTATTTGGCCCCAAATAGGAGATGCGCGCAAAACTATATGAGTCGGATAAAAAAGAAGTTAAAAGTGGACGTGTTTTTTTTGTGTTTTTTTTTCATTATGTGAAAATGTACACTTGAAAACCATCATGATTGCCCTTCTTGCGCCAACGAAATTTTGTTGGTTATAGAGTACATGTATTGCAAATAGTTTTTAACATTTCACGGAAAAAAATAAACAGCCGTTGTCACCGTCCCAAAGTGACACGCATCTATTCAGTGTAGGTTGTAACTACATGTATGTATATTGACATACCGATGGAAGATGAGGCCATTTCATAGCTGCACCGCGTGGAACATTTTTTCAAACTTTGCAATCTGCTGAGAGTCTTAAACGTTATATTGCAAACATCAAAACAAATACTGAATTATCATATAATACCTTACTTGACTGTAAGTAAATAATAGTCTCAAGCATCCCGTGCAAATCATGGCACCTGGTGTTCTGTCATTTTCAAGAAAAGTGGAATTTTTGTATTAACTATTATTTTTGTATCAATCATAATTCACAGTTAATGTGATTTGATTTGCAAAAGTTCGTGTATGGAAATGAACCACAATTACAAGTTAGGCCTACAATCTCCGTATCTGTTGCTCGGTCAGTCGTCCATTATTCCTGGTTACAATTTCCTATTTGCTATAAGAGAAACTGTTATTGCCGGGCAGCCTTTGTGATCAAAATTACCCTAATTCTTAACTGTCGAGAAGTTTCCAAAGCACTTGTACTCCGCCAGAGGCACACGGGGGGAAAACCTCACGTTGTTCAGGAGGATTACCGGCCTAAGTCCGCAGAAGGTCAACCGAAACATAATCACATCCGACATGATTCAGTTTATAATTGCCGGGCTCTGAATTATGCAGCGCTTTTGTGACTTTTATAGGGTATCAAATTTGTGTAGATTTTTTCAAGAAGCGCCGACACAATCGGGGGACAATTTGTAGATGTACAATTGAGACGGCAGCCTTTTATGTACATAACTTTCGCCTCGACTGGGAATCATAATTTGTTTTTGGCGAGCGAGCATATGCGGATTGAACGGGTGAATCACGAATCGGGTGTGCCGATCACACTGGCCAAGATAACGATGACGAAAACG
This sequence comes from Hippasteria phrygiana, assembly GCA_037893225.1. NCBI lineage: Eukaryota > Metazoa > Echinodermata > Asteroidea > Valvatida > Goniasteridae > Hippasteria > Hippasteria phrygiana. The sequence goes on from JAZGUH010000311.1 coordinate 1,081,079, forward strand.
ATGCGAATAAACGCTCTCTATTGGTGGATGGAATGCGCGCGTATTAACAATTCCGTCAGGCAATGGCGTTCATTCTCACTGTTTTCGTTATCGTCGTCGTTATCGTGGCCAGTGTGACCGGAACTTTATTTCTGTACGTGATTTATCGTGCATACCAGATGCGTTGTCTTGATTAGGTTGTCGGCATTTAATCAAACTTGCATGTATGAATGCAGCTATGGTATAATACCCGACTTCGAAAAGCTTCGATACAGTACCGAATGGTAATGACCAGTGAAATTTCATTTTCATAGACAATTTTTTTTCCATATGAAATGTACACTCAGACATTGCATGTAGTATGAAGCACATGATAGGGATATTAGGATATATTGGAAAAGTACCGTAGCCGACTCATGGTTTTCCATGCACGTCTCACATGGAACCAAGTGATTTATTGCAAGTAACCGATTTTCCGCCAAGATTGTTCAGGTTTTACTATAAGGTAGCCACGTTGTGCTTTTATATTTAAAAACTCAAACATGAAGATTGACAGTTTAAAATAAAATTACGTTCATGTTGACCAGACGAATCCATCATAGGAGTTTTGAAGTTAAAACGATGAACGGAATTAGTTACCCCCATACAGTATAATAAAAGTGCGCTGTGATTTTGATCATCCTGCAAAAACGGGGGTGTTAAATTAACACCATGCGGTATCTATATACTGAGCCCTTCGTTCAATATAAATACACTTGGTGTTAACACCAGAGTTTTTAGATGTGTGTAAGCTAGAACCTGCATCTCTTCGAAGTTACTGCGACACAGACTGAAATCATTGTACACTTCAAAAACGTTGGTGTTAAATTAACACCGTGTGATATCTATGTACATTCATCCAATATAGCCATGTGTTAAATTAACACCATGTGGTATCTATATCCATTCGTGAAATATAGATATCACGCTTTGTTAAAACTAACACCAGTTTTTCCAGTAAAGGAAATAAATCAGCATGACAAATACATACATGGAAATGGCATAAATGTGTTTAATTCAACATGAAATATCACGTAATCTTTCTTGTTGATTACTTATCTTAGTAACAATTTTGATCATATTATATGGAACTTGCTATTTAATCGTTATATTTGGACATGACCGCATATGACAGATCCGAAAAGAAAACAAAAACGAATATTTCTTGACAATTTACGATTATACGGCATAGTTTTACAATCTGTTGCATAAGATGCCACAGAAACACATCATAATGAAAGACAAACAATAGTTTAAAAAAATTAAAGGATTTGGATCTTAAATTACTAAATAAATTTTACCTTTCGTTAAAGCGGCTTGCAACTTTTGGTCGGGAAAAGTCCAGAGATCTTACGAGAATCGAAATAGATGTGGAAAACCTTGAATTCACAAAGGTAGATGAATTCTAAAGGTCAACAAGGTCACGTTGTGGGACCACCTTTGGTCTGAGTACATTACCAAAACTTCAAAGCCGCATTGTGTAAAAAGCCAAGGAAAAGGTTTTGTAACTTCACACTTTCCACAGTATTTTCAGTCAGTAGAACTCTTTGTGGCGTAAACTAGCCAAGCGTGTTTTAATTTCAATTCACGGCTTAAATGACAAAAAAGGTTGTTCTATAGCTGACTTCACAGAATTGTGGGTGTTTTTAAATGGCACCTCCTTCGCCCCCCCCCCCCCCCCCCCCCCCCCCAAATGTTTAATTTCTCGCCCACAAGGTCATCAATTGCAAAGTCACCGACGATTTAGATCTAATCGCATGCATGACATATGTATTTGAGACTTTCGGTCTTAAAAATAATATCAAATTTGATGTCTATATGGCTTTGAGACTCAGTTGAGTTTGATGTATTAAAGTCGATTATATGACCAATATTACTTTCTTCGATCAAAGCCCTGTCGATAAATGAAGTCCAGTTGTTTCCTGGGTCGGAGCAACCTTTTTCGAAAAGTACTTGATACCATTTTTTAGAAATAGTTTTTACAAAACTAACAATAGCAGGATTTAAACTAGTCTGGTTCCCTGACCTGCAGATTCCCTGACGGCTCGTGATAAATCTTAGGTCAGGTATAGTCACCACAGTTTAAAAATAGATCGTGACGTAATCTCAGTCCGAGTGACGTCGGCGGCATCATTAAAACAAATACTGCAAGAGTATGGCATTTTTGAAGTTTCGAGTTATAATTGAGAATTCCAAAATGTCAGGATCGACAACGGGCGTGACGGAAATTTTGTTGGGCGAACATCAACGATACTGTCCGATTGTTGCCGACATTTTCGGAAAAGGAGGAATTCTTCTTCTTCTTCTTCTTTTTTTGTTTGGGGGGGGGGGGGGGGGGGGGGGTCACGTGAAAATTAGCGGCTACCGGACCTACGAATCGTATAGAATATAGTCGGATTCATCAGGTCTGGTAACCATGGAGGAATGGGTAACCAGACTAGATTTAAACCTGCGACCTCCGGATTACCGTACCGGCGCTCTACCAACTGAGCTATCTTGTCCTATACGTTGGCGGCCTCCCATTTTTTTCAGCGTCTTTGTTCTGGGTCGGAAACCATGTTTAATCCAAAGTTTGACACAGAATGTTTTCTGGCTAAATGCCCAATCGATCATGAAACAAGAGTTTACATTTCACTCCAAACCAACATCTCTAAACTGGAGTCATTTCGAATCTAAACTCCAAACCTGTTGAACTTATTCGACAGCAACCTACTCCAGTAACCTTTCCAGCTTGCTTAAATCTTTTCCTCGGAGAAAGAGTACAGAAACTGTAGTATAATCGCCGCCAAGATACGCAGCACATCAGAAGGATTAACACTGTTAAAGTTCACGAGAATCGAAGATTTTTCCACATTGAAATTATTTGCTTTCACTTCGGACATACAGCTCCACTTAACAAACACACATGCGAAGGATACGACAGACAGTTTTACCCTTTTCTTCACCAATCAATACTGTATTGAAAACCACGATGGAAGAGTTGCATTAAAATGTTACATCTTCTGTACAACGTTGATCTGTTGAAGTGTTTCCTCAGATCTTTGGCCATTTCAGGTAAATAGAATGACATGACCGTTTGCGCAATCCACATCACTTTGTTTGCGCGATGCTGTGAATTCCACCAGTTCTTCAGCATCTAATAGAAAAAGGTTCTGGATTTGACATGACGCTATACCGTGGCTGTCTTGCTGTATAATTCTCCAACATTATTGATGTTTCGATGCAAGCCTATCTGGGGGATCGGGTCGTTTGGCTCTGGCAAGCGGGGTCGGCACTGTTGCTGCGATCGGATAGCGAACCGGTTCACGTGCACGGGGATCGGGACTACGAGTTTAGGGTTGGGATTAGTCCCGTTGCGTCCGCTCGTTATCCCCGCCTTGAGGCGCTTCCATTTGGCCCTCCGGTTTTGAAACCAGATTTTGACCTGGACTTCGCTCAGGTGCAGGGCCCGGGCGATCTGCGAGCGCTCGCTCAGAGTCAAGTACTTCTTGCTGTGGAACTCCTTCTCGAGTTCCAGGAGCTGGTCGCTGGTGAAAGCCGTCCGGCGCCGGCGGGACTTGGAGCCCCCGCCCCGCCCGGCGCCGCAGCCGCCGTCCCCGTCCCCGTCACCGGACTCGGCCTGGTCGTCCTCTGGGTCGTCTTGCAGCGGGGACTCGGCGCAGTCGTCCCCGCCGTGATCGCTACGGCAATCCGCGTCCAGCTTCCCGTCTGAATCTGTAGATAAATTCAGTCCAATCATAAAATCCTCATAATATTCTCTTAATAGGGCTACACATGTCAACAAAATTACACAGGCCTACACTTGGAAAGAAAATGCAGTTAAATCGTTCCTTCAATTTTTCCTGGACCCGTTTTGTTTCTTACAATAGTTTTTATTGTAAATTCTCAGTACCGGGGTATTTCAATAAAATCGTGTTTCAAAAAGTCCTTCCTCGTGCATGTACATGTATAATCAATGGGATTTTGTTTACAGCTTTGCAATTTTCGGATGAATTGGGAATTTGTTGGCAGGACTGCTTTCTTTGTACATTTATGACCGCAGCTGTATACGTCAAAACCTTAAGGTTATTCAAGGGAGCATTTAAATGAGGAAAATATGTTTGAAATTCGCGAGAAATTCTGTTTTCGCGCAGAGACGTCATCTCGACACAGAATGCGTTTGTCGGGATATATTTCAGAATAGTTTAGCCCTTTCCAAAATACATTGTAACCAGTAAATTAATTAGTAATTCATTTTCAAATTAGAAACCTATTGGGCCCAGTTGGAATGCATTTTTATCAGATTGTGAACCTGCACGATTTATTTCCGCGCGCAAACTATAGCTGAACACCACACATTCCAGCAGAGTCTAATTGGAATGGAAGTGGTTGAATTTTTCCCATTTGGAAATCCGGAAGTCCGATTCAAACCCCCAAAACTCAATACCAATCAAGTTCAGTCAAATTGGGTTTATAGAGTTGCATATAGGCCCTAACTAGCGCCATGTGAGGGAATAAGAATTGTCATCAAAACATTTCTTTTTGTTCAAAAATTTGAGATCAATTTTAACACCGCACATTGGGTCCTATTGGACAGTAGCGAGCCTCTTTTTCATGACTGATTTTGTTTCAGGCTCACCCAGTGCGTGTAGGCCCAGCCAACCGCACACATATCATGTCAGCCGACCGGGATATCTCGCTCGAATGTCCCATAAGGCGACGTGCCGGGCACGACACGGCGACCCAGACTGCGCGTATCACGTTGCTAATTAAGATCATCACGACGTTTGACACTGAAAACGTCAATATGCCAATCTTTACTCAAAAAATAATGGCCAACACCCTAATTTTCACTGGTCGCTACCACTGTTGTACGTGCTTTAAGCGAGTGGATTGTAATGAGCTGAGTAATGTCTCTTATCCAGTTTAATGTGAACGAAGTGCCAACTTAACGTTTTATTGTCCGTTTATAGCTGTGTAATAAAACGTGAATAGCTCTGATAATGCGCAGGTATTTAATATTAAATGCCATTTTGAAGTGAATAAGGTAAACACTGCGAAATACCGTATTAAATGTCCTTTTTGTTATTTCTGAGCATGCGCACGACTGGTGAAGACTATTGGAAAAGGACCGGTATGTCTGCTGCCACCAGCGTCTCAAAAGTCTCCCATTATTTCAAGCACACTTTCCTTTATTAACATGTCAAATAGTTTCCCTGTGGACATTTAAAAGTACAGTCTGCAGTGCAGTTCATATTTACGGTTAAACAAATTATTTGTGTAGGCTTCGTGTTCTCTATTAACCATAACAATGCTGAATTCATCAATTTCAATACAAATTTTCACAGGGGGTTAGGGTTAAAAGATCTGCACATTATGTGGCCGGGAATTTCTAAAATCGCTCTTGCGTGCTCTGAAGAATGAGCTCACAATTTGTGTTGCACTGTGTAGGGCCCTATACATGACATTTAAAAATCTATTTATAACTTAAAACAACTCAGCATTTAAATACCGTCTATTAGAGTTAATAAATTGTATTTTTAATTGATATTAGTGTTGTAACACATTATTCGGGAGATGCACTAGTGTCCCATAACTAGTGCCCGTGGAGAAATACATAATGAGATGAAGTTAACTTTAATGGAGTTAATGTATATCACGTTCCCTTTTAACTATCAGTTTAACCATGGAGGTAGTTTTCCTACCTCCATGGTTTAACCAGTCACTTTTTTTGAAAAGTCACTCATGCATGCATGTTTTTGGGGGGCCAAATTGGGCAACATTGCAGATACAGCCATATTTTGCTCTTATTTATATTTTTAAAAGGGCAAAAATTAAAATCGGTAGGAGAAAACGAGCGTGTTTATACGTATACCGTCTCAATGTGAGTTTAGTTTTTTTTCTGATATGTCTAATGTGTGCATCTCGGGATGCTCGTTACTAATGCTAATACTAACCCATTCACGGTGCATTTATTCGTTGTTTTTTTTATTGAAATTACCATTACAAGGATTAAAGCCACTTTAGGTAATATGTTACGATTAGAGGTGGTTGGCGATATTTTTAATTGCCAACCCCACCACCCTTACGGTTTTCCTGGGCCCAGATCTAAATAGAGGATAATTCTTCAAGTTCAACAGACGCCAGAGAAATTATCCCAGTTTTCAGACCTATAAACCCAGGCGCGGTAACTTCCGCCGTTGGTGAGACCACCTTTTAATACCTCCCCGATGTCGTGACATTTTAGTCTTTCAGAAAAGGTATTAAATGCGCGTCGTGATTTGTTTTCCCTTTTTAGAAAGGTTCGTCTATACATTGAATACAAGGTACGGCAGTTTTCATAATTATTATAGGATGCTACGTGAATAAAATATTCAAACGGGGTTCCCACAGTCATGGAAAATCCTGGAATTTAAAGTATCACAGAGTCGTGGAATTGTTGTTATTTTACAAGGAGTCATGGACAATTTATATTTTAAGGAAACAAAACCATCGAAAAGTCATGGAATCCCACACAACCCATACACATGGTCAGTGTATCGTTAATAGACTCATTAAGATGTGGAAAAAATAGCGTAAGAATTTATCATGGAAAAAACATTATTTTCTTGGAAAGTGCAATGGAAACAATGGGAACCATGTCGAACGACTACTAATATTACTAATGCTACGACTACTACTAATAATAATAATCATAATAATCATAATATCTATATTATTCCATTAAAATAAAGGTCCTGATCTTAAGAGTTATGGGGTACATAAAAAAGAGGACGAGATGCCCGTTTCGCTAATTTAATTTAATCAATTAAATTTAACTACTTTTTTTTAGTATGCAAAGTACCCTATTCACGGTATAATTAGTCGTCATGAATGTGAAACCCAATCGGACTATTGTCTACAACTCGATCAGCACCTATTCCCCAACGACCATTTTCTTCAGTCGCCTCCCAGTATAGTGTTAGCTATTAAATGTCAACTTCGATTCCGGGCGGGCAGGCGGTCTGCGCGGCCGGCCGTGAGACGCGTCGCGAGCCCCCACGAAGACTCGCTGGCGTCACCGGGCCAAGGCGTTTACCTTAACGACATGTCGTTAATCTAACTCGCCGCATGTTGGACAGCGGAGTAACACCTTCCGTGATCATAAACCATAACATGAAATTCAGCCAAATTTATCACCCCGACGTCGTTAGCACTGGCTAAACGGCCCGACATGGTAAGATTTGGCCGCGCTGTGCACGACACGAGCTCAGCATTATGGGCAAAATTACTCCCTAAAGAATCGCGGAATGGTTTTTGGCTTTTGCAGCCGTCACTTTGCGGCGACATAAAACTTGTCGAGTAACACATTAGATCTAAAATCGGAAAATCTTCCAGATTTGTCACCGAATTATACAGCGTCCTTGAACACAATATCAGGAATATATGAGATGATCTATTGAAAGAGAGAAAAAAAAAGGATAAACTATCTTTTGTTCCTGCTCTCTCCCAAAAGTGCGCAATTTTCGAAGCTTTTCTATTAAGGATACACGATATACTCAGCATTTTTTTACTAATTTTAGGATACATAGATATATTCACTAATAGTGCTTGTGATATCGGCTCCGCAACGTCAGCTCATTTCGTTTGTCTCATTTTAACTTCTGGTATAACTATGGTCATGGAGTAGGTAGGAATCGTTTTACTCATTAAAAGCACTAAAACCTGTTTTGTTGCTTATTTGCATAATACAACAAATATTTAATATATTGAAAACGCAAAATGCATTTTACTTGTTTGTACAGTACTTCAAGTGCCAGTAAAACTGCACAAACTGTAGCATTAAATTAACACCAAGCGGTTTATTGGACAAATGCGTCAATCATTGTCCATATACATTGATCCCGGCCGGCCACATGGCGTATAAAATTTAACACCATAGTTTTCGAAATGTGCAAATTTGCCAATAGCTTGTACGATTTGTAGCTGCTTTTTGTGAACGGGTTCCAGTTTGTGAATGGAAAGGCGGCCAAGGTAAGTCAACTTAATCCTACCTACAGGTGTGTGTTAATAACACAACCATGACACTAATCAATTTCGGGTATTTTCCAATTTACAGACTTTTGAAATGTAATTGACCGCACAACAGCAGGTAGTTATGCGGTTTTTGCATTCAAAGGTTGAACACATCATTATGATGACAGTTTTATACATTTGTTCTTCCTTGACATACCCTGTTCATTTTACCTATTTGTAAATGTCAGAAGATGTAAACTAAATACATAAATAAAAGGAATATATCGTGCCCTGTGAACCTGTGTAGTACATGTATTTATTCAGTAATAGCAGTGAAGTAAAAACCATGGTAGGCTTACTTAGTTTTCAAATTACCATTGGAAAATGTTGTTGTTGTTGTTATTATTATTATTGGAACTAATTACTCACCCGAAAGTGGGCTCAAATCTGCTTGAGTTAACCGGACGCTTATAATTGACGAGTTCGTTTCTCTTAAATGTATGTCCTCGCGGATAGCCCTGTGCCAACTGGGTTCGTGGTCAACGGGGTGTTGGGGAAAACACTCGCTAGGTAACTGACCGACCATAGTCCTGGGCGGGTAGAAATCGGCCTGCTGGCCGCTCAGTGATGTCCTCATGTTCGGAGTGGAAGAGTTTTCCGTGTCCGAGATGACCGGGTGAGGCGGGGAGACCAGATGCAGAGGAGGGGCCCGGATGGAGCCGTTGTACGGCAAGTGGTGCTGGGGCGTGTGGAGGTGGTGCAGGAGTCCGGTACCGTGCGCCGGAACGACCGCGGCACTCCCGTGCAGGTGCGCCGGCAAAAAGCTCCCGAAGCCGGCGTAGTGGTGGTAGGACGGCGCGCTGCTTATCACCGCGGATTGAGACGGAGGTACCGAGGCCATCAGAGAGTCCACCGTGAAAGCCATCACGGCTTTGGACGGTTGCATCTTCTCCAGAAGATGCTCTCCCGCGAAATCTCAACACCTTCACCTCTTTCACAAAGTTCCGTGGATGGAAAAAAAGACTAGCTGCCAAGATGTATTTTCATGTTATCCAACTGGCATTGCTGCGTCTCTGATGGGGGGTAAAACCATGGTAAAACATACCCATATCATTGTCCCATCCGCAACGGTGCTGTCATCGTCACCACATTCTTTCCATGCGTAAAAATTAAGGGCATGATAAATAAAGCCGAGCTCATCAGCAATGTCCCCGCCGATTGGCTAGGCGGGACCATCTTCTCCATTTCTACCCGCACGCGATGAGACGGCTCCGGTGATTGGCGGGCGCACAGGCGCAAAAACTCGCACAGTGAGACAACCTAATCATGATGGTAAACACTGGCGGTCTGGCGTCTGACACAACGTGCTCCCAAACTACGATTATTAGCACGGAGCCCCATGTGCGTAGTGTGTGTCTCCAGTCACAACACGGGTCCAACTCCCAGGTCAATGGTTAGGGGTAAGTTCGTTGGATGTTTCGCGGCCTGTGATTGGTTCATCGTTCCCTAATTGTCATAGGTAGGCCACGCCACACTCATCATTCCATATTGACATATTGCTTTACTGCTAGTCTCGGATTAACCTCGGCGGCGCGTCGGTTCGCAGGATAGATTTGCTGCGCAAATCGCGTGAAGTAAAAAAGCTTTAAATTTACCGAAAATTTGTGGAAAATGAAGCTGCTGTTGTTTCTGTTCTGTAACAGTGACTCTATATGTTCACTCTTTCTGGTAAAAAAAACCGGTATGCCAATAGCTTTTTCCTCGTTTTGTCTTTGTAGAATTCCTTGCCTGATGCATCCTTCCTCCATGCCTGGTGCAAGTTTCTCTTTACGATCTTTCCTGCTTCAAAAGGAATCTTAATTCCTAGCTCTTGTCTCTTTGATTCTTTTTCTTTTTGTAGCTCCGTATCTCGAGGGGCTTTTTAGCCTTGTTTATAGGGGCGAACTAAATAATGGAAGCAGCTTAATTACCGGTGGCATGTTGCTCTACGAGGCTTGCGTATAGGCTAGTGAAAGGTCGGTTGTGTGAACTGATCTTAAAACGGGCTGAGCAAGATATTTACCGTATAAATACAAGATGTGAGACCTATATCCGTGTGACTACTTATTGAAAGTTCCATTAGTGACAAGTTACCGAGTAAGGATTACCACAAGTTATTGTGACATGCATGCGTGTGAGCTTGGAGATGGTGGTTCAAGTCCCACCTGAGGAGGTGTGAACCTTTTCACAAGCACGAGAAACCGGGACCCGATTTGCGCTTATTACCATAATGGTCGGTGACACGTCGACCCCCGTCTGGTCACGGTTATTCAATGGAGGTGTGGAAAATAACCACCCACCTGTGTTCAGAGTTGTATATTTTAACACTTGGCACAGCCTTTCAATTTGAGAATTTTGTTGGGAAATTTCCGTGCAATATAGGGGAAGAATGTTTGTGTTTTCTGTGTTCTTGGCACGGTGTATGGTCACTAAAAGTGTTCACATACATGTTCATTTCTGCCTCATTTTTTTTTACAGATTCTGCTGACATCAATCTTGAAATAACAGGTTGTGCCACAGATAGCTGTTATCAAGGAGGGTTAATTATTTTCCAAGGGTTAATTGTTTTCTTGATTGATTTTGGTTGGGTTATTAAAGTAAAATCTTTCAACAGAAATGGATTGATACAAAGGGACACGAGTTAATGAAATAAAATGTATCTTGACTTTTCGAGTTGGGGAACGGGGTGGCATTATTGAAACGCAGGCCTATGCGAACTGGGGGACCTGCGTATATCTAGTGCATACATTTTTTAAATGCATAATCGCCCCAAGCAAGACTATAAAGCTACTCTAGGCAAAGGGCTATAGAGGAATTTCACATTAGCCCCTTTCTGCGCACTTCCGGGTTGAAAGCGAGAATGTCAGTGGCAAACAAAACAACGCTTCTCAGCACATTCATTCAAGCATGAATTCATCAGGCCATATAAGGCAGCGCAGGCGCACGATTAGCATAAAGTTGTTTACTGTGACATTGAGATCCTCGTTTTCAAACGCGGAAGTGCGCAGATCGGCGCTAAACTCGTCATTGTGGGATTCCTCTATAGAAGAAGAAAAAATAAGGCGGGGGAAGTGGGCGTGGGGTTGGTGGGAATCAGGAAAGCTGGAAGTATATAGGAATTGATATTCCTCTTAAAACAAGCTAGATCATAGAATGGAGGGAAACGCACACTGGGCAAGGAGTTCCAAAGAGATACACCACGTGGAAAAAAAAGCTATTAGAGGAGCTCTTTGTTCTACATTTTGGCACAACTAGAGTGTATGGGTGAGATGAAGCAGAGCCTGGTTGAACACTCAAACACCCTGACAGGAGGAACCAAGGTAAACAGACCGGTTGAACAATTTCCATGGAAATATCTGTAGAACAGACTGATGGTGGCTACAGACCTACGGTGGGAAAGGGGCTGCATCCGATCTAATAAAGATAAATATATCAGTACAGTGCTGCCATGCATATGTGATTAGCAAGTGTTTCTGCCTTCGAACAGCCAGGGGGTTTTCAAGTCCCATGCAATATACAATATACCCAGACAATATGAGGAAACACGATCCTAATTACCCAGGTGATCTAAAAGTAATCAGACCCATACAATAAGCAAAGCCTGCCGTCAAAACGGGCCGTGGTTCAGGTAAAGAAAACAACTGGACGCGCTTTCGCAAAACAGCGTGGAGATCAGTTCCCGGACTGAGGGTAGAATGTTATATCTCGTCTCGCCTGGGTACAACCTGTCCGGTATGCCCCCAGGGTTTGGTCCACACACATCTGTCAACGAAAGGAAATCATTAAGTTCCAATCCTCCTCTATTTCAGGTTGCGTAACGGGACTTGATTAAATGATGATCGGGCGCTTGGACCCAAAACAGGCACCTGCCCAACTCATTTAACAACCTGTGTGATTTGTTAGGGGTCCCTCCTGAAATCCCCCACCGTGGCTATTTATTTATCGACGGCATGCACGGAGGGCCCCTTCCCGTCCCTCCCGCTGCCAGCCGTAAATCTAAAGGAGCCTTTGCAAAATAAAATATGGGCCAGTAAATCTATCAACAAAAGCGGGTGATAAATTGCGATTTTCCAAGAGATAGACGTGTGAGAGCTGCAACTTTCAAGGCATCTTCGCTTGCGTAATTCGAGCCGGCGAGATTTGTCTGAACAGGTTGGTCAGAAAAGTCATAACCCCCCTGTGGTCGATCTTTGTATGTGTAAATTTGAAAACCCGTGCGTTGAGTTCGGTGATTTGTGCAATCTCCAACATCATTCGGCCATCAAAACAATAGTTGCAAATTACTTTTAATGCATATAAAGACTCGAACTATGGTTAAGATCTAGCCTAAGCCATCATGAGCCATCACCTCGGATACCTGTACTACTTTCTCACGACTTCACGATCATTTCTTATCACTTTTTAACTGATCGCCTTGGTACCAAACACTGACTAGTCTAGCGACAGCCTCTTTAGTCTGTCTTGACCCTCGTAGCAATATGAGTGACAGATTCGTCGGAAGATGGGGTGAACATTTTCATTATTATTTTGGGCATCAGTTTGCTATATTTAAAAAATGTGATAAATTGAAATGCATCTTTTTCCTTAACAAGACCACATCATTGCAGTATATTCTCGCACATCTCCTTAAATGTTGATATTATATGAGTGTTCATGGCTCCATTTCGGATGCCAGCGCATAGTAATCCACTTTCGTGTGTATAAACGCGGACTACAGCATAATCCTCCCCCGAAAAACTATTCAGCCAAAATGTTTACGATTATATATGGCTTTGTTCTTTTCCTATACCATGGGGGAGACCAAAAGATCCGTATTATGATCATAACGTCATGTAGTCGGTGGTGAATTAAATTTAAAGTAAACAGATTCGAGCGGTGTTTTGGGCTATTGTGACGGCACAAAAAGCACAAATACATGCAAGTCAAACATGTCCGCTTCGAAAACACGTATAAACAAACACGTCAAGTTGTACGCTGCGGATGTCATAACTTATGCATGGTTAGTTGCCAGGCGCGGATGAAGTGTTATTAGCTCATTCTACATAACACGACTTCACATTCAAGACGACATCGCCGTCAATACTTTGTGGGTAACCCTATCCATTGTCCACCCTGATTATTGCAGATTGGTTCCAGCAGCGTTAAGGCCGGGGCTTCAATTATGTCACGGGATAAATTGGCTTTATTATCTTGTTAAAGCGATACTCCGGAATGCGGTGCGCCGGCCGAGACGGCCAGGGCCGGGGTCGAGTTACGCTCCACAGTTCGGTACCGAAGGTTACGCACCGGGTGTCTCTAATGCAGCGCACGTGTGGACGGAAGGATAGATATGTCGTCATCGTTATTCATTGGTAGGCCGACATCAATGACGATCATTACCAGGCAAAATTGATAAGAAATATGTTGAGCATTATGCATTTTTTTTAAGGAAGAAGAGAAGATTTCTTCCAACAGATAAATTATCGAAGAAAACTATTTAGAACGAAAAGAAACACTTAATACCGTCAAACAAACCACACGAATTTGAAAATTATTTAAACTTTAGTATACCATGATGTAATAGTTTTCCGTTTTATTTCCGGTATGTGCTACGCGCGGATACATCAACCTGCAAGAATTAGAAGCGTCCCGCTCCAAATTCTAAATCTGAAACTTATTGCATCGGGGGTCGATTTTTGTGTAATGCATCATTGGAAAGCTCATAGCTAATGCCAACAGATTAGCAATTCAATTTGAAAGTTTAGTTTTCGGGGTGGCACGGCCAAAAAGCGCACGGACACAACTCATTTGAAAAAGGCCAAAAACTAAAATGGACAGTTAAAAATGAAGTGTTCATGGCATGTCTTGCCCAGACAAAACCATAATCAAGCAGCTGTGTGCTTGCCGGTGCAGGTTAGACCATGGTTAGACAGAACCCCGGTTATTTCACAAGCCGAGAAGCCACTCATTCTCTACAAACACACAAATAATCCCATGAAATAGGCCAGGCTCTGTCCAATGGGCGAGGGTAAACATAAACACCATGCGAATGTTGAACCAGGTGGTGTGTACCGGTGGTACGGGCTCGACGTCTCATCGGTGTAACGCGCCGGCTGAGCGACAAGTGTCGCGTCAATACCAGACTCCCTGAACGTCCGACTTGTTGGTTATACTGCGCAGGCTCAGTAGGCCCTGCATACTAAAACAATGAGAACCATATGGTAAGAGTTGAGGGTGAGGATTAGGGCGAAAATAGGGTTAGGGGTGTTGTTAGGGGGTTAGAGTAGGGTTAGGGTTGGGTTGGGATGAGGTTAAACGTGATTTCATTGCCAACAATGATTGTGTTCATTATAAAAGCATTGTGGTGTTTCTTTATATTATTATTCATGGTATATTATTCTATTCTTTCGCCGCCAAAAGCGGAATTGCAGAATAGATACATAAAATGTAAACATTCAAATAACACCAAACTTTATATATAACTAACTTGGGAAAGTGGGGAGGGTGGGAAGGGAAAGGATGGGGGGGGGGGGGGAGATCTACAAGGGGATAGGGAAAATGGCTATGCATGATAGTAAGAACAATTAAAAATATATATCTATAAAAAGGAAAATAAACAAATTGGATGGAATATTACCTTACAACCATAACCAATTCTCATCATTATATTATTACATGTATAATCGATAAAACTCTCGAAAAAAGCAGATATAAAAGAAAAAATTGGAACCGGTAAGGACAGGGGGTGTGGTTACAGATAGGTAGACAACAGGGGGAGGGGATCAAGGGAAGATAATAAGGGAATTGGAAAGGGAGGGGATGGAACGAGATCAGGTTAGGCCTAAACAACAGGGGGGGAAATTATCAATAGTGGCTATATAGGCAAAGATAATTAGTGATTTTCATTCCAAGTCTTTGTCATTAATGATCGGACTATTTTGGTACCGCTTAGTCTTACAAAATGGTAAGCAGAATTTGTTGGAATTTCTAACCCCACCCCGTGTTGCAATACGTCATGGTTAACGAGTCGGATATTCATGGAAATCGGATATTATGACACCGGTTCAAATTGCGCGCGGCAATAGGGCTCAGTGTAGTGTGACTCCAAGCAAATGTATCTTTTTGCCGCAATATCAACCAAAACTTTAAATTTAAGACTAAACGAAAATTAAAATTGCAAGCGGCAGCTACATCATCAGGTGTAAACAACTTTGTTCCAGTTATACGAGCATAATCTTGCTTGTTTTCATTTCAAGTAAAAAGAAGGTTTTAATTCTTTTTTATATTTAAAATTTAGTCAGGCATTAGGGCACTATTTTTGTTGGTAATAGAAGGTACTCGTCAACAAACGAGCTACTTAAAGGCCCCTTTAAGTGTTTAAAAAAATTAAAATCATGCATTGGAGCGCCTGTCATGAATATCTCACCCCATGAATGTTTAGACTGTAACCCATGATGTATTTCAACATATTGTGCTTTCTATAATGAACATAATAATTTTGGGCAATGGCAAAACCTTTAACCTCATCCCAACCCTAACCCCACCCTAACCCTACCCCTAACCCTGATCCTATTTCTCACCCTAATCCGCACCCTCGTCCTTTCACTGTTTCTATCTCCGTTTCTTCTTGTTTTGTGTATACGGGGGCCTTTTGAGTATAGGTCAATACACGCAGTCTAACCGGTGTCCGCCCGATAGTCCGAAGGTTCGATAGTCCGAAGGTTCGATTGTCCGAAGATTTATTAATCCGAAGGCTCGATATTCCGAACGTACAAATTCCCCATAAGAGGGGGTTCGTTAGTCGGAAAATGAAATAAGGTTCGTTAATCCGAACATTTGATGCAATAGTCCGAATGTTCATTGGTCCGAAAGGCCGACACTCCGAAGGTTCATTTATCCGAAGGTTCGGTAGTCCGAATTAATTTAGAATAAGGTGAATTAGTCCGAAGGTTCAAAAGTCCGAAAGGAAAGTAAAGTTCAATAGTCCGAAGGTTCATTATTCCGAAAGCACACAAGGTTCGATAGTCCGAATTGAAAATAAGGTCCGATAGTCCGACCATCGAACCCTATCGTCTATTCGGAATATCATACCTTATCGTCCATTCGGACTATCGAACCTAATTATTGTCGATTCGGACTATGGCACCCTGTCGTCTATTCGGACTATCGAACCTTCGGATTATTTAACCCTTTTCTCTTTTCGGACTAATGGGCCCTTCGGATTGTCGAACCTTCGGACTGTCGAACCTTCGGACTATTGAACCTTCGGACTAACAAACCTTCGGACTAAAGAACCTTCGGACTAAAGAACCTTCGGACTAAAGAACCTTCGGACTAAAGAACCTTCGGACTAAAGAACCTTCGGACTAAAGAACCTTCGGACTAAAGAACCTTCGGACTAAAGAACCTTCGGACTAAAGAACCTTCGGACTAAAGAACCTTCGGACGATCGGGCTGTCACCTATCTCCTTGTTTTGTGTATACGGGGGCCTTTTGAGTAGGCCTATATATATACACGCAGTTTAACCAACAAGGCTGATACTCACGCGACACCGAATTCTATGGGCGTCTGGACCCTGTTGCCAAGCGCCGCTATCGTGGAAATCTTTCAAAAGGAAATAGGTGAAGATTTCTTGCCATGTAACTCCATTGGACACCTGTACCCGTTTGTTATAATGAGTACTGATTAACATGTAGGCTAGATGCCTTTAAACTCTGCGCCGATGCCCCGACCAACTCGCTAGAATTAATACGGCCCTTTTCAGTGTTCTCTCCCGATGGCCCCAGCGAGTTAATTTAAACCACTGCATCAAAATACTGATTATAATTAACTTGGAAGAATGGAGAGAGAACGAATAATAGCGGGTGCATGGGGGCCAACCCGACCACGGTGATTATAGGAAAGGGGCAAAATAGCGTTTCTCGTTAGCAAGAAAAACACCAGCCCTAACCGCCACAATCCCCTGCTATAGAAAGAAGATTGGTGCGAACTCGGCACAACCAAATTCCTTGGCAAATCCGTTACACATTCAACAATAGCCGGGGCTCCGCGAAAGGACTTCAAACGGCCACCGCCAATGCTCCCTTCTCGGGGCTATTCGTCGGGCCATCGCAGGAGGGACAACACCTGTCTTCTGTATTGAGTCCACCAGCTCTAATTTACAACCGGAATGATTTTTTTCTCTTCTCTCCCAGACGAGAGAGAGAGGCAGAAGTCCATCGGGCGATATTCTCCTATGTTTTTGATCTTGGCCTGGTCAAAGGCGGCGAGTCTGGGCCGTGATTGTGAGCGCGTGGATTGCCCAGAACTGTGTTGTTTTGTTCCACTTATATACGGCCACCGGCACGTGGTTCAGTGAACGGACATGAGGGTACTAATCTGCCGGGGGCAGTCCGGCTAGCTCATGTTATTATCCAACAGACTCCGCGCGCAGCATTCAATCCTTTTTGGATGAATGGTGCACGGTCGCCGTACGGGCACCGAGATCGAGAAGCAGCCATATCAATACCTTGGCGTCTCCCTCTAATCCCCCACCACTCTTCTGAGTTTAATCGGGGCTGACTTTCGTCCCGTAATAGGATCAAGAACCCATCAAAGACCAATTTCAGCCGATGAGGTGCATTCAGCGCGGTGCGGGTAACTGTTGCTGTTTTGTTGAGCTGTTAATCATCAGGGAGGAGGGTTGGTGTTTTTGAAAGTTTAACACCCCCCCCCCCCCTCGCGCGCTCTATCACCGCCCTTGCTATGAATTACCCTAGAAACAGCCCCCACCCCGGGCAAAGAGGGAACCGCTCTAACTTATCCCCCACTACACAATAGCTACATTTCATTGGACATGGGGCAAAAACAGCGGCGGATCAGGCACGGCGTTTGATGTTTCCTACCGCAGAAAGAAGGGGAGTCTGCGACCGGGGCCGGCGGAGTTTCCTAATATTCAATTTTTGGGAAAGAAAAGCCGCAAAGTCTTGCCTTCAGCGAAGCACACTTTGCATCAAAAACACTTAACACTGGGAAACGAAAACACCAAGGCTCACACGTGCAATTCACACGGAAGGTTAAAGTATAACAAAATACAGCAAGAAACGTTGATCACGATCTTGAATTGTAACTACTTGAAAACAGTCAAACAAACCACAAGGGAAACTGACAAAGGAATTTGAATGAATTTTCAAAGTGAACAAAGAAAACTTGCCCTATGTTGGCGGTCTCCCAAATTGTACATTTTCAGCGCCGCCGCCCCCCCCCCCCATCCCCCCCCCCCTCCCCCATCCCCCCACCCCCCCCCCCCCCCCCCGCGATTTGGGAAACCGCTAACTCGGGTCAAGATAGCTCAGTTGGTAGAGCGCCGGTACGGTATCCGGAAGTCGCAGGTTCGAATCCCGCTCCTGCCAGTTTTCCCTGTTCACTTTGAAATTACTTTAAAATAGTGTGAAACGTTGACGAGTCTGGTGGGTTCAGAAGTTTTTATGAAACTATTATGTTGTTTATGTCACTTCTATGGGAAATAAAAAGCATGATTGCCATAGTGTAATATATAATTCGAAGTCTATAACAATATAATGGTGTCAGGGGCGGATCCAGAGTGGATGTTTTGGGGGTCTCCCCCCCCCCTCCCCTCCCCAATAATCACCTTGTTTTTACGGGACACGGTTCTGTCTCCTCGTTCACTGATCTGTGAAGTTTTATTGCTTCATTTTTGGGCAAATTACGTGAAACAAAAGTTCCAGTTTGTTCAACAGTATCTCCATTGACTTTTGCACTACATCAAGGTCATTGGCCTTCGAGAAAGAACTTGCGTAAGTTCGAAACGTTAGGCCAGCTAATTGTGTTGATTTGTATATTTCAGGTCAATGCAGTCAGTTAAGCCCCCTTTACACAGGGCTGCGACCTTTGTACCACCTATGAGCGACCAAAAAATGGCCAGGACGCTCAATGGTCGCCTAAACCCAGAAAATCCTGTTTCAATGTAACTGCTCCAGCGATCTTTGTGTCTTTCTTGAACCACCAAAACTGCAATTTTCGGGCATTTTCAGGCAGAAGCATCGCCCAGATTGACGGTAAAATTTGCAACAGAACGCATCTATTACGTGGCGACCATTGGCCGACCATTGTGCATCCATTATGCAACCACGGCAATGCTTGTGCCTCCCTTCTGCCTCATTTGAGCCACCTTTGAGCAACCAACCTTCTCTGCGACCTTTGTGCGACTGTTTTGAACATGTTCAAGAATTTACGGCGACCATGGCGTCCATGGCGATGTCTGAACATCCTGTGTACCACCTTTAAACGACCTAGGCAACCATTCGGCCTCCTTTGAGCCTCCAACGGCGACCTGGCCAGTTTTATGGTCGCACAAGGGAGGCCCAAAGGTCGCCATCCTGTGTAAAGGGGGTATTACCAGTTTGCAGCAGCTCAGAAATCAAGTCGCGTTGATTACAAAGTGGTCCCCTGCAGGTTTGTTGTACAGTCGTATTATTTTGTAAATCCGATTTTACTTATTACACCTCGACTGTGCAAAATACATTTTCGGCATAAAAATACCAACATACACCGAATTTCGAACTTGTAAAGACTTAAACGTGATCGTAATAATAGCTTCATGCACCGCACGTCAGCTGCGTAGTTGAATTTCCCCTGGCCTTGCAATGTCTATCACACAGGAACGGAACGTCAAAATATCAATGCAGCGGACGACATTGTAAGCTTTTTGTCGACTGTCACTGTTTTGCTAATTGAAAAACGGAGAGTACCATTTCATGTTCAAGCCTGCTATTGTCCCGGCTTTCTTTGCGCGTATGCCGATGTAATACGGTTGAATAATGACTTCAATTTCACACAAGACTTCATCGGGAAGTTTGTTCATGGCCCCTAGACTGTGTGCAGTAACAAGTTTCGTTATAGAGCAAGGAGATATATTCAATGTGCTGTATGTTTTAGCCCCGTGGGCACAGGTTATAAAATTGATCGGTGTGATTGCCACGGAGGCTGGTGGAACCTATACCTTACAAGTTGGAATAATGGGCTAAGTTCACAGCGCTGCTAATCACATTTTTTTTTCTGGCTAACGGAGCCTCCGTCCAATTCACCGACTGCAGCAAGCACAGCAAAATGCTCGGCTAACTTTAGAGGCATTTTACTTATTATACGGTGACGCAACAATATAAAATAATCTCCATATACACGCGCAGGTGTCAGCCCGACGACTTGGGTAAGGTTGCCATTTGTTTGCTACAGTAAGCACGACTTTGTTTCGGTATCGTTAAGCAGCGCTATGAACTTGGCACCGGTGTCATATGAATATCCGACTCCATGAATATCCGACTCTTTACCCATGATGCATTGCAACACAATGCTTTCATTATGAACGCAATAATTGTTGGCAATAGCATAACCTCTAACCTCATCCCAACCCTATAACCCTGACCTTAACTATACTAAACCCCACCCAACCCTAACACAATTTCTCACCCTAATCCTCACTCTCACCCTTACCTACGTCACTCATTGTGGGGCCTACTGAGCATGCGCAATATAACGAACAAGTCGAAAACTGTCTTCTTCAGTGAGATGCCCAATAATTCTCTGTCAGTAGTTAGTGGAACGTTTTTGGCCGGGGGAGACTCGACGACTGGGCTGGGAATGACGTAGTGTGGTGGAGCTTTGTGTCCGTAGATCATGGGCGTAAATCCCGGGGGTGGGGAATATACCCCCACTTTTTGACAATGGGGGATGGGTCATTGGATCTTCCCCCCCCCCCCCCCAGATAAAATGCCGATCTCGAGGTTATCTTGTAACTTTCCAACAGTCAAAATGTATTTAAAAAAATAAACCTAAATGGGGTGACAGACCTTTGTATCGTGAAAACTAGTGTCATATTTTCTCAAGCCCCTACCCCCAACTTTCCGAATTTCTTTGGCCTGCCGGGATTTTGGTCATCCCCCACCCCGCCCCCCCCCCGCCCCCCACCCCCACTCGACCATCCCCCATTCACCGACACGAATTTATGCCACTGCCGTAGATCCTCCCCCAATGGTGACGGTGACACGTTAGGGTGGACTCGGTCGAACCGCCATCCTTCGTCTTTTGACTTGTCATCGTTGACAGTGTTCACAGTTCATATTACTTAGTCCAATGAAATTTACTAAATAAAAAACCCACTTCGGCAAACTTCGTGCTTCACCCATATACCCTTTTTGATAGTGATCCATCCCTTTCTAGTTGAATTTTCAAATCGAACAAAGAAAACTGGCAGTAGCGAGAATTGCACCTGCGACTTCCGGAATACCGTACCGGTGCTACCAACAGTGAGCCATCTAATCTTATGTTAAATGTTGTGTAGGCCTACACGATTGGTAATCCTCCACATTTTTTTTACTGAATTATTACGAAATACCTTACTAGACTGTAAGTTAATAGTAGTCTCAATCATCCTGTGAAATTATGGCACCAGGTGTGCTGTCGTTGTCAAGAAAAGTGGAAATTGATATCGTCTTCCAACGATTTCCAGCTGGAAATTGTTGGAAAACTGTACTGTAGCCTTTAGTCAAGGCGTGCGTGGCTACCCGGACGAGTGGCGGGCTGTACATGCATTCAGGGCGCGTCACGTGTCCAGCTGGTAGCCACGCGCGCATTGACAAAAGACTATCATTCGCCCGACAGTTGAAAACGAGCGCCGTTTTTTTCTCAGTTTTTTCGCCATCCAACAACGCAAAACTTTGAACAGGTGAGTGGAACGATATTTCCTATAACATACTAACCCCCAAATCCGCCCATTTTTTAAAATTGCAACAATGACCAATCATGTACACGGCCTTTAACTTCTCCCAAATTCGGTCGATTCACACCTCGGTGCGCCGCCATCAGCGGCAACCACCGGGAAGAGGCCAAATTACGCAGTGCATCATGGGAAAAAGTCGACATCGCAAAACCGGAGGTGGGTTATCGCCAATGCATCGACCGTACTTCTTACACCCCTTCTCCGCTTAATCTATCAACTTCTCTCTCTTCTTTCCCGCACAAAGTATTCCCCGATTAATCAAAAATTGCTTCAACTCACCCACTCGCATTCGCGCGAAAAAATACTGCTGTACTGACCACCATCTAATAAAACGCGATAGACGCGATGTCGACCCCGAAAGTGGGAAATTGGCCTTTCCCGCCCGGCTTGCCGCTGGCGGCGCACTGAGTTGTGAATCGACCGAATTGTCCAAAGTTTTTAGTGGGGGCGCTATTCAGAAGTCATAAACCTATAATGCCGTATAGCCGGGATCACGCTCCAACTTTACGATACCACCAGGGAAGCGACATTGTGGGGATCACTCGATGAGAATACGACTTATTAACTTGTATCATCAAATAAACCACAAGGAAAACTGACGTTTACTTTGAAAAATCATTTATATTTTAGGCCTACATAGACCCCCACACCTACGCCATCTCTCAGCCCCCCCCCCCCCCCCCCTCCCAAAAAACAACAACACACCAACAAATAATTAACAAACAGGCAGAAACCTACCTCCTCACCAACACACTAACCGAGATATTGCTCTTGTCTCGGTGGTATTGTAAATTGATTACTTATTTGTCATTGATAATTGTTGCACTGGATAAGCAAATAATAAAATATAGCACTATCGTAATTTGTAGGGTAACTGTGGACAACGGTAGTTGAATGATACATACTTTGCCCGAACCCGTTGGACCAATTTTGTCCTATTTGATTTGACCACGTCTAACGACCATCTGGATCCAGTATACAGGGCATGGCTGCGCTGGTTATCAAAAGCAACATTTATCGTACCAAACTATGACAAGTGAAGAGGGGGACCAGTTACACCGTAGTTCGACTCGCTGTCATTCGATCGTGGATGCCATTAGCCTTTTAGAGGTGTGGCGGACACAATAGGAGGGCGCTATTTGATTTGGGTAAACCTTTTGTATGGCACAAAAGGTTTACCCAAATCAAATAGCGCCCTCCTATTGTGTCCGCCATACCTCTAAAAGGCTAATTACGCAAGTAAGTGCAAGGTAATCAACCACCCAGTGAGAACCATTGTTTCTTGATGGAACCTGTTCCATAATGTGATTGTGGATGAGAGCTATCCAATATTATCAGCTTAAAACCCTTGTGCTATTTAAAAGGTCAAAATCAGTCAAAATTTCCTTCCACCTCCCCTGCCTATACTTTGTACACAGACAGGGTCAAATTACGTGGTTAATTTGTACATGTGGCAGAAGGGTCACAAACAATCACCTTGACTGATTTTGACCCATACAACAACATGGCTCAGAATGCATGTTTGCATAGGAGGGTTGGAACTCAAAGCTAGAAGTTTATAGCGTCTGTTCTTATGAGTTTTTGTATACATCTGTCATATTTCAGGTCTCCGCATTGCAATCGTGGATCAAATTTGGACCTTCGGATGGTGGGAGCTGGTTCGTAACTTGATTTGGGGAAAATTGACACTGACTTGAGAAAAACTGACTCAGTTACAATTAGGCCTATGCTTTTAATTTTTTTCTTAGGAAAGGCAGTCGTATGGACTGCTGATTGTAAAATGAGCCCAGACTTCAACTGTGCCCAGTGACTTGGTCAGATCAGGAGTGTTGATCTGATCATCGGGGAAATTTGCACCCAAGACCCCTTTAGCAGCCTGCAGAGTCACGCTGGCCGGCCGGACTTTAATGGTGTCGAACTGATAGTGGTGATCAGCACATGTCTTGCGGTCGCTTCTGTAGGACCCAAACCACGTCTGCGACATGATGTCCTTATACAGACTGAAATTGGGGAACTTATCCGGAGATTGGAAGTCACCAGACGGTTCAAACTTGGCAGTGAATACGTGCCCGTCGTAGTCGACTCGATAAGTGTTGTCAGTTGCCTTCGTGTCAGCCTTCAACGCGTTGAGGTTGTACTGCAACTGCGAGGCTAGGTTCAGGATTGTAGAGTCGGTGTAGATGATGGACTTGTAGTTCATGTTCTTTGAAGCTCTACTGCTGGAGGGCGCTGTTAGGTAGGGGATGTCCAGCTTGAACTCGGGGAAGGTTGGAAGCAGCCAGTGTGGAATGCCGATAGGGCCCGCGTTGTGTTCGGTGCCGATCTCGAGAACCACGGGGTGCTGGTCGGCTGCTAGGCCGGGCAGGGAGACATCGGCCAAGACCAGTGAACGACCTATAATTGAAATTATTGTGACACGTTCAGTTGAATAGAAATGTGTAAAGGTATCTGCTCTTTAATTAATGGTGCTTGACAATTATCTGGAAGGCACTGTTCGAGGACAACCAAAACGACATCGTCATGCATCAAGAATATTTGATTTAGTCTTGAATAACCATTCATATACTGTAATAATTTTAAACACGGTAAAAATCTTAAATGCAGAAAAGGGTTCTGCTTCCTGACGCGTCATTTATGGCGCACGTACGTTTGTTTTGTGGGAGAAATAATGAGATTTGTCGAATTAGGTGCAAAAATAAAGATGGCCTTTTTTAAAATATAGATGATAATGCCACGCCCCATCGCGCAAGGACCACCATCAACCACTTCTTGGAAGATGCTGGAATAGAACGTATGGAATGGCCGGTTGGACCATGGGTATCCGCAACTTGATTAACAGCATGACGGAACGCTGCAACTGAAGTGATTGAACACTGGTGAACCTACCCATTAAGAACTTTATTTGAACGGTGTTTTTACCAGTGGATCATACTGTATTTTAATAAAGGTCACATTGATCACCATTCACAGTCTTCATCTTTTTTAGTGTAAAACATTATTATGTTAGCCAACAATGAGACACGTAAGTAAGTTGAGTAGGCCTATAAACACAAATTGCATGCAACTTTGTTATTTGCAAGTCATTTTAAGAATCACATTATTTTTCAGATAAAACTATTTTTTTTATTTATTGATTAGTGTGTAACACCTCACGATTTCAGCAGCAGTTTTTGATGGAGGAGATTGTAGTAGCCAAGTTTGGTTAGTGCGCCCTCAATAGACTGGTCTCTAAGGTCAGAGTTCACTGTATGGAAATTTCCATTCGTTACCATGTACCATATCGCATGTGTATTATGATGGTGGCGGTGTGAGTATTCGAGCACTGTAAGCGAAATAAAAGCAAGTCAAAGTTAACTATTTTGCCTACAATTGGTGACCCCGACGTGATCGGGACGTGACATGGAGTCGAAAGACGGAGTTGGTCGTGAGGCGAGTGGGCACAGCGGACAACTAACTGCAGCGGTAAGCATCAAACTACCGCCGTACTGGCCTGCAGACCCCCACGTATGGTTTGCCCAGGTTGAGGCACAGTTTACCACGCGTGGTATAACGTCGGAGTCCACAAAGTATGCGTACATTGTGTCTGCCCTCACACCCGAAATTGCACAAGAAGTGCGAGATCTGTTGCTTGATCCACCAGCTGAACGCCCCTACAAAACTTTGCGAGAGGAATTGATTAAACGGACCTCTGCCACTGAACAAAGACGCCTTCAGCAGCTCCTTATTGAGGAGGTTTTAGGAGACAGGAAACCAACCCAGCTTCTTCGACACATGCGACAACTACTTGGGAATCGCATGCTTGAGGAGTCGATTCTCCGCCAGTTATTTCTCCAACGTCTCCCATCGAATGTGCAAATAGTGCTGGCGTCGACCGGTGACAGCGTGAAACTCGAACAGTTGGCAGAACTCGCAGACAAAGTCATGGATGTCACTGTTAGTGTTACACAGCAGCCACTCAGGGTCAGCTCAGTTACGCCTCCCCCTGTGCCACCTACTGAAGTGGAACTCCTCCGCAAGGAAATCAGCCACCTATCTCTGCAAGTTCAAGCCCTGTCCGCACAGCGTCATCGTTTTCGCAGCCGTTCACGCAATCGCCCCCGAACACAAACACCACCTCCGCCCAGCAATGACACTGCAACAGTCGAGGACTCTTGGTGTTGGTATCACGCTTCTTTTGGAGACAAGGCACGCAAGTGTCGTCGGCCGTGCCAGTTTCCGGGAAACGTGACCGCCAGCAACTGATGGCGACGAGTGCTGCTGGCCAAACGCGAAGTCGCCTATTCCATGTCGTTGACCGGACGTCGAGGCAACGCTTTCTCATAGACACGGGTGCTGAAGTTAGTGTTGTTCCCCCATCTCCACTCGAACGCCAGCGACCCCGGCAAGGTTGTCATTTGCAAGCTGCAAATCACTCCATCATAACAACTTACGGAGAGCGGTCGCTTACGCTGGATTTGGGAGTACGGCGGACATGTAGGTGGGTGTTCGTAATTGCAGACATACACCAACCGATTATCGGTGCAGATTTTCTACGCCATTTTAACTTGCTAGTGGACATGAGACATTGTCAACTGTTAGATGCCACAACCAATGTTACGGTTAATGGCGTCAGGTGCGGTCAACTTTCGCCTTGTCCTATGTTCGCCACCATAGACTCGCAGTCACCGTATCATGCGATTTTGGCACGATTTCCGGACATCACAAGACCGTGCTATGAGGACACAGCAATAAAGCACAACGTCACACACCATATAACCACAACAGGATCGCCAGTTTCTGCTCGTCCCCGCCGCCTTCGCCCGGATCGACTAAAGGTTGCGCGTCACGAGTTCGATCACATGCTGCAACTCGGCATCATCAGACCGTCCAGCAGTAACTGGGCTTCACCCCTCCACATGGTCCCCAAGAAAACCCCCGGAGACTGGAGACCATGTGGGGACTATCGTGCGCTCAACGATCGCACAGTACCAGATCGCTACCCTATCCCGCACTTACACGATTTTTCGTCGTCGCTGCATGGTGCCAAGGTTTTCTCAAAAATCGACCTGGTACGCGCCTACCATCAGATCCCTGTAGAGCCGTCAGACATCCCAAAGACCGCGGTCACTACTCCCTTTGGACTCTACGAGTTTGTGCGTATGCCCTTTGGGCTCCGTAACGCCGCGCAAGCTTTTCAGAGGTTCATTGACAGTGTCATCCGCGGGCTCGATTTCTGTTACGCATACATCGATGATCTCCTTGTTGCTAGTGCCGATGCAGAAGAGCACGAACGACATCTTCTCCAGCTCTTCAGTCGCTTGTCTGACCATGGACTCATCATCAATCCAGCTAAGTGCGAGTTCGGGGTAGAATCGCTCGAGTTCCTCGGTCACCACGTTGATTCGCAAGGAATCCGCCCATTGCGAGAGAAAACCCGAGTCATCCTGGACTTTCCACAACCCGCCACACATCGCAAGCTCAAGGAGTTCCTCGGATTGGTGAACTTCTATCGGAGGTTCATACCACAGGCAGCCACCATCCTCCAACCACTCGCCGATCTCACAAAATCGCGTGGACAGTCCAAAAGCCTGCTTTGGACCGATGCAGCTGTAGCAGCTTTCGGCGATATCAAGTCGGCTCTCGCGAAGATTGCCAGCCTTGCACATCCTAGGCCCAACGCAGACATATCGGTCATGACAGATGCGTCAGACGTGGCAGTTGGGGCTGTCCTCCAACAGCGAGTCGACAATGCATGGCAGCCAATTGCATTCTTCTCTCGCAAACTCAAACCAGCTGAGACACGCTACAGTGCTTTTGGCCGAGAGCTTTTGGCTATATACCTGACCATACGCCATTTTCGTGCCATGTTGGAGGGCCGCCACTTTCATGTCCTCACAGACCACAAGCCACTCATATACGCATTCAAGGCAGCACCAGATCGACACTCGCCACGCGAAATTAGACATCTGGACTTCATTTCGCAATTTACCACGGACATTCGAGCAGTAAAGGGTGTCGATAATGCCCCAGCTGATGCCTTGTCAAGAATTCAGCTGAATGCAGCCACCCTCCCACCTGCCATAGATTTGGATGTCATGGCAGACATGCAACGACAAGATGATGAATTGAAGAAACTTCGCTCATCCTCGACTTCACTCCATCTCACAGACATTCCGCTGTCTACTGGGACATCACAGATCGTTTGTGACACTTCTACGGGCACAACACGTCCATTTGTGCCTAGTAGTCTCCGCAGAACTGTTTTTGTTGCTCTTCACTCCCTGGCACACCCTGGTATTAGAGCGACCCAACGGCTCATCACTGAACGGTTCGTCTGGCCAGGAATCAACCACGACATTCGCCAGTGGACTCGAGAGTGCACCGCTTGTCAACGTGCGAAAGTGCACCGACACACCCATGCTCCACTTGGCACATTTGCGACTCCAGACGCTCGATTCAGCCACGTCCACATAGACATAGTGGGGCCACTACCACTTTCCAATGGCTACCGCTATTGGCTCACATGTGTGGATCGCTTCACGCGATGGCCAGAGGCTATACCAATAACTGATATCACCGCCGAGACAGTCGCCAGAGCTTTTGTTGATAGGTGGGTTTCCAACTTTGGTGCCCCATCGACAGTGACAACGGACCGCGGCCGTCAATTTGAATCGGCCCTGTTTCGCGCCCTCACCAGACTCCTTGGCTGCAAACACATACACACTACTGCCTATCATCCGGCAGCAAACGGCATGGTCGAGCGATTACATCGCCAGCTCAAGGCTTCACTTAAGGCACAGCAAGACCCTATGAAATGGACAGAGGCACTCCCACTCATCCTGCTAGGGATTCGCTCTGCAGTCAAACCGGACTTGGGTCATTGTCCAGCTGAAATCGTTTTTGGCACCACGCTCAGACTGCCAGGTCAGTTTTTCGAGCCCGACGTTCCAGCTTCTCAGTTGGACCCAGTGGATTATGTTGACAGGCTCAAGGCGTCTATGCGCCAAATTCACCCAACGCCACCACGTCAACAACAGCAGCGAGCGGTTCACATCCCGAAAGACCTAACTTCCTGCACCCATGTCTTTCTGCGTTACGATGGAGTTCGCAAGCCCCTTCAGCCACCTTACAATGGACCATACAGGGTGGTTAGCCGCACAGACAAACAGTTTGTTATTGACATTGATGGACGTGTGGACACTGTCTGTATTGACCGTGTAAAGCCCGCTTATTTTGATAAGCAACATTTGGACACTTCACCGAGAACGCCCGATCCAGTGACCACGCCAGCTGTGGTGACCAGAACACGTTCAGGTCGTCATGTGCATTGGCCTAAGACATTAGCAGATTTCGTTCATTGACATTCACTGGTGGGGGGCTCCTGTAGTAGCCAAGTTTGGTTAGTGCGCCCTCAATAGACTGGTCTCTAAGGTCAGAGTTCACTGTATGGAAATTTCCATTCGTTACCATGTACCATATCGCATGTGTATTATGATGGTGGCGGTGTGAGTATTCGAGCACTGTAAGCGAAATAAAAGCAAGTCAAAGTTAACTATTTTGCCTACAAGATTATAAGAAAAGAGTTCCCTATCCGGCCATCACTTATTTTCCCTTAATATGACTTACAAAACTACAAAAAAGTGTAAATCCGATAAAAAAACACAAATTTAGGAGGGAAAAAATTTCAACATATTCTTTGAAAAAACTTTGACTTTTTCATTCATGGCCAATAGACTTTGTGCAAAAGGTCTAATTGCTGGCCGGATATGGAACTCTTTCCGGTTATACTTGCGCCCTCTAGTTTTTATGGATGTGCCAACTTTATGCTTATTAGAATTGGCATAATGATAGATATTGTTATTATGCAGTAAAGGCGGTCTTGACAAACACAAATTCGGATAAATTCTAAAGTGCATGTCTTTAGCAACTGTCAGAAAAATTCCCGTTAGTGGGATCGGGTCTTTACTTACCAGCGGGAAGCATTTTCTGTACCGTGGCTTTGGGGAGGGGAACGATGGCCCACCAGGCGTGGTAATAGCCCTGAATGGCATCCTTGGCATCCACCGTCCGTTGGGTGCTGCAGGCCAGCAATGTAAGCACAAGGAAAGTTACCGAAATCATACCGTCTTTTTTCTGGACAAATTCTGCAGTAAGTGTCCCGACTCACGAGGGTTATGTTTCATCCGTGTAAGATATAGAAGTGAGTGTTATGATCGACAGCCAGCCTTATATGTCAGATTGCAGTGTGCGTTATCTTTATAAACCCTACAAAATAAATAAAGGAACTACGGGATTATTCACTTTGTTCTGGATATATGCGTGCCTACAACTATACGAGTGTGATCTAAATGCCTGGTGGTGGATTCAATTATTTCAATATTGAAAATTCAGTCCATTTTAGTCACTGCTAGAGGGCGCTATTTTTGTTTGTCAAAAGATCATAAAATACCACAATAATTAAGTCCAAAATAACTAATGATATACATAGAAAATAAACTGAAACATGCATGGAACCTTGAAGTGTTTGATATTTTTTTGTACACAATGATAAAGGAACACCGCTGTTATGCCTCCGATGTCATCATACTTTGACTCATGAATATTCAAATTCATTAACATAAAGCAACATTTTTTTAATATAATGCTGATCTTTGTGATAGAGTTCATTATTGTATGATGCCTTTAAAACTTAGAAACTAATTAACACAACAATACTGACAGCAGCAAAGCACTCTCTTCTTGTCGATCAACGCGAGGGACTATCAGATCTCGTGTTATCTCTCCTAGAAATTCTAGACCGGCTGGCAGAGTTTCCACGATTACAGTAACCTGTCCATCACCCAGGCTGAGTTTGGGCGAGACTCGTGTCTTCGTTCGTGTTCCGGCCGCTCGAACACCAAAGAACGTCTGATAGCCAAGAGCGCCATCTATCGCTGGTACCCACGCAAAATGTAATGGCTGCGCCCATAAGAATTCGTTTCAAAATACTCAATTTTAGACGCGAAAATATTTAACAAAAACACAATATTTATACTGCATTTTCCCCAATTTTTTTTCCAGAAAAAGCTTTATTTTCAAAACGTTTGGAAGGGAATTTTAGGCATTATGACGTCGACTTTTTATGCTTCGTCAAATCATCCGCCATCTTTGGTCGTCTTCTACGTCGCGTCAAATTACGTCATGTTCTTGTAAACCCTCCGAGGTGGTGTGTGATCTTGTTCCGAGTGCAATGTTCTAGGGTAGTCTTGGTTCCAAGACGTCCTTAGCGCGGTGCGACGTACAGCGCGCACGGCAGCGCCCTCTAGCTACACACAAACACACGCCAAGGCCAAATCGCTAAGAACGTCTTGGGAATTTCGCAAGGGAGCGCGCGCGACCTGCTTATGCATAATTTAACAGGCGGGTCAAACGAATAATCGCGCTTGCGCACTGGAGGGAACTCATGTTTAAGTAATAACTTACTAGTCAGTTAACGTTCTGAGCAGAGTGATTCAGGATTGAGAAATTTTCGGATTGTTCCCAAAATGTGATCTGGAATATCAGACGTTATTTATGCCAATTTCAGTCCCAGATGTTCAGCACGATGTAACTGATCAACGTCCAGAGCTTTCAATGGCACGATCGACGACAATAATCAGCCCTTTCTCCTGTTTGCATTCGGTTACTTCGTTCATGGAGGTAGGAAACACCTCCATGCTTCGTTCAAGAAATCTAAGACCAATGGAGCAGCTTGAAATTACACTCTTGGCAAATCCCGTTGATAAATTAACAAACAAATCATGGCCACGTACAAATTTATGAATGGTACTGATCTGATGACTTTTCAGCTTTCCAAAGCCCAGTTTGTTTGCTGTAAAATCGATCGCTTGGTCCACGCCGTCAGACATTTTTCCCAACAAACAACGAATGGCTTGGTACTGCGCTGCACGTATACGTACGTACACGTAAACCCGACGTGAGTACAGAAACTAGACTAGTGAGGGTTGGCTATTTACATGCGATAATGCAGTACGTCACACGCGCATGCAAATGCCACACAGTTCTGCTCGCGATTTCGCGAGCAGAACTTGCGAAATTCCCTAGACGTAGACGGGGGTAGCGCGCACGGCCGGCCGACAGCGCCCTCTCGCTACACACACACACACGCCAAGGCCAAATCGCTACCCGTCGCACCGCTAAGAACGTCTTGGAACCTAGACTAGTTCTAGGGTCGCGTTCCCGCCGTTCGGGCGCAAAACGGGTAACTCGTGTTTTAAGAACAGACCGCCTGGCGTTGGTGGCGCTATGGCGCAATAGCCGCTTACTGAATGCCGAAAATAACTATTTCGCCATAAGTCCAAGTAAAAAGAAACATGTTTAGCGTCCGGATTTTGTTTTTGGAAAGGAAGGAAGAAGGGTTTTTAAATTTTTTTTTTTTTAAGATGGCCGCCATTCTTTTTCAACTGTTCTAAGACACAAAAATGAAAGAGATATGAACATGCCTACAGTGGTTTTTAACAGCTTTAGTAAACTTGTATTTTTCATTTTCCGATGGATCGGTTGACATTTTGGGGTTGTTTTTATCACATCATTTTCCACTGGTAAAAAAAAAAAAAAATTGAGGCGGCCCCCAAAAAGGGAAGCGGGCGGGGTGGGGGGGGGGGGGGGGGACGGGACGCTAAACGTGTTTTTGTTTACTTCGCCTAACAGTTTCTGTTCTCTAATGTTGTTATTAATAAAGCAGTTTATTTTTGTGGTGCATAGTCCACTATAGATCTGCCCTTAACACGTTTGGAGAGACTAGCGGCAGATTATGATAAACGAGTTACAGACAGTTCTTTCATATGGTTTAGTTATGATGTACAAACCCTCGATTTTAGCTGAACGTACTCAAGTTATACTGTCAATTAATGATTCAAACAAAGTAAAGCTTAAGTTTTTATTAAATAAAAATTACATTTAAAAAACATATAACTATGTGTATATCCCCGTACCATATTGTCTGGAGACCACGTATTTGATACAGGTATTTATTTGAAAATATGAAATCAATTTTTATGGAGATTTTTTTTTGGGGGGGGGGGGGGTCACTTTGATGAGAAGCTTACAGTTCGTTTCATTTGTTGCCACCTTGAACATTATTAGTACAGCCGATTTCATATGAATATCCGACTCCCATGAATATCCGACTCCCATGAATATCCGACTCCTCTTTCCTATTATTGGTTAAACCCTCTCACTTGACCGGCCACTCTCCCAATAATCGATTCATCGATCTTAAGGCATGTGCAATATACTG
Organism: Hippasteria phrygiana; assembly: GCA_037893225.1. Lineage (NCBI taxonomy): Eukaryota > Metazoa > Echinodermata > Asteroidea > Valvatida > Goniasteridae > Hippasteria > Hippasteria phrygiana. The sequence continues at coordinate 1,114,124 of JAZGUH010000311.1, forward strand.
CAATCATTTCATGGGGACAAAATTTCACGCTGCACCGGCAGCGCCCCTTGAGCAAACACAAGGGGGCGCTATTTCTAGCGCGCGTTGTACATTATTGCTGGTACTCGTACAACACGTGTTGTTTTATGTTACTTTTCATTGAAACCAACGAAATTATAGCCGGAGTTCTTTTGCACAGCATGCAAGATGGCGTCGAGCTGATACGAAGAGAAAAGTGCCGGTAAATTACCGTTTTTGTTAAAGAACTAAGAACCGTCAGCATGTATTTTGCAACATAAATTGAATTAATAATACATTGGGAGTCATGTTCTTTAATTGTTTTGTGTATTTTGGGACACTATAAGTTGAGGAAGGTTGGTTGTATGTAGGACATCTCTAGTCTTAGTTAGTCCGAGTAACTTGGACCCTTCATATCGCCTTTTTTAACATTTGGACATGATCTGGCGATAGTAGGGTCCAAGTCGATTGTGCGATAGAGAATGGCCAAACACAAAATCCCCCCAAAAAACATCAGAATTCAACCTTACAATGGCCACCAAAATACTAGATACTGAAATTTTACCGTTTATTTCCCAGAGACCCCCGCAGAACATGTCTTTTCGCCGTTTTGAAGTTCAAAAAGTGACTCCTCCATCTTGCATGACGTACGTCACCCTGATGCGCAGCGCCCGCATGCACCTAGTCTAGGTTCCAAGACGTTCTTAGCGGTGCGACGTATAGCGCGCACGGCCGGCCGACAGCGCCCTCTCGCCAAGGCGTGTGTTTGTGTTTGTGTAGCTAGAGGGCGCTGTCATGCCGTGCGCGCTGTACGTCGCACCGCGCTAAGGACGTCTTGGAACCAAGACTAGCATGCACCGCGCGACAACCTGTTTATGCCGGCGACTGTTTCGTGAAGAATTTTCTACCTCATGACGCGCGTGAAACCTCGAATCAATATACTACACATGCTACATGTATAACTCTATGATCTACACACGAACACGTACAGCGACCGTTTTACCACTCGCGAAGCAGTCGCCGGCAGGTTGTCGGGCGGTGCATGCGGGCGCTGCGCATCAGGGTGACGTACGTCATGCAAGATGGAGGAGTCACTTTTTGAACTTCAAAACGGCGAAAAGACATGTTCTGCGGGGGTCTCTGGGAAATAAACGGTAAAATTTCACTTTTTATTTGGATGTTAAGTAAACCTTGGTACATTTATCTGATCACGGAACTCCACTTGGTCAGGTGGTGGCGTATCTAGTATTTTGGTGGCCGTTGTAAGGTTGAATTCTGATGTTTTTTGGGGGGATTTTGTGTTTGGCCATTCTCTATCGCACAATCGACTTGGACCCTACTATCGCCAGATCATGTCCAAATGTAAAAAAAGGCGATATGAAGGGTCCAAGTTACTCGGACTAGTCTTAGTCCGAGTAACTTGGACCCTTCATATCGCCTTTTTTAACATTTGGACATGATCTGGCGATAGTAGGGTCCAAGTCGATTGCGCGATAGAGAATGGCCAAAAATTCAATCCAAACAAAAAACATCAGAATTCAACCTTACAACGGCCACCAAAATACTAGATACGCCACCACCTGAACAAGTGGGGTTCCATGGTCAGATAAATGTGTCCAAGGACAAGGTTTACTTAACATCCAAATAAAAAGTGAAATTTTACCGTTTAATTCCCAGAGACCCCCGCAGAACATGTCTTTTCGCTTTTTTGGAGTTCAAATAGTGACTCCTCCATCTTGCATGACGTACGTCACCCTGATGCGCAGCGCCCGCATGCACCTAGTCTAGGTTCCAAGACGTTCTTAGCGTGCGACGTATAGCGCGCACGGCCGGCCGACAGCGCCCTCTCGCTACACATACACACGCCAAGGCGTGTGTTTGTGTTTGTGTAGCTAGAGGGCGCTGCCGTGCACGCTGTACGTCGCACTGCGCTAAGGACGTCTTGGAACCAAGACTAGCATGCACCGCGCGACAACCTGTTTATGCCGGCGACTGTTTCGTGAAGAATTTCCTACCCCATGACGCGCGTGCAACCTCGAATCAATATGCTACATGTATAACTCTATGATCTACACACGAACACGTACAGCGACCGTTTTACCACTCGCGAAACAGTCACCGGCAGGTTGTCGGGCGCTGCGCATCAGGGTGACGTCATGCACGGTCGAGGGGTACGGTCACTATTCGAACTACGTACTGACTGACTACAAAAAAGCGAAAAGACATGTTCTGCGGGGGTCTCTGGGAATGAAACGGTAAAATTTCACTTTTTATTTGGATGTTAAGTAAACCTTGGTACATTCATCTGATCATGGAACTCCACTTGTTCAGGTGGTGGCGTATCTAGTATTTTGGTGGCCGTTGTAAGGTTGAATTCTGATGTTTTTTGTTTGGATTGAATTTTTGGCCATTCTCTATCGCGCAATCGACTTGGACCCTACTATCGCCAGATCATGTCCAAATGTTAAAAAAGGCGATATGAAGGGTCCAAGTTACTCGGACTACTCTAGTCTATGTTTTTTAGTTTTTCTACCGTCATAAAATTTAAATGGCGATTGTGTATTAAACTAACGTTAGTTGTTCCTTCCTCCATGGTCGAAAGGGCCCTGTTCTCTAACCAAAATCCACTTTTAGGTTAAACTTAATGGAATTGCCAAACTAGTTAGCGACATTACAAACCAACAGGTATGCCGTTAATAATGGGCAGGGTTTTAGTTTTTGAGGAAAATTTTGGAATGAGAAAAATACCCTTGTCCTTGACTCTATTTTGATCAAAACTAAAGAGGGGCCCCACACTACACGATCGCCATAAAAATTAAAAGTTCAATCATGGAGGCAGTGGCTATTTTTAGGGCAGCTGTAACGTTACTTCTAGAAACTAACGTTAGAAGGCATCCCTATGTATGTGCCTTCTAGCATTATTACTTTTCGGGAGGTCGTAATTCAATGGGAATTGGCATGGCGCTTTGATAGACGAATTACTTCATTCCAGAATTCCACCTTCTCTATCAAATCTTCCACTAAAAACCCATCCTGGCTGATCCATATCTCTCTAAAATTTGGGAACAATGGTTTTTGGAACATGGGACCGACAAAAGTGTACGATGTGAATTCCGTCGTGTGAAAAACGGTAGGATGGTAAGTAAAAGCTCTGATTTTTCGGAAATTTGTCGGTCCCATGTTCCAAAAACCATTGTTCCCAAATTTTTTGAGAGATATGGATCAGCCAGGACGGGTTTTTAGGGGAAGATTTGATAGAGAAGGTGGAATTCTGGAATGAAGAATTTCGTCTATCAAAGCGCCATGCCAATTCCCATTGAGTTACGACCTCCCGAAAAGTAAGAGTGCTAGAAGGCACACGGGGTGCCTTCTAGTTTCTAGAAGTACTGTAACGCGACTTTCGAATGCTATTGTTACGGCATGGTAAAAACACAATGCGAACGTACATGTATAATAGATTTACAACTGCCCATCCTGCCTAAGTGCTTCGGTAGCTCGATTGGTACGGCGTTGGTTTTGATAGCTGGGGATCGACCCTGGATCGAATCCATGCCGCGCTGTCTGGTTTTTTGGGGGTTTTTTTTGGGGGGGGGGGAAATATTTCTTAAGTTTTAGGTTTTTAATCAAATGGTTATTTTTATTTAAGTAGGCCTAGACCTAGATTTAATTTTCTTCCCTTTGATTTCAGTGGTTTTGGAGAATTTTTTTTTTTAAAGGGAAATAAAGTCCGAGAACCATTTGGTTGATAGTCTGGTTCCAACAGCAAACATTGTGACGTTGAATACCATTTGAATTCCGTTTTCATAAATGAAATGTAACTTCAAAGCCCTTGTTCTTTCTTATCCTATGCATTTAATTTGCCTCTTTTGTCAATTTAGAGGTGTTGACGGTGTGATGACCCTGCTGGTGTGTGTTGACGGTGTGATGACTGATTAGTATGACCCTATGCAATACATTTGTTTGAGACCATGGAGGAATAACGGGTAGCATGTTGAGAAAAACCGTATAAATTTCCCTTTCCACCATCTTTCAAATGCCTAAAAATCAAATCACGAATTGAGCGAAAAAAATGCATTTCTATGCATTACTGTACACAGAGATGATGCCAAGAATATTTATGCAGGTAAACTGTGATATTTTTTTACAACTTGGATTTCTAACCCCCACAAGGTATTCTGTGAGCACCCTGCCAAATGCAACAGAATGCAACACAGCTGAAATAAGAACCCTGCCAAATGCAATGTTGCACTGTGCAGTGAACTCATCTGTACCAGCCTTGTTGCTGGAGGCTTATACATGTATAATACTAAATACAAAAGAATGCATCAGACCAGGAGACATGCCTTGACTGCTATAAATGCAACAACTTTTTACCATTGGTGCATTCTGTTGCATCTAGCAGGGTTAGAGTTAAATCACCAATATTTAATACCAGTGATTTTCTTCTTTTTTCCCGCTGCAGATCAGTTGAGTCAGATTTCATTGTACAGCAACAGGACTGAGGCACAAAGGCAGAAACTCCATCCCCAGTATGATCATAGCGAGGATAAATCGTAGGCTGATTGCCAACAGACTTGGGCAGGTAAATCATACAACTGCCTCATCAGCACTTTACAAAGAACAGGGCTAGTCCGAGCAACTTTGACTAAAACAATGTTTTTTTTAAAACATTATCAATATCATTGACAGAGCTGGTAATAAATACAAGCCAATACTGTCACAAGTCTATCATAAGTAGTGTACATCACTTTCAGCAGGGATCGAAATATCCACTGGACCGCTGGACCGAGTCCAGTGATTTGAGCGTTGGTCTAGTGAACTCTTGGCTGAACTAGTCCGGTGGTCTCGTGATTTTTTTTCATACACTGCGTAAAATGCTATCATTAAAGTTCATTTTTTTCTTAATCTGGTGAACTGAAAAAGCCCTATAATTTCTGGAATGGCCATTTTTAGTTTTGAGGCAGGGAGTTTCAATTATAACAGCATTTCTAACCCCTCCCCAAACAAGGTCGGCAAAGGGGACAAAAATTGAAACGGCACACTCATTCAAAACACTGTGTTCTGATTTTTACCATTGGTCTTGTGAAATACCTTTCGGTCTAGTAAAATTGTTATGCTACTAGCTCAGCTGTCTAGTAGATTTTCACCTGAAATTCGACCCCTGCTTTCAGTTTTTTGGCTCGTAACCTGTTCTTTTTGGCACAACTTTCCTGTACAAAATGTGTGCTTAACTGCGCCATGAAGTTGCCCAAAGCTGGTTCGTAATGAAAAGTGTAGAAAGTCATGATTGAAAAGGTACTTTTTATTTTCTTTGAACAGATCAGCGGCGTGCGACCGAACGACACAGCGATCCCGAAGACTGCCCTCTTTCTGTTCGTCATCGGCATCGGGCTGTCCGTGTTCAGCTCGCATAGACTCCTGACGACGCAATCTTGCCGCTCCCTCCTTCCCAAACAGGAATGATGTCATAACCCTGCCCCCACTACCTTCCAGCTTATTGGATGGGTTTTCATGGCAGTAACGACCTCCATGGAAAGGTCAATTTGGATTCAATGTCATGATATCAAGGTTGACCTCATGGAAAGGTCAAGGTTTATTGAATGTTTGTGCCATCCATTGTTGACCTCCTGGGAAAGGTCAGACATGACTGTTCAAGCTATCAGTGTTGACCTTAGTGAAAAGGTCAGTTTTGGTTCAATGTTCATGCTCTCAGTGTTGACCTCAGTGGAAAGGTCAGTTTTGATTCAGTGATCATGCTATCAATGTTGACCTCCATGGAAAGGTCAGTTTTGATTTAGTGTTCACACTATCAGTGCTGACCTCAATAGAGGGGTTTATTTTTAATCAGAACTTCAGTTGACCGTTTGTCTAAAATATTCTCTCAACTATAAGTAGCCATCTTCAGAGTTCATGTTTGTGTGAAGTATGTGAGCTCTTAAAGGGACACATTGACTTTAAATGTAGTGTACACGATTGGTAATCCTCCAATTATTTTTACTGAATTATTACGAAATACCTTACTAGACTGTAAGTTTTAATAGTAGTCTCAATCATCCTGTGAAATGATGGCACCAGGTGTGCTGTCGTCAAGAAGAGTGGAAATTTATATCGTTTTCCAACGATTTCCAGCTGGAAATCGTTGGAAAACTGCCCTGTACCCTTTAGTCAAGGCGCGCGTGGCTACCCGGACATGCTGGCATTCGGAGCGCGTCACACGCCCAGGTAGCCACGCGCGCCTTGACTGAAGGCCATCATCCGCCCGACGGTTGAAAACGAGCGCCGTTTTTCTCGTTTTTTTCGGCATCCAACAATGCAAAACTTTGAACAGATCAGTGGAACGATATTTCCTATAAAATACTAAACCCCAAATCCGCCCATTTCTGATAATTGCATCAATGACCAATCATGTACACTACCTTTTAAGGCACTCAATTTAGCTATAAAAGGCATTCGTCCTAAAATACAGTTGAAAAGATTGGCTGTATACAGGCATGCAACTTTTCCTCCGATCAGCTGATTTCCTCGTTTTTCACTTAATACTTATGCCATTGAAAATTGAAAAACATTGTACAAAGTCTTGTAAAGATTTAAAAATGTCCTCGTTTTTTTTTTGTATTCCAAGTTGCATGCCTGTGTATATCGGAAAATCATTAACGAAAATGCTTCCCGGGACGAAGGTTTGGTTTGGAAAAGTCAGATTGTTGGAAACTGGACAGTACGTGTAGTTTGTAGTCCATGATGTTCAGAAAAATGCACAATTTTAAGGGATTGTCATGTACATGTACATTGTTACTACTTTATAATGATCTTTCCAACGATAAGCCATTTTGCGGATGCCGCCATCTTTACTCGATACCACCATCTTTACTCGATACCACCATCTTAGGTGTGGGGGTGGGCATATGCAGTGACAATGTATCATCTCCATGGAGATGAGTGGCCTGGGCATGCACGCATTTCATGTATGCTCATGCCAATAATCTCCATGGAGATCATGTTTGTCATTGCGCGTACCCCCCCCCCCCCCCCCCCCCCCAAAGATGACGGTATTGAGCAAACATGGCGGTTATCCCTAAAATGGGTTTTAGCAATTTTAACCAGTCCGCATTGGATAACGTGTATACATGCACTAAGCGAGGCAAGGATCCAGTGATGTCAGCGACCGGCTCGCAGTGAGCGAGGCCAGGGTGTGCTACCCGCAGATAAAGGCCTGAACCCGTCTGGCACCCAGGCTTGTGAAAAATAATCCCGGCGTGAACTGGTTAAGACAGCATTTTTCAAATTTAAGGCAATGTGTTCCTTGAACTGTCATGTATAAATGTCATGCTTAATAAGTCTTGTTTTTATGTGTGTGTACTTTTAAGCCAAATGTGATAACTTTAAAAGCGTCGATACGGTACGGTATTTTGGAGGTCGCAGGTTCGAATCCCACTCCTGCCAGTTTTCTTTGTTTGCTTTGAAGATTTTTTCAAATTGACCTAGTCAGTTTCCCTTGTAGTTTGTTTGACGAATTATAAGTTAAAAAGTCGTATCCTCATTGAGTGATCCCCACAATGTCGCTTCCCAGGTTGTATCATAAAATTGGGTGTGATCCCTGGCTATACGGCATTCTGGGTTTATGACTTCTGACCAGTACCCCCGAACAAAGAAAGTGACAATTTGGGAGACCGCCAACATAGGGCAAGATAGCTCATTTGGTACGGTACGGTAACCCGGAGGTCGCAGGTTCGAATCCCGCTCCTGCCAGTTTTCTTTGTTTTGGAAATTTATTCAAATTTTACCTAGTCAGTTTCCCTTGTGGTTTGTTTGATGAATAACTTTAAAAGGATTGTTTCAAGATTAAACATTGAATTCTGAAGCATCTGATTAACTGTTTGTTCACGTCCCCCCCCCCCCCCCCCCCCCCAAAAAAAATACAGTTTTGTTTGGCGTGTGCTTTGAAGACTGAACTTTTGTTTTAATGCTCGGCTCAATTAACTTTTCAATATGTTTGTATGATTCTTGCAGATGTTTATTACAGGGAATGGTAGGTTGCACCAGATTGCATTAAGACTTTTGAGGATGCAACAAGTTCCGGATGTATACATGTACATTTGCAGATCCTTTTTCTCCCATGTGACCAAAATTTGCTTAGCATGCAAATGCTTCCTTGATAAAAACTGGATTACCAACCAGATTTCCATGTGTGGAATATTGCTTTTGACTGGCATTCAGCTGTTGCTTGCTTAGCATGAAAATTACCTGGACTTTTGGCTGGTAACCTGTTTTTACTAAGCAAGACATGTTCATGCTAAGCAAATTTGTGTGCTTAACAGCTCTATGAAATTGGCCCCAGATAGCGTGAAATGTAGACAAAACCGCCACGTGTGGGACCTCCTTGGTGTGATCATCATACGTAATGCAGGTTAAACTATGTGCACAAATTCGGCACGTGTGACTGGCTTACTCGATTATTAATGTACATTGTACATTCAAAATTAATCTTTAGGAAACAAATGTGGTTCAACAGAGACAGGAATGCGGTGAACAATGAATTAATATGAAAAAAAGCAGTTTTATTGAAGACTTGGATATAAAAAGAAAAATCCCTCTACCGTGGGTACAGACTCGGTATTAATGAAACTAACCAAGCAGACCTGTGTTCCTGTTTAATTTTTTCGAATTATTAAAATGAGTGGTCTGAATTGCCTGCCCTTAATTTGCTTTGCCAAAATGTTAACGTACATTTGGCACTTGAGACGTACATGTAGTTTGTTCTTTAAGAAGCTCCTTAAGTTTGAGAATTTCAGAGTGATGTCATGCAAAAATCGCCATGATGAAACGATTTCAATAGAATGCATATCGACTATCAATTTCAATGCACCATTGTACATACATGTATTTTCAAAAAAGGTTGAAACTTTTATCCTATACTAACAAGTTCTGAGTTAGTTAAGCACATACTAGAATAAATTTAAAAAAATTGTGTAAATTGTAAATTAGCAAGGTCTACAATATTGTACATGTAGTCGTGTACTGGACGTTGCTGTGCAGCATACACGTGCAAATGCATACACATGTCATGTATTAAAACAAGTATTTGTTGAAGTGATTATAACTTATTGAAGCGATCTAGACATTCTTGTGTGTTTTCTGGCTAAACGGGACCTTGAGGGCGCTGTTCAGAAAAGCTTTACCGTGTGGGCGCACCACACTAAATAAACTCCCATTGACCCCTTGCCACCGGTTGACACAAATACGTGCAGATTGAAATTGCCATCTGGCCGGTTGACACAAATACAAGCAAATTTTTGCATTTTCAAACCATTATTGGGGTATTGTGTACGTTATGCTTGGCTGCACAAGCCTCTTGTTTCCGTTTCGCTTGGCTGCATAACCCGGCCTGGTGCCCCGGCGCCACCCGGTGGCAAGGGGTTTTAACATCACAGTGAAAAAATCCTTATCCAGAAGTCTCTCAGTGTTTGTGACACTGCTGAAAATTAAAGTTTGAATCTTAATCTGTCCAATTCTTTTCAATTTTTGGCAGGTTAGCCCGTTTAGAATTTTTGCTAATTGTCCCCAGAGAGTACCGCCCCTGAAAATGTGGTTTCTCCCCAAACCGGCTAGCTGCCATTTTTCATACAGCATCCCTCCACTTGCCTAGACAAATAGGACCAAGCCAAAATTTATTAAGTCTTCACAAAAGTTGAAGCACAGAACCCCCAGGTTATGATAGCTGATCATAATTACACATTCTATCAATTGCATGACTTCAAAAAATGTATTCAAAAACAGTTGTGGGTTTACAATTTGTGCTAATCAGTTTGGCGTAGCCATTTTGGCCTATTTAGTGCGGTGCAACCCATGTACATCACACATGCAGTTATGAATACCAAAAAGCTTGACAACTGCCACAATAGTGATGTTTTTGCTCTGAAAATCTGAAAATTAAATTTATCTGGGATCTGTTCAAGAATTATACTCTAGATCTGGGCCCAGAATAGACTTGATTTCAAGTCCGAGATCGCGGTTATTTTTTGTCTGCATCGGCCACGCTAAACGTCATTACCACTCGCGATCGGTGATCGTGATCCAAGGTTAACTCACAAAAGGACGCAAGAGGGCGCTATTTCCGGCACTATTACGCGATTGTACTTTTGTATTGGCTATCAGGCCGACACAAACCACGATCACAGACTTGGAACCAAGTCTAGGCCCAGAAAACACTAAGGGCGGTGCAGTTAACCCTACCACCTCTGATCGTAACCCTTTACCTAGAGTGGCTTTTAGATGTGTATTGGGTGATTTCAATAACAATAAATGTTTAAATCTATTTTTGGCACTGGAAATTTGGGGAAGGGGTTGTGTGGTGGGGATATACATGTACAGTCGAACACTTTTATAACAAGGTCCTTGGGACTTTACAATTTACCTTGTTATAACAGGTACCTTGTATTATCAGTAATGGAAACAAAGACTTGGGACCTATTTTTTTCCTTGTTATAAGCAGTGTGTTGTATTAACAGTGCTCTTATTATCAGGGTTCGACTTTATCACCTCTTTCCCAAGGCAAGTTTTCTATTTTATCACAGTTTCCCTCAAAATCTATTTTGTTCTCACAAAAAAAATTTTGTCTTTCCCTTGTATGTATATATTTTGAGGAAACAAAAGATTGTGTTTGTTCAAGAAAATCAATATCTCCAGGGAACGAGTATCATAAAACTGTGTCCAAAAGTGGTGGATGTTAAAAAAAAGTTTCTCAAATCATTCGAAAAAGTAAAGTGAACCCCACCCCCCCCCCCCCCAAATACACCTTTAAAACATGGGGGGGGGGGGGGGGGTTTAACAGGAACGTGGGGCCCTGTTCAAAACATGACTGAAAGTTTCAGTGAAACATGTAGATTGTAATGCAGATGTTCACATGAAGCTATAGACATATATGCACAGGTTAATTGGAAGCTGAATACATTACTATTTTCGTTTTGGTCTTTTTTTTAATTGCAAAAACTTTTTCACAGATGTATTTTGAATTTGGGGCATATTTTTGTGGGACCCCCCCCCCCCCCCTCCGCCCCGCCCCGCCATTATCCAAAAATCGGAGCGAGGGATCTGTCACCTCTCCGGATATTTATACCCATGGAGGAAACGGAATATTTCGAGAGAATAGAATATTAATTTAAGGGAACGGAAAGAAAAACACACATTATTGTGACTGGTCGACCGCAAAGTACAAAGTTTTCGTGGTAGTGCGCCCTCTTTATTTGAGATAATGAATTATGTAAATAACCTCCACACGCACGCGAAGGGCGCGCGCGCGCGCCGGCCGGCTGTACGTACGTACCGTACGTACGTACAATACGTAATTCGATTGGCCGCATAGGTTGTTGGAGGACAAACTGTAGACTTCGGTGAGTACAAAATGTTTATATTATTCATCTTTCGATTGCGTACAGTTTTTGTCAATCACAGCATCATGTAGGAAACATTACTGAGTAGTTAAAAATTAGATATTTTCGCCCATCGGTGATCAGAATAAAGCTTTTTGATAATACGAACGGCAACCGGTTACTTTATTCACGAGGCAGGATGCCAGTTGACGTGTTCGTGCATAGGCTTCATCGCATCATGTACTGTACGTGTACCGATGATGTCATCTCGTTACGGGGTACCAGTTTTGTGCGTAAAATTAAATGAGACAAGCGTGTTACCCACTATAAATTGCTATATTTGGAACGCATGTATGTACATAAATCATGTGGGCCTACATGTGCAAAATACAAATCTGAACATTTTGTCAGCCCTCGGCCTAGCCCTAGGCCTACGTGATTTTGAATCGGAGTTACCACATGTCATGGAAAATATTTCTCAAGCATTCCTACTAGTACTAGTACTACTAACGTTAGTGCCCATCTTAATTTTTTGTTTGGTCTGTTTCCTTTGTTGTGGAGGGAAACTGAAACTTTTTCAATTATTATTATCTTAAAAAAGTTATTCCTCCATTATTATGCTACATAAGCTACAGACAGGCTAGGCCTATTTATTTGCAATGAAAAAAGGCAGTGGTGAACTGGCATCAGCTTATTTTAGCTATTTGGCCGGGCACGGCACTGAACATAGGCCTATAATATAGTTTTATACGCAGTGAATGTTTTGGGGAACTTAGAAATTGTTACCATAGCAATAGTCTGGTTTTATGCCTTCGTTTTCATTCTGACTTCGTGGCACAATAAACCTTTTCGACATTCTCAAAGCATCATGGGAACTGCATCAGCCGTAACTGGCATTAGAACTTGGAGCAAGCACATTAGAACGGACATTAAAACGGACGCATTGGTCACATGTTCGTTTACATGCTTGCAAAAATCCTCTTCTGATTGGCTAATAATGTGACATTATTAGCTGCTCTAATTCCAGAAATGGAAAGATTTTACTTTAATACCCCCCACCAAAATCGGTCAAGAACAGCAAATCTTGGAAAATAACCATCCATTTGTGTTCATAATTGTATAAACACTACTTGGCACAACCTTTAATTTTGAGAATTTGTTGGGACATTTTAGTGCAATATAGGGGAAGAAAGTTTGTGTTTTCTGTGTTAGAAGTTCTTGGCACCATGTAAAGTCACTCAAAGTGTTCACATACATGTATGTTGATTTCTTCCTCATTTTTTACAGATTTTGCTGACATAAATCTTGAAATAACAGGTTGTGCCACATGTTTAGACAGTTGTTATCAAGGAGGGTTGGTTATTTTCCAAGATTTTGCTGTTCTTGACCGATTTTGGTTGGGGGAGATATTCAAGTAAAATCTTTCCACCCTCAATAAACCATCTCATATGTACATACATCCATGCACGTCTGTGCCTAAATGGCGCCCTCTTTCGCCCCTCAATGACTCTCCCACAACGTATCTGCGTATCAACTTCTGAGAAGTCCTTTGGATTTTTTCCGAGCCTCCCATTCCATTTGTGTACGTAGCTCCGATTCCAGCCTCCTCTGAAGCAAAATTGGTGCCCTCTTTCGCTAACTCCTTTGCACTTTTTCCCGAGCCTCTCATTCAATTCCATTTGGGACTCTCTCCCACTCCGTATCCACGTTTTGGGTGGCGGGGTATTCTGCCATTACTCCGACTTTGTATATTTACGAGATGGGAATCAGAAATGCAATTTCGGACTTTATTTTCCTTTAAAAAATCCTCCAGTAGCCACGAGTCAGAAATAAAGCTTATTATCTGCAATTCAATCGGGATTTGATTTTAAAACTTTTTGGGAAAAAAAAGAACGGAAAAAATATACACCAGAGCTAGGAATCGAACCCGTACATGTACATTGTAGGGAGTCCACCGTTTTGGAACGCAGAGCTCGACAACTTTATATTTCAACTGGTAGTCCACCGGACTACCACACTGAGAAAAATGGTAGCCCAACGTTTGAAATTGGTAGTCCTGTGCGGCCAAACTCAAACCTGAAAATAACAAACGCAAACTTTATAAAATTGTTCGTCAAACAATCCACAAGGAAAACTTTTTCAAGGAAATACATTTTCAAAGTGAACAAAGAAACTGGCAGGAGCGGGATTCGAACCTGCAACCTCCGGGTTACTGTACCGGCGCTCTACCAACTGAGCTATCTTGCCCTATGTTGGCGGTCTCCCAAATTGTCAGTATCTTTGTTCGGGTGGGCGCTAATTGTATTAGGCCTATTTATGGACTGTGGAAATAAAACTGAAAGTTCTTTTTTGGAATCTTGTCAGACCCAGCACCACTATATTTAGATGAAATCAGAAAACATTTCATTTTCACTTCTGTTGTGGCATAGCCAAGCAGAATACAGCGTTTTTACTAAATTTACAAAGTTGCAGCGTTTGCTTTTTCCACACAATATCAGAATCCAGCGACCGGCCAAAAAGAAAAAAATCAAAACTTTTCACCTAGTCGGTACAGCTTGTCATAGCGCGCGAATAATTACATGCCCGCTGAATGTTTTCAGCCTCTATTATGCAAATTTGTATTTTTCATAGCATGCGGCGGGAACTAGTTCAGCACGTCGTGATCAATCATACATGTAGACTAGTTTTCGGTCCCTCCATCATTTTCTAACTTACGCAAAGTAAGCGTTGGGACTTTTGCTCCATTTGTGTTATTTGTGGGTTTTTTCTCAATCTGTTTTTTTTTTACTCCGTCTAACACCACCCTGCTACTCTATGCAGTCCTTCACGACACGTGAAAAAGATCTGCAGCATTCTGCCTCCCCCCCCCCCATAAATGGAGTCAGTGCGTTGGCTCGCATCGTGCCATCATTTTGGCCTTACAATGTACGTATGTGACTCACTCATACAAAAAAGGTGCATACCGTGTGCATGTACATGTAAATATCTGCACTTTTATATCTGGCAAATAAATTACTCAAAAATATGCGATCAAAAATTTAGTTTACATTATTGGCCCCAGGCTATTCAGATACTAGTAATGTGTTGAAAAGTATGTGTATGTGTGTGTGTGTGTGTGTGTACTTGAGTGGCAAATGGGGAAGATTTATGTAGGGAATGCAGACGCTCTGGTTTTAGCACTGGTCATGGTTTTACCCAGGATTTGGAAATGTGATGGAGTGTTTTAAAAATACATGTACACTATGTACTTGTTGGGGTGTCCATATTTTGGGGTGTTTTTGTTTTGTTTTTATGGTAAAACAATTTAAAGAAACTGAACAATTTAAAGGGTGTCCAAATTCAAAGCATTGTGTGCATACATGTACATGTACAGGTTCTGTATATCTCCAAGGACAAGAGGAGAAAAGAAATACAAAGAAACCTTTCAGTCCTCGCACGTCAAGTCTTTTGTTGGAATCGGTCCTCGCACGTCAAAGTACGCTTCAATTTCCATATGTGACCGGCTCTGGCAAAACCTGATGCTTCTTGGCATAAATTTTCCCATTACGTGGTATGGGCCTGCAACATTAAAAATGGCATCAAATTGTAAATTTAGCAGAATTGAAGTTGGGATATAATATAGTTACATCTCTCTCTATCACCTTATCTGTATCCCTATCCCTATCCCTATCCCTATCCCTATCCCTATCCCTATCCCTATCCCTATCCCTATCCCTATCCCTATCCCTATCCCTATCCCTATCCCTATCCCTATCCCTATCCCTATCCCTATCCCTATCCCTATCCCTATCCCTATCCCTATCCCTATCCCTATCCCTTTTAGTGTTGAATGAACACGCGAACAGAGTTTCAAATGACGAGAACCAACACACGAATGGTGTTCGCGAACAGGATTTTCACTCCCAACTGATTGGGAGTACATTGTAGATGAAGAATGTTAAGAACAAAGATGGCGGACTTACGCCCTTCGGAAACTTGCATTAATTTTTGTGAAATTGGAAGCACTCATTCAGTCCAGGAACAGTATAACATGATATATGAAAATGAAATTGTACGTGAAAATAGGAATGGGATTGTCTTTGCCAATTTTTATTGGTGTTCCGGGATTTATATTATTTTCGTAAGATTGTGAACTTTCCTTTCTTTTCATTTGGAGCATTAATACGGCGGCTGCCATCTTGAATTTTCACCCAGAATCACTCTACACGGCACTTAGCGGTTCCTAATCGGCAACCAGAGAACACTGTTGGCAGGTTTCCCCAAAACAGGGTTTTGATGAATACACCCCAATTGTCTGTTGAACAGTTATTGGGACACCATTTGTTTGGTACATACAGATGTACAAAAAACATGTGTGATGCATTGTGAACTGGATTTGGGGCCCATGCAGCTGGTGCACAGGAATGCAGCACCCTGGCCCCATTCATAAATCCACTATTTGGAATCCAGTCATTGACTGCTTCGTCCATTCACTGCTGCAGCGCTGACAGAATGACCTAGCGAGCGTTAATAAATGCGTCCTCTAATTGAGAACATTGATTCATTAGATTTCATTCAAGCATGCAGTTTTTTTTAATAAGGTTGGTCGTTATAAGCCTGTGGTGTTGCTCTTTTTTAGAAGATGAATTTCCAACCACAACAAACTGACGGGGCTCGATTTAGTTACAAGCCCGGTGTATAAACACAAGTCAGGACTGCTCCGGGCTAGTCAAACTGGCTTCTTACATGTAGGTTGCCCGATGGGCTAGCCAAAAAATCTGAACTTAAAAAATAGAATACACGATTTGCTTTTGTGGTAATTTTCAGAAATAAATGGATTTGGGGGTTAGTATTTTATAGCGTGTTAGCAAATACTGTAACACTGACCTTTTTAAAGTTTTGTGTGCATAGATGCTGGGAAAACAAAAAACTTATGTTCTACATGTACATGGTTCCCTGACCATACATGTACCTTTATAGACAAAACGGGGCAATTTAGACGTCAGGGAATTATCAGTTCGGGGAACCAGACTATTTCCAACGATTGTCGGCCGACAGTCATTGGAAAACGATATAAATTTCCACTTTTTTTGAAAACCACAGCACACCGTGCCATGATTTTACAGGATGTTTGAGACTGTTATTTTACTTTAGTCTAGTACGGTATTTCGTAATAATTTGGTAAGACTTTTTGTTTTTTGATGTTTGCAAATAATGTACACTACGTTTAAGTGTAATGATATGAAGTGAATAAAGAAAGAAAGGATAATCATTTGTTAGACAAAATGCCCACTTTTTTGTGTGTGCAATTAACTCGAATCTTTTTCATTTTTGCATTTTGTTTGTTCTCACATAAACGTCCGTTGTTCCCATCATTATTTTTCAGACCTGTTTTACCGTGGAAACTATTGGTGACCCATAATTTGAGCATCCCTTAAGAGACATTTTTTAGAATTACCAGCTGAGATTAAAATCAATAAAGAGATTGAATCACAGTTGAAGTTACGAAGTAATGAGTATGTACTGTTTTTTCTCAAATAAAATGCAAGTTTGTCCCAAACAAGGCTTAAAGCCACTGGAGGTGCGGAGCCACAAAAAAAAAAGAATCAAATATACATTGTACAAGAGGTAGGAATAAATATTCCTCTTGAAGCAGGAAAGATTGTAAGATGAAGGGAAACATGCACCAGGCAAGGGGAAAATGTATTTGGCATAGCTTTTTGTTCTACACCTACACACATGTACACGCATCGGAAAAGTGTTTTTGAAAGTTTAGAGTAAGAATTTAGTTGTCGTGTTATTTCTCGTTCCTGATCAAAGGCAGCCCTTACATGTAGTTTCAGACAGGAACAAACCCTTAGAAATTAAATCACATCTATATTTAGCCATGAACTTGAAGGAAGGGAACTTCCTCCATGATTTAGCACACGGAGTTCATGTGATGAGTACCATATGTGGTTGTGGTACAATATTGTACACATCAGCCGGAAAAATGAAAAGGCACGCATGATTTGGGTCAATCGTGTCAATGTAGAAAGGTCACGCAAAGCGCCCTCATGCGTCCTTATATTGACAGCTCGGTTACTTCTCCCACGGTCTCGGTAAAATTTTCCCGTGTCGAAAGTCCAAGTGCGGACAGTGGTCACATTTGACCATTTTAAATTTTATCATCATCTCAGTAAAACCTTCCCCCCAAAAAGTCCAGTGCGGACACGGCTTTAAGGTATGTAGAGTACAACACAAGGACTTTTCACACAAGTGTCTTTTCACACTAACTGTTAACAAAAGTGAACCAAGCAGTGAAGCACAGGAGTGGATACATTTGGTACATCAGGTAATTTGCCATGTTTCCTCTTTCTCTACATCCTATGCTTGTAAGATTATTGCCCACCAAAAAGTTTGATAAATTTCTTAGTACTCAAGAAATTACAGAGGATCATCTTCAAGATTGAATCTCTTAAATACGGGCGACAGCAGTTTGAAAAGGACCACCTTGGTGGTTGTTGTCATCTAAATGTGCATTCCTGTGCATACCCAATCCATTGTTTGCCTGTTGTTTGCATTTTGCGTGGCTGCGCAGTTAATAACCGCCAGCCAGAACGTTCATAACTTGGACAGACGTTTTGTCATAAGAAGTAGTTTTGTTGGGAAGTACATGTACGTAGTAAAGGAATGCATAAATTATTCCGAATTTTTTTCCTATTTAACTATCTAATGCAAAGCTGCCAATGAGGGATTGACACTGGCCAAGAGGAGAAAGAAAATACAAAGGAACCTTTCAGGTTCAAGTCCAAG
Organism: Hippasteria phrygiana; assembly: GCA_037893225.1. NCBI lineage: Eukaryota > Metazoa > Echinodermata > Asteroidea > Valvatida > Goniasteridae > Hippasteria > Hippasteria phrygiana. The sequence continues at coordinate 1,132,261 of JAZGUH010000311.1, forward strand.
TCAGTCTTTTGTTGAAATCGGTCCTCAGAGGTAAACATACCTGTTTAGTCTAGGGGGTTGGGTTATATTAAAGGTACAATAGGAATATAGAAAACATTCTCCTTGGAAGTATTGGGAAAGTAGGACGAATTGTAAAGTCCATGGCTGCCTGGACTAGTAAAAACATTGCATGTTTCCTGTCAGCTTCCTTTGCTAATGGGGACAGCTTATCTCTTCAAACAATCCGCTTATCTAAGGCCTCATTAGTAGTCTCTTAGCAGCCTCAGATGTGTTAAGCTGCTTCTCAGTAACCTGATGACACACTGGGGACATGCTGGGATCTGTGGTTCCACAAAAAGGGTCCAGAGTCCCCACCACCAAGGTTCCGGTGACTGGTGAGTCATACCCTGTAGGCACTCCCTACTGGCTATCATATTGTTGACTCTGGGGTAGGGGGGACAAAAATTGTTCACTGTACTTTGCAGGTCACAAGGGGTAAAGTCTGTTTGCTGAAAGAACTTGTGAATAATTCTGTTTCTAGGTAATAGGATCTTGAGATTGTTGTACAGATTTACAGAGGAATTTCAAAACATATAGTGGGTCATTCCATAAATGTGGGGCCCAAAAGTTTACCTCCGAGGACCGATTTCAACAAAAGACTGACTTGGACTTGAACCTGAAAGGTTCCTTTGTATTTTCTTTCTTCTCTTGTCCTCGGACGTACCTTTTTTGTGTCCCTGTTACACTTGACCAAGTATAATTAAAATTGTTACTATTTTTTACTTGTTTGGCAGGTAGTTTGTTTTACACATTAAAGGCCGTGTACATGATTGGTCATTGTTGCATTTTCAAAAATGGGCGGATTTGGGGGTTAGTATGTTATAGGAAATATCGTTCCACTGACCTGTTCAAAGTTTTGCATTGTTGGATGGCGAAAAAACCAAGAGAAAAAAGGGCGCTCGTTTCCAACCGTCGGGTGGATGATAGCCTTTAGTCAAGACACGCGTGGCTACCAGCTGGACACGTGACGCGCCCTGGCCTGAATGCCAGCATGTCCAGCGCGCCACTCGTCCGGGTAGCCACGCGCCTTGACTAAAGGCTACTGGGCAGTTTTCCAACGATTTCCAGCTGGAAATCGTTGGAAGACATATATAAATTTCCACTTTTCTTGACAACGACAGCACACCTGGTGCCATAATTTCACAGGATGATTGAGACTACTATTAACTTACAGTCTAGTAAGGTATTTCGTAATAATTCAGTAAAAATAAATATGGAGAATTACCAATCGTGTACACTACCTTTAAATCACTCTTGGAGAAGGTACATGTAATAAAGAATGTGTCTGGAATTGCAAAATCTTAAATACATACATATGTAGTCACTACATGTACAATAACTGGGACACCAAATATGTCACACTTTTGGACCCCAAATTTATGGAATGACCCATCTACACGGAGATTGATAGCATACGGCAAATGGTTAAGATAAAGGATCGGGAATGGGTCATTTTTGTAACATTTCACATTTGATTCAGTGAAGGGAAATCGGATCCCAACTTGTGTGTATTGAAATGCACACCGCGATACCACAGCACTCTGTTCTCTCCCCGACTGGCTGCGTGAATGCAACGAGGTAAACACAATGTAACGTTATTATTCGTAGACGTGCCCATTCAAAATACACATTGTAAAATACATGTACGGCAGCAATCTTGTACAATGTACAGCGTACATGTATTATGGAGTACTTTGTACATGTTGAACGAAACTAGTGGTGGGATATGAATCCGGATTTTTTAACGTTCGGTTTAAATTCCACTATTCGGTTTCGATTTTGGAAACCGAATATACGAAGGCAACATTATTAACCCTTTAGAGCTGGATGACGTCTATACACGCAATCTCTGCATTTTAAATTCATTGTTGGATTATTGTGTATGTTACGCTTATATTAGCTGCACAAACCTCTTGTGTCCGTTTCACTTGGCTGCAACGGCCGCCCCGACACCTCATTGTAAACCCGTACAAAAGGAGTTAAACAAAATTATTTTTGTGACACAGGCTAAAGAAAACAACTGGAACATCCTCTAATGTGCTCCATGATCTCTGATTGTGGTAACATGCATTCACTCGCTTGTGGTGGTCTTGGTACATGTACCATGAATAACCTGCCCATCCTTTCCCCCCCCCCCCCCAGCATTACAGCTCTGTAGTGTAGTGTTTTTGTATCTAGGCCCAATCCTGCAAACTATATCTAGTCATTGGGAGGGCTTTTCTTGCGGCACCTAGCTCACGCGTCACTTTTTGTTGGCATGACTACATGTATGTGTTTCCATTGGAATTTTTTTCCGCGACATGCCTTCGCGTAATTTTACCGTGCGTTCCCATTTGGACTTGTATAACCATGACTGAACATTTATTCGCCTTGCGAGGCTGGCAGAATGTCACACGATGCGGGCACTGTGCACAATCACCTTTGACCTAAACGGGATAAACGTGGTGATTTGAAGTCCAATTGGAACCAAATGTGGGTTATACATGTAACATGGAGAACCTTCATATGTTAATGAGGTCAAAGGTCACACACCAAGGTCAAGGGTCATCTGAGGTCAAGTTGTAAAATGGGCTGAACATGTACAATTGGCCCCATTTGAAAAGTTGAAGTCCAATTGGAACCAAATGTGATGTATTGCCTTTGTTGTCATACATTTGAAGCCAACCAATTATCAATACTTACGTCACCCTCAAGGGTAACCGCGCAAGCTAGCGACACTAGTGGTTCGAGAACCACCTTGTTTGTTTTGAATAAACTTAGGATAACCAGATTTTGAAATCTCTAATTTCTCCCACCGCTAAATGAAATCAATGATTTTTATACCGGATATTGTTAAGGGGATAAATATGTGCTGGGTCGGTTTTAAACGTACGTTTAAAACCGCCTTGGGGCCTGGGCGCTTGATAATGACCCGAGCCGAAGGCGAGGGTCATTATCAGCGTCCAGGCCCTAAGGCGGTTTTAAACGTACGTTTAAAACCGGCCCAGCACATATTTATTCCCATTCATAAAATACCTTTTTTGTATAATTAAGCAAAAACCACCGAAAATTATAAATTTTCAATGATTTTGTTTAATTTGTTTTACCTTGGTTTGTAAAACACCCCTTCAGCTATTTAATGGTTCGTGCCACGCGCGAGTAGTGGTAAACAAGTCCTTATATGGAAATTGACGCGCGCGACGCGCTCGCCAGGTGGTGCAGAACGCAGCAGTGCCGGTGTAGCGTGAAATTATGGACTCTAAATACGGACGCATCGGTAGTATTGCGCTTGCGTTATTAGGAGAGTGACTGGTCGCTCGAGTGTTCAACCGATAAAATGGACCAGATTTTGTAGGACTCTACATTTCGTGTGACACCGGAAAAAATGTTTCAAACCGCGCCGTGTTTAAACAACTTCCAGCCGTGTTTAAACAACCGTTTAAACACACCCACGTGACAGGCTCTCGACCAATAGGGATAGTGAAACTCGCTGAGGCATTTATGAATATTCATTAATCATTATTTCAGTCAATGACAGATGTGTCCTGTTCAGCGATATCGCAAATCAACTAACGGTGACATGTTGTTGACATTGTCTAGACTACACCTGGGAATATGCCTGGCCTCAGGCTATTTTTCTATCTCTATCACCATCATGGACACTGTATCAGTGTTCGTTAGCACTAAATTTGCATTATTGTTCTCAGGTTGCCCAGAAATTGTGTACCATCCAAGCACAGGTACATTGTACACAGAAGCAGGATTATTTGTTACAAATGAATTGCATTTAACATTTTGCCTTCTATATTGTACACATACATGTACATGTATGTAAAGCATACATGATATTGTGGTCTATTAGAGTGTTTTAATTTCCTTGTTTTGATTACAGGGATTTGCTTTCAAGTTGAATTTGATTTCAGACAGCCGTATTTGTTTAAAACAGTAAGCAGAGCCATGAAATTGGGCCCAGATCTGATGTTAGGTTGTGCATGCAATGTTGGCACTACATTGAGTATCATTTAGGGGTGTGCATTTACGGGTAGTAAAAGAACCGGGTACCCGATTGAAAAAAATATGGGTACCTGGGTACCCGTTAAAGAAACCCAACCCAAAACTTCCAATCCCGGAAGTTGCAATAATGTCTTTCTCTGAGATTCAAAAGTCTGATTTCAGACAAAAGTCTGAAAAATATCATGCCTGTCCAGTAAACATGATCACTTCTCCGCCATTACATGTTCCGGTACGTGCATACGCCGGCATATCACAAAAGACAGAAGCTTTATACAGTTGTATTTATTGTGGAATGAGGCATGCTATTATGTCTGGTCGAGGCTCTTTATCCATACCCAGACTACAAAAACCACTACCGGTAAATACCCTTTATTGTCAATTTTCGTGAGCGTCACGGTCATAAACATGAAATCTGTGCTGGTTTCCCATGTGGTCGGGTTTTAATTTTGAAAATTCCTGACAAATACATGTGTAGCATTCGAAACCTTTCCTTTTTCATTTTCTGGGAAGTTACTAAGAGATAATGTAAAGTTGTACGGGTACTCGATTCCATAATCTGGAACCGGTTCCTGACATGAACGGTCGGGTATCCGGTTCCGATGCACACCCCTAGTATCATTAACCAAATATCTTGATTTTTGTTGTAACATAAGTAACAGTATCTACAGATTCAATCTTGTGCATTATACATGTAAAAATACATGTAGGTATTGTTGAAATGTCGGGCAATTTTCCCTGCTATTTTCACAAGAGACGTTTTCTGTTTTCGTTTGCTCTTTCCTGTTTCAAGAGGAATATTCTTTTTCTTTTAGTACATATATACAGTATGTAACTCTCTACCTCAGGTGGCTTCTTCGGGGCTCTCAGCCTCTCAGGACCATTAGGCCCCTATACACTACATCTGGAGATTAGCCCAGGATAACTGTACATGTACGTGTACGTGTACAAGTAAATAAAAACAGAAAAATACTTTTAGTTTGTTCAAAAAAAATTTAAATAAAATTTTAAAAACACAAAGTTATTAACCCCATGAGTACGGTATTTTACAGGAGACGTCGGGGTGCCGCGGCGGCTCTGTCAGCCAAGCGAAACGGCCACAATGTGTTTGTGCAGTCAATACACAATAATCCTACAATGGATTGAAACTGCACAAACAGCGGCCAATGGCGTCATTCGGCCTGGTGGCACTGTTTAATCCAACAATGGATTGAGAAACTGCACAAACAGCGGCCAATGGCGTCATCCGGCCTGGTGGCACTGTTTTTTTTTGCGCCATGTGGCGTCATCCGTACGCAAGGGGTTAAAAAAAATCTTGAAAGCCTCAGAAAGTGTAGTGACTTGAAAATGTCATTCATCAGCAACATATGTTGTACAAGACTACATGTATGAACTTTGTCATTTACATCATTTATATTACCTGTAGTCATTGCCATGGGTTATGTACTTTACACGTACATGTACACGTAGGTTGCATGTGAACGAGACCTACTGTATTTGAACATTGTGTTGGCAGACTGGACTACGTGTAGTCAGACTGGCTGCATGTCATCCAACTATTTGCGCTTAATTAAAACGTCTGATTTAGAGTTGACACTTGATAGTCTTCGGTGCTTCGAAATTTCATGTCAAGTGTCGTAATCCTATGAATCTATACGGATTTCATATTTGCAGACCTCCTAATAAGCCAGTTCGGTATTTCAACTGCGCATGTGCACAATGACATTTTATCCCAAATTACCTGCATGAGCTAACGTGGGCGTGTGAATGCAAAAGGTGGTCGCACAATGCGCACTTGTTAAATTCAATCAGAATGGGCATTCACGTAACATGCAGGCCTCGAAATAGTACTAGCCCGGCGTACAAATTCTAGCGAAAAATGCTCCGGGCTACCTAAACTTGGTTCCTTGGTTGCCTGGTGGGCTAGTGAAAAATTCAGTAACCTACCATGGAAATAGCTGGATTAGCAGTTTTTGCGAATTAAAATTTCTCATAAGATCATGCAGAACGACAGCCGATGCTCGACACAAAACTGTGCAGTGACGACGGAAATTAAACCACCATAACATGCAGATCGTTTTTATCCAATCCGTTCTTTGGGCAAACACGCTGGCGCAATCTTACCCCCAGTTAGTGTGCAGTTTCTTTCAATGGTTTTGCGCGATAAGGATAGTTTGGGAAACGAGGTTGCTGCAGTTTTGTGTGGAGATTAGTACGTGTAGTTTGGTACAGTCCCACGTGGGCGCAGACGTTCACACACCCCATACACTTTACGGTACATAGATACTGTAGCGCGGCTTCGGCGCGCTACACATACAGCACACTGTATTCCGTGTTTGTTATGCCGACATGAACTATATGCTCCAGGATGACACGATCATGTTTGACGCACGCACGTATGCTGCATCCTGCCTGTGCTGGTGATGCGTGTACAATGAACAAATGTACATGTATGTATAAAATGTCGAAAGTACTGTCGAATTTCACCGTTCGAAAACGGCTGAAACATATGGCATGGTTGAAACAGGAGGATCGGTCGAAAGAGATCATCCTTTATTGTGCTCTTTGCAGATCACAAGAAGCTAAAATTAAAGCTGTGCGGAATTTTCGTCTACTTTCGTTTCGTTTTTTTTACTTGGCCTCATGGTGTACAAATCTGCAACTGGGAAATTATTTGTTTTTGAATCCAACATAAAATTACACTGTGCAAGAACCAGAACGATGTGCAATTTGTTTATTTTTTTAAAACACGAATAACACATTGCTTTAATATCTTCAGCATATCTATCAATCAATATTAAAAGTCATAATAAAATTATTAATATAATAACATTGAGCTTGTTGCGTTTTGTTTGTTTTTGCTAGTCATTTTTATCATATTGCTAATCAAATGACAATATGATCATGGAGGTATTAAAATACCTCCATGATATGATTAGCAAAATTTGCAAATCAATTTTTTTCCTTATTTCCATCACATTACTAATACATGTACCTGTTAAAATTTAAATCAAAATAATGCTTTCGGTAATAATAAATAGAACTTGACAGTACATGCCTCTTATTTTAAGTCATTTACCATCAGCCTTTTATTTTCCAAAATATCAACTTCTTCATTGGTGAGCTACATGTAAACATATAGGGGTTTTCTTGTTTTTTTTATATACGGGCTAGTAAAAGCTTCAGTTAACTAGCCCAGTGGGCTAGCCAGGAAAAATAGTTAGCGCAAGGCCTGAACATGGCATGACATTACGTCCGCAATTTTATCCCGAATAACCTTTGACCTTTGAGATACCGAACTGGCATATTAGAAAAGACAAAATAGAAAACAAAACACAAAGACAGTACATGTACATGTATGTACAAATAAATGTATTATGCATCTCGTGTGTGAAATGATACCTGGCCTAGATTTCTGTAACCAATACTTGTGATAGGCAAAACACATGCTTGTAGTTGTACGTGAACAGGGTATAGATGATGTGCTGATTTCAATTGTTGAAATCGAAAATGACGGAAATATTTCTCAGGGGGATTGGTACAGTGGTACAATCTTTATAAACAGTAAGCTTTCAGATTGAAACTAATCATTTTAGTTTTTGATCATTACCATTTGCTGTATTGTACAATGTACCTCTAAAAACTATCACCCTTCAGTGATTTTCATATGGCCCTGCTACAATGTACAACAATTTCTAACAAAATTTAAATGAGAAGCCTGCTAAATACAGGTACATGTACTGTACATGTACAACAAAATTCAACAGCAACATTTGTTGGATTCTGCAGTGTGCCACCTACACACACCAGCCTTGGCACCTTGCAGCTACATGTTTGTGTACACACAGTCGTACTTCCCCAATACATCCGAGGACAATGCTTTGTGTTTCCTATTGTTCCTTTAATATAACCAACCCCCATAGACTATAAGCACGTATCCTTACGTTCGAGGACCGATTTCAACAAAAGACTCTACGTTCGAGGACTGAAAGGTTTCTTTGTGTTTCCTTTCTTCTCTTGTCCTCGGAGATATATACAGTGCACGTACACTGCCAAATCCAACAAAATACATTTAGCTTTCACCCTGCTAATAACAAAACCCAAGAGGGACATGCATGGGCCGGTCATTCTATAAATTTGGGGTCCAATTTTGGTGTCCCTGTTAATCTGACATACATGTATACAGGGTGGTAAAAAAACAACGGACCGGCATACTTCCGCTACCTTTAGAGTCCAACCACCTGTACCGATGGATGGAGAATCTTTCTAGAAGAAAAACGATACTTGGGCCTTTCCGATTCGGTCCAGTAGTTTTTTGCTGTATAGCCTATTTTGTGAAGCAAAGTTGGTCCCGAGATGCTATCATCATCCTCTTTTCTGCATGGAACAAATGGCTAAGTGACCCGACCTTGCTTCACAAAATTGGCTCTGCAGCAAAAACTACTGGATCGAATCGAGAGGTCTTAGTATCATTTTTTTCCAGAAAGATTCTCCATCCATCGGTACAGATGGTTTTACTCTAAAAGTAGCGGAAGTATGCCGTTCCGTTTTTTGTTGGACCACCCTGTATAAGATTTTGCAATTCCGGAAATTGTTTGATGCCTCCAAAAATATGTAAAGTAAAGTACATACCATTGTACCTGCCAAACAAGTAAAAAATAGTGTTAAGTAAATTTTAATGATACTTGATGGAAATTACACAGGTCAGGTGTAACAGGGACACCAGAAAATGTCACACTTTTTGAACCCCAAATTTATGGAGTGACCTCAGGGATCGAAATATCCACTGGACCGCTGGACCGAGTTCATTTTTTTCTTAATTTCTGGTGAACTGAAAAAGCCCCATAATTTCTGGAATGTCCATTTTTAGTTTTGAGGCAGGGAGTTTCAATCAAAACAGCATTCCTAACCCCCTCCCCCAGCAAGGTCGGCAAAGGGAAAAAATCAAAACAGCAAACTCATTCAAAACACTGTGATTCTTGTTACCATTGGTCTTGTGAAATACCTTCTGGTCTATTAAAATGTTTGCGCTACAAGCTGAAAGTCGACCCCTGGACCTACGTACATATACATACACATATTGACTGCTTTTCCAACAAATTAAAACAGCTTTTTGATTTTGTTGGATTTAGTTGGATTTAGCAAGGTTAGGGTTAATCAAATAAATGGGTCTCTTTTCATGATGTACATATATGTTGGTTCCCATACAACAGGTGTATGGCACAAATGGGATAGATTATTGCCCTTACGAATCCCATATGTTGTCATTTGTAACAACAGTCCCAGGATGTTCAAGGCTGCTGCCATTCGTTCACACGCTCTGGATTACAATACATTGTTCACATGTTCTGGATTACAATGTACAGTACATGTACAAATGTACATACTGGTACCAGCAAGCATGGCCAAGGCCAGTCGTCTGCATAAATATCATAAATTGAAGCTGCCGCCACGCATCATGGAGGAGGTGGTTCGATTCCATCCTCCCTGCTGGTATAAATTGTCTAATCTATCTTTGTTTTATACTATAGCTTTATTGTACACTGTACTTGTACTTTTTATTCTCAAATTTGCAATGGCATGTACACATCCTGCAATTAAAACAAAGATGTGCTTTAATTATATGCACAGTGCGAAATCACCAACAATGCACGACATTTATTTTTTTTCGATTCAGTTCTGTTTTTTTTTCCACCGACTCCGTTCAAAATAACATGGGGAAAAATATGCAAATTGTGACTCGGGAATGAAACTGGGAGAAGTCTCCAAAAATACAAAAAAGCTTGTAAAAAGGAGACCTCTACATGTATATGTACAATGTACATTACATGTATACATTTTTGCGCGTGATAACACAGTTGCAGACAGTATTCATGGTTTGTGTGATTATACACATGAAATTCATGTACATTAAACCTGTGAAAGTTTTTTGCTCCAATACGTCATCCAATTTTGTGCATGTCCATACATTGTACCGTACATAATACTATAATTCCAGGAATCTCTGTCTGTGTGTGTGTATACATTTGTGTACAGGTTCTGTATTCTCTGAGGACAAGAGGAGAAAGGAAATACAAAGAAACCTTTCAGTCCTCGCACGTCAAGTCTTTTGTTGAAATCGGTCCTGGCATGTAGAAGTACGTGCTTAGTCTATGGGGTTGGGTTATATTCAAGAAACAATAGGAAACACAAAGCATTGTCCTCGCACGTATTGGGAAAGTACGACTGAATGTACATTGTATAGTATGTGTGTCTGTCCGTAATTCGATTATCTCCAGAACCGGGCACTGTATGAAGTTAAAAATCGGCAGGTGTATTGCTCAGGACCCAAGAATGTGCAGTGTCAAGTTTGGAGTTGTTTGGATGAGCGGTTTAAAAAAAAAACTGCAAAAAAAAGCAGCAATACCGGAGGCCTAGACCCGCAAACGTGGCGGTATAGACCGCCACGCACTGCTGCACATTTTGAACGGGCACTGCACTGTACCGCCACGCATGCAATGGGGCATGATATCATATGCAAATTAGATGCATGCGCATCAGTGTTACGAAACCAGCTCTTCCCCAAGAAACTCACTTCCAAAGCTGTGATACACGTGTGACATGGAAACATACGTGTACATGTACACCCGTGGCTTTTTTTAACGAAAGCCAAGCAATTTGTCCGTTTCGAACAGGCACATTTTAAACGGGCACTGCACTAGTGTATAGGCCCTACATGTATAACATGTATTTGCTTACTGCGATTGTTGAAATTTGCAATAAGCCGTAAAGTATTTTAGGAGGTCATCTACATGTAGTCTGTACAATTCTCAAAGATGACAGCATTCCAGATTGGAATATTTCTTAGGAGGATGAAAAGAAATGTTTGCAAATTGGAACTAATCATTTTTTATTTTGGATCATAAAGCTCATGCCATTAAACTTAACCCCTTGAGTACGGTTATTTACAGGAGGCGCCGGGGTGTCGTGCCGGCCTTTTGCAGCCAATCGAAACGGCCACAGTGTGCTTAGTGCAGTCAAGCGTAACATAGATACACAATAATCCAACAATGGATTGAAACTGCACAAATAGCGGCAAATGGCGTCATCCGGCCTGGTGGCAATTTTTATTTTTTTTTGGCGCCATTTGGCGTCTTCCGTACGCAAGGGGTTAACATACTTTTATGATTTTGCTATTTATTTTACAATCAGCAACGGCGAGCCTCCAAAACACAATATTTAAGGGAGTGTTTGTTATAGCCAAATGTTTAGTGTTGTTCGCTATACATGTACTTTTAAACACATTTTAAAGATTTGTGTGTCATTCATGAAATTGTGCGTGGTCGTGTTATAGTCCGGAAAGCCTGATTTTTTTTCCTAGGAAAGTTAGGGGCAATTATCATAAATGGGCGTTGTACTTGGCTGTGTGAGCTGTGAGACAGGTTCTCAGACTTGTTTTCCCTTGAAATAAAATCCTCCACACCACAATTAGTACAAGAAAAAGAAATATAAATCGGGCAGAGGATTCGAACCCAGGCCTCTGTAGTCCAAAGCCTTAAATGCTCTACCAATATAGCCACAACAGTAGCTCGACCAAATATGTTTACTTCAACCCTACACATGTATATAGTTGTCTGAATGATGCGTGCGATGCTTATTATATAAATTAACTTAATCATGAATATGCATGATGGTAATAGCGGTCTAGATACGCCCATTTATGATAATTGCCCCTAACCTTCCTAGGAAAAAAATTATGCGTCCGGGAAAAGTCATCCATGATTTTTTTCCAGTACAATTAACACATACATGTATAATGCAAACCATTTCTGGTCAAATTCAATGTTTACAGACACAGGTTCTACATGTATTATTCACAATAGTTTTGTATTCACATTCGCCTACTGACAAGGCCTTGGATGAATAATGCAGGCTTCGCAGACTCTAGACGGGCGATGCGTCATGTTTTTCTCACAAGGGCTTATTTTACCCACTTTGTTGCCCGACTGTGCCATTCAGAGTGTGTACACAATTGCTATTGCCCTGTGGTCAGGGACAAATGGGGGCTACGTCAAAGGATATTTATTCCAGGTAAATCAGCTGATTCGACCGGTGATGTTGCCTTATGGCTCACAAGGTGTGTGTGACACTTTATTATTGTGTCGCTGTGAATGGCAGTTATTGATTTTTGTCCATTGGAAATGTTTACCCGAGGCTTTTGTGCCCCGATTTAAAGGGACCTGGGTTGATAACAAGTGATGGAAGGGTTTTGTCGAGTGAGGTGCCACATGGAAATTTCTGGACGGTTCACAGGATTTTGAAGTTGTCGCTGTGTGTGCATCAATCGGCTCTGGATGTTCAAGTTGTACGTGGATTAGGCTGCGGGGCAGTTTTTTGGCAAGTTTACAACTTCAATACGGATTTTCATTCTTTTATAAGATTGAGTTGCACAGTTACATGTATTTTTGTGAATTAGGAAAATTCAACACAAACATTACAGTTGACTGCTAAAATTTGCTATGGAAAGGAGACATCGGTATGTAAGTATGGTTCTGTATACTTATTTTGGACTTGATTTGATTTGATTTCTTTTGTTGTCACCATTTCGCAACCGGAGGGTTGAATTGTACAGTGGTTACATCAACTTTTAAAAATGTAAATACAGTGAAATCTGGATAAGTCAAATCTCATGGGATCGGGCTCCAATTTCGAGTTAAGTGGAGTTTCGAGTTACCCAAGGTCCCCGTTTCCCCCCCCCCCCCCCCCCCAAAGATTACGTACGTAAATACCAAGCGAATATCCAATGTAATGCCCTCTCTCAAGAAAACGATCCCGTGCGCGGCGCGATGGTGCGGCGTGGCGGTACGGTATGCGGCGTGCCTTGAAACGATCCATTCACCAGCAATACGTCACTGCAGCAAGCACGTTTAATTGTGTGATTGGTCAGCAGTTCACTTAATCATTGCCAACTGCATTGTGGTTGCGTGCAGAACTGGGCGCGTTTCTTCAGAGGATTGCGGCAACCGTTGCGGCCGCTTTACATCTTCGGCCTTCCTGGGCGCGGCGGGTCACCGGCGGTATGCTTTGATCATTGTAAGTTGCACCGCAGTGAATAGGCTGCTCCAACGATACTACGGATGCTAATTGCCCCTTTGTTGCTTTTCTATAGCTGAGTTTGGGTTCATTGAATGTGATCGTGGGAGATTTCTTATCTTAACAAAAGGATTCCAGTTTCTTCCGTGGCCTAATGACGCACGTTTATTTCTGCACCTGGGGATTTTGAGTTCGACTTAACCGGAGTTACCGGTCCGAAATTTTGAGTTAGCGTGGGCATGTTTATACATGATTTGCTATTCTTTTCAGGGGAATAAATGTTTACTTCGCGTTAACCAGGTTTTCGAGTTAACCGGTTTTGACTTATCGAGATTTTACTGTATAAAAACAATATATAAATCCACAAATTCATTAAATAAATTGGGATACATTTAGCTAAAGCAACTAAACATGACTAACAACAAAATGACCAAAAACACTCAAATTAACCAAGAACACTAGATATACTACAAAAATTTAATTAAATACGATGATAATCAGCAAATGGGACAACAATGTTTACATTACTGTTAACAGACTTCTTTTTTTTAGCCCCCCCCCCCCCCCCTCCCCACCCAAAGCAAACAATTATTTGGAAGGATGCAGTCAACCTTCAAGTATGTCATTTAGCAATCTCGTCAAGTACAATGGGCTATTTTGGAATCTACACGTATAACATTCCAAATAAAATCTTAGGCGAAATAAAAAAAAAAAAACATGTTTCGCGTCCCTGCCCGCTTCATTTTTGGAGGCCGCCTGGATTTTTAAAAAATGTTACCACAGAAAAATTAGGCCTAGAAAAACAAAAAAATGTCAACCAGTCAATCAGAAAAAAAGAAAATAAATGGGCCTACTTGCGAGTCGAATTTTTTTATATTTTTTTAATTTTTTTAATTTTTTGGCTGATATGTTGTTACAAACATACTAAAAAAACACTTTAAATATGTTCAGTTCTCTTGTCCAACATGTCTCTTTCATTTTTAATGCGTCTTTAAACAGGGAAACAGCAACGGTTGCCAGAATTTGTTTTAAATGACGGCCATCTTGAAAATAGAAAATAAATAACCCCTCTTCCTCCTTTTTTTTGAAAACCCGGATGTGAAACGTGCTTTTCATTTTTTACTCGGCCTTACGAGAAGCGGCACTTGTTGGACAATCTCAGTGGGAGACTTTTGAGTTACTGGTGGCAGCAGACATAACCGGTCCTTTGCCATTGTTCTCAGCAATCGTACGCATGCTCAGAACTACATGTTTATGTGTCCGCATGCTCGCCACTAGCAAAAAGGACCAGTACATGTATGTCTGTTGCCCCAGCGTCAAAAGTCTTCCATTGCAGTTTAACTTGTAACTTTCTGCAGTAGGCTTGGGCGATTCCATGCAGGAGTCTGCTACAAAAGTATCTTGCCATACATTGCAGGGATCAAAATATCCACTGGACCGAGTCCAGTGATTTGAGCGTTGGTCTAGTGACATGAACCCTTGACTGAACCATGGAGGAAGTTCCTCCATGACTGAACTAGTCCGGTGGTCTAGTGATTTTGTTTCATCAACTGCGTGAAATGCTATTACTAAAGATTTTTTTTTTCTCTAAATCTGGTGAACTGAAAAGGCCCCATAATTTCTGGAATGGTCATTTTTTTGTTTTGAGGCAGGGAGTTCCAATCAAAACCGCATTTCTAACCCCTCCCCCAATAAAGTTGGCTAAGGGGAAAAAATTGAAACAGCACACTCATTCAAAACACTGTGAGTTCGTATTTTTTACCATTGGTCTTGTGAAATACAATGTACCTTCCGGTCTAGTAAAATTGTTGTGCTACTAGCCCAGCTGTCTAGTAGATTTTAACCTGAAATTCGACTACAATGTACATGTATGTACAGTACATTCCTGTTAGTGTACATTTAGGTTGTATATATGTACAATGTACATGGCGTACGTGTACACCCCAGTTCCCGTATCCATCGTAGGGCTTTCCCATTTTACTGCTTGTGATCTGTCACTTCCTCTGAAGGAAATTCACCAGCCTAGCCTCACGGCTTGACTCACACAGTTCTGATTCACAACAAATTGTCACCATCATACAACCAAATACATGTAGGCCACAGAGAGGGAGGGGATATGACCCCCATTCCAGTCTCCAGAGCTTCCAACTTTGTGTAATTTTTTATTTTTTTTAAATTCTTGTTTAGTTGTGAACCTGCCATCAGGCTTTCAAGTATTCCTACTTTTCCTACTCTTTCCTAATTTGTTTTCTTTGCTCCTACTTCCTTACTTTTTTCTCGAAATTCCTACTTTTCCTACTCTTTCCTAATTTGTTTTCTTTGCTCCTACTTCCTTACTTTTTTCTCGAAATTCCTACTTTTCCTACTCTTTCCTAATTTGTTTTCCTTGCTCCTACTTTCTTACTTTTTTCTCGAAATTCCTATTTTCCTACTCTTTCCTAATTTGTTTTCCTTGCTCCTACTTTCTTACCTTTTTCTTGAAATTCCTAATTTTCCTACTCTTTCCTAATTTGTTTTCCTTGCTCCTACTTTCTTACTTTTTTCTTGAAATTCCTATTTTCCTACTCTTCTCTAATTTGTTTTCCTTGCTCCTACTTCCTTACTTTTTTCTTGAAATTCCTACTTTTCCTACTCTTTCCTAATTTGTTTTCCTTGCTCCTACTTCCTTACTTTTTTCTTGAAATTCCTACTTTTCCTACTCTTTCCTAATTTGTTTTCCTTGCTCCTACTTCCTTACTTTTTTCTTGAAATTCCTACTTTTCCTACTCTTTCCTAATTTGTTTTCCTTGCTCCTACTTCCTTACTTTTTTCTTGAAATTCCTACTTTTCCTACTCTTTCCTTCCTTAATCTAAAATAAAAAAAATCTCATTGACGATTCTTCATAAAAGTGTTCCACACTGTCATCACAGAGTAAAGGGCTTGGGTGCAGGACTTACTGTAACTTTACTTCCAAGAGCTTAATTACATGTCATGCATGTTAGTTGAGGATGGAGCACAAGTGTTGCGAGTACAGAACATGCCAAATGAGGTTTGTGATGCTGTGGACATGGGTGACTATCAACTCTCCCCCACTCCTCCAAATTATTTTCTGGGCGGAACATTTTGGGACAACTATTCTGGAAATTTGATTTGACATTTGATTTTGGCTTTGTGTGGCACTCCTTTCAGCCTTGGACTTCCTGCTGTGTCGTGTGATGCAATGGCACTGATGAAGAGATTTCCATGAAGTTCACGCATCATATTGCATCATTCACCTAAAATATAGCTAGGCATTTCACGTGTACAAGAACTGTTATGTACAAAATGTAATAGCTTATAATTTATGAACAAAACTTTCACAGCTACCCGGTATGTATACAGTGTGTACATGTACGTACATACAATGTAGCCGTGAAAGTTTTGTTCATAAATTTTTCATAATTCACATAATTTATACTTTGATATGTGCATATGTACAAGAATCCGTACACGTGTACAATGTAAGTTTTTATACAGGTTTAAATGAACATGATGTACAATGTACATGTACAACAGGTGTTATTTAATACTGCAATGTCCTTGTTCTGGCTAAAAACGCTACTTGTGTACACACTGTGCAATGTATGTATTTGGTCTTAACTTATTGCCGTATATAGGAGTGTTTTACTCCTGTTGTAAAAATTGAAACTTACTGTACATGGTGTAACTTACATTCATTTATAGATTTCAATTGATATGTTGTTGGAATGGGTCATTAGAAACCACCTAACTTGTATAACAAATGAACAATTCAATTTGAAAATTTATTTTTCAGGGTGCCACACCCAAAAAGCACGGACACCGCATCTTTATAACCCCAGGGGCGGATCCAGGGGGTCCGGACCCCCTTTTTTAATTTAATTTTTTTATATTTTTTATTTTTTAATTTAATGTTTTTTGTTGTGATTTTTGTTATGTTTTATTTTTTATTTTTATGGGGGGGGGGGACCTGACCTAAACTCGGGAATCATTTTGGAAAAACATACAACTAACATCCCCCCCCCAAGCACCAGATTATCCAGTTTTACATGTAGGCACATAAAACACTGTGCCTAGGGCCTACCAAATAATTGGGGGCTTACGAAAAAAAAGCAAAAGCCTACAAAAATACACAAGGTATAGGAGGCCTACTCACGTACAAACACACAAGAACCTTTAAAAAGGTCTTACATTGACTCTCTAGAATTTGGGAAAGCTTCATACATTACTGGTACAAATTAAGCTCACCGCAAAAAATACATTAATTTCCTGGGGAAATCAAACTTGTGTTTAATAATGATGATCTTTTGTTCCCAAACAAATTGGTTAAAGTGGTCAGAAATTGCCTCAGATCGCACCGCAGAGCATCTAGAATCCAAATTAATTTTGGCCCTTAAGCGGGCCCCGAACCCCACGCCGCATGGGCTTCGCGCTTCGCGCTCGCATTAGTTTGGAGCACAGTATGTACCCCCCCCCCCCCCCCCCCCCCACTAAAGTTGGACCCCCCCTTTGCAAAAATCCTGGATCCGCCTATGTAACCCTAACTGCCTAGTATGAAAAATCGTATTGAAATTGCAAGATTCAGGACTTTAGGGTTAATATTGTGCACAATTATAATTTCAGATCAGTTGGCACCATACAGTGTGTACATATGTACCGCAGTTTTCAAGAACTGCATACATTGTATTTCTCAACACCTTTATGTTGACTGAAGTCTCCTGTTTAAATACCAGCAGCAGTTGACTAACTGCAATCCGACCAGGACCACCTCCCAGCGGCAATGCCTCGTAATAAAAACCAACAGTTTTCCTTTACTTTTCATTCCTTCTCCTGTAGGAATGTTTTTCTTCACAACTTTTTTTTGCAGAATAATATTAATGCTTTTGTTGTCGTTGCTCAAGAGCAGAATGCAAATTTAGGTCTCGTAAAAGACGGAGGGGGAAAAATAAGCCTGTGGGCATGCAGGCATCGTGGGAAAAATGTACAAATATACACATACTGTACGGGTACCTTGCAGAATTCACAAAAATGTACTTATAACCCTAACATCACCTAAAGCTAAAATACTAAGTCTAGCAGTAAAATGTAGTGTGCAGTACGTACTCTCACCTGCTTGTGTGCAATGCCTGTAGTAATTTTTAGTATTTGGTACTTCACCCCAAATTGTGTACAATGTGGTACGAAGGTTGCTCGGTTTAAAGGGAAAATGTTTATCATCTAAGGCGGAAACACAGTATGAATTACTGGTTTTCAGAGATGATACATTTATCTTAGCCATCCAATTCATTGACACAAATATATTTTACCCAGTAACAACTGTATTACATAGTCTAGATACATGGCAACTACAAAATACTACTGTGTCATTATACACCCATTTATCAGTCACAGAGAGACTCATCAGTGCTACAAACTACTAAGTAGTATTCTGTAGTACTCAGTTTTTTATACCAAATTAATGCCAAGGACGTCGGGATCATGTGACTTTGTTTTGAATGCAAGGTTTTACATGCACATGTATACATAGCTAGGATTTGGAAACCATGTCAGAAACTGGAATGGCTGTCCAACTTGCATTAATGTACATTTTATGTAATACAGAACATACTTTTGCTGTCATTTTTAGAAATGGATGATTGTGGGGGTTAGTATTTTATTGCAATGATCTGTTTAAAGTTTTATGTTGAAATTTACATGTACATGTAGATGCTGGAAAAACCAAAAACAAAATGCTGTTCTTGTAGCCTGGCTCCCTGACCTTACTTCAAACAAAATGTAATTTATAGACATCGGGGAATTATTTTAGGTCAGGGAACCAGACTATATCTAGCTGGCTTGCACCGGTTCACGGATGTAAAAAATATCCGATTGAAAACAAAATGTGGACTAACTAAATTTGCTAAATTGGGGACAGTATTTCAACAAGTTTTTTCCAACAATGGTCGGCCGAACAATAATTGGAAATTGATACAAAATCCGACTTTTCTTAAAAATGACAGCACACCAAGTAAGGTACAAACAAAGTCAAGTATTTTTCCCCATTTTCTTTCTGATGCATCCCAAGCTGTGAGAGATTATACTGACCAAAGCAAACTCTTTGGAGATGAAATGTACAATGGAAAAAATCTCTGGAAATTTATTTATAATTCCCATCCCCTGTCGCGCTAAAATGCACCCATTACTTTGGACAGACCCACATGTACTTGTAGGACATTCAGGCTGTCTACCCAGCCTGCATAAAAATGGGGCAATATCG
Source organism: Hippasteria phrygiana (assembly GCA_037893225.1). Taxonomy (NCBI): domain Eukaryota; kingdom Metazoa; phylum Echinodermata; class Asteroidea; order Valvatida; family Goniasteridae; genus Hippasteria; species Hippasteria phrygiana. The sequence goes on from JAZGUH010000311.1 coordinate 1,151,616, forward strand.
AGGGATATTCACTCAAGTTACGAATATATTAAACCGCCATGACATCGGTGCGAATTGTTGGGTGCATAATCACGGCTGTATTGACCGAGGTGTACTGTTAAATAATGCATCACACGTCGGGATCTATTTTGGTTTTTTTAGCATGAGTTCCATGCCTGTTCATGTACATGTATGTGTGTCTCTGCACAGTCTATACTCATATACATACATGTACAAAGTAGGCGTTTTCCTATTTAAATAAATTATACATTTAGAGAATTTGTTAGAGCACAGACAGTATCTTTAATTTGATTTTGAATTGGATTATTTTTTGATGTACAATGTATGGGAACAAATGTCAATTGGCAGAACGAGATATTCATGCAATTGCACTGGTGCATGTGCAGGTCAGTTGCCTTTTGAAGCTTTTGCTCAAATCATTTGAAAGACTTTGACTTTTGTTTGTGTTTGTGTCCCTGTCAGATTGTCATTGTAAGGAATACCATGCTTGAAGGCCACAAGGTGTCGACACCATTTTCCAGTCACAGCCAAGGGCAGAGCAAATAACATGTCTGTGTCATCCAAGAGAACCAACCCCTCCCCTGGAGTTCCCACGGAGGAAATAAACGGAAGAACCCCCGACCATCCCTCATCAAAGCCTAAATCGTCTTCGGCACCAGCCACCAGGAAAAATGGAAGCAGCTGTCTCGCGAATGGTAGCGTCCTTGAAAATGAACTGCCCCCTGCCGCCTCCAAGACATTGAAGAGCAGAGCGGAGGCACTGTTGTCCAGGAAGGTGACAGGGTCGGCGACTTCGGTGAGAACACAGGGATCAGTAACCACCAGGCCGCCCTCGGGAAAGGGTCCCCGGAGATCTACCTCATCGGATAAAGTGCACATAGGGCCCGAAAATTGCTGCATCTCAGTGCAGACCCAGGACCAATTGCCACCTCGGACATCGACAGGCGGAGCTCTTCCCAAACGGGAGGTCAGCTCCGGCAGTTCTTGCTCCAGCTCGGAAGGTGATGACAAGGGACTGAAGGTGACCTCCCCACATAAAGTTCCTTCCAGGAGGTCAAACCAAGTTGAGGAGAATGGGAAAAAAGCTTGGGGAGCCGGGCCGGGGAGTAAAAGCACTTTCAATTCAAAATCAAAGACTCCCCCAAGTGTTCGGAGAAAGTCTTCCCCGCCATCAACAGAAAACAACTCGCGGTTCCAGCGGCAGTTGTCGCTTCGGGCGTCTCGAAATGGAACTTCTCAATCCCTTGGGAAAAAACCGTCCTCTAGGACCCCATCCAATTCATCGCTGGACAGCGGACTGTCCCCAACAAGCCTGGCTGAAAGCGACAGCAGGAAACTGAGAAATGGTACTGCCAAGAGCAGCAGCGAGGACTCAATCAGCGACACTGAGCGGAAAACTAAAAGTGCCCTTTCCAGGACCCCTTCCACCAAAAGAAAGGTCTGCATGGAGATTGTCTTGGAAAAGAAGGTAGTCAGTAAATCAGTTTGGAACGCAGCTGGGAAAACCGAGTCCAGCATTGGTAAGTCCCCCTCCAAGCACAGCCTGTCTTCCCCAACGGATGAGAATGCTAACCCCACACGGACCAGTCCAACCAAGCCCAAGAGCACGACCACGCTGAAGCCGAGCCTGCTTGGACCCCAGACTGGCGCGAGGAGGAAAGTGAGAACTGCTTCCAGCGATGTAAACCCGAAACCACACGCTACACAATGTACATCCGGTGTCGACAAATCGCGTGTTGTGAGTGCACCAGTGATACGCAGGACTGACCACAACTTGCCAAATATTTCACCTTCCGGTCCGGTGCGTGCCCGTACAGGGTCGGGGTCCTTAAGGTCTAGCGATCCGAAACCGAATTTGAAAAGTCCAGACCGGAGTAGAGTTATGTCTAAGGTGGTGTTGCCTCTGCGTTCCCGGACCAGAGCTCGCAGCATGGAACCAGTGGGCAGAAGTGCCCCAGTTGCTCAAGTTACGACTGTTGATTTAACCTCTGATCCTGCTGCAGCCGCCGCGCTAGCTGAAGCGCCAGTCAAAGCCCCAGCCCCAGGTACCATTACGACTACCACTACCACCATCATCCATTCACGCCGGAGTCAAAGTGTCGAGCGCAGATCCAATAAGGACAGCTTTGTTGCCTCGCGTCGCCAGGCCTGGGAAGATAAGGCTTCCCAATCCCCAGCCGACGCCAGGAAGGGCCTGGCATCCCCCGAGAAGAGATTTCAGAGGTCGGGAGTCGGCCGGAGGTCTCTGATTGATGAGAGGAAAGCGATGCTCTTCGGAGGCTCGGCAAGTACGAGGGTCTCGGTCAAAGACACTGCGACCAAGAAGCCCGCAGTACCCGCCAAGCCGGAGAATATCTCCTCCAAACCACCTGCATCGCGAGGCGATCAGCGAGGTCGGATCGACTTGTACATCAGTGAAGACCTGCCCTCTTCGAAGTTTGTCTCGTCTGCCAGCAATCCCCCAGCCGACACCGCTAAGCCTGCTGTTCTGCAAGAGAACGTCCAGAAGATACAGCCCAATGCCATCAACCAGATGCCAAACAAGCTGCCGTCCTCCTCGGACGAAGTTGACTCTATCAGGAGATACTCGCCCAGCAAGGTAAATTGGACGGTTCACTGCTGGATGTTGAATGCTTTGGCTTTGCAATCTTTTTGTTCACTTATTCACTAGAAGTACATGTAAATGTAGCTCCCTGTGGTTTCCCAGCCAAATGAAAAGGTCATTCCCCATTTGTACACATTTTACAAGATTTCAACAATGGTCTAGGGGGGGGGGGGGGGTCAAAGAAGAATTCTGAAAGGTGACCTCAATGTTTTTGGGCTTGGAAAAAGTTTGTGTAGCTTTCTATTTCACAAACGAATAAATAAACAAAAACAAAAAACACTATTTGCCAGCAAAGATCATTGCTGCATGTATTCTCTGTTTTGGGGAACCTTGTACAGCTGGGGGAAACAAATTGTATATGACGCACTGTGAAATAGCACTGTTCGCTAATGATGTCAAAATATTCATTAAAGGCAGTAATGAGTATACATGATTGGTCATTGTTGCAATTTTCAGAAATCAGCAGATTTGGGGGTTAGTATTTTATAGGAAATATCGTTCCACTGACCTGTTCAAAGTTTTGCGTTGTTGGATGGCGAAAAAAACGAGACAAAAACGGCGCTCGTTTTCAACTGTCGGGCGGATGATAGCCTTTACTCAAGGCGCGCGTGGCTATGGGCGCGTGATGCGCCCCGGATATGCCATGGTGCCACCATGTCCTCATGGTGCGCATGGCTACCCGGACGAGTGGCGCGCCCCGACTAACGGCTCTAGGGCAGTTTCCAACGATTTCCAGCTGGAATTCGTTGGAAAACGATATACATTTCCACTTTTCTTGACAACGACAGCATACCTGGTGCCATCATTTCACAGGATGATTGAGACTACTATTAACTTACAGTCTAGTAAGATATTTCATAATACAGTAATTCAGTAAAAAAAAATTGGAGGATTACCAATCGTGTACACTACCTTTAAATCACCAGAGGTAGCGATCATTGTCCCTCTGAAGTCACACAGTTTGAACTCGATCTGTATCGTTCTGCCATGATTCACCCAAGATGTTTGTTTGTGTGTATGCTGTAGGAGAATGCGATCATCAGCGTCCCGAATGACAGAATCGTCTCGCAGAAGATGTCGGCAGTGGACAACCAGGAGTACGGAGACGCTCTGGAGAAGTGGTCCATGCTGAAGGAGAATCAGACCATCGGGGAGCTGGGCAGGAAGCGAGAAGGCAGCAGCCTTGACAACAAGCAGGCCGAGAGTCGGCGGCAGGCCCTGGTGGAGTTTAGTAATAGGTAGGCAAGGCCAATAATTTTTTTTTTTTTTTTTTTTTTTTTTTTTTTAGGCCACTCAAGGTGTGGGTTACAAAAGCAAGGGGTGACATTTTTTTCTGATTTTAGGATTTGTGGTGAGACGTCTTCTAGATTTCCGGAAGATTTGTTTTGGTCCTGAAATTGTTTTTTAATCAAATCGAAAATGACCTCTGCGACCTGAAACAGTCTTCTTTTAATTCTGATGACGCTACTTTTGGAATTTTGGATGTTATCTTTCGGTAGAAAATACAGTTTTCTTGCATGCATTTTTCAGCAATGCCATACAAATCAAATGCCTCTGAATGTTTCGTGGATATTTCATTCTTCTTAAATTTCACCCTTGCAAAATACAAAAGACAGAAATCACAAGGGTAGAACTCAGAAGGTATCTATTCACATTTCGTTTGAAATGTGAAAGATTATACGTGGAACGGAAGCAGGTTACAGGTAAGGAGTTCCAAAGAGAGGCAGTACGCGGGTAAAAACTTGAAGAGTATCTCACAGTGCTAGCCTTTTGAACAACAGTAGTGAAAGGATGTGATGAGACAGCCAGGCGAGTAGAGTGCCCAAAAGACTGGACAGGGGAACTAATGATGGAAGGCCACTGGAACACCTTCCATGATAGTATCGATAAAAGAGGCTCATTGAAGCAACAGAGCGTCAGACATGAAGCAAGCAATAGCTTTGTCTATCTCCCGTAGAATGCTCTCTCGTGCCAGTATTTGAATTGTGAGAGAGCTCAGTCAGCCCGACTTTCCGGATCAACTATCACTCAGTTTGTGCAAACTTTATGGAACTCGTCTACCCAAAAGCGGCCAATCACATTGCAGTGTTTGCAGAATCAGTGCAATTATTCCTGACAAAATGCCACTACGCGCTTGAGCACTGTATTTCATGCGACTGTGCACTACATACACGTGCGTGGGAAACACTTCTTAAAAATTGACTTCAAAATTTCTATAGAATGGCCCTTTTACAGTGACTTTTTGTCATAGTATTGCCTGGTGCATGTTTCCCTTCATCTTGCGATCTTTCCTGCTCCAAGAGGAATCTTAATTCCTACCTCTTGCATCTTTAGTGTTTTCTATTTCCTTTTGTAGCTCTGTACCTCGAGCAGTGTTGTAGTCGAGACCATGCGCAAGACCATGCACAAGACCAGCTTGTAACAGGCACAAGTAACAGGCATAAACCATGACAAAGGAATGCTTTTGTTACAGTTCATTTGAATAGCTTAAGACTTGGATTAAGACTGCTGGTCTTGTGCTGGTCTTGTGCTGGTCTTGTGCTGGTCTTGTGCTGGTCTTGTGCTGGTCTTGTGTGGTCTTGTGATGGTCTTGCAGGGTCTTGAGTTGTGTGGTCTTGTGATGGTCTTGACTACAACACTGACCTCGAGTGGCTTTGTTCGGGTCGAACTTGCATTAAAAAAAAAAAAAAAAACGTCATTGGTGGTCTGTCTTGTTAAATGAAAGTTTTTCATATGCATGTGACAATTAATTTACATATCCACTCGGAGTGGCTGCGGGGGTTCTCGTGACTTAAATATTCGTTACGTTGAATTTACAAGAACGAATACAAATAAATCATAAATGTGCAGTTTGAACACGTTTGTACCAAGACACAACGTATGGACAACTGCTTGGTAAGCTGACTAATAGTTACAAAGTACTTGGCTGATGGCTCGATGGATTTAAATTGAGCTCGAAAGTCTGACTTTTTGGAGGATTCAAGAAGGTTCCGATGAAAAATGCCAAGGGGGTTAGCGTTTCAGTTTTAGAAAATCTGTTGAAGTTTACAGTCGTGCGCTGATACAGATTTTTACATCTATTCTGTTTTTAGGGAATTGGAGACATCAAACTACAACAAACAAATCTGTGAGCCGAACCCAACGCAAGACTGCCCTCCAGAGGTCAAAGACGGTCATTACTACCAGCGCATCGTCAACGAGGAGCAGGCCCGCATCGAGTCACTCTGCACTGTGGCTAACAAGTATATGGAGAAGGAGTTGTCCGAAGAAGGTTTGAACCTTAATGTAACATCACCTAGCTGTATTGCAGACCCTCTGTGTTACGGGGGGATAAAAGATTGATGACGTGATCTTTTACCATGTCCATAAAGCCACTGTTAATTGACCTGCCCTTCAGCTCAGTCTATTAACACACTCATCCCAGTTCTTTTCAGAACCACACTTCTTCCTAGAAGAGATTTAGTTCACATGGTGTTACCCGCAATCCCAGTCTCTCTCAGTCTATTAACCCTACGGTGTGCCATGACAATTCACACACTGTTACACCACGGTGACCTACTTAACAAAACAGCGCCATGACACACTGCAGAGTTAACTGCAGCTACGACTACGGGGTCATTGGTGACCGGTAAAGAATCAGGTCATCACATTTTTATTACCATTCATAAATGACTTTGCATAGAAATAGCAGCAGTCTTTTTCAGAGGTATAAATAGGTATTACCTATAATGAACTATAAGATTAATACATGTATAAGTTGCCAAAACCTATTGTTAACGGTATTTTACGGGAGACGTCGGGGTGCCGCGGCGGCTCTGGCAGCCAAGCGAACCGCTACAATGTGTTTGTGCAGTCAAGCGTAACCTATACACAATAATCCAACAATGGATTGAAACTGCACAAACAGCGGCCTGGTGGCACTGTTTTTTTGCGCCATATGGTGTCATTCGTACGCAAGGGGTAAACAAATATCTTGAAAGCCTCAGAAAGTGTAGTGACCTGAAAATGTCATTCATCAGCAACATACATGTATTTACATCATTTATATTACCTGTAGTCATTGCCATGGGTTATGTACTTTACACGTACATGTAGGTTGCATGTGAACGAGACCTACTGTATTTGAACATTGTGTTGGCAGACTGGACTACGTGACTGGACTACGCAGACTGTTTTTTTTGTGCCAAATTCCGTCATCCGTACGCAAGGGTTTAAAACATTTCTTTATATCCCAACCTGATCCCATGTGTTTGTGAAGAACTGAATTGTCACCTCCCCCTCGCCCAACATGGCCCATAAAGGACTAAGACGAAAGTTTTAGAGGATTGGCAGAGCTGACACAGTTGCAGGCAGTGTTCATACTTTGTGTGATTCAAAATATGCATGAAATAGCAAACCTGTGAAAGTTTGAGTTCAATCCTCCATCGGAGTCACAAGAAATGAGTGAAAAAACCGTTCTGTTTTAGCAATGATTTTTGTAATGTTCATTTGTGCTTATTTGAAGTAATTGAAATCAAATAAACCACAGCATTTCTGGAGGTCTTATCAGATAAATGTCTTCTCAAAGATGCAGCATTTCAGACGGAAATATTTCTCATAAGGATTGGTACTAGGATCAACTTCATAAACAGGAAAACTTTCAGATTGAAACTAATCAATTTTATTTTTGAATCACGACCAAAGCTATACGATAAGCAGGATTTAGTGACGTGTTGACAGATATCGCGCATGTATCTTCAAATTCCTAATTTCTTTTTCCAAACAGCTTGTGGTAAGCTCAGAGCTTCAATTGGCAAGGCGTCTCTGCTCACCAACAAGAAATTCAAGCAGTTCCGAGGACTCTGCGAGCAGAACATTGTAAGTAGGCAGTTTTCCTTGAATGTTATTTCAAAATCTGTGTTGGCATATTTTGTGGGGTAAAATGCACCAAGATGATGGTTACTTTAAGCATTTCGTGTCCAGTGCAAACAGCGTGAGATATTTTTCCTGCCGGTTAATTTTCCCACGAGTGCAGTGGTTACTTCTGTCCGCCGAGGAACTAACAGACAATTTTACCGAGTCAATAAGCGTAGGGTGTGTTCCACTGGCACATGCAATGTGAACGGCGTACGTCGTATACAAGTTTTCAAAACAGGAAGGCGTTGTGGGATGAAATGTATGCAACGTGCGCATAACATAGCAAATGGTGCCAGGGAGGTATTTGCTCACGTACGCAAACAATTCAAAATGGCGCAATGTCAATCAATGCAGTGACCATAATTTTGACAATTGGGTTTGAAACTTACTCTTAGAGGAGGTTGTAAATCCAAGCCTTCCCGGTAAGCGATCATTTTCTTAAATGGTAGATTTTCTTTCTCACTGGTGTTGATTTCGAAATAAGTCCTGCAAAATCCAACAATTTCCAACAAATGAGAAGTCTGCCAAAATACAACAAAATACAGCAGCAAATTTTGTTGGATTCTGCAGTGTACCACCTACACACCAGCCTTGGCATTTAGCAAGCTACTACCCTGCCGAATCTAACAAAATACAACAGGTATTTGTTTGTATGAGCCCTGACAAATCCAACTGAAATTTTACTAGAAGTCTGCTTCCACCCTCCTTAATACAACAAAATCCAACAGGTATATTTAGCTTCTAGCCTGCTGAATACATGCAACACAACATGTAATTTACGTTGATGACTAAATCCAACAAAATACAACAGCTTTTTACCATTGTTGGATATTGTTGGATATTGTTGGATATTGTTGGATATTGTTGGATATTGTTGGATATTGTTGGATATTGTTGGATATTGTTGGATATTGTTGGATATTGTTGGATATTGTTGGATATTGTTGGATATTGTTGGATATTGTTGGATATTGTTGGATATTGTTGGATTTTGTTGGATTTTGCAGTGTCAGAGTTAAATCACTTCATTGTCTAAGAGTCAGCTGGTCTGGAGTAGGATTTAAATAATTTGAGTCCTATTTAAGCAAAAAACAAAAACTTCTTGATATTTTTCCCCAACAGAATCCAGTTGAAGGAGATGCTCTGTCGGTTACAAACATAGACCTGACGGGTTTCTGGGACATGGTGCTAATTCAAGTTGATGACGTGAACGGTATGTTTGCCGAGATTGAAGAGCTGCGGAAAAATGGATGGCGGACGCCCAAGCAGTCCCCTCAGAAACTCAAGGTAAAATGGCATTTTGAAAACCAGGCAGTAGAAATGTAAAGATTCTAAATAGTATGTTCGATGACCTAACCAGTTTCCCTTGTGATTGAGTCGTAACCTCATCGAGCGATCCTAACACTACTGCTTCCCAGGCTGTATTATGTAATTGACTTCTTGCCATTTGCGAATTTGTGGACAACTTTTCCACGTGCGCAGTTAGGTGTGTATCCACCGTCGAACGCGGACGTCCTATTGTTTGTACTTTTTCGGAAGACTCCCACAGGTTTTGTACACGATCTCAATCGCAGAAGTATTTTGGGAATCGCGGACGATATTGTTACCTTTGTTATACATCCATGTTTGTTTGGGAGACCACACACGCAGTAGCATCGTACAATGCACTGGATACACAAGCGCATATCTGACTGGAGTTGTCTTAGATTTGTCTGACACAACTTTTTTCATCGTGTACGCAATGAACATGTAATTATATGAACCATACCATTCTGTGCCTGTAATTGAATAACATTTACTTTTTGCATGCCTTCGCATATTGCATATGAAGCTATCATGGCATGAGTTTGGAGGTTTTCGGCTAAGATTGACTGTTACGTGATATTTAACACACTGTGGTGGGGTAATGCTTATTGATGCGATTGGTCAACTTGGGAGTGACTTCTGGGTTTAGAGTATTATGTGGCAAGACAGTTCATTTGGTAGAGCATCAGTAAGGTGTCTCAGAAGCAGAGTTGTAGTCGAGTCCCTGCAAGTCCTTTCACAAGTCTAGTCAGAAGTCCTTTCATAAAGCTGGTCACAAGTAACTGGATGAACAATGACAAAGGAATGCCTTTGCCAAAGCTCATTTGAATAGCTTGTGATTGGGATTAGGACTGGAGGGCTTGTGATGGACTTCCAGGGACTTGCAGGGACTTGTGATTGTCTCGACTACATCCTTGCTCAGAAGTAACAAGTTCAAATCCAATTTGTTTTTCCCACAGAAAAACCCAGTGCATGTATATTCCCAATCAACTTTCAGATTTTCAAGGATGCCAGTGTTTTTCAGGTTGACTGTCTGTAACAGTCGATCAGTCGTGACGATTTTTAACCATAGAAGGCAAAGGCTAAGCTCATTTTCCGTTTCCCCACAGACAACAGGCAGGAAACCCTCGTTGACTTCCCCTCCCCCCTCGCCCGGGATCTACAAATCAAAGCTCCACCCCCTGACCCCTGTCGACCCCAAGGTCAAGGCCGAGCGGGAGAAGAAGGTGGCCAAGGCGCGTCAAGCCCGCGAGGAGGCCCGCAAGCGGCTCATGGCCGCCAAGAAGGCGGCCGCGAGAAAGAGAGCAAAGTCGGAGGACGGAGAACCGCCGGTGGAGATATATATGCCAGATAAGTCATAGAGGGCAAGGGTGTAGGCTCAAACGACTCCAACATTTTTGGATTTAACTGCGACTAGGATCAGGAATCACGATTCCATTTGGGTCCATATGTGACCTGTTCCCACGAAATGGGTGGAAAGTTTTCCTGAAAGTTCAGGTTAAAAGCTCAAAGTTTGTGATCTGTGCATACTTGAGTTAAGAAACGAAATCCCCCCCCCCCCCCCCCCCAAAAAAAAACCAAAAAAAATATTTCGGGAATCGATTCAGTTTAAAAACTTTGGGATATGATAGAATAGGTTTTTCAAATATACAGTTGTTAAAATCCCCAAAATTGATTTTTCGGGAAAACCATAGTGCGATTTTCTGCTCATTCTGTGCTGCCAGGCCACATATGTGATGCGATCAAGCAAAATCAGTCGGAACTCGGCAATCCTTGTTTTGAGATATGGACCAAAATATGTTCGTTATGGTGGAAAAATCCAAATTGACTTTTTTTACAAAAAAATAGAAGGGAAAAAAGTTCTTCCTTCATGGATTATAAATATGCTAGAAATGACTCAATTAAAGTACTGTAACTTTAAACTTGATTTTCTCAGTTTCTTTCTTTTTAATGTGCCGGTGTTCAAATATTTGTAACTTTTTTAACCAGAGGTCGTATTCACATGGGGTTTTTACTAATATGGAGCTTGAAGTACGCTACAAATGAATATGTAAAAATCCCAAAATTGACCAGGGCCTACTGCAGACTGATTTTGCTTGATCGCATTGATTCCGCACATGAAACAGTTTTCGTCTTCTACATAGAATTTCGGAAACAATTTTTAAGGGCGGTAGGTAGTCAGAATCGCCAAGCGGAAGCTGAAATGTACTTGAACGGCTCGCTGGCATGTGAAAAGGAGAAGTGCTTCGCGTGGCGTCGTGGACCAAACAACTGGCTCTGTAAAGTGCCGCATTTTTTAGAATCATTAGGTAGTTAGTGGGATATACTCCAGGGAAGCAGAAAACTGTAGGCTCTGTTCATTTCCGAATTATTTAGTATTCGATTATTCGAGACTAGGCTTGACTGAATATTCGATACTCGCGTCTTTCAGGCGTCTGCTGCAACTGCATGCCGCGCTGGTAAAAAGTTGCACGCTAAGCACGCCGGTGTTTTAGATGCGGCGGTCGATATTACAGACCACCCGATGAACATTTTGTTTGCATTGTATCAAGATCATTACGAGTATGTATAACATTCTGATAACAAGTAACCAAACTCCAACCCAAGTTTTTGCAATAATTATTTTAGAAGTGTCAAGGGTTTTACGTTCAGGAACAATAAAGCTCTGTCCAAAGCTCTGGTTAACAGCGAGATTGTGGACGTTCATACGTGCTTTTGTCAAATCGAAATAATCCATGACAGTTTTGGAGGCCTTCGGATAAAACTTTCTCAAAGATGACGGCATTTCAGACTGAAGTATTTCTCATAACGATTGGTACTGGTGTTATCTTTATAAACAGTTAGGCTTTCAAATTGAAAATAATATATTTTTTAGTTACTAAAGCTGTATCATGCTTTTAACTCGACAGGCCACAGCACTCCTGCTGCTTAGCAATGTACTGCTTGTGTCTTTATACCAACAGACACTATGAACATCTAACAAAAGAAAAACGGCGCAGTAACAATGAACATCCATTGTTACTTGGCACTAAATCCATTGTTACTTGGCACTAAATCCATTGTTGCTTGTTCACAATGAGAAAGAGCTTGTTTAGATCTTTCTTATAGAGCTATCCAATTCAAGTTAAATATTATTTTGCGAAAACCTTATCCAAAGTTTCCCCGTCAGTCTTGTGTATGGAGAACCAGAAAATTCTGTGCCAACGGAATGTACGTACATAGGGGTAGATATGGGGTAGGTATAAGAAAGGGTAACAATGGGGACAATTCTACCCCACAGGCTCGTCTTTAGAAATCGACCTACCCCACAGAGTTAACGCTATGGGTTTTGAGATTTCAATGGGGACAAAGGAGAACAAAGGAAGGACAGTAATGTCTACAATGGATGTACCCCATATCTACCCAATGTGTGCAGATGTATGGCTTTGCGTGTGCTCACGGGCTTACGCACAATAAGCCACATGTACTCCAGTGTTCCAACTGTGCAAGCCCACATCATGATTCACGAGTTAGTTTCGAGAGATAAACAGTTCGACACATGCGTGCAAAATCATAGCGGGTTACCAACGAAATCAAAGAAAAGTGCTTGTTTTGAAGTAAATGCAAATTTTTTTTTTTTTTTTGTACGGCACTGTGGTTTAAGATTTTTTGTATGCACCACCCGAACAAAGATACTGACAATTTGGGAGACCGCCAACATAGGGCAAGATAGCTCAGTTGGTACATGTAGAGCGCCGGTACGGTAACCCGGAGGTCGCAGGTTCGAATCCCGCTCCTGCCAGTTTCTTTGTTCACTTTGAAAAATCTTCTTTTTGATTAGATGAAAAATTGCAGAATGCGGATTCCTTCAACACATTCCTAGACTTGTGTGCCGTTATCTCCTTGGTTTATCATTAAATCTGATGTCCGCACGCGCAGTTGGATTTCCGAAAAGTAAGCACGAATTGCAGGCTGTAAGCGTAGAATCTGGCATTACGGAATCCGTGAAAACGAGCTGTGCTTTGAAAAGCAAGCATACGATAGTCGGCAATCTTTTTTTCAAAACCAGGGTCCACAAGAAAAGTGCGAATAAGCCTAAATATAAACAACTCGGGTGAGGAGTGGTTTAATGAAGATTGGTCAGAACAAATTTGATGTATATTGAGGATAAACTTATTTCATACGGGAATTGTAGAAAAAGGTCTAGTTGTACATTTGTCGTATTTTTAAAGTAGCGAATGCATGTTTACATTTTTTTTTCTTTTCTTTTGTGTTAGATTTAATCTGTACGGGACGCAAGTATTTTTACATAACAAATGCATCCATGCGGTCCGATACATGGAATATAGAATAAAACGCAACCAAGGGTTACTATTTTGTCAATTTGTTGTGAGTTACTGCTTTTTAGTGTAAGGACTTGCCAACTTTTTATTCTGTCACGTTTAAAAATGGTTACAATAATATGCAGTGTAACTTGGCAGTTTCTGCAAACCTTGCGTAGACCGATACAGGATTTATTGATGGATGTGTTGTTTTTGGTTTCGAAGGGAGACGGCCATATTAAAAAGTTCACTCGTTTAAAATGAGACTTTTGCTTGATTATGTGTGAGTTTTGATTTTCGTCGGATTTGTTCTGTCATACATGTATATTTGTTTGTTTCTGTTTGCAGATACTTGAGTATTTTTCAATTTTTATATCATTTGAATATTTTTTGTTTCATTTCATTGGACTCCAGGGTTTATATCGGAAGAATAATTTGTGAGTATTTTTTAAAAATGTGTGTATAAAAAAAACCTCTTTGGCTAACTCTTCAAAATCCATACGTTGTGTACTTTGTTTGCGGTAGCAGTGGTAATTTCCGGGATGTCAAAACAAAATTTGTTTTTGTGAGCCAGGAATCTTTGTTAAGTTAATGATATTGATATTGGATTGTGTGGATTATTTATATTTGTTTTTGAAGTGCCTTAATTTTGGTTGGTGAAAGCGCCTTTGAGATGTTTTAAGTTATACAGCGGTTACGGACACCCCAAATTTATCCATTGAGATAACATTTGTCTTGGTGCGGAGTAAAACCTCACTTTCCTCCTCTTGTACAAAATATTTCTGCTCGGAACAAAACATCAGGCACTCCTGAGGTTTATCAATAATCTCTTGCGCAAAATTAATGAACCATAATACCAGGAATCAATCTCTGAGCATTCGTGACAGCTTAAAGATATTTTCTCGTCCATGCTTTTTTCTGATGAACTAACCGTGGGCCCAAAACTCAGAATGATCTTGTTTAAAATTGTGTGTGTGTGTGAGTTTGTATATGCCGGCAATCGTGGACCTAGGACAAAAGAATTCGAGCGTAGACAAAGGGGTCCACGTTTGACCTAACGTCCACGATTGAAAATCGTGTACAAAACTCAATAGGAGGCCTTCCGAAAAAGTTAGAGTATAAACAAAAGAGGAACAATGGGAGGTCCACGATTGCACCCGTTTACATGACTGTGTGTGTGTGTGTGTTGCTCTGTCAATGAAATTTGGGAAACATAAATTATAACAAAAATAAGATGCGCATGTCCTGACCGTTGAAAACCTCAGGTTCAGTCACGGAGCCTTCAATGCTTTGTACATGGGTCATTCCATGAAGTTGGGACGCAAAGTGTGACATTTTGCTACATTTCCAGTTATACATGCCATCTATTGACTCAATTATTGGTATTTTTTCCCTGATATTTGTCTTAGATGTTGGACAGATTTGGGCGAGTTTTGTACCATTCAAACATAAGTTTCCTGAGAAATTTGACATTTCATGAAAAAATTAGGTCTCACGTGTAACAGGGACACCATGTCTCTTTTACATCTTTTTGTAGCGTTGCAAGATTTATTGTACAAACCTTCTCTGCATACTACTAACTGAGCACAAAATGGAACCATGCACATTTTTATATTCAGGTTATTGTAGATAAATTACAAGGGATATGTTGAGAAATATGTTTCGACGTAGCAAATGTCACACTCGGTAAACCATCGTTTATAGCTACTGATTCACTTGTATTGCGGGTAAGAGTAACTAACTTCAGCTTGTATGGGGTCCAGTGTTCTCCACGGCCTTAAATTTTAGCAGGGCGGCAGACAAAATGCGAGTGCGGAGCGCGAAGCCCTTACGGCGTGGGGTCCGGTGCCCGCTGAAGGGCCCGGGGAAATTTTGGATTCTAGATGCTCTGTGGTGCAATCTGAGGTATTTCCTGGCCACTTTCTTCTGACTCTTTGAATCAAATTTGCTCGTGTTTACAACTTGAAATGAAGGCAAGATTTTTAGGGGGTTAAGCCGGCCGGCCGGTGAGCTAAACATGCACGTGGGCACAGCGCGCGTGGATAAGGTATTTTCCGAGAGAAAAAGACGCCCTCAAGTGTTACGGAACATTGTAATTTAGGTAAACTGGTTCTCGACGCGACAAAGTGAAAATGATATTACCAGGGAGATTGGAACCAGTCCAGAATAATATTACGTGTATAGTTTTATGATGTGAATGCATAATATGTTGCGTACGTTAACGCGTTGCTTCCAGATCTGTTCGATTATTATAAACGCTACTGCAATACTGCTGAATGTTAATGCTGGCAAACTCTTCATGTTCGTTCCACAGAGTGCGGTAAACTTCTTCGTACTTAGATAAACTGTGAAGACGGTGGAGAATGGGGGAAAATCCAATGGAAAAAAAATAGCGGGGCGGTAAAACTTTAGCGGGGCGGGATACAATTTTGGCAGGGCGGCCCGCCCTGCTAAAACCCCTCGTGGAGAACACTGGGGTCCATTCTGTGTGTTGTACTTAAAACATGCATAGCAAATCTGTGTACTGATAGGTAGAAGTACTGAAATTGCCTCACAACAGGTTCTGGATGTAAACAGGGACACCGTGTTCCAACTTGCTGGAATGACCCACATGTAACTTTAGTCACGATACATAAAGTATTGCAACTTATGACGCGTCGTACGGACCATTTCACAAAACTTAGCAGTTGAACGCGTCATAAGTACCTCAACAGTGATGTAAAATGTGTCAAAGTTCAGAGATGAAATTTACGTTTGCATCGTGGACCATTCGGTGCTTTCCCCAGTCAATTCTTTGTAATCTGTAAGATCACCGAGTGTTACAAACTTTGTCAATTGTATTTGGACTGTAAAAACACGGGAACCCAGACCCCACAACATTTTGAGAGGAAACTGGGCATGGCAAATGCGTCGCGGGAGGAAAGTATTCAAATAATAATGAGTATTAAAAGATGGAAAGCATTTTTGGGCGCATAAGAGCTTTGTAGTTAGGAAATGGAATTCCAACAAAGAAGGAATTCTTGTGGTTTGTTGAGGCCTAGGAAAACACTGCTATTTTGTTTAAGTAGGAAATCTTTTGCGGTTTGGGGATGTCGTAGACTACAAAATGTCAGTATACAACATTTGCTTTTGCTGTAATTTTCAAGACTGAATGGATGGATTTGGGGGTTAGTATTTTATAGAAAATACGGTAACAATGATCTGTTCAAAGTTTTGTGTGCATAGATCCTGGGAAAACAATTCTATTCTTGTAGTCTGGGTTCCCCGACCCTACATCAGACAAACGGAGCAATTTATAGACGTCAGGGTAAAAATGAGGTCGGGGAACTACATGTAAACTGTTTCAAGGGATGGTCAGCCAGGTGCCATGATTTCAAAGGATGCTTGAGACTATTATTTACTTACAGTCAAGTAAGGTATTTCATCATAATTCAGTAGTTTTGCTTTTTGATGTTTGCAAATGTTGTATATTACCCTTTTAATATCCCTGAGTGATGCACACTAATTAGTCACTGTGTCATACTCACAAAGTTTACATGTGTGTGATGAGATACAAGTGCAATGAGCACCTATGTGTAGTTTTGTTATACCTTATGCATATTTATGAGCTCATACAACTCATTTCATTGGCCAACAGGGCATGTTTGGTCGGCAATGGCCGACGGGGAATTTCAGGGAAGTAACAGCACACTGTTCAATCTTGCCCAAAGTTCTAACTACCAACCTGTACAGATTATCACAGTTTGTAAAGCATGGGATGTTTGATCCCCAGCCTACATCAGTGCAACTGATGCTGCAGCCAAGTCATTGCACCAGACTAATTGTCTGGTACTAAGGCTGCATCCGAATCGCTTGTCTAGGGCTATTGTCTAGGTGTTTGTCCATTACAACTACGCGTGACGTAGCCATAGCCGTAGCCGTAGCTGTAGCTCTAGACGCCTATTTCGGACACGGCCTAAGGTGTTGGTAAATCAACATGTATGTGTACAGATGTGTGTAATTATCAAGCCTGCTTTTGGGAATTGTTTTGCAAGGAATATTTATGATGTAATAAAATACTTTGTTTTGGAGGGCAATTGCTGCAAAGTTAATGATCTCTAGACATTGGCCAATAAGCCAATTCGGTATTTTAACTGCACATGTGCACAATGACATAGTTATCCTGAATGACCCGTGATGACCTAACACGCACGTATGAATGCGCAAGGTGGTCGCACAATGTGCATGTATTAAATTCAATCAGAATAGGCGTTCGCGTAACATCGTGTGACATTACGTTAGCAATTTTATCCCGAATAACCTTTGACCTTCGAGATACCGAACTGGCTTATTGGCTTCCTCTGTTATAGGAAGTAGACAAAAGCAGCCACCACCTTTGTCGTTATACACGGCGCCCACATCAACGATGCTGTGTGGGCATATCTTTTACCTCTTGAATACAGACGACGCCATAGCCGCAGTTTAAAAAAGACCACCTGGCCGGTTGTCACCTATATGCGCATTCCTACATGTACTTAATCCATTGTTTACATTATGCTTGGCTGCACAAGCCTGTATTGGCTCCCATTAATGGGTGCGTTTGAGTAGCTCACCCAGATCGACTCGGGTGAAGGCAGACGGGTAGCCACGAGAGCTGGGCTAATAGAATGCTCAAACGCCTTCTCGTTTCGATGTCACCTAGCACTTGAGTCAGCCATTGTCAATTTCCCGCTGGATGGAGCAGAATATGTGGGGAGTCAGACTTAACTACGTACATGTATATGTGTGATGTAATTCTACCAGTGACTCTGTATGGTGGTGGCTGACCCGAGTGAGCCCCGGGTATGACGTCAGAGCTAATCGAACAGCACAGGTTTAACCCGAGTCGACCCGGGTGAGCTTCTCAAATGCACCCAATAATAGCAGGAACTATTACACATACAACCATCTTCAGTCTGGTTCCTGGAAGGCACAATGTTGATAAGCGTCAGCATGGTGTCATAGCACAGCATAAAATAAAGGTGTCATGTGAAAAAGACATGTAGGTGGTGATAAATTGACAAATAACAGTAAATACAGCTCAAGTATAAAACGTTTGCGACGTGTATCGGTTTCATTGAGTAAAACGATTGTTCTAAATCGTACCGAACTGTGTGTGTTTATAGTATAGCTGTACAGTGTATTTAAATATCAAGTCTGTAAATGTGTATCTAACCAGCAGTACGTTGGAGACATGCTTGTATATTTGTTATTTTTCTACGTTTGGGGCTGGTGAAATGGGACGCTCATTTTGTTTTATTTCAGCTAAAAAGTATTCTGTCATCAAACAAACAAGGAATAATAAGATGGCTCAGTTGGTAGAGCACTTGTACTGATTCTGGAGGTTGCAGGTTCAAATCCCGCTCCTGCCAGTTTTCTTTGTTCACTTAAGTTAATATCCTGTTTTTGTTCGGCTGTGTATTGATCTATACTGATCACAAATGGTCTTCAATCATATTTTCTGGCAGTGGCAATTTTGAGACTCGACAGTACGTGTAATTCTCTTACAGAAGTACTTTTTTGTGGGGATTACCTCAGTCGGCTAAAACTTGGTTGTTAGACACATGGTTTCACTGTTTTTCCAAAACGTGCAAGTTACAAGGAAGAAACGGCATGACTGTGGACGGAAGCCATCTTGAAAAATGAGCGGCAGACATTTTGGAAACTATTGCCTGGCAGAATCTAAATATAGAATATTAAAAACGGCATGGACTTCAAACATGTTTCTATTTTTAAGTTTCGCTCAAAACCGAGTCAGCATGAACTTCCCAGCATTACTTGAAGAGTATTTCAGGCAAATATTAACACAGCATTCAAAGGTAAATGCAGGCATCACAGCACTTTCATTGCAGTGTAAAATACGGACAGGAAAAATCTCTTCTGTACAGTTGGATTTTTAGAGATTATTTTTCTATATGTTAGGCAGGGTTTTTGTTTTTGCTCATTCGGTATTTTGGTACAGAACATGTACTTGTATAAATGTGTTTGACACTAGAATTTAGTTGTACATGTATATAATAGGATTAGTTAGTTTAAGTGAGTTTGTCACACACAGTTACTGCACACATATTCCCACTGGTGCTTTGGGGAATAAGTCTAAAATTTGGGTGCTTTTTTGTTTTTATTTCCTCCGCCCCTCCCTTCTCCCCTTCATGATTTTATGGACCAATCAGATATTAACCAGGCTTTAGGTATTCCAACTTTTCCCAGTTTTTTTTCTTCCGTTCCCCTACTTTTTTGACCAACAACTCTGAAAAATGAAATCTCATTGAATGTTTTCAAAAGTGTTACACACTGTCACATGAAAATCACACAAAGAGCTTGGGTGCAGGAGTACTGCAACTTTACTTCCAAGAGCTTAGTTGAGGATGGAGCACAAGTGTTGTGAGTACAGAACATGCCAAATGAGGCTTGTGATGTGGACATTGGCAAGTATCAACGAAAACTACTACTGAAAGCCCGCAAAAGTCCTACTTTTATCTTGATGTTGTCCTCCAAAGTCCTATTTTTGTCCTTCAAAAAAAATATTGATCCCACTTTTCTCCTATCTTTTCACCTGGGTCTATTTGAAACCGTGGATAACCGTCGTTATTTATTTGAAGTTTTCTGTGTATCACGTTGGTACGTCTAAAGATCTCCAGTCACTGGACGGTGTCGTTTTCCATGGCAATGAGGCCTAACCAATGATCATTTAATAGGCCATTAAAGGTATACTGGCCATACTTTTTATCTAATTGGATTTTTTTTCTTCAAATTTTACTACTTGTAATTATATGATTACTAAATGTGGGTGAATCATTTGTGTATAATGCTAGGGAAAAAAAGTAATTTAAAAGCAAAATATTTTTCTGGTTGAAATTCAGAGAGCACGAACAGTACATTTGTATATCTTTAAGTGCGAGTTAAGGGGACCAAAAACAAGGCTTACGTGAAAATATTCTGGTGACCAACTTCATAGTGATCTTTACCAAATGCTTACAGGAAACTGGTATGGACTGAAATTCGGAGACTGCTTACAGGATAAATGGATGCTTTAGATAGGAGCTATTTAAGGACGTTGTTCCACCAGTATGTAAAGAAAGTGTAACGCCATTTCTTCATACGTCTGTTGATTGGTTCAGTTTTGAAAAAAAATAAATGCTTTACAATCCTTCAGATTTCTGCTTCTATATGTAAGTGAAGCAGTAAACATGTAAATGTTGCGGAAAAATTGTCATTAAAAATTGGATGCTACAATACTTTTTAAAAAATATATATATTTTGGACTGAATATTTGCAGTTAGTGTATTATAAGGAGAAGTAGCTGAATAATTTTGGACTTTCTTACAGATTCCAAACAGGGCTTTCCTTATTTTGTACAATACTGGCTATTTTGCAGTAAATATGGTTGTAGAATATGTAGAGTAGATATTCCTCTTGTCGGTGTTGTACAGAATTCTTGTGAGGCAACAGTTTTTTGCACAGAATATCCAGTCATACAAGCACATTTACTATTATTACTTTAGGTTCGCTATCTACGCACCAATCGAAATGATCTATAGGGCAATGGCATTATTTAAAAGCTATTTTAGCCGTCTCATTCTATCTTGGGAAATATCTGTACATGTACATCTTAATGCACTATAGTAATGATGCTTCACCACTGAAAGATAGGAATGATAACATGCAGTGGAAAAAAATTTGAGGACGGTGAAGAACATTCCAGGTAATTCAACAAAAAGAACATATTGGTTGCTTTTTCTATTGAGAAATTTTTCACCATAGTGGTATTCTTGTGGAATGTACACTATAAGTTATCCCACGAGCGCCGAGTGGAACACAGAATAATGTAGTGCGTCCGTGTCCCATATTCCACGAGGCCGAAGGCCGAGTGGAATATGGGACACGGACGCACTACATTCTCCGTGTTCCACGAGCGCGAGTGGGATAACGAATTTATCTTCAAGCAAACTTGACGCGCAGTAAAGATGGAACACGCACGGCGCTGTGCGTGAAACCTGTACCACGTACACGCACACATCATTAACAGCCAGCACTATCCTGCAGGATAAACGGGAGCTATCTGGAAAACGTAACAAGACTTAGTGTGCGCCGAAGACGTGACGATCCACATGGGACGCAAACGCGCAGCTTTTGAATTACCAATGAATTGTGCAGCACTGCATTTTGCGTATCGCGCAATTCGCAGTGTGTATATGGGCCATGTGATATGGGTTTTATCACACTCGCAGCTGCCACGGATCGACTAATCAGGATTCAAGTTTGCTTGAAGATAAAAAAAAATTAGTCTATGGATATTTCAGAAAAGGCAATCTTGCTATCATTCCAGGAATCTCTGTGTGTCTGTCCGTAATCTCCAGGACGGGCAATGTATTAAGTTGAAAATTGGCAGGTGCATTGCTCAGGACCCAAGAATGTGCAGTGTCAAGTTTGAAGTTGTTTGGATGAGCGGTTCTCAAAAGAGCTGCAAAAATGCAGCAATACCTTAGGCCTAGCCCCCGCAAACGTGGCAGTATAGACCACCACGCACTGCTGCACGCAATGGGGCGTGATCTAATATTCAAATTAAACGCATGCGCATCAGTGTTACAAAAACCAGCTCTTCCCAAGAAAACTCACTTCTAAAGCTGTGATACACGTCTGGCATGGAAACATACACCCGTGGCTCTTTTTTACGAAAGCCAAGCAATTTGTCCGTTTCGAACAGGCACATTTTGAACGGGCACTGCGCTAGTTTTATATAAATGTATGGTGTTTGTATTAAGCAGTCTGCTGTCACGGTGTTACATAGAGCGGAGCTGATTTCCGATATTTAAGAAACCAACATTCATTCCCTTAACACATTTGTTTTGTATACATGTACTAAAAAAGTAACGTATGCATTTTACCTTTAAAAAAGTGTGCTACAAATATCCCTAAACATTTTTTGTTTTTGCCTGTGGCAATTATGTTGAAATGAAAATATTTTCATGCAGAGCAATTGTAACTACATGTATAAAGAACTCTTTGTTGTTTTACCCTGCATGTCTCCTCCTGTAGATTGTAATTAAGGAGCTAAGTATTGATATCCGCATGGTAAGAATATGAAATAAATACAAATGACGAAACTGCAGAATTTCTGTTTCACAGCTGCCGTTGGTTTATTTCGAGTGAGAATGGTTTAGAAAAGTTCATGGTACAGTTGTACAATTCTGCATGTCATGCATGTACTATAGTTAAAGTTCAAGACATCAGTGGATTAGTTGTTTTCGTGCGAGATACACTGTATATATGCAGTCAGACGTCTGAAGCTGTTTTGCATTCATTTATTTATTACATTTCTTTACCTAGGGTGTGCCCAAACAGTTTAAACCTGGTTAATACCATTGGGCCCTGCATATTATTAGTTAAAACTGAATATTTACACAAATACAATAATGTTTACACAAATAAATCTGTTACAACCATGCACGTTTCACTGCACATGTGCTATAAAGTTTCCGACATCTGATATATACAGTGGAACGCCACTATAACGAACATCACGGGATCCACAGATTTTGTTCGGTATAGCGATCGTTCGGTATAACGATTTTTAACCGCTGGTTGTGCCGGCCATTGAATTATGTAATTACATGTTATCGTTTCGGTTTGCGGTAACACCATGTGTTTATCTGTACAGAGAGGTATGGGTTCTGAAAAGAACCTTTCGCACAACTCGTATCTCAACCCTTCGTTAAGTGAGAAGGGTTCAAGGGAGAACCAATTTCGGGAAACGATATCGAAACGAGATCGACATTCCACCATGCAAAGCCTCAAAACTTAATTACATGTTCATACTTTCTAAGCTAACTGAATTCTAAAGCAACAGTTGGCTTTTTCCTTCTATTCCTCGGGGGAAATAATAGCCACCTATCACTCTTCAATATAAAGCTGCGGCTGTTTGGGAATTACAAACGGCCCAAATGCCCAGTACATTTTTTAATCCGTTGCCTTTTTTCAACAACAATGTTCTGTAGTTTTGTTAACAAAATTTGGGAGCCAAGGATGATATTCGGTATAGCGGCGTTCCACTGTACACTGTATATCTTGTTTCGTTTGTCGCGGTGCACAATTTTCAGATTCTGTTCCATGTCTACCACTTTGATGGGTAAACTGTTAAATTAACGAAAAGTGCTGTGATAGTGAGATCATGGAGGAAGGAACACGCCTTCCTCCATGGTGAGATGTGGTACAGTGCAAACCTGTGATCAAAGCTGAATTTTTGTTTCTCGCAGGTAGGCCTGTTAATTATAACATCACACTGCACATGCGCAAAATAGATGCAACCACCAGAATAAGCCAGTTCGGTATCTCAAAGGTCAAAGGTTATTCGGGATAAAATTGCTGACGCAATGTCACACCATGTTACACGAACGCCTATTCTGATTGAATTTAACACGTGCGCGTTGTGCGACCACCTTTTGCGTTGTCACGCGGGTCATTCGGGACAAAATGTCATTGTGCACATGCGCAGTTGAAATACCGAACTGGCTTATAGAGCTTCAGACGTCTGACTGCATATAATCCTTTTGAAAAGGTACACACTGACATGTTTTATGATCCTTACTTGTTACTACAGACAAGTTTCAGGTAGCCTGTGGTCATTTTCCGTAACTTTTTGGAGGTGGATAGATTA
This sequence comes from Hippasteria phrygiana, assembly GCA_037893225.1. NCBI lineage: Eukaryota > Metazoa > Echinodermata > Asteroidea > Valvatida > Goniasteridae > Hippasteria > Hippasteria phrygiana. Next base: position 1,175,398 of record JAZGUH010000311.1, read on the forward strand.
CTGTCCATGTGTGGATGGCCCCCATATCATGGCCACATTCCTCCTGCCCAGATTCCTCCTGCCCAGAAAAGCTTGGTCAGATTAGTCTATAGATGCTGGGAAAACGGAGAGAAACAAATTCTGTTCTAGTAGTCTGGTTCCCTGACCATACAAAACGGAGCAATTTATAGATGTCGGGGAATTATCAGGTCAGGGAACTAGACTATTTCCAATGATTGTCGGACAACAATCAATGGAAAACGATATAAATTTCCACCTTTCTTGAAAACGACAGCACACTAGGTGCCATGATTTCATAGGATGCTTGAGACTGTATTTACTATCTAGTGCGGTATTTCATAATAATTCAGTAGTTTTGTTTTTTGTTGTTCGCAAATGGTATATACTACCTTTGAGCAGCTTTGTAAATAAAATGTAGCATACATTATACCTTTGTTTGTTCCCATCTACAAGTAAAATGAATACATAAAATAACTTAATATCTTAATTTTTGTTAAAACTGAAATCACCCAATACAAGACTAAAAAAGCCACTCCAGGTCAAGGGTTACTGTAGGGTTGGTGACATTTTGAATTGCCAACCCTACCACCCTAATAATACGGTTTTCCTGGCCCCAGATCTAAATAGAGGATAATTCTTAAACAGATTCCAGAGAAATTATCCCAATTATCTCTTTCACCGTCGGTGAGATCACCTCCCCATGATAATTGATATGAAGCCAGTTCGGTATTTCAACTGCGCATGTGCACAATGACATGCGTGACCTAACGTGCGCGTGTGTGAACGCAAAAGGTGCTCGCACAAAGCGCACGTGTTAAATTAAATCCGAATAGGCGTTCGCGTAACATCGTGTGATATTATTGTCAGCAATTCTATCCAGAATAACCTTTGACCTTTGAGATACCGAACTGGCTTTATTGTTGTGAAATTGCCCCTCGGCTTCTCCATCCTCCCCATCTTTATTGTGGTTTAGCCCACCCCCTCACACCCACCACACCCCTGAGCAGGGCGTGGTTCAGTCCAGCTAGGTTGGTTCCTGGAATTTCTTTTGTTTGGCCCCTGGGCGTGGAATTTGAAATATTATCCAATATTGAGGTAGTCTACACTCTGCTAGGTGCTGGGCTGTGATAAGGTTGTTCCTGGAGTGGAGGCTTTGCTGGGCGTGTTCAGAGAAAGCATTGCTACTATGACCAAGTAAGTTGTAATAATGTGGTTGAACAACTTATTTAAACAGATTTTACGGAAAGAGTTCCGTATCTGGCCACCATCATTTTGGGGATTTGCAAATGATACGAGCACCCAAAATATGGCCTAAAAACCCCTTTTCCTGAGTGGATGGATTTATCTTCAATGAAAATTTGTTTAAGTTTGGTCAAACTTTGGTGGCAATTATGTGATGGCGGATTTTATGGGTGAGATTGGCCAACAATTAAAAATCAACGAAATCCACAAAAAATCCACGAGGAGCCCAGATCCATATTGTTTGTATTTGCCTAAAGGCACCCCCTTAAAATATCAATTTTTATTGGTCTATATCTACTTTTACAGGTAAAAACACTTTTAGGACAACACCTCAGGAATTCCAGATTGCAAAAGAGATTCTTTAAATATCCTGAAATTCCAACAAAATTCTGAAATCCCGACGAAAAATCCTGACAAATCTCACCCCTGGGATATGGAACTCTTGCCAACATTTGAATAGAATTTGGAAAGATTTTACTTTGATAACTCCCACCAAAATGAGTCAGAAACAGACAAATTTGACAACATAAACGTCCGTTCGTGTTTAGAAATGTATCAAACACATGGCACCACCTTTTAAGTTTGAGACTTTTTGTCGGAAAATGTTCGTCCAATATAGGGGAAGAAAGTTTGTGTTTACTGTTCTTGGCACAGCGTACGGACACACAAAGTGTTCACATGTTGATTTCTGCCTCATTTTTCACGGATTTTGCTGACATAAATATTGAAATAACTGGCTGAGCCGCATTTAGACAGTTGTCATCAAGGAGGGTTGGTTATTTCTCAAGATTTTGTTGTTCCTGACCGATTTTGGTGGGGGGGGGGGGGGGGTGTTACAGTAAAATCTTTCCGTAGGATGTGATTGGGCGCACCCACTGTTAAAATCACCTCGTCCACTTCTCCGTTTTGACTAGACAGTTACATCCACGGGCCACACAATTACTGCTTCTGATTGAAATGTTTAATCCATGGTACAAATGACTGTTATCCTCGCAGGTTTATAACTTAAATATTTTAAACATGATTTTCTTCCGAGATATAAACCTTTTAAAAGTGAACAAAGAAACTGGCATGAGCGGGATTCAAACCTGCGACCTCCGGGTTATACCGTACCGGCGCTCTACCAACTGAGCTATCTTGCCCTATGTTGGCGGTCTCCCAAATTGTCAGTATCTTTGTTCAGGTGGGCGCTAGTCAGAAGTCATAAACCCAGAATGCCGTATAAATATAAACCTCTTCGATTATGGAGCAAAGTCTCAAATCTTTTTTACCCTGTGTAATTCCAGAACTAAGGTTTTCAAAAACCTTAAACACACATAAACTGCTGTGGGAGAAATGTTTTAATTTTCTTCCTAAACATTTCATATGCATTATCTCGACATGGCCGTACCCGTAGGCCAGGTTCAATTTCTTGAAATTTCGCTTGAAATGGTGACATTTTATGAAAAAATCGCTTACCACCAAGACCAGAGGTTTCACCACTCCAAAGTTTGACATCGTTTGTTGTCGACAGAGGGCGCCTTAACTCCGGTCATCAAATTTGAAATTCCCAAGATTCATCCAGTAAATCCCAAGAATTCCCAAGGCAATGGAAAACACTGTACAAATGCATTTAGCAGAGCGCTGGATGGAATAAGCACTATGTGCAATCCATATTTTTACACCAACATTCCCAAGATCTTGGGGGAAAATCCCACGGAGTGGCCACTGGTCAATGGTGTTAAGGTGCCCTCTGTCGACAACAAACGATGTCAAACTCTTGGGCGTGTGTTTGTGACGTCAAAACGATAACCAGGAACATGTTTACGCAGGCGCGAGAAAACGTTAACCAGAAACTGTCATTGACCGATCTTGTAAACAAATATGGCGGAAGAGCGAGTAGTTGTGCAAGAGTTTGAGTATCTGGTGAATGACGTCGAAGAAGAGGAATGGTTGAAAAGAAAAAGACGTCGGTTAGACGATTAACATGCTTTACAACACGATGGGCTGTGCCAAGGTGGCTCTTGTACATAATTCACACATTTTTCACACACGCCTGCTTACGTTTCAGTATCTTCCGCCGTTTTGAACCTGTGAACCGGCTCCAACCTTCGGTTCTCGTTTGGTTGAAACAATGACGTCACGCAACCATGACTGAAGACGCCAAAACGCCCAACCAATGACCAAAGCGGGAACATGTTTCTGGTCACAGTCGTGAAAGCACGCCCCTGGAGTGGTGAAACCTCTAGTCTTGGGTAAGCGATATTTTCGTAAAATTTCACCATTTCGAGTGAAATTTCAAGAAATAGAACCTAGCCTACGGGTACATGGCTATGTCAAGATAATGCATATTATGAAATGTTGGGTCAGAAAATTTCGTGACAAGAAAGTTAGGGCTCCTGCAAAAAATTGGTTTGTGAAAACCTTACAGTTCTGGAAGTACACCCCTTGTGTATGATGGTAACATCCTACAAAACCAGCTCTTTGTCCCCAAGATGACGGAAGTGGTCGTCTAAAATGTCTTGCGTGACGCCCTCTAGCGTGGCCGGGTCCCACTTGGGGTTATTGTCCCGTTCCACCAGCACCGCCCGAACACCCTCATAGAAATCCTTGCCTCTCTGGACGATGAAACGGACCGAAAAAAGTAAAAGAAACTCGTAATGAGCCAAATCGGAATTTGGTTGTGCCTGTGCAGAACTCGAACCTCTGGATAAATATAACTTGTTTATACGAAGGGTACTGGTAAAAAAAGCACATTAATTTCAAACTCCGGAGAAAAGAATCATATCTTTAACGGATAACAGTTTTGGCTCTAAAGATATACTTTCCGTGCTACTTTCGAATTTCAACCCCAAAAAAATATCTTATTTGAAATAGTTATTTTTCCAGCAATACGAAAGTTATTGACTTTTGAACGCGACATCGAACGACAAAACCCACCCACGTTTAGTTATCGAATAACGACTTCACAAACATCAAATTATTTACAGCCCATCAATAACTTAATTCGGGCATATCTTTATGTGCATTAGCTGCGCAAAAGCAACCAAAATATAAAAGCCTTTTTTTTAGGGTTGCAGAGGCCCAAAAAAAAATAAGTTGGCTTTTTTGTTGACGTTAGAAGAAAATATTTAGACGAAAATGTGACTTACAACACAGCCATCAGCTATCCGTAGTTCCATGCTTAATACATCCTGAAGACTCATGTTAGCACCTAGGTTCAGCTGTCGGTGGGTAATTTTCATAGACGTCGGAGACATTTTCTTTAAAATCTGTACACCAAAAAAGACAGGAATTTGTGTGGAATACAGGTGTGAATGGTTTGGCACATATATAGCGATTTTCAATATATTGATTTCCAATATATTGATTTAAATAGGCCGCCTTCGTGTAATTTGCACTGCCGTGTGATTCCACCACACGGACAGCCGCTTGGGAAAGACATGACTATACTGTTTAAAAATAAGTAAATTTGAGGATGAAAGCTTGTTGCATGCATTTCACACTTCAATAATCCACACTGGATCCCTTGTTATACCTCTTCTTTTTTTTCCCAAGAGCCACACTTTTCTTTTTGGTTGGAGAACTCTTAGTCTGTTCCACCAGCTTGTCCAGCTTGGTTCCTCCAGTTAGGGTGTTTGAGCGTGAAACTTGGCTTACCACCTGTTCCAACCAATATACTCGGATGTTTCAAGAGGAGTATTAAATCTTAAAGGGGCATTTTTTGAAGCCATATATCTACAAAAGTACAAGTTCGATTAAGTTGAAATGTAATATCTAGGTAGGTCAGCAGGTTTATAGATGAAAAATGACATGACATTATGATGACATCATCACATGTCACGTGACGTAATCTTAAAGGGGCATTTTTTTAAAGCCATATATCTACAGAAGTACAAATCCGATTAAGTTGAAACGTGGTATCTAGGTACATTTGTAGGCCAGCATGTGTTATAGATGAAAATTGATGTGACGTCATGTTGACGTCATCATACGATTTTATAGTATTTTTAAAGTTTTTTAACATTGAAGTCATATCTCATCAACAGTACATGCTAATTTCGAAATTCTTTTCTTTAATATGTCTGTTAGTTATACATACTTACATATAAATGTAAAAAATGTGTGACGTCATGATGTCATCAAAAATGTGCTTTTTAAAACACATATAAAGGTAGGTCCAATCGTCATGAAAATTGGTGGATAGGTAGGTATTGTCACTAGGATGCAAAATCCGAAGTGACGTCATGGTGACGTTATTGGCTGATTTTCTAGGATTTTTTTAATGTCTCTAAATTTTAATTTATCAGATCAACTCTAGTCACGTATGTTTCCTTCGCCCACTTAGTTTTGCTCATTGTGCAGATCTACAGTTTAACCTTTGTGCTGTACAAGTGACGTCGGATCAGTTTCTCTTTTTATGCAATGAGGTGCTTATTTGCGTTTGAATAGGCATAATGGTCTTGCGTATTTGAATTGCATAGTAGCCTTTTACAAGCAGTGATATTCGTTGATTTCCTCTGTCATAGTTTTCATGAAATTCTTTGAAACCGGAGTTTTTACAAGAATGCGAATCCCATGTAAGTGAAGCTAGCGACCAACTTGAAACCTTTCTGGTGATTACTAGTGAGCAATATTTTTTTGGGTCAGATTCACGGGTTCAAACCCGGTGTAGGCTGCACTTCGATTCTGTAGCAGCAATTGATTAACTGAACCAGCGATCCCGGTGATTTTCGAATAATGCATAATTCAATAGCTTTTAATCATATCGATACCATTCACTATAGAAATATGACAAGAATCGATACTATCTACTTCCGACTTTACCCGACGATGTTACAAAGAAATCAATAAATATTACGTAAACAAAATATTGCCCGCCTGATTTTATAATGTGCCTTGAGAAACTTCTTGTGCACATATATTTCTGGGGTACATCCGACAGAAAACCCCTATAAGAGATATTTTGAATGGTTCGTAACTGTTTGTACAGTATTTTGGCAACAATGTAGGTACGTGATAATCTGACCATTCCGTGCGTAGCTCCGTGCACCCCGGGCCGGATCGCGCATTGACCGACCGCTCTGTGGGGCGAGTCATCATTTTGCGTGTATTAATCGTACCCACAATGCACTGGTATTGATGACGTAGTGCACATATCCCTCTGTATCAGCGTCTTCGAATTTTTTCGATCCAATTTGTAAAAGTGAAGAAAAAAACTTTCAAAGTTTTGGGCTGTCAAAGTCATCGATTCGTTACCCGAAGGTATGTATTTTTTAGTTTTAAAACTTGTATTATTTGATTGTATATATATCTGTCTATATCTGTGGTGAATCTGATCATCCGCACAATATTTTTTACGGGTCGCAAAAATTTGCGTCGACGGCGAAAATTGTAAAAATGGCCGGATTTCATACTGGCGAACGCTTTGTCAGTTAAATACTATCACTGCCTTTCAAACTACCGTTTGGCACTAAAAACATACTAAAATGATATTTATGAATGTCTACAAGATTTGTGAAAATTATGCATTACAGACAACGACGATTAAGGATTTTGATGTGCTTTTTCTGTTGAAAATAAATGCATACGCGATCCAGATGTCACGTGACCAAATTTTGGCAACGTGATTGGTCGATGCCAATGTTTACAAACACAAGCTACCGTGTGTTTTTTGACATGTTTTGCTTAACCTTCATGTTTTGTGGTTTTAATGGCTAGTTTTTTATGGATTTCTTTTTCTTTTGATTAGTCTTTTAGTTTATAAGCTTATGAAATATCCGATTCACGGCAAATATTGACTTTTTCATGACACTTTTTAAGGCGAATAAAAAAAAGAAAATCTCAACAACAAAAATTTAGTTTCATAAAGGTAACTATATTGTGAGTGAATAGGATGCTACATGTTTTTCAAAACAAAATGCTCAAGTCTTGTGATTTTACAGTTTTCTTTTGTTACTGAAAATGTATTGTTTATCAAGCCGCTTAATCAATATCAGTAATTACATTTAAAATTAATGAACTGTTGTACCTTTGTAATAAGTAAAAACAGCTGCAAAGTGTTCTGTTTTAGTAAGGCTTTCCTTATTGAAAGTATTATTAAAATCCGTTGGGTAATAAAAAAAAGTATGGCACTTTTTAGTTCAGAACTTCCCGAAAAGGTCACGACTTTTTCTTTGTTTTCTATGTTAAAACAATACCAAATCAAGCCCGTCAATTAAATCTTAAAATATTCATAACGTTTTTAATAATTAACCCATAACCAAGATATTTATACCATTGCAATGCTTGTTCTAAGCTCTTTCCAATGGTACTAAAATTATGCCAAAATGTTGAATTTGTTGTCACATACGTAATCAATGGCCAAATTCGAAGCCGCAGCCACAAAAGACCTGATCCCGGCAATGGCTTATACTGTGCGAGTGCAGCATACATGCCTGTGGATAGACTTATTGGCGCACCTGCTATTATACGTGAACATACGTGTAGTCTTAACACAGGCCAAGACCACGTCGCATATGTGACATCAAAATAGCAATTTAAAAAAAACATATTTCACTTCACATCCAATAGCAACATCCCAATCCCTTCCCTCTTGGTTAACTAACAAACACCTTTAATTATTGTATTCAGTTCACATCTAAATAAAAAAAATATAAAAAAAAAACACAACGAAACAGCCCTGTGTTTGTCCATGTGACAAACACATAACATGTCTATTTTTTTCTGTAGTTCTACATATGGATTTGTGGTAATTGTTTTGACAAGTCAGAGTCCGAGTTTTTGGAAATGTGACTCGAGTCGGATCGAGTTAGAGTCCGAGTAATGAGTCGTACTACTTGGCTGATGACTGACCTCAAGCTGCTGAATGGCCCACTCGGAGCCGTCGCTCTCAAGGGCCTGAACAATTTCCTCCAACGAGCCACCGGCAAAGAGCCTGTTGATCTTGTCCATGTGTGGCGCTAAGGAGAAGGTCTTGTCCGCATCGAGTTGGCTCTAAAACGGAAGGGTGTCGGTTATACAGGTGTGTATTTCAATTCCAATTCAATTCATAAAAAACATTTGTTTCTAAACTCTGTACACAAACCTGAGAATTAACGTCAAACAAACCACAAGGCAAACCGACGACGGGGTAATTTGAATGAACTTTCAAAGCAAGCAAAGAAAATTGACAGGATTTGAACCTGCGACCTCTGGTACAGTCTTGCATATGGAGTGTTCTTTTTGATGAAGTCTGGCAGAAGAGAAATAATGGGGTCGTTCCGTTTCAATTGAACACGCTTTTGGACCTGACCGTCACGGATTGAAACGAAATTCGGTGTGCTGATTGGACTCCTTGAGAAACCCCCATAACTGAAATGTTCTGTCATTTTTAGTTAATTAGTTTTTGAGATACGGGTTAATGAACTTTTGAGAAATTAGCACGACCTGCTATGTTTGGACATCAATATCTCCAAAAGTAAAGCACCTACAGAGATAAACTTTACATCATTTTAAAGCTCTCGAAATGGCCTTCATTTCATAAAATAAAATCAAAAATATACCACGTACGACAAAAAAAGTATGTAAAAATATGACCTTTAAACTTGATTTGCGAAAATGCATATTTTTCTAAATGCGTAATTTTTTTTAATTCTTGATTTTTGTGAAATGTTTGATTGAAAATACAAGCATTCCGCAGCATTTTTTTTGCTTGAGTAATGTATGCTGCTCGAGTGATGTATGCTTGCCTGAACAAAGAATGCCACACTGTAGGAGGATATAAAAAGGCATTAAACGATATATTACTGGCAGGGTTCACCTATAGCTCAACATACCTCACTTTGGAACTGGTCTAGAAGCTGTACGATATCGGACTGGCTTGGACTCGGCAACGCTAACAGTCTTCCTTCCAGTTCCTTCATCTGTTGGATAGAAGCAGAACAAACTACGACTGTGAAAGCTACTTTTGCACTAAAAAAAAATGGAGCCAAAGATTTCCTCAGTCTGTCTTAGTCTTGAGCTGGCAGGTCTTGGTCTTAGACGAGTAAGTATCAGTCCAGGTCTCAGTCTCACATAAAGACAAGTAGATCTCCATCTCACTTTTTCAGATAAGCAGGTTTGGGTCTTGGACCAGCGGGTCTCAGCCTTGGACCAGCAGTTCTTGATCTCATTCTTGGACCAACAGGTCCAGGTCTCGGATCAGCAGGTCTTGGTCTAAGTCTCAGGCCAGCAAGTTTCCGTCTCGGGCCAGCAAGTCTGGGTTCTTGGACCAGCAGCTAGATCTCAATCGCAGATTTGTAGTTTCAGTCTTGGTCTCAGACCACCAGCTATCAGTCTCAGTCTTGGTCCTTGGTAACAAAAAAAACCAAAACCTCACCTTCTTGTTTTCGACAAAGTGGGTGGCTACCCCAGACATCTGTACCTCCCTCCCCTTCAGCCTGTACCCAGTCAGGGCCAGGAATAGCCCCAGCTTGCCTCGGAGTCTCGGCAAGAAGTAGCCCCCTCCTACATCTGGGAATAGCCCGATGGCCGTCTCTGGCATAGCAAACAGAGTCTTCTCTGTAGCTACTCTGAAAAGACCATGAACGGACAGTCCAACTCCCTGTGGAGTTGGGAAAAAAACAAAAAACTTTTATTTATTAAGCAGGAGGGCTGGGGGAAATAAGAAAATTAGCACGGGCTAGGAATAACCTGCAACACACAATACAAATGTACATGTGCATCAATACAGGAAAGCTTACAACATCTACTTTTAATTGGGGCTGAGCAAATTGAATAATTGAATATTTGAATTTTCGACCTTCCAATCAATCAAATTTTCGGTTGTCCGGACGGCCAATTTTCAGGTAAACAAAGTATCTACAGATGCAGTCTAATTAACGAACGAAACTGCTCATCATCATCATTATAAGTGATTCTCATTTTTATGACTATCGCCAGCACCAAGGAATGATTAAGTATAAGGTTTGGCACACGTGCAAAAATGCAGAAATACTTTTTTTGCCCTGGTGAGAAAATTTCGTTTTTCCCGTCAAAAAGTAGGAACAGGTACATTAATTAGATAGATCGCCTGCCGTCATGCAATTATTTGGACAGGAACCAGCCACGAAGTCACGGATGCAATTTCGGGACAGTTAGTGCAGTTTTAAAAGCTTACAGCTTTAATTAACCCTATCTGAAAATACCATTTGCTTTTGATGTAATTTTCAGAAATTATTGGATTTGGGAGTTAGTATTTTATAGCAAATACTCTTAAATACTGTTCTTTTATGTCTGGTCCCCTGACCCTACTTCAGACAAAACGGAGCAATAGATGTCAGGGAATTATCCGGTTTGGGAACTAGACTATTTCCAAGGGTGGTCGGCCGACCATCGCTGGAAATTGATACAAAAATTCCACTTTTCCTGAAAATGAAAGCAAACCAGTTGCCGTGATTTCACAGGATGCTTGAGACTATTATTGACTTACAGTCAAGTATTGAGTATTTCATAATGATTCACTAGTTTTTGTTTTTTGATGTTTGCAAATGTTGCATAAAACCTTTTAACATTGAAATTGTATTACTTTACACCTGTTTCGTGGTGCCAGGTCGCACGTACTTACCCCACCCATAGTAATCCCGCCAATGAGCGCTATGTACGGGATCGGCAGAGTTGCAATGGTGTTATTGAGGATGTACTCCTCTCTGAAGAAGCTCACAGCCGCTGGATCGACCTTTCCAAGTTCCGTAACAGCTGGAGAGGGATTCACATTGACAAAGGGTATTTCTCAGGATATTGGCATAGCTTTTTATTCCACACCTAGGTACAGCTAGAGTATATTGGTTAGGACAGGCCGAAAGCCGAGTTACATGCTCAAACACCCTAATTGGAGGAACCAAGCTGGACAAGCCGGTGGAACATTTACCATGAAAATACCTGTAGAACAGACTAAGAGTAGCAACAGATCTCCGGTGAGAGAGTGATTGTAAGGATGAGCCCAGCTCTTCTCCAACCAAATTAACAATGCGCTTCTGTACTTTAACCCTAACCTACCTAAATCCATCAAAATCCAAACCCTGTTTTGGAGGATTTCGGCGGATTCAGGATGCCTCCATATTGAAACTAACTGGGCGATTTTGATGGATTGAGGATTGTAAGCCTAGCGGTACTGTAGGATTTTGATGGATTCAGGAAACCTCCACATTGAGAAGTCACCAAAACCAACTTTTTGTGCATGACAAAATAGGTGGATTTTGGCGGATTCATCAGGATACTTTCTAGTAAAGTTACCCAAGGGGTTAGGGTTACCAAAGCTAATTATAACAGAAAAACCAGCCCAGATGTGGGAACGGTACTCCAAATGACAACGTATAGTTGTCTTATTGAGGTAAAAAATAACATCAGGGGGTAGATATTTCCGAGCTCGATAAAGACAACCAACTTGCATGGAAGCACTTTTGGCAATACCTGAGATATACGTCTCATAAGTTTAGGGGAGATTACAAGTCCAAGAAGACGTAGGTCATATACCTCGGGGCAAAGTCAAGGGACGCATATGAAGTGAAGGGAATGAATCATCTCTAGATCGAGACAAAGACAACAATTGAGTTTTCTTTGCATTGAAGGTTACCAGCCAGTCGTTCCGCCAAATCAACACACTCTTCAGGTCATTGCTGAGTGAAGCACCCACTCCATTCAAGTGTTAGAAGAATTAGGATAAACATAGTAGACATTTCGACCATCCGTCAAAAAATTCAAAATTGCTTTACCTCTTGAATAAGGAAGACGGTCATAGCCGCGGTTTGACAAAGATCATCTGGCCAGTTGCCAGACGAGCATTCCTGCGTGTACTCAATCCAATGTTTGCCTATTGTTTACGTTACACTTGGCTGCAGAACTTCCAGAAGCCCATATAAACCAGCACTCCATTAATAAATCCCTCCTACTATTTAAAAGGTCAAAATCAGTCAAAATTTCCTTGTGGTTTTGTACTATGGCAGGAGGGTCAAAAACAATCACCTTGACTGATTTTGACCCATACAACAACATGGCTCAGAATGTATGTTTGCATAGGAGGGTTAACCCCTTGCCACAGGGTGGCGCCGGGGCACCAGGCCGGGTTATGCAGCCAAGCAAAACGTAAACAAGAGGCTTGTGCAGCCAAGCATAACGTACACAATACCCCAATAATGGATTGAAAATGCAGAAATTGACTTGTTTAGACGTCACCCGGCCAGGTGGCAATTTCAATCTGCACATATTTGTGTCGACCGTACGCAAGGGGTTAATAATAGGCCCAAGGAGAGTAAAACGTTTATGCATATCATAGTACATGTTTTGTTCATTTTAAGCAAAATAACAAATAATGTTTGGATGGACAAAGTGAAAAATTGCCTTTCCATGTGACATCTCTTGGTGGCGCACTCTATTGCGAACCGCCTGAGCTGCCCCAGTCAGAAAGCCCACCTTTAATATCCCCGCCTGCACAGAACGCCTTCTCGCCTGCACCCTTGATGATCACCATGCTGTTTGTGGAATCGCCGGCCCATTCCTGATGAGGCAAGTAAAAACCACATCATGATCACAAAAATCAAAATTATCGCCAAACAAAACCACGAGGGAAACTGACTACGCGTAGGTTGTATCGTAAAGTTGTGGCATGATCCCCCGACTGTAAAGGCATTATGGGTTTATGACGGCCAACATAGGGAAAAGCCCTGTTCGCACTGGACTTTTTTTGGTAAAACTTACTGAGACGATGGGTACTTTTCCCATTTTAAGTCCAGTGCGGACAGCCTGGGACGTTTTCCTCTCAGTTACTTTCCCCCCCCCCCCCCCCCCCCCCCCCGAGTCCAGCGGTTACTTCTACAGGGCAACTGCTGCCCAGGAAAACTGACCAGGTAACTTTTCCCCGAGACGATAAGTCCACTGCAGACAGTGCGAGTCGGTAAAAGCGGCTCAGAAAAGCGTACATCCGGCCCGAGCGCGAGGTCATGCTACACAGGGACACCACGCATGCGCTTTGCATTGTTTCACCGCAGTAGCTCTTTTGGTAGCAATCATGGCAGATTTTATTATTGATAGTCGGAAGTTTGATTGGTGCTAAAGATGTAGGCCTACGTGTGCACATCAGCCGGAAAAATGAAAAGGCATGCGTGATTTGGGTCAATTGCGTCAATGTAAAAAAGGTCACGCAAAGCGCCCTCATGAGTCCTTATATTGACGGCTCGGTTACTTCTACCATGGTCTCTGTAAAATTTTCCCGTGTCGAAAGTCCAAGTGCGGACAGTGGTCACACATGACCATTTTTCATTTTAACATCGTCTAGGTAAAATCTTCCAAAAAAAAAAGTCCAGTGCGGACACGGCTAAAGATAGCTCAGTTGGCAGAGCACTGGTACGGTATTCAGGAGGTCGCAGGTTCAAACCCCGCTCCTGGCAGTTTTCTTTGTTCACTTAGAGACTAAAATATGCTTAGCCTTTTTTTCTCAGAAAAGGAGGCTTTACTACTTTTAGATCCTGCCGGGCAGTATTTTCCAACCTCTTGACTATGGACGACAGCCACAGTTTGAAAAAGTCCACCTGGTTGGTTGTCGTCCAACGTGCATTACTGTGCATACTCAATCCATTCATTCAACTATACTGTTTTTGAATGGGAGGTAATGAATAGATGGAGCTGTTCCAACCAAAGCTTTTGTATTCACACGAATAAGGGGGTCCGAGTACGATGAAAAGGACCACTCTATTCAGTGAGGTGCATATTGTTTGTGTTTACGCTTGGCTGCACAGCCCGTTCTTGGCATACCAGCCCTCATCAATGACAGCCAGACACAGGGGTTATTTTTTTTACGTCTACCGAGTCAACTATCAAAAACGTGAAAGACAATGTAGCGTACCTTTAGTTTTGGAGTTATCTTCCTGACCATCGATAAGTCCAATGCGTTGAGGGCTTTGGGCCTGTTCAACGTGACCACGCATTTCGTGTCCACTTTGTCAAAGAGGACATCGTCATCCGCAGCTGATGAAGTTGACATCGCCGCACATGAACGACGGAGATGCCTTACAATGATGGATGCACGTCTGACATAAGGTCTGTGAGATAACAGATTTAAAAAGAAGCCAGTGTGTTCACTGTTACTAGGCTTGAAAAAAAGCTGATACCATTTGTCGCGATTGTGTAGTTACGGACCACTTCAGATTTGGTCCATTTCGAGTTAAGGTTGTTTTTATCATTCCAAAATGAATTTGTCAATTTGAAGTATACTTCTTTAAATTCTAATGACGTAATTTTTTTTTTATTTTGAACAGTTTCTTGCGGTAGAAAATTCAATTTTCTTACGTGTTTTGCGGTTGGTTCTTGCGAATCAGTGACGTTTTGCATGATCGCCATCCTTATTTTTGTGTTAACTTTTGTCATCTTTGTGTTGTTTTACCCCAAAATTGCCCATAATATTAAAAACCCTTCCCTCTATCTCCGACATACCTGTTGGTTTCTATTTTGTCTCAAGCTAGTTTGGTTAGTCCAATAACTTTAAAAAGTGGATTTTGTTATCTTACATGTCTTACAGAAAACAGATTCATGCGAACCGGCGTTGGCGGCACTATTTTGCGATGCCCAATTTTCTGTCAGCGCTGTGACCGGCTTAGTTAGAATTTGTTTTTAGTTTTTGATAATTTATTGGCAAATAATTTGTTTGTTAATTGTTACTATTTTAAATGTCACATAGAATTATTTTGATAACAAATTGATAAATAAATGAGGCTCAAATTTTCATTAAAAAAAAAATCGCAATTTAGCAATATGGTCACAACTTTTTTTTAACTGAAATTGTCCTCTAAAATGAGAAACTTTAAATCAACAAAACTCCACTACTTTGCATAGGGTTAACCTAGTATCATGACCATTGACAGCTCATTTTATTTCTAATGTTTTACTCATTCCAGTGATATAATATTTAAAAGAACTGTTACGGCAGACCTCGTTATGGAACTGCCTAGTTCCCCGAACCAAATGGTTCTCGGACTTTATTTTCCTTTAAAAAAAATTCTCCAAAACCACTGAAATCAAAGGAAAGAAAATTAAATCTACTTAAATAAAAATAACCATTTGATTAAAAACCTACAACTTAACCCCTTGCGTACGGATGCCGCAAATATGCGCAAAAAAAACAGTGCCATCAGGCCGGATGACGCAATTGGCCACTGTTTGTGCAGTTTCAATCCATTGTTGGATTATTGTGTATAGGTTACGCTTGACCGCACAAACAAATTGTAGCGGTTCGCTTGGCTGCCAGAGCCGCCGCGGCGGCACCCCGACGTCTCCCGTAAAATACCGTACGCAAGGGGTTAAGAAATCTTTTCGATTTTTTAAAAAAATTTGCTAGCACGGCAGGGATTTGGTCCAGGGCACCCAGCCATCAAAATCAGATGCCTTACTAATCACACTACCGAAGACGAAGTGCTCTGGCAGGATGGACAGTTTTAAATCTGATATACGTTCGCATTGTATGCTGTAACAATAGCATTTGAAAGTCACGTTACGGCTGCCGTAAAAATAGCCACTGCGTTAAAAGAATTGAAGCAACTTAAAATGTTCATGAATCTGCCTAGAAACTAGGCCTACTTCTAGGAACAGGGGCCGGTAACCATTCCTTCCTCCATGCTGTAACTACACAATCGCCCTGTTTGTAAAACTGTTTCACAGTTATTATATTTATACTATAGAGTACAGATCATCCCAAATAGTCCTGAATATTCCAAAATGACAATTCCCAGAATGGGGTGGGCGGGGCAGCCCAGGGAGAGGGGTGGGGAAACAATCAAACATGGCAGGTAGGTGCATCACGTGGAGGAACATGATGTCGAGCGCAATCTGGAGTTTTGAGCAACTTTATTGTACTCCCTCCCGAGCTAATTTCCCTTTGAATTAAATCCATTCATAGGGATATGAACTCGGGAGGGAGTACAATAAACCACAGACTGTGAGGCACAGAGCAAGGTTGCCAAGGTTTAAATAAACGTGCGCGAAACTCCAGATTGCGCTCGAGGCATAGATACTATACTAGTATACTACTAGTAGATAGCCCATGGAGAAATAATGGAGCAGGGAGAAAGGAACCTAACAAAACTCAAAAGCTACCGCCGTTACAAACAATTTCAAGATATTCGCGAATATCTATAGCTTTTTCACACACCAAATCGCCTCAGGATAGAACATATTATAGGCCTATTCCTTTTCACCATACCTGAAAACAAAATTCAGCAACATCATGTAGGCGCAGCTGGCCTAACGTTATACACTACGTGTGTGTGTGAAATGCGCACATGCATGACATGGGTGCTTGTGTACATCAACGATCGCGATCGCGACATTAAAAGGGCGCCCTCAATTGACAAGCATCCGATCAATGGTTTATTCCTCAGCTCAAAGAAGCGGGTTGCACGTTGAGGCATTGATGAGATCAATGGGTTGAGGGGTGGGAACGGAATCATCGATATTAATTTTGTTTTGGCTGCCGAGTCTCGATTACTTTTTCGAATGATGTCCGACGAGAAATCTCAATTCCTATCTTCTGCGTCTTCGATTCTTTCTTTCTTTTTCTTTCTGCAGCCCGTATACCTCGAGTGGCTCTTTGTTTGTGGCGAACTTGCAGTACAAACTGAACAACCACAAAAAGAAACACAAAATACCGGGCATTTACACCGGCACTAAGTGGGAGGGCGTTAATGATTATAATTATTAGGGTCAATGCTCATGATAGGCTGGTTTCCGGTGTCATATGAATATCCAACTCTTATGAATATCCGACCCTTTTCCCTATTATTGATTAAACCCTCTCACGTGACCGGCCACTCTCCCAATTATCGATATTATCGATCACTTTGCATGGGCAATACTACCGTATTCATAGTGACAATATTTCACGCTACACCTTTTTATCGTTCTGACTTCGATTATGGGGAAACGTTTTCTAGTTAAAACCCGGCGAATTCTAATGTTATGCTAATTAGAGCTTATATATTTCTATACCAGAAATATAATGTAGTGGTGTTACCGCTGCAAAACTTTCCAAATCTCCCGTAGGACTGATTCAGACCCATTTGCGAGAATAAGAACAGCATAAAAAGAGTGGAAAATTATTACAGCGCTTGCGCACACGAGGGCCAATCGCAATCCTGTTTGTTCCAGTATTTTGTTCTCTTTTTTAAAAAGTTGTATATATTCTACACGAAATGTAAAGCACCCACGCCCTTACCCCTCGCCGACCCAACTTTTCCTGGGCAAAAACGTTCAGTTGAGTGGTCAACTTTTCAGAAGTGTTTGGCGATTCCCCCCCTCCCCCCCCCCCCCCCCCCATCACCAATCAAAAACCTGGATTACGGATTATACCGCTGTATAGTGGAGCCTATAGCACAGCCAGGATCAGTGTCGGGGTCCATCTTTATTATTGTTTTACACCCACCAAACTTTTTCCCAAATTTTGCTTCTTTTTAAAAACAATCATTAAATAATAAATTTCCTCAAGTGGCGCTGTAGGAGCTCCCAATAGAGAAAGTCTCTCATCGGAAAAATGTATTTCTAGATGTATATACCATTAGAAAGAACACATCATAAGCCTTAAAAGTTTGAAATCGTTATTAAAATCGGAGCAGTATTTAAAAAGTCATGATAATAGTCTAATTTGATGATCCAGGCTATTATAGAAATCACGCGATAAAGTTTGTCTTTCGTTTCCGCTCCGCTGAACGGCTCACGATTAGGGGTTAGCATTGGTTTATTTGTGGAAATATCTGTCAGATCGGCCAATCAATGAAGAGTTTTAAATTGATACCAAGTTTGTTATGATTGCATTCAAAATGGCGATGTACACGAATCGAAAAATAACGAATCTTTTGAAGAAAACTAAACACAAATTCCGCTAATTATCAGTGAGTTACCTTTTCTAAAATCTCTTTTTAAAACAAATTTATTGTAATCAAATTAAAAAAAACGAAAACACAGTATTATTTCATATTTTACATAAACCAGCATTTTAAGAAATGAAACGAAAATCGAAAATTTCAACCCACAATGCATTTTTGCCTGTATCTCAAAACGGAGGAATGCGACTTCCGACTGGTCCCTTGTATCATGGCACATGAACTAGTTGTGGTGCCCTGCTCTTTATAGTGTCTCGCATCCGCAGCCCCCGGCCCCCCTGGTGCTAAAGAAAATTGGCAAGAAAATTCCCTCTTGTTTAAATTTATGCTTCTCATTTTAGTTCACAAAATACATTATTATATACTGGCACCTCATTGTTACATACTGTTCAGCTTAGGTTAAACCAGGGAAGGAAAGAGTTCCATATCCGGCCATCATTTCCCTTAAAATGACTTAAAAACTACAAGAAAGTGTAAATCTGATGAAGAAACACGAATTTAGCAGGGGAAAAATTTCAACTTTTTCTTTGAAATACTTCTCATTGCCTACAGACTTTGTGCATGAGGTCCAAGTGATGGCCGGATATGGAACTCTTTCCCCAGGGAAAAAAATGACTCTATTTTGCAACTATACTTGGATGCTTTGTCATACTCTTTCCTTGTTCATTCTGATAAGGTTTTCTGTGGGATGTCTCATTAACAATTTTGGCGATTTCATGGGTCCAGATCTATAAATAGAGGATAAATCTTCAAAAGACACCAAAGAAATTATCTCAATTTTCAGACCTATAGACCCAGGTGGGGTACCCCCCCCCCCCCCCCCCCCCGTTTAGAAATAAAGAAAAGTTGTGATGCTCATAATATGCTTTGCATATAACCAATAGCTATAGTTACCTAATAATGTTGAGTGAGTTTTCACACTATTGCCTTAACATGAGAAAGTAGAGAAGAAAATGTCAAGAAATTAGTGCAGTGATTTATAAGAGTAAATCATTTAGAACAATGATCCCATGTGTACTCCAATATCTGCTATTAGCTTTAATTTCCTTTCAAGCTTCTAAATTTACATTGTATTTCCACAGACGACTGAGCGAGGTGACCCCAGTCAAGCTACCTTTAGCAAGAATGCCAGCAAGCATGATGGCTCAAACTGAGCCGTGAACACGTACAAGACACATGATATCAAGATTTGTTTTGCGAATGGATTTGTTCTGTGGATTACCTGAGTGAGTCGTCCATTTTTTTCTCTCTACTCTAACTCAATACCCACCCTGGAGAAAATAGTGCACCCATCTAGACCTGTTCAGTGTTTTTTCCTTTTTTTCTGAGGAAACCAGATCACACTGTCAAAAATGTTGGCATCATTGCTATGTATCCTTTTCTATTTGCCAGAGTGGGTCACTTTTTCTAGATGTTGTGATTGTGGGGTAGGATATGGTTGGGTTAACAATGGGACCTTCCAGTGTGCTGTAGTCGAGTCCTGGCCCCTGGGGCCAATTTCACAGCGACGCTAAGCACACAAAAAATGCTTAGCATGGAGGCTTCCTTAGTAAGTAAGTGGATTACCAACCAATTGATGTGTATCGCTTGTGGCTGGCATTCAGCTGTTTGATTAGCATAAAATCTCATCGCCTTTTGAATGGTAACCTGTTTTTAACTAAGCAAGACTTTTTCGGTGCTAAGCAAATTTGTATGCCTGCCTGTATAGCAGCTTCCTGATGATATTGGCCCATGGACAGTTAGTAAATACACGTAACAGCCGTACGCTCTACTGTACAGTAATGAGCCGCCATCTTTAGCCGAAAGTCAGATGTTTTAACTATATCGACGGCTCTTCTCTCACAGGCTACGAGAGAGCTCAATTTGCCTCGAGTTCATCTGACGTTTAATGCGCGAGGGGCACACCCATGAGACAAATTAGTCAACGTAAATATGATCCTCCAACGGTGGATTCCATCAATCCTATGATTGCATGCTCCAAATGTTACCGTACGTATACATGCGTACATCATGTAATGCTATAGGTTCACACGTTCCCGAATTATTGCCACGAATACCCCGATCTATCCCGAATAAAAATTCTTGATGGCATCGGGAGAAATGAGCACCGATTCCCTTTTTGTAAGAATAACTTAAGAATGAAACAAAAATAATCAAGAACTAGGTACGAATTTAAAGCGGAATCAGACCGAATCAAGCTCAATGATTGCGATTTAGTGAAGAATAAAACAGAATTGTAGCGATTTTGTCAAGAATAATACACGAATAACTCCAGAATCATCCAGAATGACCCAGATCTATGCCGATTTCATTACGAATTTAATAAGAACAAAGACCGAATAAGCCGAATGTAATGCGAACATTCCCTAACAACCCCAAACTAAGCCGCTTTCAATCAGAACAAGCCAGAATCATCCAGAACAAGCCAGAATCATCCAGAACGAGGCAGAATCCAGGCGATCCCGGTATATAAACCGATCCAGACAAGCGCTCATCGTCAGTCTGTTCAATCTGCTCATTCTGGGTATTATTGATTAAATCGGCGTGCATTCGGGACTATTCTGGATTAATTCGTACTAAATTCTGCTTGATTCTTGGTTATTCTTAATAAATTCTTAGGAAAATCTGGATAATTAAGCATTATTCGTGATTCATTCTTGCTAAGTTCTTAGATTCTTATTTATTCTTAACAAAATCTTAGTGTATTCGTAAATTATTCTTATAATAATCGTACATTTCTTGATACATTCGTAAAGATTCGGCATTATTTTGGACTGTTAAACACCAAGAATAACTCTGCGAATCTTGTAAGAATACTGTAAGAATATCCAGAATTAGTTAGGAATACAACAAGAATAAACCAAGAATTGATTGAAATTGGTTCCCGAATCACGCTGACAATTTTGAACATGTCCAAAATTGTCGAGGCGCTTCCCGATCTTTAACGATCTTTCACCGAATTAACAGAATCATCCCGATGCAGCCAAGAACCATTCGCATTTTAGAGGTATGGCGGACACAATAGGAGGGCGCTATTTGATTTGGGTATAAAACATTTTGAAACCACAAACTCCAGTGGAAGTCAGAATCAGATATTGATTTGAGTTAAAGTACAATCCATAGTACAATCCATAGATCATGCCTAATCTTCAACTTTGAAATTTCCTGTGGTTTCACAAAAGGTATATCCAAATCAAATAGCGCCCTCTCCTATTGTGTCCGCCATACCTCTAAAAGGCTAATTCCCCGATTTACTCAAGAATTGCTATTCGCGGCGATTCGGCTTAAAAATCGGGAATGTGTGAACCTAGCATTAGGCAATGGGTTCCAACGTGCATGTAGGCCTACTATAGTCGATAGCTATACCCGAATTATCGGCAAACAATTTGGTGGGACTGTCAAAAAGATTGCCCCCTTCAAATTATATTTCGGTTTAAACGTTTTGTCGTAGTACCCTTCAAATATTTTTTTTAGAAAACATTTTGAAAAACATTGGTCAGCCACTGAAAAAAAAATCGTGGATGCACCACTGATGCAGAAGGCATATCCGATGTTATGCGCGTGTCATACTTTCTTATAATGTATACTATTTACATGCTTGTAAAATACGGAGCCGAAAGTTATTTGTAAGCCCTTGCAAATTGAACGAAGAAAAATGTTGGACACAAGGGACAGATCATTACTGGCCAGTCTTGCAGTGTGGGCACGTCTGTTATTACTTGCATTTTGTGTTTATAGTAGCGACCAGAGGTCATGCAAATTGGTCACATACTCTGGATGACAACTGTATCCTCGATCGTAATTTTAAAATGTCTGCCAGTATGTGTTTAACGAGCAGATGTCTAACTGTGTAAATGCCAAGTAATTGTATACACTGTACAAGTTTGAACAACTCTTGTGTATCTCGAGACATGAAGATAGATGTCTGAAGCTGGGAGTTTCGCTGCACTTGTTCAATGAAGCTTTAGACATCAAACGTCATAATCTTGTTTCGGTTACCACTTTGATGGGTAAACTGTTAAGGAAAAGTGTTGAGACTAGAGAGTGATATGCAGCGTACGGATGTATAAAGCCGTGATTAAAGCTGACAGGACAAACGCTTATTTTGTTTTTATAATATGCCTATTAATTATAACATCACTGCACATGCGCAACATAGTTGCAGCCGCCAGAATTTGGTATGTGATGTATGACGACTGCGGGTTCGGTGTAAACTACTTTCGTGCACGACTCATTTCCAAGTTCACGGTTGAAGTGGGCGGTGTATATTCCGGCTGGGGTTCCGCAGTGAAAATGGCATTTTACCACAGCTAGCCTGGCGGTGTTTATAGCGTGGTCTGCAGTTCTGTGCTGTAAGTATCATTTAACGGTGGATCCAAAATACTTTTATTGCTTGATTCATGTCAGAAACTCCGTAGTTCACTTTATTTGGAAATCGCTGGGCTGTCTCCTCTTTGGCATAATAATGCACAATGAAGGCTATGTAACCTTCTAAAGAATTTAAATAGCAGCTTTGCACTATCGAGAATTGTCTCTAATCTACTGAAAAACACACGCAAGGCCGATTCTCACTAACTTGAGGTAAGTGGATTATTGTGTTCTTACATTAGTCTCTTTACGGGGTAGGGCCTACCGGGAAGAAAGGTTAACAATGGGGACAATGGTACCCCACGAGGGAGTCTTTAGAAATCGAGCTACCCCACAAAGTTAACGCTATGGGTTTTGAGATTTCAATCGGGACAAAGAAGAATGAGAAGGAAAGTAAAGTCTACAATAGAGGTATACCCGTATGGGCGAGTGCGTAAATACCGCCAATCGTGGACTAGGGACAAAAGGGTTATAGGGCGTAGACAGAGGCGTGGTTCTTGATGGGACGTGAAATAGGTGAGGGGTGAACATTTTGGGCGGTAATCAGTTTGGGAAAGCCCGACATTTTAAAAAATTTCGTAGAATCATCGGACACTTTTGTAGGATTTTCGATAATTTGATTGAAATTCCATATAGGCCTAATTATTCGATGAAATTATAGGTTGACAAAAGCAACATTCTTTTTCGGGAGCAGGTCATTTGGGGGGGGGGGGGGGGGGTGGGTGGGGGTGGCGGATGGGGGGTGGCGGATGGGGGGTGGCGGATGGGGGTGGCGGATGGGGGGTGGGGGATAGGAGATGTAGCCCTTTACGTCACCGCCCCATATAACATGACATTTGACATTATTGGAGTAACTTCTTTTTCTTGCATTGCAGACGTCTCCTCGGCCCATCCTATTAGCGAAGAAAGTACACCGATCAGCGGAGCTGAGATAGCTGAACTGCTAAAGCCTGGTACGAGGGTGGTACGCGGGCAAGACTGGATGTGGGATGATCAGGTATATAAACACACCATGATATTGTTTAGCCACCTCGTTTTAAGATATCTGTGTATTTTCATCTAAATATAGAAATATAAAACCCTCGTTCTCACGCATGGTTGGATGAAGTATGTAAATTGACTGCTGTATCCAATTTGAAGTCCACGGGCCAGTTTCGTAAATCCGTTTCGGCGAGTGGGGGGGGGGGGGGGGTGGGGGGGTGACCAAAATCTCGGCCGACTAAAGAAATTTGACAATATGACACTAGGAGGTGCTGTTCATGATACAAAGGTCTGGTCACCCTAGGCTGTGTACGTCTAATGCGAATATGCACACTTATGTCCGTAAGCCTGATAACACAACCGTGCAAAGCTTTTATACTGTTTGTGTTCCGCTTTTAAAAATACATTTTGACTGTTGGAAAGTAACAAAATAACCTCGAAATCAGCATTGTTTTGTTTCTGGGGGGTGGGGGTGATCCAATGGTCCATCCTCCCTGGTCAAAAAGTTCGGGGGGGGGGGGGGTGATAAATACCGCCACCCCCTGGATTTACGCCCATGCCACAGGCAAACGTCAATGTTGTTACGGACATTTAGTATACTGTTGTGCAGATATCCTAAATTCTCGGAAATTAGCAGGAAATTAGCAGGAAAGGGTATTGACGGACGAAATTGGAGTTCTTCATAACAATACAAATGTTCGTCTTGTTAGATCCTTTTTGGGGGGGGGGGGGGGGGGGCGTTGGCTTTGGCTTTGGCTTTAGGATGGGGTTGGTAGTTGCTGGGGTTGTGATCGTTTGGTATAAAAAATGTGTTAAAAGCTGACAGTCACAAATCTCTCATTTCATATCAGGACGGTTCACCGGCCGGGGAAGGTCGCGTTATCAGCGAAATAAGCCAGAATGGCTGGATCCGCGTGGAGTGGGACACAGGTGATAGGAACAATCAATATCGCATGGGTCAAGATGGAAAATACGATCTGAAATTAGCTGATGGGGATTATAGAGCTGGAGATGGGGAGATTCGATTAGTCAGCGGTGATGATGATGACGCACTGAGCGGTAACGTGGAGATCTACCACGACGGTACCTGGGGGGAAGTGTGTGACGTCGAGTGGGACATGCGCGATGCGGCCGTCGTTTGCCGTCAGCTGGCCGATTTCTTGGAGGCAATGGAGATCAAGACGGGATCGTTCTACGGGGAGAATGAACGACCGATTGTAATGAATAGAGTGGCCTGTAAGGGTACGGAGGCTCGTTTGACTGACTGTCCGTTCGTCTGCACCAGCTCTCGTGCCTGTAACACCTCACATGTTGCTGGAGTGGCTTGCAAGCCAAAACTCAGTAAGGATCACTTTAATGTAGGCTAAAGCCTGGTTTCCATAATAGTCGTTTTCGCCGACAGCGTCTGCAAGGATTTTCCGCAAGCAGCTAGGGTCGGAGATAGCCGGCAAAGTTGCGCATTCACGTGCTGGCATGCCGTGCCACCAATTTGACCCAGTTTAACCTTTTGACAAAGAAATATGAGCATCAACTTTAGTCTGGTTATTTAACAGACCTGAGGAATCTGACCCTACGTCTTCTAGGCGCTGATGTCGCTTGCCTAACCAAAAAGGAGGAATTCCTCCCTTTTCCCGAAAACGTCCGAAATTTTCCGAACTCGATTTCTTCAACATTCGGATGTTAACGTCACTGAACGTTGATGTTCGCCACAGCATAAATGTCTGTCGTGCCTGTTGTTCATCCTGAAATTTTTGAATTCTCAAAGAAATCGAAGCTCACCTGGAAAGAAAAACTAATGCCATACTCGTGCAGTATTTTGCGGACCAGATTCTATATTTTCAATTTGAAGTATTTTCTGAGTATTACTTCTGATGACGTCACTCCGACTGACATTGTACTCATAATATATTTTAAACTGCGGTGACTACCTGGCGTAATATTTATCGAGTCGTCAAGGAATCTTAAGGTCAGGGAACCAGACAACAAAATCGCTAATAATTGAAATCTATCAAAATACAGTATCACTTCAGCTTTCAAAAAATGCAATTTATTGAGAATTTTTTTTACTATTCGGACGCCATTTTGTTTTCATTTTTAAGCCGAAAGACGTCATGAACAAACTCTTCCCCGACAGTCTGCGACTTTCCGTCATGTGTGCCGTCGGCGTTCATTGCGATTATATGGAAACCAGGATTACAGATGCAATTTGACGAGATTGTTTTTGTGCCCTTCGAACGCAGTGTTCAACACTCTAACACAGGGTGTCGCCCCAAAAATGGAACGGCATACTTCCACTACCTTAGATTCAAACCACCTGTTCCGATGGATGGAGAATCTTTTCAGAAGAAAAATGATACGAAGACCTCCCGATTCGGTCCAGTAGTTTTTGCTCCAGAGCCTATTTTGTGAAGCAAAGTCGGGTCACTTGGCCATTTTGTTCCATGCAGAAAAGAGCATGACGATAGTATTCTTGTGTTTAAAACAGAATTGATCCTGCGTAATGAACAAAGAAATAATGAAATACAGATATAGCATAAATATCCCACTTCATTATTTAACTTAACAGAAACCTAACATCAAATTCGTGGGCGCGGTTTAGTAATACGGTACCTCGGGACTAAATGAACCCCGACTTTGTTTCACAAAATAGGTTCTGGAACAAAAACTATAGGACCGAATCGGGAGATCTTGGTATCATTTTTCTTTTAACAAAATTACCCCTGCATTGGTACGCTGTTAAAACGCTGTTTAAACTTGTTAACAACTCCGGGTTGTTCATGTGCCCTGCTTAAACAACCAGTTGTATAGGTTGTTTGAGTCTCAGGGTAGCGGAAGTATGCTATTCCGTTTTTTTTTTTTTTTTTTTTTTTTTTTTTGGGGGGGGGGGCACCCCGTATATATGCTTAGTGCTTTCCGAGAGCCTGTTAAAAAAGAAACATCACAGGCATGCGACAGGACACGACCCCCATAATTTCAATCAATAGTTTTACCAGATTGAACAAGTGCACCAATCTAGTTCAAGTGTGTTCTATTTTTGGGTCTATAGATACCGTTCGGCTGGTCGGGGGTTCGAATCCTGCAAGTGGACGCGTTGAGATCTATCGTGATGGCAGCTGGGGTACTGTTTGCGATAATGACTGGGATTTGGAGGATGCCACGGTGGTGTGTCGTCAGGTTGGGTTCTCCGGGGCAGAGGAGGCCAAGACCGGAGCCCACTTTGGTCAGGGAGATGGCCCAGTTCACATGGACGGTGTGGCGTGTGATGGATCGGAGGATGAAGTCGCAGAGTGCTCGTCTCTTTGCTGGGAGGAAACCAGATGCAGTCACGCCCAAGATGCAGGAGCCATCTGCCGTGATGACAGCGGAAATAAATAGTTCTTGTTTCCTGATGTTGTTTACTGCTTGATAAAACAGCGTTCATTGTTGTTTGGTAGCGTATATACATGTATTTTCTAAAACTGTGGTGTTAGTATTTACACCGTCGGTGTAAAATTTAACCCTCCCTTGATGTTCAAAGATTTCGGTGTCCATTAATTCCAGTTCCGGAATTAATTTTAACACCAAACAATTTTTTGTTCGAAAAAAAAATGGGCAGGTGTCAATACAAAACCACCACGTTTGATTTTGATTTAAACACCGCAAATAGTGTCATTTAATTCTGCTACGGTGTTTATTTCGGATAAGGGTATTACTCAACACCTAAATTTGGAATGACAAAATAGCACCTATTTTGAAGTTTCATTTACGTTGTACAGACTTAAAATAACCTTCTGAATGCACGGACGTCATCCATCCAGTTGTAAATTTAGTTGCCGGTGTTATTTTGTTACCAATCTCAACACCCAAATTTGGTGTTCAAAATCTAACACCACAGATGTTGCAGTGTATTTACACTAGGCGTGGGCGACTAGTGAATTTTAAATAGTCGCGGCGACTATTGAAAAATAGTCGCGACTAGTAACCATTGTTTATTCATCCATTAATACCGCTGAAAATGCAACAATTCCCTTGAGGCAGTGTCACACTTTCGTGTTTATACTTTTCCAAACGGATTATGAAAATGTATGAGTCAGTTTTGTAAGATCAAATGGCTATTATTTTGATATTATTATCAGTTAAATGATTCACGAATCATCATTGCAAAGAATTCTATAAATGGTTGCTTACAATGGACAAGCTGTCCTTGCAAAACAAGGATAGCTTGCTTGGCAGTTTCGCATGCCCCGCCGTGCCAGCCACAAACGCACGCCTTTACCGTTCATCCACCTATTGTCGACATCTCAGGGGTGTATCGATATACCATGGAGGAACTTCCTCCATGAATATACAAAGCGACCGTTGTGCTCATATGAGTCTCCATGGCCTGGGCAAGCCGCATGCCCGGCCTAGGGAATTCAGATCCTTTCATTTTGTCGGGGGGGGGGGGGGGGGGGTGGTAGTAGACGAAGGGAAATAAAGTCTCTATAATACTTTTCATAAAATTCGTCAAACAATCCACAAGGGAAACTGACTAGGTAAATTTGAATACATTTTCAAAGTGAACAAAGAAACTGGCAGGAGCGGGATTCGAACCTGCGACCTCCGGGTTACCGTACCGGCGCTCTACCAACTGAGTTATCTTGCCCTATGTTGGCGGTCTCCCAAATTGTCAGTATCTTTGTTCGGGTGGGCGCTATAGTCAGAAGTCATCAACCCAGAATGCCGTATAGCCAGGGATCACACCCAATTTTACGATACAACCTGGGAAGCGACATTGTGTGGATCACTCAATGAGGATACGACTTTTTAACTTATAATTCGTCAAACAATCCATAAAAGAAATATTGTGCCTGTTTTCTATTTGACGGACAACTGTCTGCTTGATAATACCTTTGAAATTTATATGAGGAACTATTCAATTTAAAAAGCGACCCCGGGAAGTCATTGCGTGGCATTGCATGTTGTATGGAGTCCGCCCGAACGCAGTGGGATCCACCATTAACATCAGAGGTAAACATTAGGCCTATACATATTTTGTAAAATAAAATCGATACAAGTTGTGAACTTGTGACAAATAGAGCTAAGAAGATTGGATCACAGTGTATTGTATTTTGTTACTTTACGAAAACATCTTTTATTTCACATACATGCAATACTCTACCAGTAAAATAGAAAAACCTCATGCTTTACAATGAATCGGAGCAGGTTTCACCCCGAACATGAATAATAATTTCACATACGTGCACATGCACACTCTACCAGTTAAATTTAGAGAAAAAAACCTCATGCTTTACATTACGCGAACGTCAACGCGAGCGCGCCCGACATTTTTGGAGCGGCGGTCAAACTGAATAACGCGGGCGTTCGGACGCGCAATGAAACGTTTAGCTGCACGTCACGACGGGTATCATGCACAACCACGGTGTTTTCCAACACGAAAGCTTCACAAGCAAGGGATTTTTTAACTTCAGAAATACATCGAACTGGACTTAGTTTGACTCAAAAATGCATCTTCAGTGTTGTATATTCAATGAGCTTTAATTCTCATCAGAAAAATATTGATTGCAATGTCTACAAATGTTTTTAAAATGTTGCAATTACTCACGTTATGACCCAACGTGAACTCGCCATTTTCACGTTTTTGACGTCCGTGTGAAAGTCACGTACGTGAGTAACAATACGCTGGAATTGATGACGTCAGCAAAAGAACACACAATTTTCGCGTTCGCGTTCACGTAAAACGTGCTGCTAAACCTAATTAATAGTCGCGCGGCCGTGTGGTTTGTAAACTAGTCGCGACATGCTGAACACTAGTCACCGAATAACGACTAGTCGACTATCTGAAAATTGATAGTCGCAACTACCAATGCCTTTTAATAGTCTCGACTAGTCGCGCTAGTCGCCCACGCCTAATTTACACAAAGTGTGAACTTTATTTTAAAACAGTAGGGTACATGTACTAGAACAGAGCTTACTTGATTATCTAAAAATAGGAAATACGGTATTTTTAGTGCTACAATTGTCTTCAAAAGTTTACATCGACTTTGGCAGAACATAATTATTTAACAATAATAAACGGTTCCTTGAAGTTTTCCTGGAGCCGTTCTGTTTCTTGCAGTTTTTCTGTTGTAAATTCTCAGTGCATCAATAAAATGTTTCAAAGTCCTTCCTCATGCATCCGTAATCATTTGGATGTAAATCGCAGCTTTGGGATGAATTTGTGAATTAGTTTACCCGACTGCTGTCTTGGCGAACTTTGGACCATAACCGTACCTAAAGTGAAAAGTTTAGAATGGATGTTTCCATCAGTGCTTTGACCTTCTTGAGAATAGGTTGACATTGTTGCATTCTGTCAGTTACCTAAAGGATCTTGGATGAATCAATCAATCAATGAATCAATCGATAGAGCTCGAAAGTATCTGCCTTCTGATGCTATGCTTTATCTTTACACAACTATATGTACTCTTATAGAGTACTGTTCCTGTACCTGGCCGGCTGGTGCATCTTGTCACTTGACTATTAAGTCACTAATCTTTATTAGATAGAGTATAGAAGAACATTGTTAATTTGGTTGGAGAAGAGTTTGACTCATCCTTTACAATCACCCTCTCATTCGAGATCTGTTGATACTTTACAGATTATGTAAAGTAATTCATAAAACATTGAGGTAGATTATTAAAGACACAATTATGCATCCTATCCTACATTGTATTCATGTCATAATAATTCCATTGCCCGGTCCCTTTAACCGGTCCTGAAGGCGATTGATGAAGCAAGAAGCAGACCGATGAACGAGGCATGGGACTCCCCTCGCCGACCTCCAGATGGTACTGTTAGTGTTAGAGTTACCCCTGGTGCTTGCGAGGAACTGGTAGGCCTACTGGTCGGAATCTCCACACCTCCCGGATCTGTTTAGAAATTGTACACAAAGGCAAAAGTTCAAATGGCCAAATAAGATGGTCCACATTGCGTTCGATCAGGGTCTACATGCCCATTTCGTTACCATTGCCATGGGTTTTAAGCACAAAATCCATGCATTTAGACACAAACCGTTGGTGAAACGTTCTACTGCATGTATAGCCAATAAGAAATCATGTCAAAGGTCAAAGGAATTCCACTGCATGCATGCCGAAGGTTTATGCCAGAAATCCCCTGAAAACGTATACGCATCAGTATTACCCCCATGGCCAGTTAATACCATATTCTCCATCCCCTTGTAAAAATCATAATCATCGGGTTCAATACCAGAGCATCCGATGTACACATCGTTATCTTCGTGGTTACAGACGTCTGTGAACAGATTCCATGGGCCGTGATGACACTGATCCAGCGTTTCCTCATCCCCGCGGCAGGAGAAGTTACCCCAAATTGGTCCTCCTTGGGCGAATCTCAGACGGTAACGCGATCTCTGTGAAAAAGGATAACAAAATTTTGCATTTATTCAGTAATGACTTCTCCCCTTTTCACCATCAAATGCCTAAGTATGCTGAAATATTGTGTTGTATCAGTTGAGAGATTATTTTAAATACAAGTTCGCCTCGAACAAGGCCACTCGAGATACGGGGCCACAAAAATAGAATAAAAGACGAAGAAAGTAGAAATTGAAATTTCTGTTGAAGCAGCAAAGATATCATAAGATGAAGGAAAGCATATTGTACCAGGCAAGAATTCCACAGAAACAGAAAAGAAACTATTGGTATATGGCTTTTCCATCTGCATCTACAGCTAGAGTATAATTGGGGAGAACAGGTGCAAAGCCGAGTTTCACACTCAAGCAACCAAGTGATTAAGCCGGTGCAGCGTAAGCTATTAAAATATATTAACAATCCAATTCAGTACTTTAATAAAAGGTATTATATAAACAAAAGTACCATAAAATGTACTGGTATGTTGGTTGATAATCTGGTCCTGTGATTATGAATGTACAGTTTAATGAAATATTTATGATCCCTGGTTGTGAAGTATTATTAGTGTGGGACTCCTGAACTCTGACCCAATGATGACAAACATAAGACAGCTCAGTTGGCAATGCGCCGGTATAGGGCCTCGAGCCCGTGGATTCAAATCCTGTTCCCGCAGGTTTCTTTGTTCGCTTTGAAAATTGTGGACAATTACCACTTGGTCAGTTTCCTTGTGGTCTGTTTGATGATAAATTTCAAGTATGACTGAACATGTCTTCGGAGTTTAATTGTGTTAGCGATGGTGGAAGGCGTGGAAAGTACCGCTACACCAGCCTGATCCCCTGTTGTACAGTTAAGAAAAGTAGGCAAATTATCCGCACAGTGTTTATATGCTTACTGTTTTATTCCAGAAACCACCGAATCCCAGTTCACGACAGGCCACCAAGTAGTTCTCCACCGTCCATCCATTGTCGCATATAGTCCCCCAGAAGCCCTCGTGGTAGATTAAGAGGATATCTGCCACCACGACATGCTCTGGAAAGACCAAGTCGAAGTCCTCAAACCTGACTGGACTTCGGTCCCCTGTGGAAGAAGACGGGACAATATTGTCACCCATATACAGTCGAACATCTTTATAACAAGGTCCTTGGGACTTTACAATTTACCTTGTTATAACAGGTACCTTGTATTATCAGTAATGGAAAACAAAGACTCGGGACCTATTTTTTTCCCTTGTTATAAGCAGTATGTTGTATTAACAGTGCTCCTATTATAAGGGTTCGACTGTAATGCCCTCCTTTTATCAGAGTGAACAAAGAAAACTGGCAGGAGTGTGTTTTGAATGTGCGACATTCGGTTGACGGTATATACCTCGTATACAGGCACTCTACGAGCTGAATTGTCTTGGGCCAAGACTGGATTTTATGGGGTTTTCGAAACGCCGGCTTCGTGTTGGCTTCGGCTTCGTTTCCGGCTTCTGAATAACTGAGAAGCAAACAAAATGTAAGTATTCTAATTGTTGCTTTCATAATCAACCGAATGAATGTTCCTGAAGCAGAACATGCACCAACATTTAGAGAGAAAAAAACTTAGTTTCCCTCAGCACGCCGGTTCCAGAAAAAGCCACCGATAGAGGGCGATCCACTCACACGCGAACAGACTATTATAATGTGGCTGAGTTCGGGCGAGTTGTTCTTGTTTGCTCAAGAACAACTCGTGTCTTCGTTCGTGTTCCGGCCGCCAAAGAACGTCTGATAGCCAAGAGCGCCATCTATCGCTGGTAATCACGCAAAATGTAATGGCTGCGCCCATGTACATTATTCAAGCATTCGTTTCAAAAACCTGAATTTCAGACGCAAAATAATTTAACGGAAGCACAATATTTAGACTGCATTTCCCCCTAGTTTGTTCAGAAAAAGCTTTATTTTTCAAAACGTTTGGAAGGGAATTTTAGGCAACATTACGCTGACTTTCATGCTTCGTCAAATCATCCGCCATCTTTGGTCGTCTTCTACGTCGCGTCAAATTACGTCATGTTCTTGTAAACCCCCGACTGGTTGGTGGTGTGTGATTTTGTTCCGAGTGCAATGTTCGTGGGTCGCGTACGTTCCCGCCGTTCGGGCGCAAGTACAGGGAACTCGTGTTAAGAATTGCCCGCCCGAACTGAGCCCAAGGGTCTACTTTCAACTTCGTTCCCAATAGTAGACCCTGGTTGGGAAAGAACCTCATCTTTTTCTAATTGGTTACTGCAATAACAAGCTGATCATTCCTAATATACGCCTGTAACGATTCCATAAGGAGAATTTACCCGCGGCAGTGGTTTGTCATTACGTCAATGGGCGGTGCTTAGCTCGGTCGACTAAAGAATGACAAACGATAAACTTACCCACTGGTCCGCTGCAAACATACCCAAACGTGTCATCACCCAGGATATACTTGTCCGGGTCATAGACCATCCACTTGCACTGAGCCACTGAGTGATCGTCCCTGTTACAATACACATTGTGGATGGTGATATTCATCCGCCGGCTACCGAAGCGCTCCTTCCCCCTGACCCATTCCACCATGTACCCGAATCCCAGCTCTCTGCAGACCACCCCTCCCAGGTCTGGGATTCTCTGGGTCCAACGGTTCGTCTCCATGTAGACAGCGCCCCATGAGCCCTTCAGGAAGACCTCCAGCAACCCCTCTCTCGGGGATTCGCCGCCAACAAGTCGTATCTGAAACTCTTCGGGTTCTACGTAGAGCAAGTCAGAACAATTCAATTAGCAGCCACACTTTTCCCCCCTCATTATAGACTTAAAATGAAGGATTATACTGACTGATTAAATCATGTACTCTTGGTTTTGCATGCTTGTCATCACATTTAGGGCCAAATCAAGGCTGAATGTGTCGGGGGGGAAAAAATGGAGAATTCAGAAATGAAAATAGCAGGTGACAATCCGATGAGAATACTCCTCAGTTTAATCGACGGATGTTGAGTGTGTTTGTTTATGCAAGAGCCAATTAAGGTACGCAGCTACAAAAGTGAAAAAAATGAAAGATGCAAGAGGATGAAATTAACATTCTTCTTGAAGCAGGAAAGATCGTAAGATGAAGGGAAACATGCACCAAGCAAAGAATCCTATAGAGATAAAGAATGAGAGAGAAAATATATTGGCATAGCTTTTCGTTCTATCTACTAGGTACAGCTAAAGTTTAATGGTGGGAACAGGTGGAAAGCCGAGTTTCTGCAAAACAGACTATAAGAGTAGCAACAGATCTCCGATGAGAGCGATTGTAAGGATTAGCCGAACTCTTCTCCAACCAAATTAACAATACGCTTCTATTAATAAAGAATAAGATAAGGGACAGATCGAGACAAAGACAACAGTTTAGTTTTCTTCGCATTGAGGGTGACCAGCCAGTCGTTCCCCAAGTCAACACTTTTTCTTCGGATCATTGAGTGAAGGAACCACTTTGTTGCGAGAAGTGTTTGGTTGAAATAACCAATATATTGGTGAAAACAATATAACCAATTATTGGTTGATAATGTGTCTCCAACCAATTGGATTGGTTGTACACATAACAACTAATCCTACCAATATATTGGTTGTTTTCGACCAATCCGTTTTAGAGTGTAAGGAGAGGACAAATCTATGTCTTAATATGAAAAATCTTTGGGTGCCTTGTCGCCATGGATATTCTTATTCTTATTTGGCAGAAGATACGATTGTTCAGAACTTACGCTCCCGGAAGTTGCACATGACTCCAGCTTCTTGGCCAGTCGGGCAGCTGTCTGGAAACCATGTATCCACTTGGCAGTCCACTATGTTACTCTCATTTCCAGTGCACAGGAGATTTGCTGCCAAGAAGTTGAGTTTCATCCCCGGGCCAACAGGCCACTTGCCATAGTAGGAGTTCCGTCGCGCCCTGTGTGCCGAATGAAAGCCGGCCTGGCGGCAGACCACGTCGGCCGCCGCCAGATTCCAGGCCTGATCACAGAGCTGATACTCCTCGCTGCCCGGGTAGGGCTGTACATACACGCCTCCTTCTTTCTCGAGTTGCCCGGTGTAATGGTGAAAGCGCACCTTCATGTCGCTTCCTTGAAACAGTGAAAATACATAGACATGATGTCCCGAAAAAGTCGTGGAAGCTAATAGGCCTATCGTTTACCTGTTGACGCTTGGTTATCTGTACACATAATAATGTACCGGAAACCTTACAAAATATTTGCAAATGTGATTGCTGCTCGAAGTTGTTCTATACAGTGTCCCAAAAAGAAACCGAGAAATAGATCAGTGTTTGCATTATGGGGGAATAATAATAAAATCAAAAGATATCGTCGCCGTTTTTATGAAGTGATGAATCGCGTTACGTAATTCTGTAATGCCTTTGTCATAACAAAGGCATTCCAGAATTAGCATATGCGATTCGTCACTTCGTGAAAACGGTGACGATATGTATCACAGTGATTAACATCCCAATATTGTACCACACAGTGTATGTTTCACACCAGTTTTCTTAACATTTCTTGGGGATTTTTTTTGGGTGAAATCTGACGGGCTTACCCTCATTAACACACGAGGCAGTAGCCGGTTGGCCACAATCACCAGGATCCGTCCATTCGTAGTGTAAACACTCTGCGAGTGATGCCTCCGAACCCTTACAATACACGATTAGCCACGGTGGGCCGGTACCGGTTCCCATGTCCGCATCCAGGCCCAGGTAATCGGTCCATTTGTAGCCGAGATGTCGGCAGACGACGAGAGCGGAGTAGAAGTCCCATCCGTACGGGCAGACCGTTCCCCACTGCCCGCTGTGGAACACTTCAACCCGGCCCTGGCCTGGGTTGGCCACGGTCGTATTGGCCAAACGAACCGAGTACTGCTCTGATGTGGTGGTGGGAACTGAGATTCAAGTTTGTTGACAAAAATGACGTCACACTGTGTTTACCACGTTTGTCAAATGGGGACATATGCGGAAATATTTACCACGTCTTAGGCGATTGTGTAGTTTAGGACCCTGTTCCCTATAAGGGAACAGAAATCCACTTTTAGGTTATTGGAATTGCCAAACTAGTTAGCAACATTACAAACCAACACGTATGTCGTAGATAAAGGGCAGGGTTTTAGTTTTTGAGGGAAGTTTTGGGGTAAAGCGGCGATGAGGACGACAAAACGCAACGCGAAAACAAAGATGGCGATCACCGCGCCGTGAGTAAAACACGCAAAACCGCATTGATTCGAATGGCAACTCGCCGTAAAAGCGCGTGAGAAAATTGCATTTTCTACCACAATAAACTGTTCAAAATTACAAAAAACGATGTCAATAGAATTAAGAGAAGTCTGTTTTAGGTTGAAAAAGTCATTTTGGAATGAGAAAAAAATACCCTTGACTCTAATTTGATCGAAACTAAAGAGGGGCCCTATACACACAATCGCTTTAACGTGGGTTTCTCCGGTGAGAAACTCCAGTGGGTGAAACGAACATTTGTTACTTTGTATTAGGAGCTAAAAGAAACCATTGTTGTTCACCTTACATGTTTACTAAAATATCATGGAGGAATAAAATCTTGGTGTTTGTCGAAAAACAAACGTCACAGACGCTGTGTACGTTGTGCCTGCATGGTAGTACTTAGTTTCCTCGCCAATTAACGTCCTTGGATTTTGAGGTCAACTTTCACGGTCGATGTAGCATTGTGTGTATGCTTGATCATGACATGTTTTATTCCTCCATGATCATAACAACGTATACTTTCAACGTCTGCCATAAATCGGACAAGTTCAAACTTCGCCATGAAATCTATGATAAATATTACGAGAAAAGATCATCACTTTGATATCCCGCATGCACCAAAATGGGTCAGGATGAAATATATTTAACCAATACCCTGAACAATTATGGGGGTTGTAGGTGAAAACTGCAACTACCCAAAATTTGGGTGAATTTATCTTAAACACAATCGGATGAGAGTAGGCTTACCCAAATTTTGGGTTGTTGCAGTTTTCACCAACAATTCTTTTAATGCAAATCGCCCATCACAAGCCCTAGGGCACTCGAGGTGTGAGCTACAGAGGATTATGTGGAAGAACCAGCCCCTCACACTGAAACAAGACCCCCATGATTTTTCAGTGTTATTGTACTGCTTAAAACCCTCATCAGCAGCAAATAAAACCACACTCGGAGCAATTTTCAACGGCAAATGTGTAAATACAATGTAGTGACTATAGCTTCCCTAAAATCTTGTTTTCACACTAAAGTAGAGGCTTGTAGCCAGTCTAAAACTATACCCGCAAAGAGGCCCCTATTCGCGTAACCTTGAAAAAGACCGGAAGTCGTACTACTGATCTCTGCTACACTATCAATATAATAGAAATCAGTGAGTCAGACACGCCTTGGAAAAAAATGTTCTTGTACATAAACGAGATATATACAGAGACGGACATATGAAGCTCAATTCTACATACTGCATGGTTGTGGTTAATGGCATGATATGCAGGCATACAGGCAGTTAGTCTTCATAACAGTCGTTTTTAGCTTCTTGTTAAAATGTAAGCATTGCGTTTGACTAGTGAATTAGCAGGTAGCGTAGCTGGACGTCCGTTAATTCAATTACACCAAGAGCAGATAGCAACATCATACACTTGTTAAATGCTTGCGGATCTAGTTGAGGCCGAGAGACGTAGACATATCTCCGCCGAATAGGCTGGTAGACAAGCATTTCCCCATTCTTTGACCTTTGCGGCTCTTTTCGACTTTACAAAAAAAAACACGAAACATTTAACCTGTATTTATTTGCAGACGATTCTAATATATTTTACAGCCATAAAGACATCAACATCCTATTTGACACTGTTAACACAGATCTTTATTTAATCCAGTCTCTGATTGGATTAAATCAAACAAACTTTCTTTAAATATCGAAACGACTACCGGTACGTGCATGCTCGAAATTCTATAAATTCTTTACCAATGGGCATGTTTATTTAAAATATTTCATAAAATATAGCCACTATTAATAAAGTAAAGTTTTTCTATATTCCTAAACATATTTTACTGACCCGATACAAAACTTTTATCCTACATTAATTACGGAATTCTAGTTTGGGGAAATTCGGCACAGTTTCCTAAATCGACCTCTATTTCTTTGTGAAAATGTTTACGTATTATACATTTTTCTAGCACACGCTGGTTCTCTTTTTCTTAAACATATGGGACACTTGAAGTTAGTGATATAATATTATCTTTAGCTTGGACTTTTTTATGTTTCAAACAAAAGAGTTGCCAACCTGCCTTATCACAGTGTTTTCCGTATGAATGTTTTTCATGCACATTTAACTCGCCAATCGGTTCAATTTCACTTACCACCAATTATCCAGATTTTTCTTGCACAAAAGGTATTCAATAATAGGATCCACATTCTGGAATTAGTTGGATATTAAAAAAATCCTTAGAAGGTTTAGCATCTTTGTCAATTTTAAAACTAAATTTAAACTATTCTTTCCCAACAAGTACAAATCTTGTTCATTAATTTACTCGTAATTAGCTTTCAGATGGAATATCTTATGAAGTTCCTTAAATATTGATGAATGATTTATGTCACAGGGTATAATCAATTCATTGTTGTAGATCATGCATTTATCAATCGATTGTTATGAATTGTATTTTTTTAAAGAACCACGCTTTATGTTAATATACATTAATTCTTATTTCATTTCACCCTCAGTTCACCACTTTGTCATTTTATGTTTTTTCTAGTTTTGTATAATGTATTCATTTATCCTTTTTTTTCTTATATTCTTCTACAAGGGGACTCACACTCGGCAAGCTGCTTCTTTCGGATCCTTTCCATCCCTGCTTTATATTTCTTAACTCAACGAATTGTGTATTGTTTTTGTATACTAAAGTGCCTAATTACTGTCTTTGTACAGTTACCTAAGGATGGAAATAAAGTCAAGTAAATAAACGAGATCCGGCTCTCGTCCCTTCTAGCATTTGTTTCCTTTTTATTGATTTGATGAGAAGTTTAAAAAATAATTTGAAATTCCCTAGAACCAAATGAAAAAGGTGCAATGATAAAAAGCAAGTAGTGGAAAAAATCCGCACTGATCACCCGCGCAAACTAAAACAGTAAACAGCCGCTCACAAATTAAAGTTTCAATGCTATTTTGCAGTTAATTAAAGGAGGTATAGTGCGCCCTCACTTCACTTGAGCGTGGTTGATGAGTACTGGATAACCGTGTATTGAAAAGCTTCATATATGACGGATACATAATGCATGTCATAATATAGCTCATAAGCCCTCCTTTTATGGGCGGAGTTTACAGGGGAAATGAAGCACGAGTGCGACTCGAAGCCAAGACTAGCAATGAACTGGTTTTCATTCATATACTCCGTACACAACGCGCATAGCATTTGAGTACCAGCTATTTGCCAATAGGGGTTTTTCGAAACGCTGGCTTCGTCTCGGCTTCGGCTCCGGCGCCGACTTCTGAGTAACTGAGAAGCAAACCAAAATGGAAATATTCTAAATGTTGGTGCATGTTCTGCTTCAGGAACATTCCTTCAGTTGATTATAAAAGCAAAAATTAGAATTTTAAATTTTGTTTGCTTCTCAGTTATTCAGAAGTCGGACACGAAGCCGAAGCCAAGACGAAGCCAGCGTTTCGAAAACCCCTATATTTGAGTGGCAGAATTGAGCTTCATACGTCCGTCTCTATATATACTTCATAAACATGTGGGGCACGTGCTGACTGTGGTTGTGGACTCGGTGAGCTTGGTCTGACTTGAGATTACATGGAAATTGGGGAAAAAATAACCGCTGAACGGTCCAAAACTCGTCTGCATAGCATAGGGTTATTCTTAATTAATGAAACACGTGGTAGAACCTGTTCAAGAATCAGAGAATTATATTTGCAAAATCCATGAAAAGCAGGCAAAATAAACATATATCAGTCTCAGTGACCATTCAATGTGCTCACGGCAAAACAAAAATGAACAGTATCAACACGCACTTTCTTCCCGTAGCACGAACATATTCCGACAACAAATCGTGCCAGTGGGAGTGTTCAAACATGGAGGTATTCAAAGGATGGTTCAAACAACTCTTATCACGACTCGGAACGGCCGCGGATGGTTGTTCTGTTGGATTTTTTTTTTTCTGCTCCCGACCCTTTTGTTCAAGTTGGGATATCAAAGTGAAATTTCTACTACGATACCTTGAGATGCGGCTAGTACGGGCACGAGCATCAGGATCAGTGAAAAATAAGGTACATTCCAAGCCATGGTTTTCGCAGACTGTCACCGATCGATTATGTCTGAGAAATAAACAAAAACAGGGAAATACAGGCATAAGTAATACAGGCATAATATGACAGGGATATTTGA
Organism: Hippasteria phrygiana; assembly: GCA_037893225.1. Lineage (NCBI taxonomy): Eukaryota > Metazoa > Echinodermata > Asteroidea > Valvatida > Goniasteridae > Hippasteria > Hippasteria phrygiana. The sequence continues at coordinate 1,215,599 of JAZGUH010000311.1, forward strand.
TGGCGGGAGAGCTAATCATCCGGGCTCATCAATGGAGCTGCTCACTCCGCATAGTATAATTTTGCCAACCACAGAAATATTTACGTCAAAACCAGGCAACCAGCCAGAATACTGGTTCTCAGCAGATGTCAAAATAAACCCCCCAAAATGCCTGAGGCGTATTTGTGTTGTTTATTTACTTACAATTTGTTACAACGATTTTTTTTTTCGTAATGTGTCATTTTCCTTTTTCGTAGTTTGTAAAATTTCCCCACGAACCCCAGCATTATCGATCAAAAAATAACCTTTTGCGAAACAGCTTTTTGCACCTTATAGTGATCAGTACTATATGCAACATTCCCAGCGCGAATAAGATGGTTGTACCATGGAGGAACTTCCTCCAGCTCCATGGTTGTACACGGAATCCCGTACGCTTGTGATTAAAATGCCCGCCCATAAAACTCTTTTTAATGAATGCAAATACATACCTTAGCCTGCTGCAAAAATAATACCATGAAGTTTGGGATGCTAAGTGTTGCAGTCAGTGCCCTACCCTTTCATGACGTAATATTGTTTTAGATATCTGTTCTGTATGTTATTTTTACCAGTTCATATCACTCGGTTCGAAATCAGGTAGGCCTATCAGTCGCGTTCGCACGGCAAAGCATTTCGAAAATGTTCGCTATGAGTGGTTTTCCCTTGTGTTGTATATCAAGACATACGTGCACCATCGGCCGTGACCTTTCGGTAGATCCGTCCGTGCGTGCCAAAGTCTAACCATGGAAAGACACGCCAGGCCCAAGGTGAGGTCTACGACGTCGTGTTGATCATCAGCATAACACTAGCACAGGATATTCTCTCACGGCAGCTTATTATTATACTCAGGCTCGTGTTTTCCAACACGATATCGAACCATACACCTGCATCGCCCCTCGCTAGTTTATGTTTCTGTCTATTTCGTAACATTTCTTTTAATACCCATGGTATATATAATCCAAACAATACAACTGCTTTCCATTGGGGCTCTGCATACATCACAAATTACCTCATGCATAGGCCCTAATGCACAATAAAAGCACAAAAATAGTACACATGACAATTAAATACTGCACGATAACAAAACTCAAAGAACATCGTTAAAAAGAAATTAATAACCATGCAACAAAAACTACATGTGAAGAGATTGTACATACCTTTAATGTTTATGTAGCACAATTGTGTGCTTCGAGTTAGCATAGCGCGAAGAGCGAGCACCTCAGCTCCGGGCAGCGAGCACGAATCCGGATCGCGATCAGTGATCCAGCCGCTGGTTCGCTCCATTCACTGGGCGGAATTTGGTGTGTGAACCAACGCACGGATTACTGAGGCGCGTTTTAGCGGCCACAAACAGTCATTACCAAGAATTGGTTCGGTTGCTTCTTGTCGGTGAATTTCTTTGGGAATTTTGAATAGGCGAAAATTACGTATCATAATGACTTCCCAAAATCTCCAAAATTTATAAACAATGAGAAACAACAGAACCAGTTTTCGGTTATGACCGCCAAAACGCACACCTGATTTCTCATCGTTTCCACCATGCAAAGCTTCAAATTGTATTTGTACTATTGTTGACTTACGGCAAGTTTTTGAGTGGGTCAACTTTGTTTCTATTTTAAAAAAAAAGCCAACAAAATTGACTCACACAAACTTTGGGGTCAAGTCAAAGTCAGATTGGGGTTGGATTAAAGTTATTTTTTTTTTTCAAAGTTACCTTATTCGAAAATGTTTTAACGTTTTTTTTTCCGGTTCTTGTGACTGATGTCCAAATTGTTAGAAAAAAATCCACATAGTTTTGATGTTTATTTAAAAACAAATGGGGTGGATTGATCGATGTGGGGTATGAATTTGTAGTTGTGGGGCTGGGTGTGGGTCATCTTATTGTCATTAGTTGAGGGAGAGCGCGGCGGGCCGGGGTGTCGACCCATCAGTGGCGAAATAGGGCCCAATTTGCACGGGCCAATTATTTCTATGGGTGCACTGGGGGTGCCCAGTATTTTAATCATCGTTGGGACCGGGGGGGGGGGGGGGGGGGGGTAGGTGCAACCCCGTGTAGACCCTCCCTCTGCATGTCATCCTTTCGGTAGCCTCTTTGAGTTTTGAACGAGTGCATGCGATCTATTTTTAGACCCATTTTGTCGAGGGAATAATGGACATTAAATTTCAACATGGATCACCAATGTTTGGATTGGTAATTATTTTGTTTACGGTAAAAAAAGTACAAAATATAACTTGTGTTGCGCCAACATGGAACTACTTTCTGTCGATGCTTTGATACTTCACACTTCGTGTATGCATGCGTGGTTCGGCCAAACTTTTGGCAAATCACACTCGCGGCTGTTTTGTTAACTTGATCGACAAATTGACCGCGTTAAAAATTATGCCGCGAAGATAATACGACAATTTAGCCTAAATTTGTCGACGCGATTTGCCATGAAATCATACTTTGTTTTCCTCTCGCATGTTGTGATCACTTCGGTTTTAATTATAGCTCCAGAAAGTTTACACGGTAAGTGAAAATTCAATTTTTGAGCCACTTCGTTTTGGCCAGAGGCGCCCTCCATTGTTGTGTGGTTAGGACACGCATAGAGCAATGGGACAGGCAACATGGCCGCGAAATGTGAAGAAGTATCGTGAGCTAAAAATATTCTGTTCAACTTTCTGAAGAAAATGCTGCCCCCGGTAAACACCAGTGTAATTAAATGCATCTTCAGGTCATGTAGAATAGGGAAGGGTGAGTCAAGAAAACGTTCGTTGGTTTCTGAGCATTATTTTCATATTTCACTAGCCTATATAACAACAGTTAGTTAGACAGTAGGCCTACTGTCAAAATACTGTGCATGGCTTGCACGGCGTGCATTAGGCCGGTTAGGTTAGTCGTAATAGTAATACTAATAGTAATAGTTTCAGCACAACTGGACGTCAAGCAAGCACCGGCGTCTTCTAGTGGCCGTTGGCGTTGAGGAAAGATTTTACTTTAATAGGCTACCCCAGGAAAAAGTGATCTGTCATACGTCAGTCTGGACAAAAACGTATGCTGGGGGGTGTGCCTGTGTGGGGGCGGGAGGGGTACGGGTACTTCCAAAAATGTAAGGCTCCGTTAGCCTTACAACGCTAAGCTTTTTTGGACCCCGTAACTCAATGGGATTTGCAATACGCTTTTGTTAGGTCAGTTACAATGTTCTAGAATTCCACTTTCCCAAACGTTAATCTCCCCAGAAAGTCATCCAATCCCTCCTACAGATCTTTGAGACTTTTGCGGCACATTTGCGGAACATTGAAACGGACAATTTATTGAGAAATCAGAGTTTTTACTCACCAACCGATGTATTCAGCTGAGATGAACATGTACCACACAGCTGACTACTATAGTCCACCAGACTGCGCATGCGCGTGGAGTTGTGGAAGAGATGTGGGGCTCGACCATTTTTTGAAGGGGGGGGTCACCTTTTCTACATCGCGCAACTGATTTCTCAATAAATTGTCTGTTTCAATGTTCCGGAAATGTGCTGCAAAAGTCTCAAAGATCTGTAGGAGGGAGTGGATAACTTTCTGGGGAGATTAACGTTTGGGAAAGTGGAATTCTAGAACATTGTAACTGACCTAACAAAAGCGTATTGCAAATCCCATTGAGTTACGGGGTCCAAAAAAGCTTAGTGTTGTAAGGCTAACTGAGCCTTACATTTTTGGAAGTAGGGTACGGGTGGGGTAAATGTTTTTTCTTTGCACTTTGGTTCGTTAACAAAAATGCTGCCATCCTTCCGATGTGGGAAAGATTTTACTGTAATACCTCCCACCAAAATCCGTCAGGAACAGCAAATCTTGGAAAATAACAATCCATCTGTATTCAGAATTGTATAAATGTCGAGCGCAATCTGGAGGTTTGCGCAAGTTTATTGTACTCCCTCCTGAGTTCATATCCCTATGAATTGATTTCATTCAAACGGAAATTATCTTAGGAGGGAGTACAATAAACTTGCGCAAATCTCCAGATTGCGCTCGACATAAACACTTGGCACAACCCTTAAATCTGAGAATTTTAATAGATGGGATATTTTCGTGCAATATAGCCTTAGTTTGTGTTTTCTGTGTTAAATATTCTTGACAGTGTATGGTCACTCCAAGTGTTCACATATTACATGTAATTTCTGCCTCATTTTCCCAGATTCTGCTGACATATATCTTGAAATAACAGGTTGTGCCACATATTTAGATAGTTGTTACCAAGGAGGGTTAATTATTTTGCAAGATTTTACTGTTCTTGACCTATTTTGGTGGGGGGTATTAAAGTAAAATCTTTCCGTGAACTGGTCTCGCATTTTTTCTGCTATATCACTGATCATGGCTATTCAGCTGTGAAATCCTCTGGCCGGGGCATGTGCAGTCAGGACCCGAGTCTCTCAAAACACTTACTATGCATGTTCAGTGCTGTGCCGGTCAAATAGCTAAAATAAGCTGATGCCGTTTCACGGCAAAATAACTACTGCCTTTTTTATACAACACCTAATAGATCCTTGTCATTTGATTGGTGGAATTTAGTCACATGACGTTGAATCATTTGCCCCATTTTATTGACAAATATTCCATTGTATGATTTATGTCATGCATCATGCAATTTAGTTCCATTTAGCATGCATTTTGGTTCCATTCCTTTTGCTCCATTGCACGCGCACCTCAATATCGATCACAGAGCATGAACTTTGCTATTGCTATGATATTGCAGCGTTAAACATTGACCGTACAATATGGCCATGGAAATGAAGTAAAATTTAAGTTAAATTAGCCTTGGTATTTTTTTCAAAAAATATCAAATGACAAACATCTATTTAGGTAGGTGTTGTATGAAAAAAAAAAGTGAAGTAAAAAATAACCAAAAAAACATTCTTAGCGTCCCAACCCGCTTCCTTTTTGGGGGCCGCCTGGATTTAAAAAAAAATGTTTAATTCTCTTGCCCACCGTGTCTCTTTGAACAGTTGAAAAACCTATGGTTGTCGGAAATTTTAAAAAGAATGTTGGCCATCTTGAAAATAAAAAATAGAAAGCCCCTCCTCCTTCGTTTAAAAAAAAAAAAAAATCCGGGATGCTAAACTTGTTTTTTTTTACTCGGCCTTATAAAATACAAATAATTAATTTTTTTTTTTAATCCGTGCAATGGAAGGAAAGAATGACTGTTCCATTGCACTCATAAACATTCATTATAAATGCACCCTGAATTTGTCACTGTTTGTAGATCTCTCCGCTGATCCAACATACGAGGGGTGTTTCAAAGAGGACCCTTCTCACAGGGAGTTTGTCATTGCCGGCGGCAACCATGATTTCAACAATGTGGACCCAAGACTCTGCAAGGCGCTGTGCAAATCCATGGACTACCCGTACGCTGCCCTACAGCGAGGCTTCATGTGCCTGTGTGGGGAAACAACCGGTGCCCACAGCAACGGCTCCCAGTGTGGCTGTAACCTGCGATGTGCTGGTAACCCGACGGACTTGTGTGGGGGGCTTGACTACAGTAGTGTGTACAGTACGGCGACGTCGGTCAAGGGCATTGCGATAGTCGGTTCAGGTACGAATTGAAAATAAGCTCTTTGTGAGGGCCTGACATTTTGATCCCTGCAGAATTTTTCTCGAAGTCTAAAATGATTAAATTTATTTAATTTGACTATGGACATTAAACCAGTTCGTGCCGGGATTATTTTTCACGAGCCTGGGTGCCAGACGGGTTCAGGCCTTTATCTGCGGGTAGCACACCCTGGCCTCGCTCACTGCGAGCCGGTCGCCGACAGGTATTACCGCTGGACCCTTGCCTCACTGAGTGCGTGTATACATGTCATCCGACGCGAACTGGTTAAGTTTGAGCTTATGAGCTAAGCTTGTATTTTAATGCAAATTGGATTTATAATTGTTTGAAGTTTCAACGTGGTTATTCAACATGGGCATTTGCTATGGGAACTTGGCACTCGAAACAGGCCCCTCTATACCCTTCATCAACTTGTTCAAAATCAGTTAACGACTCACAGTCAGGGCTTGAATTTTTTCTGTAATCAATCATTAACCCTAACCTTCCCTAACCTGCCAAAATCAAACACCCCATTTGTGTTGAATTTTGTGTGATTGGGTACTGTAGAGCCTTGGCACCATCACTTTGCATGGGACTTGATGCCCTGATTTTGTCTAAGTACAAAGAATGTGCCATTGGTTTACTACACAGTGTTGGAGTTTGTGTGGTTAGGGAAGGATTCTAGTAAAAAGCCTTGGGCTGTTAGGGTTAATTAGTTAAAATAAAGAAGTTAATTAGTTCAAATATAGTTGAATACTAAATGGGTCATGCTTATTATTCTTCCACCAAAGGTTACCTTGAAGTTTTTCAGGAGACGGTCATAAGGACGACGCTGGAAGCGGGATCCGACAGTGCACTGTACAGCTTTGACTTTGGGGACGCCACAGGTATCACCGACAAGACCCCAGAACCTCGGCCCCACGTATTCTCCGATGTTGGTGTGTACCTGGTTAAGGCTTGGGTCGAGAACGATGCATCGGGACCCATTGAAGCGCGAAGGGAAGTCTTTGTGGAAGCGCCTATCTCAGGTCAGTGCTTCAGCTGATATCTTGGAATTTTACACAACTCTGAACTCCACTTACACCATATTTGCACCAAGTTATGCATGACGTATGATATAATTAAATTGATTTTACAAAAGTTAGGGTAAATGCAGTATTAACCCCTTGCGTACGGATGACGCCATATAGCGTCCAAAAGAAAAGTGCCACCAGGCTGGGTGACGCCATTTGCCGCCGTTTGTGCAGTTTCAATCCATTGTTGGATTTAGGGCTGTTCATTTTCAAATAATTTAGTATTCGAATATTCCAAACTGGGTTTAACCGAATATTTGAATATTCGATACTCGCCGATCAAGTTTTTCAGTGCATGCCGCACCGGTAAAAAAAAAATTGCACGTAAAAGCATGCCGGTGTTTTACGTATGGCGATTGATATTATGGACCGTTCAAACGGCATTTTTTGGCATGCCCCTGTTGTATCAAGGGTTTTACGGACGGGAACAATAAATCTCCGTCCACTAGAAGTTACGATTGACAAAAATGCAGCAGTGACACTGCTAAGCGCGGTAACTTTTCTATTAACCCTAACCCTCCAGGGTATTTTGGCTAGAAACCCTGCCAGACGCATCAGATTGCATACTTTGTCACATTGACTTGTGTGCAGAGTGCAGCAAAGTGGAGCTGTCACCACAGATGCACTGTGCTGCGTCTGGCAGGGTTAGGTATAAAATAGCATCAGAGTCGTATCTGTACGTGCATATATATCTTTTCGAATATTCGAACTGGCAAAATGGTATTCGAATATTCGCTTGACGATTGAATATCGAATATTCGGTATATTCGGGACAGCCCCAGTTGGATTATTGTTTATGTTACGCTTGATTGCACAAACACATTGTAGCGGTTCGCTTGGCTGCCAGAACTGCCGCCACACTCCGACGTCTCCCGTAAAAAAACGTACTCAAGGGGTTAAAGAAGGGGTAAGGTATTTTATCAATAATAGTTCTGCATTGTATGAATTCACCCGGGTAAGCACACTAGCCAGAATATTGCAGATACGTGTTTTCATCTGCAATTTCCTGGGGCAGTTTTGATAAAAGCCAGGGGTGAGATTTGTCAGGATTTTTCCTGATTTCAGGATTTTTTGTTGGGATTTCAGAATTTTTAAAGAATATCTTTTGCAATCTGGAATTCCTGAGGTGTTGTCCTAAAGGTGTTTTTACCTGTAAAAGTGGATATAGACCAATAAAAACGGATATTTTAAGGGGGTGCCTTTAGGCAAATACAAACTATTTTGTTGATGTGGGGATTTTTGTGGATTTTTTGTGGATTTTTGTGAATTTTTTGTTGATTTCGTGGAATTTTCATTTTTGGCCATTCTCACCCCTGAAAAGCCCTAACTCAGGGTTGGCTTTCGTTTTCCCTGTTGCCATAGACAACTTGATTTCTAATACAAGTTCCCCATAATCTGTGGGCAAATTCCAGATCTGTGAGCGAAAGGGTACCTGTGAGGCCGGAGTTGATGTTTGTCTGAAGTTCTTCTTTTTTGGCCACGATGCCAAAATGTTTCCCAACAGCTTGTTTAGTACACTCCAGCCTGAGAGTTGAAATGTTACAGAAGTGCCACATGCACTATTTCAGCAAAAAAAGATAAATTTAGTACACAGTCTGGACAAAATAAATTGAAGGATGGGAATTTACGTTTAATTTGATAAACGTTTAGCAAAACTTTCCCGTAGCGTTTAAACGTTTAAACGTTTTATAGCCAACAATTGCAAAAAGGCTGCCCGCCCGTCCCAGTATTTGTGCAGGACGTAAGAGAGGTGCCGTCCGCGTTGAGCATTGATCGTGGCCCAGCGGCGTATTGAAAACATCAAACAGTTGTATACACTGTGTAGTACTAAAGACGTTTGTATTTCTTTGTGAATTAAATAAATTCACAAAGATCCTAGATTCTTTGTAAATACAACTGAAATGTAGATTGCGTCAATACAAGGTCCCATTTTTAAAATTTGATGTCTGTTTAAACGTTCGGGAAAATTTCTAAATGGATTTGAATTTTTTTTCGTTTAAACGTGTAAAAACGTCCCATTCTTAAAAAAAATTGCATTTTTAACATCTGTCCAACAGATCTGCATACTGTTTGCCACCTTTTTGTTGAGGTCAGCTTCCCGTTTGAGTGCACAGGGCATGCTGGACAGGGGAACGACATGGGCGTCACCTGGAACTTCAATGACAATTCGGAAGAAGCTCATATGAAAGTTGGAAGTAATGTGATTTCTATTTTAGTCTTAATCTGGATGTTAAGCCTTGATTTACAAGAGTTCACTGGTATACAAACTTTGACAAATTTTGTGCATCAGTGATTAAATGTGTTTCCCTGTATGGATTTTAGAGTGCTGAAAACAAATAATGTCCATAAAACAATCAGTTGGCTATACCCTGACATGAAATGTTATTAAAGTGCCACATATTACCAACATGTATACACAATATATGAGTAACATCAGGGATGGAGGAAATATCCACTGCACCGCTGGACCGAGTCCAGTGATCTGAGCGTTGGTCTAGCGAACTCTTGACCAAACTAAGTCCGGTGGTCTAGTGATTTTTTTCATCAACTGCGTGAAATGCTATCACTATTAAAGCCCATTTGTTCTTCTTCTAAATCTGGTGAAATGAAAAAGCCCCATAATTTCTGGAATGGCCATTTTGAATTTTGAGGCAGTGAGTTTTAATCAAAACAGCATTTCTAACCCCTCATCACCCAACAAGGTCGGCAAAGGGGAAAAAATTTAAAGAGCACACTAATTCAAAACACTCCGTGTTCTTATTTTTACCATTGGTCTTGTAAAATACCTTCCGGTCTAGTAAAAATTGTGTGCTACTAGCCCAGCTGTCTAGTAGATTTTTACTTGAAAATCGACCCCTGAACATACATGTATAGAGTAGTACTTCGCTATAACAAACACTTCTGTACCGAACATTTTGCTATAACGATCATCGGGTGGCATGGGTGGCTTGTGCGTAAAGCGCTCGCCTCTCACCAATGTGGCCCGGGTTCGATTCCTGGCTCAGACCATATGTGAGTAGAGTTGTGCGTTGGTTGTCTCCTGTGCCACGAGGGTTTTTCTCCGGGTCCTCCGGCTTTCCTCCCTCCAGAAAAATCAAACACTTTCAATCTCTGGCTGTGCTCCGTGGTCATATGTGGGTCGATGTGGCCGGCTGCCAGAGGCGCCTTTACGTGCCGGCGACTCGACCACGTTGTAGCCGCGTCCTTCGCAATTCAGCATCCCAGCTGCGAGTAAGGATGATTAGCCTCCCAAATTATTATTATTATTATTATTATTATTATCCTCTTTGGCTCCAAAATTGATGTATATTCTGCCACAGCCCTACTTCGACAACGTAAACGAACGAATGAACAGCACTGAACAACATTCACTGCAGTCGGATCGATGATGAAAGTTTAACCTGAACCCTGTCTTCCTCATCTAGATGCACAGCGGTTTTCCGTGGGCAGGCGGATTCCAAGACGTCTCATCTCTGTCCAGCCATCCCTGGGCCTCCAAGGCGTGTTCCTGGTGCCGGCGTTGGAGTTCACTCAGGTAGCAAAGCTGGAAGCTTGGGAGGTCTTTGCTGTGACGGAAGGCCAAGTCAAGCTTCAGGTTTGTCGATAATGCGTCATTTTCTCACTTGTTTGACGAATTATAAGTTAAAAAGTCGTATCCTTATTAAGTGATCCCCACAATGTCGCTTCCCGGGTTGAATCGTAAAATTGGGTGTGATCCCTGGCTACACGGCATTCTGTGTTTATGACTTCTGACTAGCGCCCACTCGAACAAAGATACTGACAATTTGGGAGACCGCCAACATAGGGCAAGATAGCTCAGTTGGTAGAGCGCCGGTACGGTAACCCGGAGGTCGCAGGTTCGAATCCCGCTTGTGCCAGTTTCTTTGTTCACTTTGAAAAAATGTATTTTCTCACTTTATAGTTAAAAGTACGACCAGCACCCAATTTCATGGCTTTGCTATTATTCACACTTACGATATTTTCGCTCTTTCATTACATTGATAGCCCTGAAATATTACACTAAAACTGTAAGCAAAGACTCCTTATCTGTGAGTTGTACACAATGTGTACAAGACAACCTTTCTTTTATTCCACGGCATCATCGCTCGGGGCCTAGAAAACTAAAGAAATAAGCCGGGGTAGTTGTTTGCATTGGTACAGTGTTTTTAAGTGCTCAAAATGTATTTGTAGAAGAAAATATTATTGTAAATATTGTGTGTTGTAAACAGATTCTTAATATTTTAAAAAGAAGCGTGAGAATTGGTCATGGGAAAACCTTAATTGTGTCCTGAAATTTCGCGGGAAAAGTCATGGAATTTTGATTTAAGATTGCTGTGGAAACCCTGTCCATTGTACGGAGCCTCCATCCATTTCACAGTAAGCAGTAAGCACAGCAAAATTCTCACCAACTTCAGAAGAAAAATTTGCTTCTTTGACGTGATAATATAGATCTTCATCCATGCACAGTAGGGCTGTCCCGAATATACCAAATATTCGAATATTCTATTGTCAACCAAATATTTGAATACATTTTTGTCGGTTCGAATATTCGAAAAAAAATGTGTATGCACATGCGCATACGATAGAAAATAGAAAAGTTATGGCATTTAGCAGTGTAAAATGCCGCATTTTTGTTGATGGTAACTTTTGGTGGACGGAGGTTTAATGTTCCTGTCTGTAAAACTCTTGACACTTATAAAAAAATTACTGTAAAAAATGCAGGCTGGAGTTTGGTTTCTTATCAGAGCGTTTATACGTACCCGTAATGATCTTCAGACATGCTGCTGCAAACAAAATGTCGATCGGGAGGTCCATAATATCGATCGCCACACGTAAAACACCGGCGCGCTTTGCGTGCGCGGTATGCAGTTGTAGCAGACGCGTGAAAAACTTGATCGGCGAGTATCGAATATTCGAATATTCGGTCAAACCCAGTTTCGAATAATCGAATGCTAAAATTAATCGAATGCTAAAATTATTCGAAAATGAACAGCCCTAATGCACAGGTGTTGGCTTTGAAATACTGCTTAGGTTAGCAGATTCTTACTGCTATTGTTAGGAATGCTTTTATGCTAACCAACCCTAACAGCCCAAGCCTTTTTACTAGAATCCTTCCCTAACCACACAAACTCCAACACTGTGTAGTAAACCAATGGCACATTCTTTGTACTTGGACAAAATCAGGGCATCGAGTCCCATGCAAAGTGATGGTGCCAAGGCTCTACAGTACCCAATCACACAAAATTCAACACAATGGGGTGTTTGATTTTGGCAGGTTAGGGATGGTTAGGGTTAAGCAGCGCTATGAAATTAGCCCCATATAGTGATTGCCAAGAAACTTGCCTCACTGTCTTTGCAGGTGTACAGGCCACTGTGTAATGAGTACGAGCAGTACTGCCCCTTCAACAGGAGCTGTATCAGCAAGTACCATCCCTGCCCACCGTTTACGGAAACGTCTTGTATGAACGGCACAGCATTCTGTCTGGAAGCCGGGACATGCCAGCCATTTCAAACCACATATTACTTTGCAGAATCCAACTCGACCTATACCCTTGCCCCTTGTGAAAACCAAACGCTGACGGGTGCAAATGCGAACAAAACTGAAATAAACGGAAACAGCTCTTCTGATGAGAGCCCCTTGCAGATGTGTAACTACTCTGTGCCCTATGTGAGGGTCCCTGATCACACCTTCGGGTCTTGCTCTTACAAAGATGTGCAGCGAGAGATGAATCTACCCTATCGAGTTGTCGGGGAGACTGTGGTCTACCTAAAAGAAGGATATAACATATTCGCTCTGAATACGTCTGACCGCTTTACTGTCAGACCGCACGATTGGGTGGGGTATGGACCCTACCAGCAAGAGTTCCCGGATTACTACCGCAAAGCAGCATATCCACTCATTGGAGAGATTGCCCACTATCAGACGGAAAATCAAACAGTCTTCTTCAAGGAACAAGGGCTGTTGTCTGGGGAGAGAGAGGTCCAAAAAGCGGATGTCCACAAGTTAGACATTGGGTTCTACATCAGAGCTCATGTCTCCAAGCCCACAGCCTCTTGGGTCTCACATAGCTTCAGCAGCTCGGGAATGTTTGAAATCAACGCCAGATACGACAACCTCTTGGGGAGGGAGGTGGAGGCCCCGCCTCAGTGGGTCGCATCGCAGTACCGCATCCTTTCCATCCAGGGTCTGCACTTCACCCGCGATCTTGGCATCTACTACGCCTGTACTGACGCAGCCTACCCGATGCATGCGGAGATCACCCAAGGCACGTACGCACGGTTCACATGGACCTTCCCGGACGGGTCAGTCAACACCAGCCTACCCTTCCTGACCAACGGCATCCAAGATGGTCCTAATGTCAAGACAGTCGACACCCAGAGCTACCTCTTCGCCAAAATTGGCAACTATACTACCCACGTCAGGGCCTACAACAACATCAGTTTAGTGGACGTTGTCCTGTTCACAATAGCCAGGTACCGGATCACCGGGCTGAACGGGACAGTTGAGCTGTACCCGAGGGACAACACCACAAAAGACTGGAACTCGATTCTCTCTGGCTGTTGGTTCAACTTCAGCTCCTTTATCAGGACAGGTAACGTGGTGCAGTATCAATGGGATCATGGTGATGGAACTACAACAGACAGCTGGAGTTTTGACACCACCCATGACCACTACTACGTAGACCCCGGCGTTTACTCGGTCCACATCGAAGCAGACAACATTGCCAGTACACTTGGCCACGCCTTTGAAGTGACTGCCCTCAAACCCAATTACGTTCGAACACCGGAGTACACAACCAGTGGGATAGCCACTCTATTCTTCTGCGAGGTCACCTGGCACACGGGCGAAGGCCTGACTTTCCAGTGGGCCTTTGGTGACAGCGCCTCGGCTGTCATTGAAAACTCCGGCTATGTCTGGCACAACTTCTCCACATTTGACACCTACCAAGTGCAGTGCGTCGTTAGTAACTACCCAGCTGTGTCCGATACCAAACCCATCATCGTACAGGATCCAGTGGAAGGAGTCACTCTGCATAATAAAACAGAAGTGCTAGCGACAGGTGATACTGTGGACTTCGTGGTCACCTGGTCGAGGGGGAATGACGTCCACTTTGACTGGTACTTTGGCGACGGTGGACAGGACTCGACCACAGAGCCTACAGTGGGGTTCGTCTACACCAAGATCGGTTACTATAACGTTACCGTTAACGTCTCCAATGTTGTGTCCTGGATGATGTCAAACGCTATCATTGTCGAGCTTCAGGAACGCGTCACCAACGTCCAGATAACAGCAAGTGACGACCTCATCCGCCATCCTGTCAAGGCCATTGTGACCATAGACACGGGCAACAAAGTGTGGTATGACTATGATTTCGGGGACTCCTTCAATGCCACCCACTTATTCCAAACAAGCTTCTCTCATGCCTACAGCCTCCCTGATACCTACACAATCACGGTCCGGGCGTACAACAACGTGAGCGACGAGACCGCGACAACGTCCATTCAGATTGACGCCAGTATTACCGGGGCCATCCTCTACCTCACATCTCCACACGTTCGTGCCGACGTCCTCGAAGCAAAGTGCGTGGCCAGCAATGGAAGCAGCGTCACTATGACCTTTGACTGGGGAGACGGCACTGTCTCAGAACCGTTCATCGGGATCTATGATGGCCAAGGATCATACTACACAGGTAAGTAATTTTGGTGTCGCCTAAACGAATGTTTTGGGGGGCACTTACCAGTCAAGAATTCTGTCCGTGCGTCTGTGTTGCCCGTGTGACCGTATGTTAAAGTTTTACGTTTAGTTTTTGCTCTCATTTGGTGTCATTTGAAAAGTTGAAGTCCAATTGGAACCAAATGTGGGTTATACATGTATTGCCTTTGTTGTCATACATTTGAAGCCAACCAATTATCAATACTTACCTCGCCCGCAAGGGTATAACCGCGCAAGCTGACGACACTAGTGGTTCGAGAACCACCTTGTTAAATCATTTTAACCCTAAGCATGTCAAAACTTCATTGCCGTGGTGCTTATACTTTTAGTATAGTCTGGTACTGCAGTATACTGTGAGCTTCTCTCAGCAGGGTACCAAAGCTATAACAAACACAATCCATGCGTTGCAGTTACATCGTTGTAATTTTCCAGACTGGTGCTGGCAAGGTCATTGAAGGCGTGTGTTAGTTTAGGTGGGGTTCCATACGTGTGAAAATAAATTTTGACTTTTTTTTTTAGTACTGTAAGTGCTTAGACTGTATAGTGAGCACCTCGATTGACATCATAGCAATGGCGCCCTCATGTGTCAGGAAATAGCTTGAACATTTTGAATAGTGAACCGAAAACAAACCTCATCTGTATTTCAAAATCCCTAAAAGGAATTCCATTATGCTTTGTTCAGAAGCATTGACATCTGCGACAAATATCTTTGAGAATGGTTTCTATTTTACTGGACTTGTATAATTGCTGGACCTTTCATTGACTCGGTTTCAAAAAAATTTTGTTAACTTTTAAGGCACTTCATGGGCAATCTCCAATGTATATAAAGGATCTTATCACTGTGAACAAAGGGTCTCGTTATAGTCTAAGGTCATCTAATAACGGTCTTCTCTTAGAACATCCCAAGGGTAGAATGTTAACCACAAATCGGTGCAAGGGCTTTTTCCCACATCAGCCCCGACACTATGGAACTCACTTCCCAATCATTTAAGAGAAGAACATAACCTCATAGTTTTGTTCTGCTTGTTATTAGGTATGTTTACTGGATTTATTAAGTTGGATTTTTAAAATTTGTTATGCACTTTTGATCATTTTGTAATAATGGAAATAGCGCAATATAAATGTTAAATTATTACTATTATTATTATTATTATTATTATTATTAATTGATCAATCAATCCGTTGTGCTCGAGTCTCTACTTCCAAAAGCTGAGTCAAACACCTGTCGCTTGTAAAGTGACCACTGACAACCAATTTCCCCATCCACCTTCCCTCTACATTTGGCAGGAACTCACACGTACGCATCTGAAGGAACGTACAACATCACCTGCTACGTTGAGAACCCTTGGGCAGATGCGGTGGGATACGTTGAAGTCGTTGTCCAGGAGGCAATAGTGGCACTCATGTTTGAACCCGAAGTTGCCGTCAAAGGTATATCGAGCCACCATCCAAATTCGCGCATCAATATTCCCGCGCCTACCTTTCTCCATTTGTCAAGTAATTAGTTAGGCCCGAATTCCATTTAGGGCCGGTCTGCATACCGGCTCCCGGTATCAGACCGGTTTAAGCCGCAGACGGTATTATACCCCTCCCCGGACGGTACAAGTCCACTTGCTCGTCGGCATTTCAAAGCCATCTTAATGAAAAGACTTGCGGTTGAGCTTTGCTAGTCTGCTGCCTGATGGCCCTGCAGCGTGTTGACAATGGGGAGTTTATTGACTGATGACTGTCTGAGTATACATGTATGTGTAGTGATTACCGAAATGTGAATACTGGCCTATGGGTGGTCAGATCTGTCCAGCGGCAAACTCTTTAAAACTGAGCAAACGTTTAGGGCCCGTGGAAGATTATTATCGGATTAACGTCACCCCATTGTCTGCATTTAAAAGGAGTTCACCAGCCCAGGAATTGGACACAATGGTCTCTTAAACAGGGCCAGCCTTCCAGTAGAGGCTTGGATGGTATCCAACCCGGTTTGTGAGGATTAAAATGAACCGGTTTGCATACCAGGAGACGGTATACATACCGGCCCTATTTGGACTTGGAGCCTTAGTAACTAAATATGTGACCCGCTCTACAAAAAAGGGTATTATGTTGCACTATGTGAAAACACACACAGGGCTGTTCTATATGAAGCGGGTGAAAAAAAATTCACATACGTGATTTTATTTTGTTTTTGGTTTGTTGGCTTCTGTTATATCTATATTTTCATAATTTATTTTCAGGAACATTAATATTGATGAATACAGATGAAAAAATAAATGTTGATAAAAATTACTTTTATCTTATTTTTTTGCACTTTTTGTGTTTAAAGGCCTATATCTGTAAATGCACATCCGTTAACTTGGAAAATTGGAGTATACAAATGTCAAGATATCTCGAGAACACAAAATGCCACAGGGGTCAAACCTTTACCAAATAAAAGCTTAAGATGTGACAAATTCAACTATGTATATAACTCATTTTTCAAACTTTGCGACATAATACCCTTTTTGCAGAGCCGGTCACATATGGTTCTATGGGGACCTCGTAGGCCTTTGCGCTATGCGTAAATATATGGACTACATCGATTTCGGCACTACGGACGCAGTGCGTTTGAAGACGAGACTCGCTGTGCACCGATGACACTTTACTCGGCTTGGAAGTGTATTTTCTGGCAGGTAGCAGCACTGGGAGAATAGAAGTTCAAAGGCTCCATTTATTTTTGTTCACGTGAGTGAAATTCGTAGTGGAGTCTTAGGTGCGCGAAAAACGCCAACACAGATAGAGATAAGTGAGGGTTTCCTAAACAGTGCTGAAGTTACTAGCTCCTCGAATCTAGGAGCCAATTTTATGGAGCTGTCGAGCACTCAACTTTGCCTAAGCATGTAAAAGATTTAAGCAAACTGTCGGTTACCAGCCAGCATACTGTAAGATGTGTACTACTTTTGAGTGGTTCTCTGCTAATTTTTTGCTTAGTATGTAAATTTGATAAGCAATAATTGTTTGCTTAGCAGTTCCATGAAATACTAGGACCATAGAGTTAAAAAAAAAAAAAAAAATAGTGGGCATATATGCGCTTCCCTGTGCGTGCTGAGCGATCAGCTTTCCACGCAGACCAGTCATAGCGTTCGATATAAACAGGTTCAAAGTGGGCAAGAAGAATGCAAAATACGTGGTTGTACTACTCAAAACATGTTGTCGGGCTGCGCATAATTGGACTATTGAGACCCAGGGGCCAATTTCATAGAGCTGCTTAAGCACAAAAAAACATTGCTTAGTAAAAACAGGAAAAACAGGTTAGCAGCCAAAACTCCATGTGATTTTTTTGTTAAGCAAACAACAGCTGAATACCAGTCATCACAAGCAATGTACATCACATGGAGTTTTAGCTGGTAACCTAATTTTATTAAGCAAGGTTTTTCCTGCTTAAGCAAAATGTTGTGCTTAAGCAGCTCTATGAAATTGGCCCCACTGGTGGCAGCAGAAATGCTGGTCCTTTTCCGTTGTTCTCACCAGTCGTGCACATGCTCGGAACCACGTGTGCATGCTCAGAACTACACGCGCAAGCTTAGAAAAAGCAAAAAGGACCCGTACGTCTGCTGCCATCCAGTGTTTCAAAAGTCTCTTATTGCGCCCTCTATCCTTTATAATGTAGCTCTATGTGTATGACCCTGGTGTCGTGTTAACCAGTGTTGTAGTCGAGACCATTTCAAGACCATGCACAAGACCATCTTGTAACGGGCACAAGTAACAGGCATAAACCATGACAAAGGAATGCTTTTGTTACAGTTCATTTGAATAGCTTAAGACTTGGATTAAGACTGCTGGTCTTGTGCTGGTCTTGTGCTGGTCTTGTGCTGGTCTTGTGCTGGTCTTGCAGGGTCTTGTGTGGTCTTGTGTGGTCTTGTGTGGTCTTGTGATGGTCTTGACTACAACACTGGTGTTAACCCTTTGAAGCCGGATGCCGCCAAATGGCGCAAAAAACAATTGTCACCGGGCCGGAAGACGTCTATACACGTCATTTTCTGCATTTTCAATCCGTTGTTGGATAATTGTCTATGTTACGCTTGGCTGCACAAACCTCTTGTGTCCTTTTCGCTTAGCTGCACAGGCCACCCCGGCATCCCGGCGCCGCTTGGCTGCACAGGCCGCCCCGGCACCCCGGCGCCTCACTATAAATAACCGTACTCAAGGGGTTAAAGAGGATGTTGATTGCTGAAAGAGATCTGCTTCGTTTTGTAGTTTTATGTATCGTCATCGTCATAAAATGGCCTCCCCTTTTGTTGTCGAGCATTAGACAGAAAATGGGACTTCGTCTCATTATGTCAGATTGCTGTCCGCAGCAACGACATTCAGATGAATGGCACCAGTGGGCTAGACGGGACTTGATAAAAACAGCTCTCGGAAGTAACTCACTAACGACTACTAGGGTTTTTAATCTGCTGCAAAATGCATGTTAATCTATGCTCCAATTAGCCAGCTTATATACATAGCATAATTTGTGAGAACATTCCAACTAGGGTTTACATTGAACAGGCATGAATCTACATCATTTTCAAGTATGAAAATCTTAACTTTGACGCCCTTTGATCCGTCACGCAGGTGACATCTTTGAACTGGTGGTGCCTCCCTTCATTGGTGATAGCCATGATGTTATGTTCTTCTGGGATTACGACGATGGCACCCTCTTCACGACGGATGCCTTCACGCATCAATATGTCTTCCGAGATGCTGGTGCGTTCATTTTTTTAAATGTGCATTACATGTACGACTAATCTTTCCCTTCAAGTTCACATTTTGAATTTTCATTGTGAGTTTGGCTGTGTGGTTGGTGTAAGATTAATAAAAGTTAGTACAAAAGTTACTGATGTGGAAGTAGACAAACACAAAAAAAAGGAAAGCTGCAGCTTTATTATACAAATGTATCTAGAGGCACTTATTGTCAAAATTTGTTTTTCGGCCCATCATTAAACCCTAACCCGACCTACCGCTACAAAATACTACTAGTTGTAAACTGTAGTATGCAGTACTACACTGAGAGAGACTAGGATTGCGGGTAACACCATGTGAAATAAATCTCTTCTAGGAAGAAGTGTGGTTCTGAAAAGAACCGGGATGAGTGTGTAACTCGACGTTTCGGACAGTGTGCTCTGTCCATCCTCAGGAGTGTGAGTGATGTGATGCGGAGTTGCTGCAGCTTGTATGCCTTCTGGGTGCCTAGTCGGGTGTGACGACTGGATGCTGTTGTGTGCGTTGGGGTGTGGCAGTAGCTTGTTGGTGTTACCTGCAATCCCAGTCTCTCTCATATCGCACCCACCATGCAAAGCTTCAAATCGTATCAGTACTACACTGGCATATTAGAAATTATGTTGTATTTTGTAGTATAGTGTACTTAACCCTAAATGAATGCACAGGACATTGGGGTTATTAAAAGGAGTTCAAAGAGATTTAAAATGAGTTGGACTGTCCCGAATATAGCGAATATTCGAATATTCGATCGTCAACTCAATATTCGAAAAGCTTTTTGCCGGTTCGAATATTCGAAAAAAAATATATATGCACATACAGATACGACTCTAATGCTATTTTGATAGAAAAGTTACGGCACTTAGCAGTGTCAAATGCCGCATTTTTTTTGGACAGAAGTTTATTGTTCCTGACCGTAAAACCCTTGACACTTCTAAACTAATTAAATTGCAAAAACTCGGGCTGGAGTTTGTTTTCTTGTTTTCAGAATGTTATACGTACTTGTATTTAGATCGATACAATGCAGAAAAAAATGTCGAACAGGTGGTCTATAATATCGATCGCCGCATGTAAAACACCGGTGTGCTTTGCGTGCAACTTTTTACCGGCGCGGCATTAAGTTGCAGCAGATGCCTGAAAGACTTGATCAGCGAGTATTGAATATTCAAATATTCGGTCGAGCCCAGTCTCGAATAATCGAATACTAAATTATTCGAAAATGAACAACCCTAAAAATTAGCCCTCACCGGGTCTTTAGGTGAGAGATTTCTCAAGTTATGGAATGCTTTGCCATATTACTTGTTCATCCCATGTCTCTCTATTTATACAAGATTGTGTATTGATTCACTTGTAGGGCTCTACAAGGTCACAGTCCAAGCCCAGAATCTTGTCAGTGAGTTCTTAACCACCCAGGACCTCTACGTCCAAGAGCGTGTGGAGGGACTGAGGCTGTTGGCTGATGTCTTCCCTGTCACGCCTTCTCAGTCCTCCATGATTGCTTGGGAGATCTCGTATGGAACGGAGGTGCTCTACGCCGTGGATCTGGGTAAGCAAATGAATATCGTCAAACAATCCACAAGGGAAACTGACTAGGTAAATTTGAATGCATTTTCAAAGTGAACAAAGAAACTGGCAGGAGCTGGATTCGAACCTGCGACCTCTAGGTTACCGTACCGGCGCTCTACCAACTGAGCCATCCCGCCCTATGTTGGCGGTCTCCCAAATTGTCAGCCGGTACGGTAACCCGGAGGTCACAGGTTCGAATCCAGCTCCTGCCAATTTCTTTGTTCACTTTGAAAATGTATTCAAATTTATGTAGTCAGCTTCCCTTGTGGATTGTTTGACGAATTCTTAGTTAAAAAGTCGTATCCTCATTGAGTGATCCCCACAATGTCGCTTCCCAGGTTGTATCGTAAAATTGGGTGTGATCCCTGGCTATACAGCATTCTGGGTTTATGACTTCTGACTAGCGCCCACCCGAACAAAGATACTGACAATTTAGGAGACCGCCAACATAGGGCAACATAGCTCAGTTGGTAGAGCGCCGGTACGGTATTCCGGAGGTCGCAGGTTCGAATCCCGCTCCTGCCAGTTTCTTTGTTCACTTTGAAAATGTATTCAAATTTACCTAGTCAGTTTCCCTTGTGGATTGTTTGACAAATTACTTATTTATTTTGATATTTATTGTTTATTCTGGGTAGACTTCAGCAGTCTCCTGAAGACAAACAGAGCACACTCTTCGAAACATCGATACCTTATCTCATCATCAGCTCTTTTCGGACCCAAAACCTCACCACAAAAAAAATCTTTTTATGGTGTAGCCACAACCTATTTTCCAGCTACTATGCAAAGTTTTTTAAAAACAATACCTATCGTGTGTAGCCTGATCATTGCATCAGCACTGGTCTTCCTCACATCCCAGGTTCTGAACGACCGAAGATGAGTGAATTTTAGTTTTAGTAGGTAGAAAGTCCCAAAGAAAAGTTTTCCTCAGGAAAACCCACATAGGTAGGGACTGAAAACCCAATCCACACACTACACATAGATGAGAATCGGGGTCACCAGAGGTAGAGGGCTAGAAAGTCATCGCTATACCGCCCGACCGTTCAATTGTAATGGAGATTGTCATTTCTATTCACACTTTATCTAGGCCCATCAAATAAATTGAGCCCTCCATTCTACATGTATATCCCCAAGAAGGAAAATAATATATCTATAATCTCCCATTGTCATATTCACACTATTGATCCCCCAAAAACTAACTGCGGTTAATTTTAGATTTCGGCTCAGATATGTTTCAACCAATCAGACTTTTGTATGGAAAAAAGTTCATATGTAATATTTAGATGTTCATGATTCTAAAAAAACAACAAAAACGCAAATTTTGTTTTTGGTGCAGGTGATGGCACCGAGTCACAAGTCTTTGAGCAGACCAGCATTGGCAAAATGTGGTCCCTGGACTACACCTACAGCACGCCCGGTTCTTACCAAATAACCATCACTGCATCCAACAAACTGAATTCCTTGAATGTGTCGACTGTCGCCCACGTCGAATACCCCATCGAAGGCCTCAGGGCGTATATCCGTGGAAACAAAACAACCCACACCGACCAGTCAGCATATATCATCATCGAGATCGAGCGGGGCACCAACGTAGAGTACACCTGCGACTACCACGACGGTTCCCTGGCCATCGTGACCAGGAAGCAGTACTGCAAGCACATGTTCATTGACCTCGGTCACCACCTTGTGACCGTCTCGGCTACCAATCACCTTAGCTCGGCCTACGTCCAGGCTAATGACACCTACTATGTTCGGCTGCCTCCGATTCCTCACGAGATCCAAGGTCTCGCCATCGGTGCTCCGAAATCTGTCGTCCGAGGCCAGGCGACGGTTTTCAGATTGCAGCGCTTCCGAGGCAACCGTTTCAACTGCACTTGGGATTTTGGCGATAAGACCTCCATCTTGGACTTGGACCAGAATTTCGTGTACATCCCCATAAACCACACTTACGACCGGATCGGGGAGTACGAAATACAGCTAAACTGCACCAACTTCTACTATCCGCCTGTTTACGCAACCGCAGATGTAATTGTGCAGGTGCCGCCGAGCGGTCTCAATTTAATGAGCAGAAAAGTTGGTCAGTATGGAAAAGACCTACCTGTGAATATCAGTCTGCTGGCTGGAACCGATGTAGAGTCATGTGTCGAATTCAACGATAAGACATATCTTGTCTCCATGGAGGGATTAAGTGGGCGCGTCACCATACCGGGAGGGTATGTCAATGTATCTGGTTGGCTGGATGTGGTCATCATTGCAGAGAACCTAGTGCCACCGGTACTCACCCTGCGAGACAGGATCTATGTGGAGGCCGAAATTTCAGGCTTGGACGTGTGGGCCCAGAAGCCATACGTGACTGTCGGTGAACCTGTGACCTTATACGCATCCCTAGCCACTGGGACAAACGTTGTCCTGGAATGGCACTTCGGAACCAATTATGTCATCACATCACACCTGAATGCCACGAGCACCACACTGTTGGACACCAAGCAGCATCTCTATCCGTCCCTGGGCCTGTACGCTGCCTTTGTCATCGCCAGCAATGAAATCGGCACCAGGATGCACACGCCTGTTCTGATAGCCGTCCAGAACAAAGTTCGGGGGTTCAGTATGACAGCTAGCAGCCCAGTTAGGTATCCCGACGGCAGCATCACCTTCAGTGTCTTCTGGGACACGCGGGTCGAGAAGCTTCCCACTAATGCCAGTGTCACGTTTGACTTTGGCGAAGCGATGAACCCTCTATCCACTATCGAACTCAGAAGCCTTGAAATCATCTATTGGATCCAGCGCAATCTTACCGTGGGCAGCAACTGTGAAAACCCAGAGGAGGCAACCACCAACCCGCTGTGTTATGCTAATTTCACGAGCACCTACATGACAGAAGCCAGAGTCAGAATTCTTACTCTCGCCCATTCCTACACTCCAGGGAAATACCCAGCCGTGGTGTCAGTCCACAATCTTGCCAGCGAGGAGGTTTTCCCGAAGGTAGTTCAGACCGAAGAAGCCATCGTCAACAGCAGCATTACGGTCTTCAACATTGACAGACCTGGCGTTAGGTATGGCACAGAAGGAGGAGGTCTAGAAAGGAATTACTTCCCCGTGGAATACCCCGTCCATTTCACAGCCCATGTCAGCCAAGGGACTGCTGTTCTGTATGTCTGGAGATTCGGCGACGGAGCTAGCTCGTCAAGCATGGATGCCGAGCGCCAATACCTAAATGTAGGAAGCTACACCATCCGTCTGATCACCATGAACATCTTCGGAACCCAAAACTCCTTCAAAACAGTGCATGTGCAGGAGAGCGTAATAGGACTCCTTGCAGCCCACACAGGACCCGTAGCTCATCACCAACAAATCACGATCATAATATTTGCTGCCCAGGCAGGAACAGAAGCAACATACACTCTCCAAGTCAACGATCAAGCTGATGCCTACCTGTTGGATTCTCCCGTCAACGATGCTGCGGCTATTGCGTCAGCGTTAGAAATCATAAACCCTAGCATATTTCTCCCCTTTGATCCCTTCACCCACTCCATCACGACCTACAACCTCACCTTCAATGCCTCGGGAGAGTACAAGGTCACGGTAACCGGCAGCAACTACGCTTCCTCTCTCAGCGTCACGACCACCCTTCCCGTCACCGAAGATCCTTGTATGCTACCCCAGATCCTCCTCCATGGTGGCAGTAAAAATGCTTCCGACCCCTGGCAAGTCAAGCGGAAGCACCCCATCACCTTAGTCTCAGAGGTCACTCTTGATTGCTCATCCACCACCAGAGCTCTCTTTCGCTGGGACGCTTATGTCGTATCGTATTTCAAAAACCATCCCCTCCCGGCAAACCAACTCTTCGGGTATCCGTTACCGGATAGCATCAAGACCAACGAGGCAGACCTGGTGATTCCGCGGCGCACTCTGGACTACAACACCTACCTTGTCCAGTTGACGGTGACCATGGACAACAACGCTAAAGTCCTAAATCAGAACCAGACTTACCTAGAGGTTGTGCCCTCGGACCTCGTCATTAGCATACTCGGGGGCAGTGCGGTGACTGTCAGCTGGAACGACAGCATCTCGTTAGATGCCTCAACGTCCTTTGATCCTGATGATTTTGACTTCCCCGGTAATGATACCATTGGCACTGTCTCACTACGTGAGTCTAGCAAGCTCATGCTCACGTGGTATTGCAGACTTGGAGAGGAGTCATTCAGTTTTGAAGAAGGATTCATGGCTCCAGATCCAAGTGGTAAGTGTGACAATAAAACTAATAATAATGAATATTTACCAAGCTAAGGGAGCACTGCCTAACCCATGGTCGGGCCAGGCCGTTGAAAAGCCTGGCCAAGCCCCGGGAACGCCCGGGCCTTCGGGCTTCTATAATCCCGTGGTTGTACACAATAAACTGCCCACTAATGCTGGAGTCCAGCCAGCTCCCATTGTTCACCCTGACTTGATCTCCGGCCCGTGAATGGAATGACAACAAAAGCAATCACTACAGATTAGTTTGGGAGGGGCCACAGCCCAGCCTAGCCTGGCAGAGGCTGGGCTTTCTCGATTTATAGTAGATGCACTATTAGGTGATTTGTGGCTCATAATAGCAAGACTAAAAGCCAGAAGGCCCGGGCATGGCCAGGCTTTTCAACGGCCTGGCCCGACCATGGGTTAGGCAGTGCCCCCTAAGATATCCATCTGCGCTCAAACAAAAAACAGAAAAGAACATTCTACACAAAAAAATAAAACATTTAACCAACAAAAGAGAAACCAAAATACAACTATAGATCAAATATGTAGCACTACATACAAACATCAAGCTGAGTATGTTCCACTCAAACGGTGCAACTGCTTCCCAGTTGGCAAGTAGTTCTGTGCGCAGAGAAATAGTTAACGTTTGGGAACACTTATGTATATATGCAGCATCCCCACATTTTATATATATATATATATATATATATAACAAATGTGGGGATGCTGCGTAGCACTGTAGAGCATAGAAAATATATATGGTAAAGGTGAAACAGTGCTCACCGGATAGTTTTACCCGAGCTTTCGGTGCAATGCACCTTCTTCAGGGGAATTATGGCTTGTTGTGATGAACCGCTGGTAGAACAAACGCGGTAAACTCCACGTTCATCCCATCAGGATGGAGCGTGCCCAGTTGGAACATCACACGCTGTTCTAGAGATCGGCGCTGCGTATCCGACGATGCCGTGGAGACAACGCAGACGCTCATGTCCTTTGTGGAGTGTGATGGCGCGCTGAAGTGTTGGGCGACAGCCAGACCAGGTTGTTTCAGCCGAACGCTTCGGAGATGCTCCGTAAAACGGTCGGCCAGTCGGCGCTTGGTTTCGCCAATGTAGAGCATGCCACAGCGGGTACACGTGATGCAATATACAAGATTAGTAGTGGTGCATTTGAAGTGGCCCCGGATGTTGAAATGGCCACGGGGACCAGTGATGGAAGATGTACCATCAACGTGTGCACAAGTTTTGCATCTTGGACGCTTGCAGGGAACAGTTTTGAAGGGGTCGTTGTCTACGGTACTAGCGATGCTGGGAAGAGTTGACCGCACAATATGGTTGCTGATGGAGCGGTCACGTCTGAATGAACAGAGGGGGTTGGTGGACTGGGTGAAGATGGTGTTGGTCACTGGATCTTCCTGCAGCGTCTTGAAGTGCTTGAGAATGATATCCCTGGCAGCCATGTTGTGCGGGTGGTAGGTGAGGACTAGAGGGATACGATCTTGCTGCATTGTAGGGGTTTGCTTCATGGCGGCATTGCGGGTGACTGATGATACTCTGCGAAGAGCGGCATCAGTGACAGAAGGTGGGTATCCACGTTGTTGGAAGAACCCCTTCATTTCTTTACCTCGGTGAAGAAACTCAGCATCCTCGCTGCAAATTCGACGGAGACGGAGGAATTGGCTGTATGGGATGGCATCTTTACAATTCTTGGGGTGTGACGACTCGTAATGAAGGTAGCTGTGGGAATCGGTGGGTTTGTAGTGGACCGATGTGGTGAGAGAGTTGCCATTGATAGACACTTTGATGTCGAGGAAGGTGATGGTGTCAATGGAAATATCAGAGGTGAAGTGCAGGGCTGGGTGCAGGTTATCGGCATACTTGATGAACGCCTGGACATCTTCCTTAGAACCAGATGTAGCACCGATGATATCGTCAATGTATCGTTTGTACAACAATGGTTTTGGTCCGGGAAAATTTGACATCATCTTTTCCTCGAGAAAGCCAACAAATAAACATGCATAACTCGGACCCATACGTGTGCCCATAGCAACGCCAGTGGTCTGCAGGTAGTGTTTCCCATTAAAGGTGAAGTTGTTCAGAGTGAGGACAAGTTCAGCAAGTCTAAGGAGGGTACTGGTGGGGGGGTCATGGTCTGGACGGCGGTCAAGAAAATGACGTAGCGCAAGTAGGCCATCAGCGTGGGGGATGCATGTATACAGAGACTTGACGTCCATACTGAACAGGTAGTTAGAGGAGCCCGTGAATTCAAAGTTGGCGAAAGTATGGAGTGCGTCATTAGTGTCCTTCACATAGGAGGGCAGATGGATGACAATGGGTGAAAGCACTGAGTCTAGGAACTTGGAAATCAACTCAGTGGGGCAATTGCAAGCTGAAACAATGGGCCGGCCCGGATTCTCCTTCTTGTGAATTTTGGGAAGCATATAGAAAACAGAGGTTCTGGGATACGGAGTGATGAGTTTAGTCGCATTAACGGGTAGCTCACCTGCGTCAACAAAGGCCTTGATGGTGTCGGACACGATGCCCTGGTGCGTAGGGGTGAGGTCGTGGTCGATCACTTGGTAAGATGAGGTATCTGAAAGTTGGCGGTCGGCTTCAGACAGATAATATGTGAGTTTGTATAGCTATTCAAACCGTGGACCTTTAACAAAGAGGACAATAGGGTCCACGATTGAGTCAGGGTCCACGATTGAAGGTCGTGTACGGGGCATGTGGGAGGCCTTCCGAAGGAGTTGGGGTGTGAACGGGGGAGGGACAATGGGAGGTCCGCGATTGCCGGTGTTTGCACACTTGTGTGTGTATATGTATATGTATGTATGTACGTGCACTGTATATATATATCTCCGAGGACAAGAGAAGAGAGGAAACACAAAGAAACCTTTCAGTCCTCGAACGTAGAGTCTTTTGTTGAAATCGGTCCTCGAACGTAAGATACGTGCTTAGTCTATGGGGTTGGTTATATTAAAGGAACAATAGGAAACACAAAGCATTGTCCTCAGACGTATTGAGGAAGTACGACTGTATGTGTATGTATGGGTAGTTGTGTGGGCGAGAGCAAGACTCCCTGTTGCCAGATGGGAGTTTTATGCCTGCAACCTACGTGATGTGCATCATTATTCATAGTTTGAGAGAGAGGTTTATAACAAAATAGTTCGTTTAAATTTTGTATTAACTTGTTAAACGGGTATTCTTCGTGAGTAGCTTTTTACATACATGTACATGTATATATATATTTGTTTAATTAATACTTATCATGATTTTGATGTTTTTTTAATAATGTGAATTGTCACCTGATTTGACCTTCGGGTCACAATGTGATAGTGTGAATAAATATATATACCACATAACACTTGCGGTTTATAGCAGAAAGCATACCAGGGCTCAGGAATGAGCTACAAGACACAATACATCACATCAAAGCTTATTGCATGGACATTCACGAAATACTATAATCTCAATGTTCTGCTTTTGCTACTCTCTACCTGTTTCGTGGGGAAAGGTCGCGTAATATTTAAAAAAAATATTTCATTTTGTTACATGCAGCTTCAGGTTGCTTCGGTAACGGTCCAGATGCATCTGTTGCCGTGGGAACCGCAATCTATAGTGTCCCATTAACGGACCTGATTAAGAGCAGTCAGTACGTCTTCGCTGTGGTGGGAAGTAAGGAGCGAAGAACCTCCCGGTACTTCACACAGACAGTCAGGGTGGTCGTGGGGGAGCCTCCCAAACTCAAAATCAGGTAACGCACGGTGTGTTTTAACCCTAACGTCCTTGGCATTTATACTTTGATATGAAGAACTGAGTACTACAGAATACTACTTAGTATTTTGTAGCACTGAGTCTCTCTGTGACTGATCAACATGAATGGGTGTGTAATGACAGCAGTCTAGATACTACAAAATACAAAATACTACTTGTATGTAATAGTGGTAATACAGGTAAGTTACTGACTACTACCATTTACTAATAGGATGTACATTAATTGTAGTATTACAGGTACCGACTCAAATTAATAAAATGGATCATCTCTGAAAACCAGTAATTCATACTTTTTCCGCATTAGATGATAACAATGTTTTCCTCTAAACCCAGCAACCGTAGTACTACATATTACGACGTACACTATTTGGGGTGAAGTACCAAATACTAAAAATTACTACAGGCATTGCACACAAGTAGGCGAGAGTATACTACATTTTTAATAGTATTAGTAGTATTTTGTAGTATTCGGTGATGTGAGGGTTAAACTAACAAAAAGTCTTTTGTATCCAGCAAATAAATCCGACGTCATAAAATGGCCTCCTCTTTTACATCTAGCACTAGGTGCAAAAAGAAGACTTCGTCTTGAGATGTCATATTTGTTTGCTGCCTGCAACAAGTTTTAGACACCAGTGGGCTACACGGGGCTTGATAAAAACAGCAAAATGTAGTGTTTTTGCTGGATTTCTTTTATATGCAAAATTGATGCTATAGTCAGTCCCTTGGCCCAAAAGTAAGTGTGAGGGGAAGGGGAGAGATATCTCCATCCCCCATTGGATGTTGTCAGCCTTAGCAACATAACCCCTTATCATTCCGTCTTTACCAGGTGTGTACGTAACTGTGGCCCGAAGGTCAACCCCCAGAAGCAGCTAGCTCTGGCGGTGGAATGCTCCAACTGCAGGAACCAGACTGGTGATCTGACCTACACCTGGAATGTCACCGGTCTGGATGACAAAGAGTCTGGTCGAGGCTTTGATATGATGCAAGATACCGTTACAGGTATATTTGCTTTAGACAAGTTTTTCTTTTCCACTGCACAGTTTTCTCCTAACGATCTACCAACATTGCATTTGTTTGAATTATGTACAGTGCATCTTGTGTTCCTTAATACCCAAACTGCCCCAAATCCACCAAAATCTAAAAACCATGTTTTAGGACTGTAGAGCCTTGGTAACATTTTTATTACACTTTTCCACTGGCTGACAAAAAAAAAGAACATTACCGAATACATGTATACAGAATCAAAAATTAAAAAATACAAAGATTTACAATTGACGAAAAGAATTCGTAAAAAAAAAAAATTAAGCCAGTGAGTGGCAAGATGAAACAGTTGACCAGCACCTCTACAGAGCCATCCTACCACGAGAAAACACGATAAAAAAAAAGAACAACAAACAAACAAACAAAGGGGGGGAGGGGAGGGGGGGCAGGGCGTGTAAGAGGATGAAAGGGGGGGGGGGGGGGGAAAGAGGAAAATAAAGGAAAGAAGGGGAGAGGAATTAAAAAGGGAAGGAAAACCCGAAATGCGATACTTGATCTAATACAGTGTTGATGTCAAATGGAGAACTACAAAACGGAATAAAAGAAATGGAATTTGTTAGAATCTGCAACCAGCACAACGACAATGAGACGCCTAAGTACAAACATTATCGGATTCAAAGCTGCAGTGGAATTTTGTTTTTTACTTTACATGGAGCTATGATGATTCCCCCATTTGTTTAAGTACGAGGAATGTCCCACAGGTTTACTGCACAGTGTTGGATTTTGACGGATTCAGGAGACTTCAGAAATTATGGGGCTTTTTCAGTTCACTAGATTTAGAAAAAAAAAGGGACTTTTAGTGATGGCATTTCACGCAGTTTATGCAAAAAAATCACTAGACCACCAGACTAGTTCGGTCAAGAGTTCACAGTGCTCAAATCTCTGGACTTGGTCCAGCGGTCCAGTGGATATTTCGATCCCTGACAACTCTGATAACCTCAGATTTTGTCATTCTCTTAGACTTGTTCGGGATGAACTTGCATACAAAAATACTAAAAATTCTGCCTGAAAATGGGTTTCATACTTTGAACCACCCTGTATGATTTTTCACATACCTGTTCACAGGAGGCGACGGTCCGTACCTCGTCATCAAATCATCTGTCTTTCTGCGGCATCTGTCGTCCCCGTTTGCCATTGCAATCAGCCTGCTTCGTTCCCAGTCTGGAGATGCAGGGTACTCCCAGTATCGCTACATGATCGGCAGTGTGCCATCCGTGGGAAGCTGTAGCGTGTCACCTCATGAAGGCGTTGCCTTGAGCACAAAGTTTATCATCACTTGTACAGGTCTGTTGGCTTTCCAACATTTGTAATGCAGTAGAACGTCACTATAACGAACAGCATAGGATCCACAATGTTCACTCGTCGTTCGTTATAGTGAATAATGGTATGTCACGAATACATCAATTTGGGAGCCAAGCAGGATGTTTGTTATAGCCAAATGTTTGGTAAAGTGGTGTTCGCTATAGTAAAGTCTTACTTTAATAGTAACTTTATTTATAGATAAAGAGATGATTTTCAATGGGCCGTCCTAGTTAAAAATCATACATACATACAGTGGAACGCCGCTATAACGAACACCGCTATACCGAACATTCGGCTATAACGAACACCATCCTTGGCTCCCAAATTTTGTGTACAAAACTTACCGAACAACGGACGGCCGCAGCTTTATGTCGAAGAGTGACAGGTGGCTATTATTTCCCCCAAGGAATAGAAGAAAAAAGCCAACTGTTGCTTTAGAATTAATTCGGTAAGCTTAGAAAGTATGAACATGTAATTACATGATTCAATGGGCTGCACATGTTGAAAGTAGTCCTAAAAACAACCGCCAGAGGGCGTGCAGGGTGACGTGCTGCCGTGAGCAAGTTCGAGCGGCGACTATTTGTCAACCACTAGTCGATTTTCCATGGTAATATGTACACGAAATACATATTGGGTACCAGGCAAAATCGACTAAGTGGTCGACAAATAGTCGCCACTCGAACTTGACCCAAGATGAATGGACAGTAGTTTTCGTACACTGACAATGGTTGAAAGAGGGCGCACTTCAAATACGACGCAAGAGGGCGCTATTTAAAAGAACAGACGCCATGTTGAAATATGGGCATTTGGCAGAAAATCGCTATAACAAACAAAATCTGTGGATCCCGCGATGTTCGTTATAGCGGCGTTCCACTTTGATAGACAAGTTCTGACAGAACAGCAGCCAATCACATAACAAACGACACATAAACGTTGTTGTTTGTCCAGCATTGATTTCAAAGAGGACCACAATGTCAATCAAGTCGAACTGCAGTGGCTGATAAGTCCAATCCGGGCCCGGAATGGTGTATCACAGTGGGGGCAGGACAGCACAGGAGGCTGACTGGATGCAGAGGAGATGCTGGCACGGTACTTTCCTTTCAGCCGTGCTGCCTCTGCTCCGCTCGAATGCAGTGAAGCCAATCCAAGTTCCAATATGCCTAAGAGTAATATTGCAATCTTTTACACATACCAAACAAAATACAAATAGTCAAAATAAACCAATTCTTTCACAGGGTTTGATTCTGACGAGCGACCTCTCCACTATGAGTACCTGGTCAGCACCGGCGGCGAGGATCAAACGAGCGTGAGCAGAGCCGACATCAACAACGAGATGTACACCTTGCTATACTACAGCCCAGAGGGCGTGACGGCACCCCTGACGCTCCCCATGGGCGTAGCTAGCAGGGCCTACATGGTGGATGTCCATATTGAAGTGAGAGATTCATTCGGTGCTAGCGTGCATGCACAGCTTCAAGTCAAGGTAAGCAAGGGGGTGGAGCCAGGAATTCGTGCAGGGGTGGGGGGTGTCAGACCCAACCAATTTTTTTTCTTTTTTATCCGGAAAATGAAAAACAAATCTTGCCTAGATTGTCCAGTAGAGAGGGGATTTGTCAGTGGATTAATTAAACAAGCTGATTTTCTTCTTTTGTCGCAGGTTTTACCGCCGGATCGATCCAAGCTCACGGCAGAGCTGGCCGCCCTCAGACAAGGCAGCCCTGGTACCCTGGACCTGTACCTGGAGAAAGGCGACACCCAGTCGGCCACTAAGCTGATTAATACCATCGCCACAGTTCTCAACGATGAGGAGGAATGGATGGGAGGCAGTGGAGAGGATGGAGCTGAGAGCAACGATACAGATTGGCTGCAGCAGAAGAGAGAAGTTAGTAGCACGAAACTGAATACATGTACACCATTTGTGCCCATGTGACCAGAAGCAGAGGTAGAGCTACCATGTAGGATAAAAATGTCTCCCTCCGGTTCTTTCCCCATTGACCTATCGCCGTTCATAACCATTATCCAATCGTATCGTCTGTTGAACATCACATGATATTCCAAATCTTGGACAAACAAAAAACATTCCAAATACGTGCATTATTCGGCCGCATGTGCGCCCTGTTCGTTGAAACGCAGTACGCGAATACACGTCAAATTTAACGCAAACGCTCAAACGGCCCATCACGTTTTCATTATACTAATTTTGTTTGCAGCACATTGGCCAAGCCCGTTTAGCGTAGTTTATTCTGTTTATATTAAGTTTTTCCGATTCTGGGACGGTGAAAATTATGTGAGTGGGGTCCGGGGAGTCTCCATTATTCAAATGCGCGTTATAACGAGCGGCTGGAAATTGGGAAAAGCTATTTTCCCACTTTTTGCAATAAGTTGTCGCACGAAAGTCTGCATTTACAAACAAGTGGACAAGTTGTCTCAGAAATCTGAAACAACTCCTGCATCCGGTCAGAGAGAGCGTGTATGCAATGATTCCCCGTAATACGCTACTGCGCGTTTCGCGCATCGCATCAACGTGCTGCACGTGTGTAAAGTTGTCTAAGGGGCGTGGCTAACTCACAAACGGCGATAGGTCAATTGTTGAAACACCTTCAAGGTGACGAGAGATTTTGTTTATGGACATTTAACCTCGAGGATACAGAATCAGCTTCCTGATTTTAGCCGAGGGCCAAGCATTGTACCCAGAATGAAACGTAATGAAAGAGTGAAATCCGGGTTATTTTTTTTTAACCCTCCTATACTTATAACTATCACAGCCTATCAAAAACTCTAAACACCAACTCTGATAGTTTGTGTGTGTTTTAATCTGACATTTGATAGGTTTTGATCTGTACAGCAGCTGGGTCGATTTTGGCTGGGTGCACAGGAGGGTTAATATCTTAATCAATCCCATCTGATCCAACTCAGTTGCGGTCGGCGCTAGTGGAGAAACTGACGCAGATCAGCGTGCGGAATCTGGATTCCACCAAGCAGACATCGGCCGCCATCACCCAAGCGATCAACAATCCTGCCGAGGTCACACCACGCACGCAGGTAGGGCCCAAGCCTTCAATTCTCTTCTGTCGGGGCTGTTTTGGAAAGAGAAACGTTTATTTGAGTGGCTTTGTACAAAGGGAGGCAATAGACCAATCTATGAAACCCCGCCCCTCAGACTATAATTACAGCCACGCCTGCCACAAGTAGGCACAGTCATGTCAAAGTTTTGTCAGCCCACAGTCACGGCTGTGACCAATCAGGATCTTTCAAGGTGTAAAACTGAGCGATGTATGAAAATCGAGGAGCTAAGTTTGCTCTTTCTAATGCAAGCAAAAACTAACCATCCTTGTGGATTGTTTGACGAAGCCAAGAGGTTTATGACTTCGGACTTTTACAACCCCTAGATGCTAGCGGCTGACTTATACTTGGAGATGGTGGACGTCTTAAAAGAGGAATCGAGAGAAGGGACGAGCATTGACGCCATCCAAGATGCATCCAGATACTTCTATTCAGGTCAGCTGGAAATTAAAATTCCTTGTTTCAATCAACTAGAATCCATGTTGTGCCTTAAAAGAAATCATCTGTTTATCTCATTTGAGTCGATATACTACTACTTGACACTCATTTCAATGCGCCATGTCACATCATTTTTAAATAACAGGTGCCTCTAGCCTGCTTCAGGCAGCGGCTACTGAAGTGCAAACTTTCTATGACCTGCTGGAGAGACGTCCGGATGACTGGGATCTCTTCTGGACAGCTGAAGGGGCCACCTTCGTCAATATGACCTACCCGGAGAGCGTCGCGCTTACACTGACGAGAAGATCGGGTCCGTTGATCTTGGTTTTTGATTTCAGTAATTTTATTTTTTTTGTACAGCATTGGCCAGTTAAAATGCCGCTCTAGGAAATTATAAAGTGTTCCTAACAGAGATGGTAAAGTCCCCTTTAAAAGAAACCAGAGAAATTATCCCAGTTTTTAGGCCTATACAGGGTGTCCTTAAAAAAGTATACCAGAGTTGGAGTCAAGTCCCTGCAAGTACTTTCACAAGTACTTTTGCAAGTCCAGTCAGAAGTCCTTTCATAAAGCCAGTCACAAGTAACTGGATGAACAATGACAAAGGAATGCCTTTGTCAAAGCTCATTTGAATAGCTTGTGGTTGGGATTAGGACTGGAGGGCTTGTGATGGACTTGCAGGGACTTGTGATGGACTCGACTACATCTCTGAAGTATACCCATTTTTTAATTCATATTATCGCAAAACTACTGAATATTTCAGAAAAAGACAAATGTCTGTGGAAAGGGTAGAATGTCCTCTGTCCAATGGTATATGGTTCATTATGTCATTGCCATGGATGACTGAACAAACGTTTTTCACGGTTATGAAAGGTACTGAAATCAGCACTGTGACAAGTTGTTTACTTGATGTCAGCTTTGCATTAACAGGAATCGTGGCCATGTGGAGGGCACAGCACCTTAAATTTGTCAGTTAAGTGTAACACAAAAAGAAAGTGATCAGAAAAATTGATTCATCGCCCCTGTCATCACTTTTCCAATGTGTTCAAACAGCAGAAGAATTTGTCTTTAAAAACACCTGCCTGAGCTTTGCCACTCAAGTACACAACTTGTCACAGTGCTGATTTCAGTACCTTTCATAACTGTCTTGTTTGCTCAGTCATCCATGGCAATGACATAATGAACCTTATACCATTGGACAGAGGACATTCTACCCTTTCCACAGACATTTGTCTTTTTCTGAAATATTCAGTAGTTTTGCGATAATATGAATTTCAAAATGGGTATACTTTTTTAAGGACACCCTGTATAAGCAGGTGGGGTAACTTCCATCGTTCGTGGGACCAACTTTAAGTTTTGAATGTAATGGAGTTGATGAATCTTGATGCGATTCAGGAGTACGTGTCTGTACTAATTATTGGCCTATTATGACAAACTTGCATCTACCAAGTTTGATTATTCAGGAAAATAACTTTTTTCGAAATTGCAAAGATCTGAGTGTAGCTACAGAAAATTTGTTGTAACAATACAAAAATAAAGTGGAAGTTGATTATCTACAACTGGGATATTCTTTCAGGTTTCAAAATTGGGGTTTAGATTGCTGTAGAAATCTCAGCACTGAAATGATGATATGTGGGCAGTGTGGATTACTGATTACCACAGTACATTGATAATTACAGTAAAACTGGGTCTATAGCTCTTTTCAATTGGGATAATTTCTTTGTATTTATTGAAGATTTATCCTCTATTTAGATCTGGACCCAGGAAAACTGTAAGGGTAGGGCTGGCAACCTGAAATGTGGCCAACCCCCCTCGCGCCTCCTTTCCTTGTTAATAATTGAATCGAATACCCAATCCCAGTCATTTTGACGTGTATGGATAGCTTAGGTCTAGCGCTACAATTTGAGCCCATCGCAAGCTTCATAGCTTTAGAACTCGTTGAGAAAATTCAAACCTCCCAACAAATTTCTTTCCCCGAACTCTGTGTGTGCATTCTCCCGTGCTACTGTATTGTGACTTCTTGAAGTTAGGGAGGAGTGGTTAATCTGTGGTCGGGCCAGGCCTTTGAAAAGCACAGCTATGCCTGGGCTTTCGGGCTTTTACTCTTGCTATTGTGAGCCACAAATCACCTAATAATAGAGCATCAACTAATCAATAAAGCCCAGCCTCTGACAGGCCTGGCCTGGTTGTAGCCCCTCCCACACTAATCTGTACCCATTCACGGCTGGATCAAAAGATGCCTCAGCTGTCTGTCAAGTCTGGGTGAACAAGGGAGCCGGCTGGACTCCAGAAATAATGGGCAGTTTGTGTACAATCAGGGGATTATAGATGCCCAAAGGCCTGGGCGTTCCAAGGGCTTGGCCAGGCTTTTCAACGGCCTGGCCTGACCACAGATTTACCACTCCACCCGTAGGCAAATTTCCCGGTGAACTTTCCTTTTCTCGTTATTAAATGGCAGTGTTGTAAACCAAGTCATTTTTTCTCAAGTCAAGTCGAGTCCCGAGTCAATTTTTCCAAGTCAAGTCAAGTCAAGTCAAGTCCCGAGTCAATTTTTTTCAAGTCAAGTACCAAGTCTCTAGTCAATTGTTGCACATAGTAAATTCAAATTCCAATGACAAATGACTACGCATAGGCCGGCACGCATGCAATATACAAAATCAACCTGGCATGCTGTCTGGACGATTCTCCATGCAATCGTCCAGTGCTGCAGCCCCGCATACGTACATGTACTGGACACCCAGCTCGCTATGCGCCGTAGGCTTGGCATTTTTTTCATCTGATATGAGTGTACGCCCAAAAGTTGTGTTTGTTTTAACAAAAGTGTTAATGTCAGCAAGTCAAATTTATTCAAGTCAAGTCGAGTCACAAGTCATGTTCTTTCAAGTCAAGTCAAGTCAAGTCCCAAGACATTTTTTTTTTCCAAGTCAAGTCAGGTCTCAAGTCAAAAAAATCGCGACTCGAGTCTGACTCAGCAAGTCAAGTCAACAAAAAATATTTATTAGCCCTTTTAATACAATAGAGTGGCTTTTTATCCTTGTATTGTGCAACGTCCACAAAAAAATAATAATTCATTTAAAAAGAAAATAATAATAAAAGAATTTAAAAATAAAAAAATCTCTCAAATGGTATCAAGTGGTGTAAAGTGAAATGGGTTTTAGGATTTGAGAAATTATTAAAAAGGTTTACACGTCCGATGGATTTTTGTTTTCATATTCCGTACTTTTTACAGATTCCGAAGTGGATTTAAATGTACCGGACATTGACATCATAGAACAGGAGCCTCGTGGGTGCCAGTGGAGCTTAGAGAGGTATGCCGGAGTGGTGGAAAGGGGATGGGGGGGGGGGGGGGGGCGGGGGGGGGGGGGGGGGGCGGGGGGGGGACGTTCTGGAGTTCATCTTCTCCCTAAAAATTTCCTAGGTGTTTACCCACTTTTCACAGGAAAACGAACAGCTGTCAATAAAATGCTTACTTTATGTCCCCATGAAATCTTAGTGTCGCTCAGTAATCCCTTTTCTGAAAAAAATGTGACACGCTCTATAAAAAAAGGGTATTATGTTGCACTATGTGAAAACACACACACAGGGCTGTTCTATGTGAAGCGGGCGAAACAATCTTCACGTAAGTGATTTTTTTGTTTTTGGTTTGTTGGCTTCTATTAGATCTATATTTTCATAATTTATTTGCAGAAACATTAATATTGATGGGGAAAAAAAGATGAACAAATAAATGTTCAACGAAATTTCTTCTGTCTCATTTCTTTGCACTTTGTGTGTTTAAGGGGATGTATCTCTTAACGCACTTCAGTTAAATTGGAAAATATGAGTATACAAATGTCAAGATATCATCGAGAACACAAAATGCCACAGGGGTCAAAACCTACACCAAATGATAGCTTAGGATGTTATAGATTCAACTATGTATATAACTCATTTTTTTTTAATTGCGACATTTATACCT